>JAQFVV010012435.1:3222987-3846470 GCA_028023455.1 Epiperipatus broadwayi | reverse complement strand
AGGAAGGGGAAATATAACGTTTGGGGCCAGATATAACGGGACAGCCTATTTGATAGCCTTAGTTGAGGCATCAAATATAACGGAACAGCATTTAATCATCCCAGTTGATGTATTAATTGTAATATAATCAATTATATTTAATGTTTAGAAATCATTAACTTAATGCTTCATAGTTAGGTTCGCCAAATATAACAGAATGGATTATATTTAAAATCTAAGTTGGTCTTGTTAAATATAAAGAGATGATTAAATTCCTTAGAAAGAGGATACGCATTTCACTACAATCGGACTTTGGGTCTTCAAGTAGAATGCTAGAAATGAATCGATGAAATACCAAGTCCATGATTATATATACCTCTATTATGCTAGCTCATTAATCTTTAAATAAGTTTAAATACAATTTAGACCAGGACATCCATCTTTCATCCCTCTTTCAGTCACCATTATGCCACGATATTTAAACTCACGGAGAATTTGCAATCAGCTCTTTTCAGGAATAATTTCAAAAACAAGTTATTTCATATGCCTCTATATAAGCATTAATTATAACTATTATTCATATGACATTTATAATACTAGCATATATATAATATAATTCAATAATGATTAGACAAAGAGATCACGTTAACAAATCAATATTTAATAAACAATAAAAAATATAATAGAATAGATAATAAAATATTAATAAATAAATACGGATGAATTTTATCATTTTAAAAGAATATTAATAAATGATATTTTTTTATTTAATACCCTATGATAAAACTCAATACTATAATAAACTTTCAAAAATTAAAGAAAATAGCTTAAATTAACAGATATATAAAAACAATATCTGGGTTCAAAAATTAATAATTTATGTAACTTATTAATTTATTTACCGTTCTTATTTATATGCTTCACAATTACCCATATATAAGTATTATTTGCCATTGTATAACTTATATATTATATGTATTTTTAATAAATAAAAATACATTAAACGTTTACAATATTACGTAGTAAACACAATACAATCCTGTTTAAGATATCTGTCAAATAATAACTATTTTTTTATATCCCTCATCTAATTTAATGAATTATGTTAAGCTTTCAATTAATTATATTTAATAATAAATATAATTTTCCTTTTAAGATATATATGATGCGATGCCAAATTTGAAATAAAGATAATAATAATAATAATAAACATATTAAAATAATATAAGCATTATTATAATATATATAAATAAATAATAAGGAAACTTATTTATAAGAGAGTTGAGAGTAGATATTGAAGTCTATAGTTCATCATCCCAATGAAGATCTCTTACGAAGCATATCACCAATCCATTTGTACAATGATGATTCCATTTATCCTTAAACGATAAACTGTTAATAACATCCAATGACCGGATTAATGTGAAATAAAATAAATATTCTTCGAATGTAGATGTTCTTAATCTTCATTTCTCTATTATCACTAGACGTTCTATATATTCAATATTTCAAAATATTTTAAAATAGCATGCAAGGTTGGTTTCGAAACCTTTTACGATATAATGAGTGTACTACTCAGTGCACATTGTTTTATCCTTAATATATATAATTATCTTAAATTTATATATATCCGAAGAATAATGGAAGAGTTAAAACAACGTAGTTTCAAAACTTAAACAGACGTTCTTTTCCTTTATATTGCTATTCCTTTAAGATTAAGTAGAAAATTAAATATATTTTCCTTGCAGACTTTGAATCCACAAATTATTTTAATTTGAAAAAGTTAATACTTAAATTCCAATCGCTAAATAGTAGTATTGATAAAAGAAAAATGCTATTTTTAAAGAGAAAAAGTTTTCTTTTTCTTTCGTTGTTTTTTTTTATTTTTTAGAGCACGAACGAATCTGCTCGTGTGTTATATAAGTTCATGTTTAATTCAACTATCAATTGTTCCACTGACATTAAGATTTAATAATAAAATAAAAAAAAATATAAGTATTTATTCTTAACTTCAAATCTGGCATTTTACTCAAAAGCTTAAGGTATATTTTATTTAAAACTTAAATGTATATATAAATAGTACATATATGTTACATAATAAAATAGTCAAATAAAAATTTATATTTATAAATAATTTCACAAGAGATAAAACACGCTAGACTAATAATAACAACTGTAAGTTACTATTATATTTCCCCTTCCCTTGGGAAATTTAAAATTTTAATTTAAGTTAAAATTTTAAACACTTACAACTATTTTAGTATATTCTTATAGTTTAATTGCATTTATAGTTGGATTTTATGAAGGGTTGCATTTTTTTTTTAACTGTTATATCTTCCTAATACTTGGGCTATTTTATTTTTGTGATAATGATCAAAAATAAAAATAAAAAATTAAGGACTTTGATGGGTTAATATTTTTTTTTTTGTATAAAAAAAAAATAAAATAAAAAAAAAATAATGTGTTTCCTTCTTGGACCACAAATATATTTACTAGCCTTATTCCTGCTTCTTTAAGACTTATGGATTTGAAAAGGACTAAATAAATACTAGAGTATCCATCTATAAATATGAATTGACTCTATGGTTTTAATTATTTTAAGGCATTAAAGAATACCCTCACCAAAGCTAATGTTTTTAACTATACTTCTCTTTACATTGATCACTATTATTATTATTTTTTTATACAACCGTATGGTTTACACTGCCCAATTCTTATCTTGGTCTTCACCTCATTTCTTTATAAAACATTATAAGCAGCCAAAATATGGTTTTAAAATTCGTGAATTGTATGTACCACGAATCTCTCCTTCTTGGTTAATCCAAAATGCATTTGGACCAGCCCTTTTAACGATAGTATAAGGTCCTTCATATGTATTGAAGAATTTATGGTATTTATTCTCCAATGGTTTGCTGGGATGGAAAGTCTTTATCAAAACTTTATCTCCGATTTTAAATTCATAAATACATTTTTTTTTATTTTGACTTCTATTATTTGCCATTTTAACAAGTTGTTTATGAGCTTTTACTCTATCTTCTCTTGTATCCATATATATATCCAGAAAACACATGTGCATTGGCTTAATGCTGATTGCTATTATAGTTAAACAACATCATGCTATATAATATAAATGTTTGATTTATATATATCCTTATCAAAATATATAATAATGGACTTACATTTTATAAGTGGTGTCAATATCAGATTGCATTATCATGATGCTTAACTGATCTACCATTATTACTTATTTACCAACAATAACTTGAACTCTAATAAACCTATAAGTATTTTTTATACTTTGGTTAACTTGATGCACTTTTATTGCTATTAATATCAACTTCAATTATTTATATACATATATACATTTATTTTCTTAAAAAAAACAGCCTAATGGGTTCTATTATTACCGAAAGTCCATTGTCCCATCCCAAAGTCGTAATCTATGAAGTCCAGCTCATAAACAACTTGTTAAAATGGCAAATAATAGAAGTCAAAATAAAAAAAAATGTATTTATGAATTTAAAGTCGGAGATAAAGTTTTGATAAAGACTTTCCATCCCAGCAAACCATTGGAGAATAAATACCATAAATTCTTCAATACATATGAAGGACCTTATACTATCGTTAAAAGGGCTGGTCCAAATGCATTTTGGATTAACCAAGAAGGAGAGATTCGTGGTACATACAATTCACGAATTTTAAAACCATATTTTGGCTGCTTATAATGTTTTATAAAGAAATGAGGTGAAGACCAAGATAAGAATTGGGCAGTGTAAACCATACGGTTGTATAAAAAAATAATAATAATAGTGATCAATGTAAAGAGAAGTATAGTTAAAAACATTAGCTTTGGTGAGGGTATTCTTTAATGCCTTAAAATAATTAAAACCATAGAGTCAATTCATATTTATAGATGGATACTCTAGTATTTATTTAGTCCTTTTCAAATGCATAAGTCTTAAAGAAGCAGGAATAAGGCTAGTAAATATATTTGTGGTCCAAGAAGGAAACACATTTTTTTTTTTTTTTTTTTTATAAAAAAAAAATATATATATATTAACCCATCAAAGTCCTTAATTTTTATTTTTGATCATTATCACAAAAATAAAATAGCCCAAGTATTAGGAAGATATAACAGTTAAAAAAAAAATGCAACCCTTCATAAAATCCAACTATAAATGCGATTAAACTATAAGAATATACTAAAATAGTTGTGTTTAAAATTTTAACTTAAATTAAAATTTTAAATTTCCTAAGGGAAGGGGAAATATAATAGTAACTTACAAGTTATTATTATTAGTCTAGCGTGTTTTATCTCTTGTGAAATTATTTATAAATATAAATTTTTATTTGACTATTTTATTATGTAACATATATGTACTATTTATATATACATTTAAGTTTTAAATAATATATACCTTAAGCTTTTGAGTAAAATGCCAGATTTGAAGTTAAGAATAAATACTTATATATTTTTTTTTTATTTTATTATTAAATCTTAATGTCAGTGGAACAATTGATAGTTGAATTAAACATGAACTTATATAACACACGAGCAGATTCGTTCGTGCTCTGAAAAATAAAGAAAACAAGGAAAGAAACAGAAAACTTTTTCTCTTTAAAAATAGCATTTTTCTTTTATCAATACTACTATTTAGCGATTGGAATTTAAGTATTAACTTTTTCAAATTAAAATAATTTGTGGATTCAAAGTCTGCAAGGAAAATATATTTAATTTTCTACTTAATCTTAAAGGAATAGCAATATAAAGGAAAAGAACGTCTATTTAAGTTTTGAAACTACGTTGTTTTAACTCTTTCATTATTCTTCGGATATATATAAATTTAAGATAATTATATATATTAAGGATAAAACAATGTGCACTGAGTAGTACACTCATTATATCGTAAAAGGTTTCGAAACCAACCTTGCATGCTATTTTAAAATATTTTGAAATATTGAATATATAGAACGTCTAGTGATAATAGAGAAATGAAGATTAAGAACATCTACATTCGAAGAATATTATTTTATTTCACCTTAATCCGGTCATTGGATGTTATTAGCAATTTATCGTTTAAGGATAAATGGAATCATCATTGTACAAATGGATTGGTGATATGCTTCGTAAGAGATCTTCATTGGGATGATGAACTATAGACTTCAATACCTACTCTCAACTCTCTTATAACTAAGTTCCCTTTATATATTTATTTACATATATTATAATAATGCTTATATTATTTTAATATGTTTATTATTATTATTATTATCTTTATTTCAAATTTGGCATCGCATCATATATATCTTAAAAGTAAAATTATATTTATTATTAAATATAATTAATTGAAAGCTTAACATAATTCATTAAATTAGATGAGGGATATAAAAAATAGTTATTATTTGACAGATATCTTAAACAGGATTGTATTGTGTTTACTACGTAATATTGTAAACGTTTAATGTATTTTTATTTATTAAAAATACATATAATATATAAGTTATACAATGGCAAATAATACTTATATATGGGTAATTGTGAAGCATATAAATAAGAACGGTAAATAAATTAATAAGTTACATAAATTATTAATTTTTGAACCCAGATACTGTTTTTATATATCTGTTAATTTAAGCTATTTTCTTTAATTTTTGAAAGTTTATTATAGTATTGAGTTTTATCATAGGGTATTAAATAAAAAAATATCATTTATTAATATTCTTTTAAAATGATAAAATTCATCCGTATTTATTTATTAATATTTTATTATCTATTCTATTATATTTTTTATTGTTTATTAAATATTGATTTGTTAACGTGATCTCTTTGTCTAATCATTATTGAATTATATTATATATATGCTAGTATTATAAATGTCATATGAATAATAGTTATAATTAATGCTTATATAGAGGCATATGAAATAACTTGTTTTTGAAATTATTCCTGAAAAGAGCTGATTGCAAATTCTCCGTGAGTTTAAATATCGTGGCATAATGGTGACTGAAAGAGGGATGAAAGATGGATGTCCTGGTCTAAATTGTATTTAAACTTATTTAAAGATTAATGAGCTAGCATAATAGAGGTATATATAATCATGGACTTGGTATTTCATCGATTCATTTCTAGCATTCTACTTGAAGACCCAAAGTCCGATTGTAGTGAAATGCGTATCCTCTTTCTAAGGAATTTAATCATCTCTTTATATTTAACAAGACCAACTTAGATTTTAAATATAATCCATTCTGTTATATTTGGCGAACCTAACTATGAAGCATTAAGTTAATGATTTCTAAACATTAAATATAATTGATTATATTACAATTAATACATCAACTGGGATGATTAAATGCCGTTCCGTTATATTTGATGCCTCAACTAAGGCTATCAAATAGGCTGTCCCGTTATAATATATATATATATATATATATATAAAAGTAAAGGAAAAGAAGAAATAAACACAGACCAAAAATTGGTACATATTCTTCTACCTTCCTGGAATAAAATAAAATCATAGTAAAATAATTAAATAATTCTGGATTTAAAATAAAATTTTGTTATAAATAAACATTTAAAAAGATTTGAAAAATAAATTAATATTGTATTTGATTTTGAATTTAAAAACAAGCATTGTTTTTTTTGAAATCTTTTAATTAAAACTTATATAAAATATCTACTTTTTAATTAATGCTTGTATGCATTTCTATCATCTGGTTAAAAATGTTTTGGAGAATATAAAATTCCAAAGAATTAAAATAAAATCAACTTTTTCCAATCACATGTTTGACAAACTTTCAAAGTTGTTTTCAAAAGGATTAAAAAGACAAAAACAGTTTTTAATATATAATGATTTTATCACCTCAATCACTTATAAAAAGACTTGATAAAAATATTTTAGTTTTGTTTGTAGCTTTTGTAAGAGCTGATAGCAAGAAGCTGGCCAAATTGCCAGCTGCAAGTTTGGTTTTAAAAATTTTTGAGAAACAACTGGCACAGTTGGTTAGTGTTTTCTAGAGCTATACAGATAGCTGCCATGGATTAGAGGTAGCTGAAGTCAAGATGGTGGAATTTGAATTTACTTGGAGGTAGATGGGTCAACTTCCAAAGTCATAGCCCCCAATGTGGACAAGACAGTTTGATTGCCTGAAGTCTGTGGAACTGATCAATGACAACAAATTAATCTGAATTATACCTCTCTCGATGCTAATAATCCGGGACTATACTTTCCTGATGGACAAAAATCTAAGCTTACCAAGAGAACCCCAGTTTGATGAAGAAAGAATTAGCATACATATGCTGCTATTTATCTATACATGCAGGGAACCACATATAAATGTGCCACATGTATATACAGTGAGTTAGTTTATTTTTATATTCTTTGGTCTGAAATGAGATTTTAAAAATTAGAGATATATAAAACTATTTTATTTTTTGTTTATTAAAGAAAAGAGAGAGTCATTTTAAATGTGAAACAAACACAAATAATTTTGCTTAAATAAAAATAAAAAAAATTAAAAAGTAAAGAATAGAGGATTCTAAAAGTTAATCAATCAACAATCAAAAAGTGACCTGTCATAAAATTAAGTTTGTTTTTAAAAAAGAAAAAAAAAAAGAAAACTATAATCAGTTAAGAATAACATTATGAAAAAAACAAATCTTTTTTAGATTAATCTGTCAAAAAGTATTAAATGATAAAATATACCTGCTGGAGGATTTAACTTTTATCAGTGGTCAAGAAATTGATTTTTAAAAAAACAACAACATTAAACTGTTATGAAAGAATTAAACAACATGATTTTATATTCTTGCAATATTGGTTTAATTATGAAAATATAATATTATTGAAACAAATTAAAATATATAATATAAAGGTCAATGTGCACAACATATACATTAAATCATGAATAAATTACATATAAAATGAATTATTTTATTTTGATAAAAATGAAATATATGTTATAGACATCAGTGTGTGCCTACAATTCAATACACAACCACATGTATGTTAAATATGTTACTAAATATATATAAAACTGAATTTCATTTGTAGAATATGATAATTCAGATATTTTATATTAAATAATAAATTACCCTGCACATCAGTGTGATGATGTGTGATAGCTTGGTATCATTAAATATGATAACTCATTTTTTAAAATTATTTTATAACAATTCAAATGTTTTTTTTAAATATTCTACCACATGCTTTTGTTGTGATATATAGGTGTTGCATATTGGAACATATCTATAAATAACAATGTAATAAATTGAATTTTGATTTTATGTTAATCCACATATATATGTAAAATGTAATCCTTTTTAATTATTAAATGTCAATTCAAATATATCCATTTCTAAATTGTGCTGCATTCTGTATATATATATATATATATATAATAAATAAAGTTTGATATCTGTATTCGTTTCACAATATATGTAATATACAAATCAATATATATATATCAAAATACAGTACAATTTATATAAATTATATTCTTTTAGAAGTACTTTCGACTATACACTTTGTAGTCTTTATCAACTATATAACATTGAATAATCAAAACGAGACAACCCTTAACAATACCCATAGTTCAATTCAGATTTCCCACAATTCTGTTATCTTAACATTTGATGACTGGCGATTCATTAACATTTGACGATTTCTTGAAATCAACATAGCCTCTTTTATTTTACGTTTATTATGACAACGTTCAATTTGAATAATTTTCATATTTTTATAATCAAATTTAAATCCATATTGACAAGATTTATTATGATCAAATATAACAGATGATGAAGGTTTATTTACATCTGTTCCATATTGATTCTCTTTTTGAATTCTATTATATAAAAGCATATGTTCTTTTATTCTCTTCTCAAATGTACACTAGAGATTAGCTTTTATATAATAGAATTCAAAAAGAGAATCAATATGGAACAGATGTAAATAAACCTTCATCATCTGTTATATTTGATCATAATAAATCTTGTCAATATGGATTTAAATTTGATTATAAAAATATGAAAATTATTCAAATTGAACGTTGTCATAATAAACGTAAAATAAAAGAGGCTATGTTGATTTCAAGAAATCGTCAAATGTTAATGAATCGCCAGTCATCAAATGTTAAGATAACAGAATTGTGGGAAATCTGAATTGAACTATGGGTATTGTTAAGGGTTGTCTCGTTTTGATTATTCAATGTTATATAGTTGATAAAGACTACAAAGTGTATAGTCGAAAGTACTTCTAAAAGAATATAATTTATATAAATTGTACTGTATTTTGATATATATATTGATTTGTATATTACATATATATATATATATATATATATATATATATATATATATATATATATATATGTAAATACAAACAACATTTGGTTAATAGACAAGCAGCAAACATTAAGATCACAGAATTATGGGAAAGTTGACATCATTGAATTATGGGAAAGCTGACATTTTAAACGTGATAGTTGACAAAGCTTTAAGTTAGTTGAAAGCGCTCCTAAGTGACTGTTATACATATATATTTTTATAAGCTTTTAAATACTGTATTTTTAAATATTTATTTGTAAATTTGCATATATTATTTTGAAGAAATACAGACATCAATTTATAATATTATATATATATATCAATGAGTGTCAAATAGAACACATGTAAAATTTTAGTCATTTTTAAATTTCATTAGATGTCAATTGAAATGTATTCCTTGTATATTATAAAATGCACATCTGTTCATATATATATATATGCACTTATATAAACTCATTAAGAGGCATTCTAAATCAGTGTAATAACTTGAATATTGTAAATCACATATATGTAAATCACAATGTGATCATTTTTTATTATGGTATGTTAATCAAATTCAGAAGGCTTCTAATTGTAGAGCCATATTCTAAAGACCTTAATATCATTTTCTATTGTTATTAATAAACTTGTATTTAACTGTTAAAATTGTATTGCATCATCTCTTGGTCCCCATAACATTCGTTGAGCATGTGTTCTTCTGAGCTAGATTCATGCATAATGACCTGATTATATGAATGGGGGTATATATTAGTGATTGTTGTCACCCAGTTAAATTTTGGGTTGGCACTAAGAATATATTCTTTAAATTTCATGCACTACATTTTATTTTAGTTTAGTTTTATTAGAATATAAGTTTAGAGGCAGTATATTAATGATACTAAATGTCCAGAGCATTGATAATGATGAGCATGTTTAATATCCAAGCATTGTTGTTTTTATGGTTGTACATTTGGTGGAGATGGTGCATCCAAATTATGTTTAAGTAATTGCCCAAGCTGGCAGGCTCAATAGTTAGCCTGGTTTACAGTAGACCCATTTCAAATCCAGTCACAAGATTGACTATTGATTTCTTTTGATTTATTTTGATGATGGTTATTCCCATCAATGATGATGGATGAGTATTTAACTTACTTATACTTATTGATAATGCTGGTTGATGTATGGTTAATTATACTAATTTATTGCTCTATGGAGTTAACTGTACTGATCTCTCAGAAATTTTTTGATCTCATGCTCCCTTGAATATAACATCTTATATGTGTTTTTGATATTAAACTTTACTTTAATATTTCTCCTTAAAACTCTTACTCATACTTTAATATCTCTTATATCTTAAATATTATCTTTTTATCTCATTATTGAAATTTTATTTTAATATTTTCCTTGGGGTTGATGATGACTTTCCATCACCTGAGGTTCATCTGATATTCCCATCACATTATAATATACAGCTAACTTATTTGCAGTATATTATTTTTTGTGATAAAATATTCTATCATTTAACTTATTAAAAGCAGCAACATATTGAAATCTAAGTTTATTTTTCTATTTAGAATACCATCGAGGTTTTTAAAATGGCTTGCATTTTCAAATTGATAATCATCCAAACCAAGAATTGCTAAGGATTTTTTTTTGCCACAGATTAATAAACATCTTCAGATTTTTGAAAATTAATAAACTAAAATCCTTACAAGCTGCAGTCAAAGCATAAAGCACATTCTACTAATTGTCTTTTGAACTGGCAAAAATTGCACAATCATCAGAACACTGTAAATCCAGAATCCAAGTACTTGTTTTTCTTTTAGTCAATTCAACTTAAAAATTACATCATCAAACCAGTACTGTATTTGGATTCCTGTTTGATTAAGTTGCCTATGAACAATTCCAAAGATCACTGTCATATTGAGTAAATACTCATCTTTGTTTAACATGACTTTTCATTTTAAATGTCTCAGAGTTTTCACCTGCAATATTAATCCTTCATCTCATCTTTTAGCAACTGTATAATATGAATAAAGTTTTATAAAGAGTACCAAACTCTCCATGCAGTAGTGCCAACATGTGCAACCTTTATAATCAATGTATGCAGGGAAGTTTGTGCATAACATCCCTATCTAATGTCTTGGCACTACTATCAGGAGAGTTTGTTAGTCTTACTAACAGCATGTGTATATGAAATGGTGATCATGTGATAAATAAAGTTTTGTGAACAACCAGTTAATTTCAAAAAGTTTCACAGATATATATATATATATATATATATATATATATATATATATATATATATATATATATATATATATATCCTACTAACAGAATTAAATATATTGAACAAATGAATAAAAGCATTATATAAATTATTCCTTTGTTCCTATATTTTTTTGCATTTTCCTGGCAACAGAAATCACAACTATAGTGCTTTTTGATTCCCTAACACTACATTGAGTAATTGGAAGCTATCTGTTTAACAAAATTCTAGAAAGTATCTTTACTTGAAGTGGATAACTTTGTTATTCCACAGTAATTTGTGCAATCTTGTCTACTGCCTTTGTTTTTAGAAATTGGGACAATAATGGCATATTCAAGTTCAGATGGCACAACTTCATGAGTCCATATATTCTTAAAAATTGTAATATTTTTGAAGCTAACCATATCACTACCATATTTTGAAACTTCTCCAGGTATTTCAACTTCACTAGCCTGAATATTTTTGTCTAAATTTAAATGAAAATGTAAAATTGATATATTATCAAGAGTCATCATCTCAATACTTATATTATTATTTAGAAGATGATCAGTAGATCCTTTCCACCTGCTCAAAATATCATTTAAATCATATAAGAGAGTAGTACCATTGCTGATTTAGTAGAATTGGGATATTGTTTCTCAAGAACATATGTTGCTTTCAAAATATCACAAAATGATCTAGAGTGACCATGATCTTTGTAATTTTTTTTGCAGTTTTAATCCACTATTCACTTTCAAGACTTCCTATCAATCATTGAATTTCTGCCTTCAGATTTAGTATAACATTTAACCTATTACTCAGCCAAGCAGAAAGTACTACATATTTCATTTTAAAACAGATGCAAAACCCTCCATACAGTAGTGCCACCCATTGCAAGCCAAAGTAATCAATGTTTTCAAGAAGGTTTGAGCATAAAATTCCTATCTAGTGTGTAATCATCTGATATTTCCTGAGAAGTATCTCCCATGTGGCTTTAGTGATCATGTGATGTCTGGTGGTTTTATTCTTTTAATCAAATCATTAATCATAAGAACATTGTCAGAAAACCAGTATTGATTATTGTTCTGAGGAATAATATATTTACTTGGATCCATAATACATTCTTTAAATTGATTCCATACTTCAGTAAAATGATAGTTCTGAAAATTCAAATTAGCAATTTTTGTGTTTAACAGCTGGTGAAATTTAGTACACACATAATTGATTTTTCTAAAAAAAATAACATCCATTTTCTTGTGAATATGATCGAAATAATATTTTTAATGTAACTATAATTTTAATCATAGAGCACATTATTCATACATATCACTAAATAAAAATATGGATATGAATAGATTCATGAGTGAAACAAACAGAAAAAATTTTTTAAGATTTTTATTAATCAGTAATATTTATGTATACTTTGCAAATAAATGTAATATAAATAAATAGTTGTATGGGTAGTTCCTCAGAAGGTCATATGATATAGTCAGTGCCAGAAATGGAATGATGATTTTCATTCCAAAAACATGTAACTCTCAAGTTTGTCATTTTGCTATTAAATTAACCTGCATAGGGTAAGAAATTCAATTATTTTGAACTATGAAAAATGAATTTCGATTATCATTATGCTCTCTAAAGAAATATTTCTGTTTTAGTTTTGCAATTCTTCTGTAGGGTTCTCCCCTATAACTAAATGAATTAAAATTGAGATTTTACAAACTGTGATTTCTTAATATATTAATAACTAAATGCAAACTTTGACTCTGGGGCATCTTATTGAAATAAATAGGTCTTCAATTTTTATGGCATTTACAGAATTGTTGTTGTAGTTGAGAAAATCTTTTATTTTGGTCAGCAGGATAATAAATAATTTTCATGACATGATGAGACTGAGATTAATTATTAAAGTAATTTGTAATTGTTACAATCAAATTATATATAGATATAAACATGCATCTATAGAAGGAGTGAATGACTAGACAATAAGGCAGATGACCAAACTGACAGGTAATTATTAAATTTAGTATATAAAATATAGACCATTAGATGAACAGATAGAAGACTGGATGGTTGAATTGATAATAAGGCAAAAGAGAAAACTAACAGGTAAAACAGCTTATGTTGCTCATCAACAAGACCTTTCTAACACCTTCCTGCATGTTAGTGGTGAAAAACATTACTGATTTGGTGACCATTAGCAGAATCTTTAAAAAAAAAATCACTTTTTTTTAAAATCCAGATGCCTTCTTATTACCTACTCAGTAATTTTGGATGTCAACATGTGTTGGATATGTCCAGATCTCATAAAATTTTTAGACATTCTCTATATCCCAAGTCATTATTTAGCTTTAATTATATTTGAACACTGGCATGCCTATGATAAAGACATGGTATCGTTAATCATTACACTATGGTGTCACTTATATAATGTCATACAATCTAAATAATGATCACTGGATCAAAGTTTCACTCATCATTTTGTATATTCAAACTTCACATGATTCAGATTATTTTTCTCTTTCATATTTTTACACTTTCAGTGAATGGTGGTCTTAAAAGTAAGTTTTGTATTGAAGCTCAATTTGACCTCTTCTGTTGATCATATAACTTTTCAAGATGTTAACTACTTTTATGATATATATATATATATATATATATAAATGATATGATAAAAGTAGTTAACATTCATGATATATATATATATGTTAACTACTTTTATGATATATATATATATTCGCATGAAAAAATGATTTGAGAAAAAAAACACTTAATAAAGTACTTGATATTGATGTCAGCTATTTAACAAATATATCTTTACTACATGGAAGTTATCAGAAACATACTATCAATTCATCATATATATATATATATGAGAGTCAATTGAAATATTAAAGATTCCTACTGGTTTAAATAGGGCTGGTGAAGCACAATGTATTCCTGTTATGTGGAAACCTCTCATTTTATCTAATATTAACTTAAAATTAATAGGTGAAAAACTTGAGAGAAATAACATTTTGATAAGCCTCATATCATGAATGTTGAACTACTTCAAGTTGAATCTCATTTCTCATTTTGCACTGAGTCACGTTATTGTTTGAGATCTAACAAATATATATATATATATATGCATGAGAAATGATCTGTACCAATTGATGAATATTGGTTCAGCATAAAATATGTATATTAAATCATTAAATGATTTTAAATGTCACTGTGCATATTCTTATGATCAGCTATTTAGCTATTATATTTTTATAATATAATATTAAATCATTTATGCACTGTTTCACAATGTTTTAATTACCACCCTCTTTGAGAGTTTTGACTGCCTTAGCAATCTTCTTTAGAACTACAACATAATACAAATATATGAATATAAATATATAATATAGGAAGTGTACCAATAGCTCAAACAAGCTCTTAATTGATAAGTGTGGTAAGAGAAAATATTTAAAATCTCTATCTGGAATATTCCCATCCCAAGACCAATTGTTTTTGAGCTTTGGGATGATCTCAGTGAAGATCTAGAATATACATAGAAAAGCTTGAAACCAATTTGTCTGGAGATGGGAAAGTTCCAAATAAAGATTTTACATATTTTCTCTTACCGCACTTATCAATTAAGAGCTTGTTTGAGTTATTGGTATGCTCCCTATATTACATATTTGTAAATACAAGTTCATTAAAGCAATGCCACATTATATATAACTTGCTTTTATTAATAACGAATATAAATATACATGAACATATAATTTGCATTCTTAAATATATATCTTATAATCATCATTTATTTATTACCTTTTAAATATTATATATTTTATCCTTTTAAATTCTATATTTATTAATTAAAAATTCCTATAATCATATGTATTCTATTTTTATTTTACTCTTATTACTCTTTAAATATTTTACTCTAACTTAAAGAGTAATAAGAGTAAAATAAAAAAAAAAAAAAAAGATAAAATATATATGATTATAAGAGGTTTTAATTAATAAATATAGAATGTAAAAAGGGTAAAATATATAATATTTAAAAGGTAATAAATAAATGATGATTATAAGATGTATATTTAGAATATAAATTATATCTTTATGTATATTTATATTCATATATTTTTGTATTATGTTGTAGTTCTGAAGAAGATTGCTGGTGCAATCGAAAATGTCAAAGAGGGTGATAATTAAAGCATTGTAAAACAATGATGCATAAATGATTTAATATATTATATACATTTGGTAATGCAATAAGAGAGATTAGCTATTATATTTGTATTATATGAAAGTTCCGGAAATAATATTATGAATTCATATATATATATCAATGACTTTATTGGCAAGTCACAAAGTGCCGGAAGAACAGCACCACAATCAGTGGAATCATACATTCCAGAATCTGCCGCTGCACAAAATCATATAAGCGACATTATACCATACTCTTTATTTATGTTTATATACTTGATATAATTCACATATCTTTTTATAGAGATAATACAAAAAAATCTAGATCATAGGTAAATGTTTGATTTGTAAAATTACTAAAGTCTATGTTAGATTAGTTTCATCACACAACTGAACTTATTGTGATCTCATAAACCT
Source organism: Epiperipatus broadwayi (assembly GCA_028023455.1). Lineage (NCBI taxonomy): Eukaryota > Metazoa > Onychophora > Udeonychophora > Euonychophora > Peripatidae > Epiperipatus > Epiperipatus broadwayi. Next base: position 3,830,343 of record JAQFVV010012435.1, on the reverse strand, counting down.
CCAATCAGCAGGTGCTAAAAAACTTCTAAAAGATGTGAGATTATTTCAAGTGTATTTTAAAAATTATACGGAAAATAATGACTACCTACAACACTCAAATGTTGACTTTTTATTTATTCAGCTTTCGTCAAAAGATTCTAATCAATAAATATGTTTACTGCAGTCTAGACTACTTAGTAAGTATTTATACAAGAACGTATGTATATAAAACTTTTTCAACATAATTACTTGCAGATTTTCATTTATTTCTTTTCTAAAAATATATTTAGCTAAAAAAGAAAACATTCTTAAAACCAATTAATATTAATACAAATCTATTTTTATTTAAATAAATGAATCAAATATTTTCTTTGCTTTCTTTAGAAATTTAAACATTAATAGATTCTCTTTTTTTTTTTTTAATTTTTTTTAAATGAAATTAAAAATTAATAATGAATTCCAACTTAATATATTAGTCATAAAATATCATAATTTAGAGAAAGAAAAACGAAGCACAATTTCTCAAATCAAATTTATTATCCACTAATTATTTTAAACTTATAGCAGTATAATAGGATTAGATATGTATTCTTTTCATTAAAATTGAATTCATTAAAAAGAGTATTTTTGAATGTCATATGCAAGTTGTTTTAAATGTAAGTTTCTAATGAAACAATTTATATTTTCTTTTAAAATTATATGACAAAAAGTTTATAAATATAAAGTATTTCATTAAAATGACTTAGACCTCATGATGTAACAATGTGATGTTTGCAAAAACCATGCTAAAAATATTAGTTTAAATCTAGTCCAACTAAACTTGACAGGCTTGGAATTGATTTAGATAACCCACTGTCCCAGCGAATCATTCATTATTAATCTACAAATGGGTATTTAGCATTTTTACCTAGAGGGTACAACAAGGATTGAAAACTGCTCAAATTTTCACCATTCATAATTAACGCAGATAACTATCCTATATTGGTTGGTAAATGGGTATCCAATTATTCTTAGCTAGTGTGAAAAAATACAAATGGAAAAATCATTCATGTATTAACTTTTCTGCAATGAACAGCTTGGTTAGGAATTCTTTGTCTTGCATTGTCCTTCAATGAAAAGTTGAATGCAGATGTTGCTTTATAGGAGAATATTTAAAGGTCAGTTTTAATCTTTATTTTTATCTATTAAAATGATAAACAAAGATTATCTGCAATGAATCGGGAAGTATATACATTTTCTCACACAAATTCGTTTTAGCAGAGAAGGTAATGTGATGCTTAGTTTCAATTTCATAGCAGTATTTGACAGCTTAGATAGTAATTGAATGGGTGGTTTATTGCAAGTACTGGACAGTTTAGACTAAGCAACATGTAGAAAGTTAATCATACAACTGCCAAAACTTCGATCAAATGAACCCACAACTTGGAGTACAATCTGGATAAACACTAAATTTTTTTTTCATATCATAATAAAGATTAAAAATTCTTTTCTGTATCTTCCCTATATACAATTTAGCTAGTTATCCAATATTATTAGGTAGATAGTATTTGATAACTCTTAATTAGAGGATATTCTTGCTTAATCTGGTATCATTATTTAAGTGACCATGCATTTATTATAAAAAAACATAAACAACAATGATGGAGCTTTTATCATAGGGAAAGAATCACTAAAGAAATTTTGATAAAGATTTATATTTTCTGGTAACTGTTTTTTTTTTTTTTTTTAAGAATTTGATATATTTATTTTTATTAATTTTTTCTCAAGTATTTTTTTTATTAGCAGAACATTATAAAATGGCAGTTTGTTTAATATTTTTGGAAGGAGGGAATGGGTAAATATAAAATAATATAATCAATAAAAGTGTTGATCAACATTAATTGATAGGAATAACCTTCTTGGAATATTGGCTGTTCACCATTCTGGGTTGAGGTGATATTATTTTATGAACAGCTTGCTTAGAATGACCTTATTCTGCTTATAAATACTGTGTAATTGTTTGAAGAAAAAAATATCATATTAAAGTTCTCAATACTTAATTAGTATTGAAATGGAAAAATATTATTGACTTCTCGAAGTATACCAGTGACTTCCTGTTCTACATGTTTGTCAACTAGATATACAAACAGATTTTCTAACAGAAAAATTATAAAAGCTGTTAAAAAGTACAGACTTGCCAATAATTCAAATATAGTTTTGCCAATGAAGGTTTATTTCAAACTAATATTCCTTTTTTCGATGTTAAACCAAATTTGAATCTACCATAAAAGATCTATAGAATAAAAATGGAATTTTTATAATTTCCAAGGAAATTTTTTTCCAAGATCCAACAATAAAGCTGACTGGATTTTATGCTTTTAGATGAAAATGGTCTCTCATCAATATTGTCAGTACAACTACATAGTTATTGCATTCACATGCTTCATAAATGGAATTTAACAGTCAGTGATGAGCAGTCCCAATACATGAACCATGTAGTTAATGACTGTTAAACCTATGGTTCTGATGGCAAAATTGATAAACGTAATAAAACCTTTGGGGAATCGACCTCCTGGTTTGCATCTTTAGAAGTTCCTTTATAATATTTTATTAATAGTTTCACTTTCTAAAATTATTATTATATTGAATAAGAATTATAAATAAGTAGTTTTATTTATCTATCTTTCACTAAAAATATTTAAAAAAATTAATAAATACATTTTCTAAATTTTTATTTTTTTATATTCAATGCACCTTCTGGAAGCTGTAATAACAGAAGATCTCAAATAACTAATATATTCTTTATTCTGGCATCATCAGTGATGTGCCAGGATATTCAGCATTAGATTAAAAATACTAGAACAAGCCCAGCACTTTATCAAATGTATAACTATTGAGTAGAAAATCTAAAATTTTCAGACATCCATATGTCTTCCAATCCAGCTATCTAACTCAAATAGCCATATGGGACTGAACTAAGTTCAGATACATGATATATTAATAACTTTAGCAATATAAAATCACCAAAGTCTTAATAGCAAAAAATAAAATGACAAAAAATCAAGTCAAATGTCACATGACCTAATTTAATAAAGCTTGTATAAAGCAGAAACCAGTCTGCATTTGAGGATATTCTCAAAGCTTGTTAAGAGCTTACTTTGCAAGCTCTATATATAACATTTGTAAATATGATCTTTATTAAATTAGGTCATGTTACATCTGACTTGATTTTTTTTATCATTTTATTCTTTATTCAAATAAATAAAATGTGCTTGAATTTTCAAATTTTATATCATTTCTTTGTATTTCATCAGCAGTTTTCATCTCTGTGGTTTGGTGCAGTTGATAGAGTCTCCACTTTGGGAGGTTCCAGGGTCTATTCTGATACAGTACTGGGATTCAAACTTATTAACTCCTGAGCGTTAACATTTTTTTTTCTTATCACAAGAAAAATCAATAAAAAAAAATTAAAATAATGTTTTATTTATATTTTCTTGTTGACAAGGAGAAAGAGAATGGGTGTTATATTAATGAGTATAAGTTTTAAACCATTTATATTTCATAATCTTTTCTACTCTCTTCTATTTTTGGCATTCTTGTTCAGAATTTTACAAAGATATTTTTCATTTTACCATAAGAAGATAAAACATGGTTGAACAATGATCTTATAAGTAACCTGTGTTTAGAATAATAATTAAAAAATTGTTTTAAAGCAGAAATAATCCTTTATTTAATTTTGCTGATCATTTTTCGCTTGAATAGTTTAGGATAATGGTAAAATATCAGAATCTGATGTGAAAGATCTTAGATTGTTCCCAGTTTCAGCACTCAATTTTTCTTATGAACTCCTGACCTATCAGTCATTCAATTATTTATTATATTGTCATTGGGAACAAATTTCCAAATACCAATAATCTTGATAAAATTAAAAGGATTTATTTATACATTGTGCTACATATATCGCTGATTCATAAACTAAAAACAGTAAAATTATATCTGAAATATGGAAATATATTTCACATGTTCAAGATGTATACAACATAGATGGATAATATATTTGTTTTATATATTTATACTTTAAAGTTGTAATCAATAATGTGTTATGTGCATACTCATTACCTAAGTAATATATATTAATGCTATAGCCTTAAGACTACGTGCCTAGATGTGACAATAGAGACTTTTACAAATCTTAACACCAGATTAATAACTTTATAGACAAGAGCCTATGTAATTAAAAAGTAGATTGAAGATAAGAGTGGCTGTTCTTGTCTTTTAAAGTCATTAATCTTGTGTTACGATTTGTAGAGGTCCCTACTACCACATCTAGGTACAGTTTTAAAGTTATAGCCTTAATATATATTACTTAGGTAATGAGTATGTGCTTAAAAAATTATTAATTACAACTTTAAATTGTTTTAAAAGATTTCTAATTATAAGAACTTCACACTGACTCGCTGTAAATTGAAAGATTTTATGTTTGTTAGCTTGTATGGAAATTGAAGACTTAATCAGTGATGTATTTAATAGCTTCAGACTCTCAAATCAAAATGCTTTAGATTTGCCTATATAATTAAAAAGTAGGGCGAAGATAAGAGTGGCCGTTCTTGTCTTTTAAAGTTATTTTTGTGTTAAGATTTGTAGAAGTCCCTACTGTCGCATCTAGGCACATAGTCTTAAGATTATAGTCTTAATATATAATATTTATACTTTATAAACATTGATTATTATTTTTTTTACAAATTGAAAATGCACATCTGTAAATATATCAGAAATGAATTTGAACATTTGAATATTTAAATGCTTCACTCTTTGTGTAACCATGAACTTGAGAACTTCCAGTTGTGAAGAAGATTGTCTTATTTTTAAAGGTAGGCCTCAAATGGTTTGTTATTTTATTATTTGGATAATTAGGGAGTAAACACTTTTCTCTGCCAGGTATTTATACCTCTATTAAAACGATATTCTCTGATAAGAATGATATTTGGTTTCAAAAGTAAAGAAATGGAGTTAATGAGAGAATAATTAAGTGTATAATATATGTAAAATAAATGTTGAAATTAAAAACAATAAGGAGTTTTTTTAATAACAAATCACTCCAGAAACAGGTGTGAGTAGTTCTCATTCAAATGTTAAATGTTTTAAGCTTTTATTATTATTTATTAAATATATAATATTAATCCTTTTTAGCTCTGAAAAAAAATGTCTTTGGGGTTTAATCCGGGGGTAAAATTTTAGTCTTCATTAAAATCATTACAATTATCTATGATTGGTAAATATTTGATAGTATTTAATTAAGTAAATTTAACTTTCAAATATAAGTTGTTGAAGATCACTAGAGTATTTTTATATCTACTATAAATTCTTTATTAACTTTTAACTACCACTGACCTTCTTAGCTTTAAAAATAACTATATTTTGCCAAGTAAACAAATTGACATTAATACCGAAAGTAGAGTTATTTACAACTTTGTTTAAAATAGTTCTTTAAATCTTTGAAAGTTAAATTTACTTACTTAATTAGATAAAACGGACTATCAAATATTTAGCAATCATAAGCAATGAAGACTAAAATTTCACTGTGGAACTAATACGTAAATACCGACTTTATATATATGAAATGAACACGATTTTTGGTCGTTTCTATAACGATAGTTACAAACCCAAAAGATTATTTTCTGAATTCAATACTTGTCTTTAATAGAGCAAAGCAAAAACAGCAATATATGAATTTTAAATATTATTTATACATAATCTCTAATCAGATTTAAAATTTTCATGTATGGTATTTTTATTAAAATCATTATTGATTTGTAGGATGAAAATCTCTTCATTTTCCATCCAGTTTTTTCATTTCATAGTGTTATTCTCAACATCATTCTAAAAACTTATCATAATTAGCTGATTCATGTGTGACCTCTTTCTAGATATTTTACAACCCCTCAAGATATAACCTCGATAATATGCGTGGAAAATGCGATAGTAGGGACCTCTACAGGTGTTTTAACCAGAAGCTTACGCTATGGAAGAAAAGAGCATAAGCTTGTGGTTAAAACACCTGTAGAGGTCCCTACTATCGCATTTTACACGAGGTTATAGCCTCAGTAAATATTACTTATGTAATCAATGTGCAATCAATGTGCGTTTAATAAATTTATAATTACAACCCCTCAAGATGTAACTTTCCATGCAGGATTTTCTCTTCTAAAACAATGTCCATCTGGACTTCATTTCATCTTTTCAATACTTCCAATAATTCTCTCATTCACGTCTTTTGATTTTAACCACTTTCTATTATACTTACAGTACATCTATTCATTACTTTTAAAATAAACCATCTCTGAATTAAAGCAGCAATAGGATTTTAAGTTTGGAAAATTTCAAAAAAATCTAAAAATGATTCCATAATAGGTATGGTATTAAAAAATCAAAAACATTTCTATTTACTTAGGAACAAAATATATTTTCTTTTGAATTCAACATCTATGGAGATCATTTTCCCCATCATTAGTGATTATGGTTAATAAAAAGTTCAAAATTAAAACACAACCAGATACCACATAATTATACATAGCTACCATCAATGATCATAATACTATATGCATGCCTAGAGTGTAAAATAAAGTCACAATTTTTCAGTGTGCAATTGGCAGAAATAAGATCATGAAATATTTGGTTTGAAGTAGTAAGAGTAATAGAAAACTCAAATTTAAAATATGCACCAGATATGATGTGATTCCACACAGTTTAATGCATTTAATTAGTTTATGTTTATTGTACCATTTTATCAGAACTCAAAGTCAATGAGTTCTGAAGAATTATGTGATCTTTATTAAAATTTGCTACATAAAACAAACATTCTTACATTTAAAATAACTTCACATAACTTTTTAATTATTTTTAAAGTAATTGTTAGAGACATGTCAATAGTCAATCAATTATCACCATCTGTGTTGTGGTACAAAAGCAAACTCTGATGATTGACGATGAATCATATAACTTTCAGCATTCAAACTTCTTATTAATTTCTGAGTAACAAAATCACTTGATCAATATTGTTCTAGAGTATCATAATCTGGAACATAATCTTGGGTTAATTACAGTTTGGCACTTAAGATTACTTGAACTTCTTAAAAATTGCTCACCACTAGTCATTTTATTATTATTATATACTTATGGTTTATTTAAGACTTGTCTTATAAAAAGAGATTCCTTATTTCAGTTTTATCTTATTTACTATTTTTGCAAATAATTTCTTGCAGCATATCTATCCATTATGTCCATAATCTGGAATTTAGATTTAAATTGATGTAACATAACATTTTTTTTCAACTTTCATTAAGACTTAGGGTTTATTTTTCAAGTATCCAATAACAGAGAATTCAGATCTAATCTACTATTAATCCATGAATTTGTAATTTTCATTAAGCAGTTGTTATCAAGTATTGCCAATTTTGTCTCTCCTTCACTGTTTCAATTCTGATCTACAATATTGATAACTTTCTCAGCTCACAATATTCTAGAATAAATAAATTTGTCTATCAATAATAGTGAAATATATATGTAATTTTTCTTTACACCCTAGAGATTAATTATATACTTTAAATAATTAAAATTAAACATTTTATTATGTAATACACATACATGCACACACACGCATACATATCGTAATGCTACGGTGACCTCGTACTTGGTTGTCAATACATACTATATCATGCATAAATTCCCAAGCCCAAAACATGGTAGCTAAAATGTACAACAACTCCCTCAATCATATTTTGACATTTAGTGACACATATATACTGTTATTATCAGGTCATCCTTGGTCAAGTCTGCAATTGACTTATTAGCCCAATCATTAACTATGATGAACATACTGTGGGATATGATCAGACTACAGCCTATTGCTAATAATGTTAACTCCCTCTCAGACTATTAGCATTACAATAATCATATTTAAAAAAAGCAAAATATATAATGCACACAAATCTAATTATGAAGTAAATACATATAAAACATATGGAAATAAATTAGTATAGTTGATAATTAACAATTTAGAGAAAGATAAAAATATTTATACATATTTATAGATATAGAAAAAGCTAAATAATTTATCTTACTTCAGCTCTTGTATTTAGTCTTTTTGTATTTGAATCAGACTCTTTGTCAAAAAAAAAAGCATAGTTATTCACATAAGAAAATTAACATTTTGTCTGTTTATAATATTCCTTGCAACACTTTATTTTGTTTCCTTTCACAGAGTTTTGATGTATATTTCTCATTTATTCACAATTTAAAATTAGTTCTTTATTCAATATTTCCTATGCAGATCTCACAAATATATCCATGTGGTTTCTCTTTTCTTTTAAAAGAAATATGAATTCTGCAAAGTTTAATAAAATAGTCATGGTATTTAGTTAGCTAGTCATTTTCTGTCAATAATTTTCTTCTTCCTTCATATGGCATGTTTAACTATTTATATATGATAAAGCTAAAATAGGAGTAATTAAGTTTCTTTCTCCATGCTAGATTATTCAAATAGACGTTACATCTTCTTCCATAAAACCTTGTGCAGTTTAAGGATGAACCATTTAAGTTCTTCAGTAAGCCATGCATTTAATATTTATCTTATGTTTATTCAAAACTATTGCATATTTGATTTATATTGTCATCTTTTTAGTTTTCAATTTCTAGCAGATATATATGCATTCTGCTGGTTTTCACAATAAAAAATGTGAGTTCATATTCATATTCTTTCCAAACATTAAACTGAACTGATTGCAACCTTCTGAGAGTCTTTTTATATATTATCAGACTTAATCACTTTTATACAAGCTCTGAAATGTGTTTATCAATAAGCAAGTTAATTAACAATTATTATCAAAGTCTGTTTTTTGATAAATGCTTAAAAAAAAACAATGATAATTCATCATGTTTGGAAATAAAGAGAGAGTAAAATAATAAAATATTTTTGTTTTTCTTTTTAGCACTATAAACTTATTCATTTTGAAATAGTTAATTAAAACTTCTATTTGATTAATTCTAATAAAACTATTTTTTCCCTTTATTTTTCAAAACTAAATTTTACTGTCAGTTAACAAAACATTGTTTATAAATTTTTATATAGAATATTTGTTTGCTAGAAAACATGTGTGAACCTACATGCATAAAAACTGGTACAAATCTAGAAAATTTCAAACTAAAGAAGAAAATATTAATTCTTAGTAAACAACTTTTGTTATTAATTAGCATTTTTATAGTGTAACTTTACTGAGGGTTTTTAATAATTAAAAAGCTGTTAATTATTAGTTTCTATACTTGATGTGGCTACCCATAGCTACAATAATAGACTATTACAAAGTTGATTAATATACAATATTTCGCTATATAAACTTCTGAAGCACTATATATATAATGCAGTATTCTCAGTATCAAATTTTTATGCTCAGATAAAATCAGACCTATGTTTGTAATTTTCATATAAAATCTTATATAGATATAAATTTAAATAGATACTGATTCAAATCAAATTGTGAGAGCAAAATCATTATTTTGGAATTTGACTTTGTTGTTATCATTAACTAACATACCTAACCAAGATCTTAGAAAAACAAAGGATTTTGATATTAGGAAATATGATATTTATAAAGTGACATATAACCTTCATTTATATACACAGATACACATATTCTAAATATATTTACAAATTAAATACATTATTTAAATACATCCTCCATCTTCATTTTATATTTAATCATTTTCATTAGATTGATAGGTCATAATTATGAATAAAAGAGATTTGTAAACTCTTTTTCTTATCTCATTATTCTCAAGCAGACTCATGATTAATAAGTATGGAATTGAAGCTATCAATTTGATAATAACTTTATTTAACATAAAAAGTAGGTTTATTATAAATTTAGATTTTAGATAGTTTGTATACTTTCATATTTACAATTAAAATTTTATGTGTTGAGATGTAGCTATGAACATGCATTAAATTTTTAATAGTTGGACTGATATTGTTAATGTTAATTTTGTAGTTTTTTTTATTTTAGATGTAATTTCTAATTTGGAATTAGGAAAAATTGAATTTTATATATTTAATAGCATAAATATATAATATAATGGGTATGGATTATCCTGTGTGGTTTGATGCAGTGATAAAACCATACACTGGAGCCATACACCACAGCCTAACTCTGACATTTTTGGGCTTAAATTTCTTATGAACTCCCAAGTAGTAAATGGTTTTTTGTTTATTTTTCCATATACAGCAACAATTTTTTTCTAAAATTACATAATTATAAACCTATTAATTGTTCAAATTTATTTTTAATATATCAAATATTTGACTAAAACTAAGATAGACATTTTGGGGTAATATGACTTCGGATAATTCCCACCACTTGATGGCACTGTTTCTAGTCAAAAACAAATAGATATAACGTTACTAGGATGATTTAGATTTTTTACATTTTTTTATTATTTATTGCAAAAACAAATAGATATAACTTTGTTCTTTTATTTTTGTAAAACATTTCCTTTTTTTTTATTTGTAAACAAATAGATATGACTTTGTTCTTTTTTTTTTTGAGACATTTTTTTTGACATTCTTTTTTTTTGTTAAAACATATCAGTTTTTTTTGGTTAAATAATGCTTTCACCGGTTAATTCTTTGTTATTTGGGATTTACATTTTTTATTTTGAGAAAAATATATATATATTTTATTTCATATCTACACAAACAAGAACATTTCACTCAAAACAGGTCCCATTATGTAGATCAGACCTTCGATGGCATTGATGCAATTCACATTCTACTCCATATCTTTTACACCATCTTAATGTCATTATCCCAACACAGTTCTTCTCTGTGAGTAAAATACTTTTTTTGGCTGAAGGAAGGCCACCACATCCGCTTCTGTAGCAGGAAAATCCAACAACTTGAATGGCGAATCTCCTTCTGCCATTTTACTTTTTCGATCTTGCAAAGTTTGTGCAAAGTGTGTGACTTTCATGTGAAGTTTGCCAAATCACAATTTGCACTCCTCATTTATTAAATTGGGTCAGCTAACAAGAAAATTAGCAATGTTTGTGAAATAGTTACAATTTGCAATACCTCATCCAAATTACACTATGTTTACCATTAAAAAGTTTTGATTGTGTATTGCTACACCTTTCATCATTACAACTATAGACACCCTCATGGTAATGTTCACATGCTAGTGATGTTGAAGAAGTGTTGACTTCATCAACATCAAGTGTTTGAAGAGTTTACAGGCTGTAAGATATATGAGCAGCCTTGTAAACAGCATATTTCTGTACTTTTGTATAGACACAGCACTATCTAGCAGTGTGGATCATTCCAAGTTGTAGAACCCATTTTGGTGTTTATAAACAGTTGAACCATAATAAATTTGTGTTTGGTGACCACAACTGACAACAGAGTCATTATTTTTCCAGAAGCTTTCAGTTCTTAAAAATTGGTTATAATTTTGCATTTCTTTCTTTTATATATTAATAATATTTATTCTGCATGATTTAGGATGGTATAAAGTGGCAAATTCTGGAGATCAAGGACCATAGATTTCCATTCTAATCAATCAATTCCAGTATTCAAACTTCGTATGACTCTTAAGAGGCAAATATTCAATTATTTTTGTCCTGTATGATTTTAGACTTTACATATCAATTTCCATGGATCATGTTTCTGTTCCATTTTTCTGGATCTGAAACTTTTCATAAATCTCTGAGCAACAAACTATTTGATTGTTGTTTACTGTTCTCAATTTCTGCTTTAAAATAATACACTTTTCATGGTACTACTTTTAATTTGCTTTCACAAGCTTTTAGTACCTCTTAAAAGTAAAGTTTTAAAACTCTCCTGTAAAGATTATTTCATATAAGTAGACCAAAATAGCTTTCATCACCATCAGATATATATATATTGTAACAATATATAAATATGTCGTTACATTAATTTAAAAGAAAAACAAAGTTCGCAAATAAAAATAAATATATTAAAAATCTATAAAAAAACTAAACGCTAAAATTAAAATGTTGTTAAATATATATATTCGCACAGATGCTAAACTTTAAAAATATTTTTTTTTTAGATAAATAAAAAAAAAGTATTTGAACGTATTTTTTTTTTGATAAAAAAATACAAGAGTTAAATATTAAAATATTTAATATAAGTTAAAATAAAAACAGGTATTAATTAATTCCTGTAATCTATAAATGGAAATGATTGTTTATTATTTGAAAAACAAGCTAGCCCTCAAGGCTCTTATGTAATTAAAGGGTCAGATGGAAATTAGATAAGAGAAATTAGCTTGACCAATGGAAGCACCAAGCCTTGGCTCGGACCCTAACAAAAGTGATGGATTGGTGACGTTTTGTTGTTTGAATCCGTGTGGATAATATAAAAAGGAGAAATATTGAGTATTAGGCAGTTCCAGCTGTTTGTTTTGAGAGTGGTGATAGAGACACAATATCACACACTCTCTCTCTATTTTAAAAAATGAACTGATTGTGATACTGAAAGGAACCAGCTAATGCTACCTCCGGAACATCTGACCGGGTTTCAAACAAGGACTCCGTGGAAAAACAAGAACCTGGACTCTTCTTCCGTAAGCTGTTAACAATGAACTTAAAAAAATTTTAAATAATTAAGAACTTTCGTGCAAGCAATTTAAATGTTAAAATGGAATTTCTATCTGATCGTTAAGTTTAAAATCAATTGATGTTTAATTTTATATGTTTTTTATTGATAAAAAATCATTTCCATTCATTTTAATTGTATAAATTATTTATTGTTTAAATTTTAAATGCATAAAATTTAAAGTTGGGTATAGACGTTGCCTAGATTCGTTAGCGGTTAATGATGTTGAGATTTCACAGTCGATTGGAATATATGGGTCAACAATGTTAATGCAGGCACCTTATGGTGAGTGCCATGGGTTTTGTGTATTCCCTTTTTGCAATTGACATTGTCGATGATTTTGTATTTTGATCGATTGTGTTTAATTTGGATGTTTTTGACCGTGGAATCTGTGCGGCCGATCTATACTTAACATTTTAAAACAAATTGTATAAAAGTTATCTGTGCGAACATATCTAAATGATAAATTTAAGTCGGGCGTGAACGGCTATATAGTTTTGTAAGGTTATATTAAGGGAGGGTAATCTTAGGTTATTTGTTTCGTGGTTGAATTGGCTCAATGGTTTCGATATATTTGTGTAGGAAGTAAATGTAGCAGGAGATCCGCCACGTGCAGGATTACATATATACACCGCACACCCTCTGTTGCCTATGGAATTGGATAGTAAGACGCAAGACACAATCCATTCCTATGGAGTTTTATGTTTATTGTTCTACTCGCCATCAGAAGTAGCATTCCTGGTGGTGGAGAGCAACAATGTCTTCTCACTATACTGTTCAGATGTGCATTCCTGACAGTATAGTCTATTTAGTGCCGTTGTATTTTCATGCTACATTGAATACATAAATGTATCGGATGATTGGCGTCAGTTTGATTTTGAACTTTTGCCTAAGGTTAAATCAGGGAAGAATATTTTCCTTTCAAATGCAGACCTATGTAGTCCATTCATACCCGACCCTCTAAATAAAATATTAAACATTATAGCAAGCTATTTTAAATGTAAAATTAAAAATTAAGATAAAAATCTAAATGTTAAACTTATTCCTCGAGTTTAGAATGATTTTATATGTGTGTAAATAAATATTTTTCTGTGTTAATTTCTGGCAGTGGCTTTTATTATTTTTTTATATTTATATCTAAGGTTATATATTTTATTATCTCTGCGTCTCCACTGAGCTAGTGACAATGGGCTAACAATCTAAATATGTAAATAAAGTGGAATCCTAACAGCGCGTATCTGCCTACTTTATAAATTTTTCTAGGCTCAAATGCCTAGATGGCGCCTTTGGTAGTGCGGTGCGATGCGATCTCCCACTTCGTTTGGATCGTTATAATATATATATATATTAGTGACTATTACTATTATAATATGTTTAATGGCACCAATATGAGAGATCACATGATTAGAATTTCTACAATATGATTATTTACAAGTTCCTACAATAACTCAATAAATTTAGTCAAGCATTGGTGGTCGAGAGGTCAGAACAGCTGACTTATAAACAGTTATCCTGGGTTAGCGGGTTTGCTTCCCAGCTGATGCTATGACACATAAAAAAAACTCAATAAATTTATTTATGTAAATTTTAATTTGCATTATTACAAGTGCCATTTGTAATACATTTCATTGGGAAATTACCTAAATGATAATATTTTTTTTTAAAAATTGTGCATTTATATTTGTTAAAAAATATTACATTTAAGTTTTACCTTTTTTAACATTTCCTAGAGTCATCATGACTGAGTACAGCTAACAAAGCTTGTATATACTCAGGCACTTATTATTATCCATGCTTCAGAAACTTACCTGGCATTTTTGTTTGCATTACCCATTTTCAGGGATCCCAACTAAATCTTGCAAACAATATGGCTGACTTCAAGCTTTCACATTTAATTTTTAATATATTATAAAAATAGAAAAAATTATATAACAGTATCATAAGTGCTTGTTATTAAAATAAATGAGGATCCACATTCTTATATCTGTGACTTACTTCAAAATGTTCAAATTCAGCACAGCATAATTCCTCAGCTCTATAGTTTTTTCAACAATTTGAATAAATAATAGATCCCACAGTGACATTTTCTTTGATCATATCCATTAGAATAGGTGCTGTTCTACATGCAACAGTTACAATAGATCATCCACTGGTCTCTGCATAAAACACCATTGAAGTATCTCCTTGGGGTTTTTCTCCACTGTTGAAAATTTTTCGGTAAACTTAAAAAAATTACGACATGATTCTACAATGTGTTAACATTTGTTACATTATGATATATGTAAAAAAGAAAAAATTAAAGCTCTGACTGGACTTTATAAAAGAAGTATTAATCTTTTTTAAAGTGAACCAGAAATTTATAAATGTTTTCTTAATATTTTTTAAATTTAACAAGTAGCACGTTTGGTAAAATAATTTTGAGAAAAAAAACCAACACACACATGCTTGAACATTCATATGTTATACGTAAAAGAAAATTATTCATTAAATAATGGAAATTTATAAGAGAATTATTAATATCTTTTAAACTTGATTACAATCTATAAACGATTTTTTAATATTTTTTTTAAATTGAAAATAACATATGTTTGGTGAAATAATTTTGAAAAAAACTTTGATGCTTCTGAAAATGGATTATTAAAAAAACAACTGGCAAGCTTCCAGAGCAGAGATTGTATATAAGTACCTATGTTCATATATAAACATTCCATAACATTCACATATCTAACAATAGATGCATATTAATATATTACATGCCAAGATTTTATTTATCTTATATCGCAAATAGAAGCTACAAACATAATTCCTAAAGAGAAATGTTATTGTTATGAATCAGTAATTGCTTACAAAGTTATAGAACACAAATCGATATCTATAGCTTAAGTACTTCATAAATAAAGTTTATTATCCACGAATCTATGTAAATGTGGACAATTATAATTGAATCTATAGCAACAATGATAAAATTAAAGCTCTTAAAGATGTCGCTGGTTATTCTATATCCTGGTTGGAATCGCTACGTTTTGTTTATGATGTTTTATTATAATTAAACCATAAAAAAAAATCTACTTGCTAAATAAATATTTAAATAATATAACTTTTTAAATAATAAAAGAAAAACATCTTCAATAATAAAAGCTGATATATTTCAATAATTAGAACCATAAAAAAATAGCAGGAAATATATGTTCCATCGCCTACCTGAAAGCCATTTTAAATTTTTTACATGGTATAAATTTCTCAAAATTATTTTTAAATAGAAAACTTGAAACAAGTAATCTGAAAAATTATCAAAAGTATAAAGAATTAAATAAATAAAAATGTAAAATGGGTAACTTTTTTTTTTTTGTTCCAAGCAATAAACCATTCAATTTCTTTTTTAAATACCACATAAATAAAATGTGATTTAATTTTTAACAAGGGTAAGCAACTTGATAAAGATATGAAGGTCAATTGAACAAGGTATATAACAATAATATAAACTTTTTTTTATCAGTTTGGAATACATATTTTCCAACAGACTGTGAATCGTGGTAAAAAGGAAAGAAATACTAAATAAATAGGAAATCAACATTATTTTAAACAACTGCTGTATATGCAAATATATATATATTTATTTATGAGGTCAGCGCGACTGCCTTGCACTTGCAGGCAGTTGCCCGGGTTGCGGGTTCGCGTCCCGGCCGATGCTATGACATTTAAAAAAAAAAAAAAGATTATATCTGTCTCTTGCTTTAGAACGAATAGGTTTGTACAATTCAATTAATAATTTATAATTCAGGAACACAATAGATTGAAGATCTGATTTTAGCACGATGAGCAAAGACTAGCTTATATATAGATAAGCTGTAAATATAAGTGTACGCTTACACATTTCAAGTCGATGTTCACAGGTGAGTGCTCATATATTAGTAAAGTGTATGACCGGAAGGTTGTTCCTTATTTATAATATTACGTAGTAGCTGCGCTATATAAATAACAGAATATTTATTACAATGATTATTTTTTTAAAAGAATTCTACTTAAAATTATTCATATATATATACACACACCCAAATATCTTCTTGATATAATAAAGTTTTTTTATTTTTCTCTTCGAGAATTTTAAAAGCTGTTTATATACAGTTTTAATTTAGACAGTACCTTGACCCATAAAAAATTACTGAAATGAAGATCAATTTTTTTATTGCAATCTTTGTCCTGGAAACTTGTTCAGGTTACCCAAGTCTTGTGCACATTGACAAATTAGAAGTGAAGCAGAAAATGAAACTGACTGAAACTGATAGACATCTAGATAGAGGGATTATTTCCAAGTCATGTGATAAAACTGTCTACTCCCTGTTTTCAAAATTTTTGCAATTTTAATGGCAAACGTAATGATGTTTCCGCTTCATTGCATAGATACTCAAATAAAGAGTCCATTTAGTTGACTAATAACTACCAGGTGAATTTTAATTAATTTCAACATCATTCACTAAACTTCACCAAATTAAAATAAAAAGACTAAAATGATAAGATAAATTGAATCGCGAAGGCTTCATTTTTGACAATATAAACAAAGATATCCGAACATGTCAACATTTGGCAAACCTATTGAAATGGAATCTTTACAAACCATTTATTTATTCCTTTCATTTTCTACTTAACTGATTGCTTTGACATAAGTACATTTCAGATATTGCTTTTTTTGTTTTGTTTTTTAATATTTAAATGTGAATGCTTTTACTTTAAAACGTATTAAAAATAATCGTAATTTATTTTAAAAATTCAATTTGTCATTATTAGAAAAATATATAATAAATGGCTTGGAAGAATTAATATCCTAGAAATTGTAAATACCATTTCCAATTATTATTTTAACTTAATTAATCGTAAAATTAGCATTTTTTAATTATTTTACTTACGAATGACTAATAAAGATATAAGTAATTATTTAAACAATATTAACATGAATCTATAGTTAATGCTCGACTTATAAGAATTGTAAATAAATAAATATATATATTTTGATCCTTTGAACAACATTTAGAGGGCTTTTAATCCATAACCTATGGAAAGATAATTTATTTTCTTTGTTTATATATACATTTAGCTTTAAAGTTTATATATTAAATCTTATTTAATTATGACAATCGAAGTATTAAAAGAGAGATGCTATCTCCAGCCTTGTATAAGTTATTGTGAGTCTAATAGCTCTTAAGTGTCATATTCCATTTGGCTGACAAATTAATTTCATTCTGAACTAACAACATTGTTGACAAAGAAGTGCTTATAAATATCAGAGCTTCCAAGAGTACATCTATTCATTCTTTTCTTGACACTTTGTTCAATATTTAGAGTTCTTTTACATCATAGCCTCAGAGAAAATGATTTACTCCCTTAATTTAATTTAAAGTTTACATACCAAATATTTTTTTTTATTATAAAAATAGAATTTATTAGAACCTTCTAAGACAAGACTGATAAGTTTACATTATAGTGACTTGTGTACTCTGAAGTAGCAAATTCACATTGATATCTTTGACATTTGCTTTATCAGAAACTGGAGCTTGATTAGCCTTCTGGTAGTGTAACTTTGTTCCAAGTTTGATGATGTAGCCAGTCCAGAGCCAAAAGCCGGTCATGTTCTTTGGAACAAATGAGCACCTTTGTATAGGTGTCACAGACACTGGAAGATGCGTGATTGAAGATGTATTTGCATCTGGTGATCCACACAGCAAAGGTCAAAAAATTAACAATCTAATGTTGGCAAAGATAGCATTCTTGATTGTGGTCTGGATGAAAAGTGCTTTCCAGAGGTCAAGAGAAACATTCTCGATGATGAAGGTTATAAGCAGACTAAGAAAAGTGCAGGGATACAATAGGTGTTATATTGTTTCATCCACTGAAGAGCAGAGTTGACATTGAGGGTTCAGTTTGCTGAAACCTTTTTTCCAGACCAGGAAATGGCTGGTAGGCAAAGAGGCAAGGTTTAGCTTAATAAAAAAGTCAATGACTTTGGGCTCTAGATGCCAGGTTTGAATTTGCCTATTAGTGATTTGTTATTTATTCCCAATAAGTTTTGGAGTGTGGGCTGTTTTTGATGTTTGATTTTATAAAGTTTGCCAGTATGTTTTTTTTATCATTTAATGTGAGTTGTGTTAGATCTATTGAAATTTTGATGTTTGGCCAGATGTCAGTTAGCCAATTGTCGGTGGGTTCAACCAATGCATGTGGACTTGGCATGGATGGTTCAAGGTATAATTGATTTTGAGTTTAATAACTCTTAAGTGTCATATTTCATCTAACTGATAAATTAATTTCACTCTAAATTACCAACAATATTGACAAAGCTATGCTTATAAATGTCAGCCCAAGAATAGGTGGATTCATTCTATTCTTGATCTATTATGCAATATTTAGAGTGCTTTTAAGTCATAGCCTGGGGAAGAGTGAATTACTCTCTTTGTTTGCATATACAATGATCTATATTTAATTTATTGTTTAAATACATATATTACTATACTTATATTACAAAAAAAATGAAGTCATTTAAATAAAAATATTACCATGAAGAATATTATTGTACACTAATTTTACTCTTTTACAATATTTTTTCGCTCCTTTACTAATTCATCACCAAATATTATAAAAAAAGTTGTCTCATTGAATATATATATATATATAATTCAAACAAATTTATTTAACACAGTATTCAAAATTAAATAATCTATTCTTTACCGGAAGTACTTTCAATTGTTTCACTGACAATTATATGATTTAAAAATATAGACATTTAATGGTTATAGTTATTTATATATATATATGAAAACCTATTAAAAAGATTAGATTTATCACTAATTCAAGCCACAGATTTATTATTTAAGACATATTTCCAATCAAGATCTACTTTTTGAATAGTCATTAAAACAATTTTTTTAAACAAATGACAAAATTATAATTTTAAACATGAGCTTTTTGCCAACACTCAAATACCTTTTTGTTTCCATATTCAGCAGGAAAGCCAACTTGATTTAATCTTCATAATTATTACTGGAGTATCTTCAAAAGATTCAGAACCCTTCACAGTCACTGTGCTACCTGCTTCAGAAATACAATTTAACAAATTCCAACTTATATAGTAGTAGACAAACACAAGCCACAAAGTATATAGATAATAGCTTTTCTATTTATGATACAGCAACACATTTGAATGACTTAAAGCCATTAGAAAATATATCTTCTAATTAAAATCTTTATAGATGCCTTTATTATATTTATGAATATTTAATTATATAAAAAAATCCACATACTAAATAAAAGTAAATAACGGTACTTTGGTATTAGAGCTGTGACATGGAGCATGTATTAGACCTACTAGACCTGTTGACATTCATGTCAATCTGCCGATGACTTTGTGATGTTACCAAAATGACATGTACATGACTATTGAAAAACAAAAAAAGGATGTGAACACATCTCTTTTAGCAACATCTCCAAAGTTATCAGGGGGTGGTCAATATGAATGTCAACAGGCCCAGCAGGTCTAATACATGCTCTGTATCGCAGCTCTAAAAATGAGTACATTCTAAAAAATAGTAACATATAATACAATGGAATTCAAAAAAATATTGCAAGATTTTTAACAAAAAATGTAGTATATATTCAGTAGATGATTATTCAGAAATCAAGGTAATATTGTAGTAAAATTCAAATAAATATTGTGCACAATTTAAAAAAAAAAAAGAGTAAATCTACAAACTTTTAAAAATGATGCACTTCCAAAAAAAAAAAAAAAACCCATGCCATTATTGGTAAAAATTTCTATTCAAAAAAATGTAAGAAAAACCATAAAACGTAGTATATATTCAGTAGATGATCATTGAGAAATCAAGGTGATATTGAAGTAAATTTCAAACAAACATTGTACACAATTTAAAAAAAAAAATACAAGTAAATCTACAAACTTTTAAAAATGATGCACTTCCAAAAAAAACCCATCATTATTGGTAAAAATTTCTATTTAAAAAATGTAGGAAAAACCATAAAATGTAGGATATATTCAGTAGATGATTGTTGAGAAATCAAGGTGATATTGTAGTAAAATTCAAACAAATATTGTACAAAATTTAAAAAAAAAAAACAAGTAAATCTACAAACTTATAAAAACGTCGCATTTCCAAAAAAAACAACTCATACCATTATTGGTAAAAATTTCTATTTACAAAATGTAGAAAAAAACCATAAAATGACCATAATTTTTAAGTAAATTTATCAAATTCAGACAAATAGTGTACTAAATATACATGAAATACCTAAATATTGTGGAAATTTCAAAGACATACTTTTTGTTATCATCATCATCAGTTTTTTGCAAAAGTATAAGTCCCATATTTATAACAAAACATCCATCTATACTCTCTAAATCTCTGAATAATTTGCTCACCTTTTTATATATTATAGTAATCCATTCTTTTCTTCTACTACAATCATGTCTCACATGTATATATTTTAAACTTTTAAATAAATTCCCAGTATAGTTTTCATAATATTTTCAAAAATCATTTTTACTCACACTTTTCAATACTTTCACATGTTTAATCTGATATATATTTCTCAAATAACACAACAAACAGACTTTTTTTTCTTCAAATAATTTATTATAATTACGTTATTACATTAGCAGTTATGATATTCTAACATATAGTTTTAAATTTAATTGTCCAGGCTGATCATGTTATCTTTTAATCATCAGTCTCTTTATCTCTTCGCCATTGGCGCAGATGCTGTGTAGATCTTTGGGATATATTTTATTTGATATGATTTCATTTTCCTTCATTTGGAATTGCCAGACTTTAGCCTTTTATTCTTCTCTTTCCCCTTTTAGGAATGTCCTACCATTGGTTGGGGACATGGTGAGTCTAAATCCAACATGTCCCATGTCATAGAGAAAATGATCTCAGGGGTTATCAGTTCATCTCTTGTTTTGTCTGTTTTAATTACTTTTTTAAACATATAAATATGTTTATAGACATAGAAAAAGTGGAATTAGCTTGTAAGATATGTTTCCACATGAACTATATCTTACTAATCGACTCAAATTAGCACACTCTTTAACAATGTTAATTGCTATTATTTTTTATTTATTTAATAGTATTTCCATCGATTTAATTTACCAGCATTATTTTATTAGCACACATTTATAGATAATAGCTATATATATATATATATATATATATATATATATATATATATATATATATATATATATATATATATATATATATATATATATAGCAATAATTAAGTTATTTTTATGCTTAGAAAGTATTACATTTTTTTAATTCAGATATATACTTCAATTTTATATAAAAGATTTAAAAAATGTTGAAAGGTA
This sequence comes from Epiperipatus broadwayi, assembly GCA_028023455.1. Lineage (NCBI taxonomy): Eukaryota > Metazoa > Onychophora > Udeonychophora > Euonychophora > Peripatidae > Epiperipatus > Epiperipatus broadwayi. The sequence continues at coordinate 3,808,342 of JAQFVV010012435.1, read as the reverse complement.
CATTAACTCATGCATTAAATAATTTAATAGATGTATCTAATCTTTAATATTATACTAAAATGTTAAAAAATATAGTACTGCCATCTAGTGTAAGCCCTAGTAATTAAAGAATGCAAAATGATTTGTGCATGAACTTTCTTGCATCTGTTGATCACTAAGATTTAGACTGGGTGGCACAACAGAATGGAGAGTTTGGTACTGTTTTGACAGTATGTAAGCATAAAAATGGTGATCATGTGATTATTAGTTGTTACTAATATCATAGTCAAATGGTTTATTGCTTAGAGTTCAATCATGAAAAGTGTCGTAACTCATCTGCAATTCTTGATCTTGAATTCCACAGTATGTCACTCTTCCACTGCCTTAATCCATGCTGAGTAGTGATTACCAGTGAGTCATTTAAGTTCTGTAATTATCTATGATGATGTTAATAATGTAATAGTGATAAATTAAATTGATGTTGCTAATCTTAATTTTTATTTATTTATTTTTTTCATCTTATTTCAATCCACATCTTAAAAACACCAATTTTTCTCCTTACATTTTAGGGTTGCTTTTATTTTTGAGCTACATAAACCCATAATACAAGCAAACTTAACCAGCTCCTTTATCAATTATTGACAGAATGACCTTTTATCTCTAGCAAAAGTTTTTTTAGTCTTCCTCTAATTTTTTGCAGCTATTTTTAGATATCAATTACCTACTAACTACTTTTTTAACTTCATATTCATTGCTTGTTTCAAATCTTTTCTTTTCTCTATTCTTTTTATTGCTTTACTTTTATTAATGTTTAGGCTCAGTTCTAATTTCATCCAATCTTTGTCAAACCTTAATAATGTTCTATTGAATTCCCATTCATTATTTACAAATATTAATGTTATCAGCAAATACATTATAGGTAATTATTTCATACCTGTATTAATCCCATTCTTATCAAAATAACATTCTCTTAATTCTTATCAAAATAACATTCTCTTAATATATATATATATATATATAATGTGACCTTCTGGTTTGGCACCAGAAATATTATTTGTAATTGTATGGTATTATATCAGTGATATCTGATATTATCTTCTTAAAAAAAATGAAATAACGTGAATTTTTTAAAAAAAAAAAAATTTATGATTTAAACTATGATTGGAAGTACTTCTAGGTGCAATTTAGATTTATTAGATTTTTGGTAGCTTACTTTAGGGTATAATTAATGATAGGATAGGGGGTGGCTTGTTATAAACATAGTCAGTTCAGTTTGAGTTGATGCTAATTTGTTTTGTTTGTCCACAAATAAATATTTAGATTTGTTTGGGTGATTCTCTAGTTCATTTGCTTTACATATTTTAATTCATAGTATAAACAGTGAAATATGTTTCACTCATCATCATTAAAATAGCCATTTAGTCATATCAGTTTAGTGTCTATAGTGCATTACTAGTAAATAGTCATGTATGTCAATATTATTCAATTTCATTTCTCATTCATATGCTTCATTAACTCATTAAATATCGCATCTCATATTCAAGTATTTAATTTCATAAATAATAGTGTTTAAAACCAGCTTAACTACATTTTAAGTCAATTAATTGAGCATTGGATTAATGAATTATTAAACAATAATTGTACTAGAAAATATTTTATTAATTAAAACAATTGTTATTAGTTTTTATTCTGTTCTTTTTAAAGTACAGAATATTTAATTCTTAGTTCAATTCAGTATTAATATATTTTTATTTTTTTTATTTAAAAGAATTTTTTTTTTCACCCACTTTTCTTTTTTTTTTCAAGACAAAGTTTCTTGCATAAATTAAGTGATTGTAATGGGAGGAGCAATTAATATCTGTCTGGTGATCTTTGAACTTTCAGATATCTTGAACTATTGGAGAAAAAAGTGTGAAGTAATATTTTAAAAATCTATAAAAAAGGGCTTCTGACTACTAATCCTACACTTCAACTCAAGTCCTTCAATTCCAGTGCTGACTCCAATTATGAACTGCTAAAAGATCTTCCAATACTGTTTCATTTTTAAACAAAGTTTAATAGTATAATTTTTTTTCTTGCAAAATTCAAGCTGAAAGTAAAATATATTATTATTTCAAAGATATGTGTACTTAAACCACACTAAAAGATATGTTGGTCTTATTCTTGTCTGACTATTTAAATTCTCCAACCATTGTCTAAAATAAATATAAGTGCCTATACTATAATATTTAAGTTTAAATTGCCATTATTAAAAGTAAAAATGGGAATGTATAGTAGTATTATAAATTTGCCTAATTTAAACTTTAAATTGAATGGGAAAGAAGAAAGAAGAATGTATGTTCATTTGTCAAAATTATTTTTCTCAAGTTTTAATTATATTCTTAATGGAATAATTGCAGCATGTGTAATTTGCAACAGTTATTAAACATTTTCAGAACTTTTTGTGAAAAATTTTATGCTAATTATAAAAGATGTAAAAGAATGCGTATGAATTTTATCTTCATTATTATTAGAACATTTCTGTAATTATTTCTATTATTACCTATTTAAAAATACAAAACTAAATGTGCAATTGAGTGTACTATTAATATTTACCTGTTTTCCAGACTGATAGGAGAAACGAATATTTTTAAAATGGATGAATTATATGACATTGCTTTATTAAATGCACTTCTCACCCATTGTGAAACTTTTCTGTCTAAAATATTGACAACAAACTTATACAAACAAATATTATTAGCTAAAAAAAAATAACATATTCTGAACGGCTTTAAAAATTTAAAACAAAATGTTTGAATATCCTAGGAATGAAGTATGAACTACTACTTTATTTGCATTGTAAAAATATATTGCTTAATTAATAAAATTTCTCATATATAATGTCAACAGCAATTCATTAGCTGATAGCTGAGAACATTAAATTTGTTCTTAGGAATTAAAATATTGTTTTGTTTTCCTGCAGGAATGTGTTGTTTTGTCAATATTTATCCTTGTATGCTTATTATCATTATTATTCATTTTGGAGACATGATCAAGGAATGTCATACATAAGCTACAATAAACTTTCGTTTTCAACCCAGAAAAAGAAAACAAAAGACTTTATTTATTTATTATTTAATTGTATTTGATATGTAGACAGTTTAAGGGTTGTTTAATTATTTTTATTATCTTTATTATTATATGTATTATTATTCTTCTGCTAAAACATCTCATAAATGTACAATATTAAGAAAAATATTGTACAAGGAAATTTTTTTTATTCGTTTAATATAAGTTTTGCCGTGTAGTAAGAGACGGAGGCATCCGTGTAATGTTAATAGGGGTGATAGCTCTTCTTTAAAAGAAGCACATTAGATGGGTTCTTATATCTATGTGTTTCCAATAGATTTAAAAAAATAATTCTTTTCAATAATTATTTAACCTAAAATATAAATTTTTATTATTTGTCTAAGCCAATTTTTTTGCTTTAGATGTGTGCTAATATAAATGCACTATAAAAAAGATTATTTTGTCTTATTTGCCAATAGAAATTATTGCCTTGTTTTCCACCCATTATTAGTATGTTACCAAGTCCTAAATAGTATATTATCAGATATGAAATATTCTTTATTGCTTTTACAATTAGTAAGTGATATTTTGACAGTAGTTCTTTGCTACTGGGATTTGAATTGTCTGTGTATTATTATTATGCTTGTATATGTGTGTCTATTATTAAACTTACCTATAATCATATGTTAATTGCAAGTACAAATGTTATATAATCAATCGGTTTTGGAGGAAGAGGATGGACAATTGTTTGGAAGGATTAGTGATTTATTTAAGTGAATTATTGTTCTTTATTATGCTTGAATGGAAAAGTATTTTTGTGGCTATATGTAGTAATATTAGTAATGTTTTATAGTATTTATAGGATTGAGTAATCTCTCCTTTTTGTTATTTGAATATTTAAACATGGGTAGATTGCCTAGTGTAGTATATGGGATCAAGTAATCCCTTCTTTCTGTGTATTGAAGTGTTTTTGATAGGAGTAGATGGAATCCTCCAGTTTTGATATTTGATATTATGAATTAAAGTATATGAAGTTAAGGATACTATCTCCCTGATGATTTGGTGAAGAGATTTATTCCCACCAGTTTAATTAGTCTCAGAAGTAGACTTTGGAGTTATGTTGATATTTATCTGATTTGAATTGTAGAAATCTTTTATCCCCATGTGTTTGTTGAATGTTTTCCAGCTTATACTATAGCCAAGTGCCAGATAATTTATTGATAAAAAGAAGAATAAAAGCAGAATAGATTTTCTTACAAAACAGCTGTAATAAAGTTAGTAATTAAAGCTTGATAGACCATTGCCTTCGTCTGTATTATGATCATATTATAACTTCATAAGCAAATCTATTAGATTGATTAGAATTAATTATTTATTCTTTGACACACAGCATAATACAGACTCATGCATAAAGTGTTAATTTGAAAGATATAAAAAAAATCCGTCAGTAATGTATAATTTTAATTATCATTTTCAAACATTTTGTGGTGATCATTTAGATTTCATATCATCAATTTTTATCATTCAATCATCATTTGATTAAGTAAGCAAGCAAAGATAAAACATAGTTAATGAATAGAATTGTTTATTTAAATTTTGGCAAAATAAAAATATAGTTATTTAATAGTCTACTTTACTTCAAGGTTGCAAAGGCAAAATACATTTAATTAATGGAATTAGTTATTTCATTTTGCAAGATATAGTTTTATAAAAATATATTTACTTACTGGAATTATTTATTTTATTTTGCAAGATATAATTCGATAAGAATATGTTTAAGTAATGGAGCTATTTATTTCTTTTTGCAAAACCTAGTTTGATATTATTCTTAGGTTTCAAACCCCTTTACTTTATAGTTAATGTGCATTTGAAGTAAAATGCAAAATTTTAATTTTATTTTATAGTGTAATTAGAATATTTATTCCATGTTGTTTGTCATAGATTTATTAAGTTCATTGATAACTGAGTGCGATAAAACAAAATGTTGAACCCAAGGTAAATTTTGTAGTTGATTACTAGAAGTATAAGGTTAGATTTCTGCAGTTCTATAGGTTATCAGAAGTAGCTGATAACTAAAAAAACATTTTCTTTATAGTAAAATATATGGATTTAATTTGGTTCATTATTTAATGTTACAAATATAAGGTGTTTCACAAATCTATCAAGATGTTTTGATAGATAAAATGTGTTAATTTTGAAATTTAAGAGAACATATTATGTTATTTATTCTTATGAAAATTGTAACTAGTGATGCTAAATGCATCCCAAATTTGTTCTGATACCAAGGAGAAATATATTAAATGTTTGCTTAGCTATTTTTCTTATTTTTATTAATAAATATTTTATTACTCAAAATTTGTATTTAGAATTCTTTTATAACATTCATTCGTTGTTTCATATTTCCACACATGCTCACACATTTATTTTATTTAATGTGACATAATTGTATTTTCATTTAATTATGATAAACCTCCAGATATGATGATATTGACTTCCTTGATCCAAACACTGTATGAGATGCCAATTATCTACTGATTGTCTTAAAAGGTTTTATTATTTAGTAATTGTTTAGATAATGAATTGAAATCAAAATGTACCCGGTTTCTTTCATTATCTAACTGCCATTATTTAGTCAGGGCATTGCTTAGTTTTTATTATTATTTTCATAATATTAAATAATAGTTATTGAGAGATAGAGATTTTAGATTAAGCCATGCTATAAAACAGATTCCCCTGAGATCTTCAAATTTTTTTTAATTCAGATTAGATAATAAATTCAGTTAATTAGATTAGATTAATTTAGTAATTTAGTAATGATAGGTTTAGTTTAAGTTCAGATCCAACTAATTATACAGTATAATTTCTAAATATTATATTTTAGTTATTAGTGTAATTTTCTAATATGGTAGAGGTTGTTCAATGCATGTGGATGATGGGAGGAGGTGGAATATAGATTATAATTAGTTAATTTTAGTTGGTAGAATTTTACCAATTTAATTTTTGTTTAGCATAGAATGTAATAGATGTTTTATTTTCTATTCATTATAATATTTTCTCCCACATCTAATGTACATTGTACATCTCATACACCTCTGTATCCCTCAGCTGAGTTAGTTTAAGGTGAAACTTTAATTAAGAGGCTCATAAGTAAATTTAGGATAAAGTTAGTTCGATAATTTATTCTATGATCCAAAGAATTGGCACCCCTGGGTATTTGTTAGTGATGGTGATTGGTAATGAGGGGTTACAATATATATATATATATATATATATATATATATATATATTGTAATATAGATTCTATATATATATATATATATATATATATATATATATTGTGCCCTTTTGTATGGGTCACCATCTAATTTTGTGCTAATCTATTAAAAATTTTAAATTTAAGATATATTTGAATATGTGATGTTAATTTTGCTTATGGTAATATTTCAAAAGGTTTAATTAAAGCAATCTATGAGTATTTGATATGTGAAATTGTGCTGAAATTGAGAGAGACATTTTAAGTAAAGATGATTATAATATATGGTTGGGAAAAATGGCCATAATCAATACTGCATTAATATATTTAATAAATAGGTATTTAAAGCTAAAAGTGTTTAAAAGACAAGTAAAATTAAATGCATATATTTATTGTTGATAAAATAATATTATAAAAGAATATAAATATTTTAATTATTGTAAGTACTTAAATAAAAGACTAATATTTGATTTTAATAATATTGGATAATTATTTTAAAATCTATTATAATATCTTATTTATTTAAAAATATTTATTTTAAAAAATGCAATTGTTAGTTTATTTTTAGACGATGACAAGCGTTTCTTGTGTTATAAAGAACAGATGTTAGTTAAAAATACACACACATGCTTGGAAGTTATCTAATAAAGTTGCACAACTATTTTAAAAATCATGTTATAAAATTTATAAATAATACGTGAGCTATCACGAGATAAAATAAAGATAAATCAATGTAGAATATTAAATCTGATTTTTAAAATATTGTTTTAAAAATATAACGTATAGATAAGATTTAGTTTATTTAAAAATGATCTTATAAAAGTTAAAATTAAAATCAAGTAAGTAAGAATATTTTAAAAGAATGTTTAATAAATTTAAATGAATGATAAAGATTATTTTAGAAATTTAATAATGTAATAAATATTAAATATTAAATAAGTCATTATTTATTTTAATTTTGTGTTGTTGGTAAATATGTAAATAAGCCAGCAAGTTGATTGTTTAAATGTACCAATCAAATTAGAAGTTTCTTCCGGTATAAAAGCTCAGGTCAATTGTTAGGAGAGGACTCTGTGATTGATTTTTCAAGTTAATTGTGTTATTAAAAATAGCTACGTAAATTTTGTAGACGCTTTTAAAATCATTTTTCAAAATTATAAGAGTGTCTTGTAAATAAGTTATAAAAGTTTTAAATGATAGACATGCAGTGTTAATTTAATTTTTTTCCTATCAATCATCTCTATAAGCTCAATTTGCAAGCAAATAGTCATGGGAACATCATATATAATGAAAATATATCGGAAACTTTACCTTAGAAATATGACAAACGCTGGATTAGTTCGGAAAATTACAAGATGGAGAAAAGTAGTAGTTTGGACAGTATATAATTTTAAAAGCTAATTACTATTGCCTATTAGAAAATAGATATTTTAAAGAATAAATACTTTTGTGTAAAGAAAGTATTTTTGCAAGCTATAAACTTAAATGTATATCTTGAGTAAAGATATTAGAAATAAAAGTAGTTTTATAAATACTTGCCTTGTTAAGTCTTTATGTTTCAAAGACTGAATGTTGATAATTTTAAAGGCAAGTCAATTGAAATATAATTAGCTAAAAATCTTAATATAATAAAATTATTATATTGAAATAATTTAAACGCTGGTCGTTTATAAATAAAGAAGCTTATTCTTACCTGGATGTTTTGTTAATAAATGCACAAGAAATATGTGGACGTCCCAGTCAATTTAAAATAATTAAATGATAATTTTTCATAAACTATAGACTAATTTAAAATAATAACTTTGAATAATATTCTAGAAAGAACTAAAACAGGATCCTATAAACTATTTTAATTTTATTTTATTTTCTTGTGGGGAACTTATTGTTAAAAAAAGAACGTTTTCGTTTTCATAAACTTTTAAAAAAACACGTGATGGACCGGAAACAGGAAATGGTGTTCTAGAAAATGTGTGCCTAGGATTAAAGAACTTTATGGTGAAAAGGAAACATCGCTGGAATTATGTAATATAAATTCTGTTTTATTTATCTAACATAAAATTTAAATATTATTAATCTATTAAAATAAGATAGGTACATTTCTTAAAATAATAACTAAAAAATAATATAATGATTAATTGCATAAATTTATTTTATAATTAATATAACACAGAATATTTTAAGAATGATCGTGAGTGTAAATGTGAATTATTTTATGAAGCTGTAATTCCGAAGAATATTGGAAGATGGACTGTACATTAAATCATTATTGATGGTAAAAATTATATAATAATAATAATTTTAATGTATTTAATATGTTTTCTTTAGATCAACCGAATGATATGTTATTTTGAATGAATGTATGATTATTTTAAAAATACACACATTATATTGGCAGTGACAGTTTTATTTAAATATGCATAATTTGAATTTATGATATAAATATGATACAACATTACATAAAAAGCTTAGAAATAATTATATGATTCTTTCGTTAATAAATTTTGATATTTTTTTTATTTTATTATTGAGTATTAGAATTATATTTATTATTTATACAGTAATTATTTTTTTATTGCAAGTTAGGAATAGATCTAAAAGTCTATATTTTATTGTTGTTTTATTGGATAAATTAAGTTAAGTTTTATGTAGAAGTTTATGTTGGATTAATGACGAAGTATAAATAATTTGGATAATTAGTATTTATTTAAAGTTGAAGGTTGTTTTCCGGAAATCGTAAATAAGTTTAGAGGATGTTTTGTAGATAGAAATTCATTAAGAAGGAGTAGAATAACACATAAAGTAAAGTAATAATTTTACATAGAAAAGAATCATAAAATTTATCTAATATAGTGCTTTATGAATTTGAAATTGATGAATAATTTAAATATTATTATTTTAACAGTACATATATGTAATGCATATTTGATAAAACATGTAACATGAATTGCAATAAGTGAAATATAAAATTATAATCAATTCTTTGTTATTACATTACAAGGATACATTAGTTTCTATATTATGCTATTAAAGTAATGCTGATAGTAAAGTAAACACATACTAGTACATGATGAAATGAATAACAGTAATACTTAAGTGATGTAGCAATTTAATTAATAAAGTTTAATTGTTTACATATGCTACATAAATATTATTTACATAAATTTTTCTGTGTAATAATTGAAGTTCACTGATATTTATTTAAAGTCTAAGTTTTGAAAACATACTTCAATGTTATTAGTACAGCATTTTAAAGAATGTATAATTACTTATTAGGAGTATGAATTAATAACAGTGTAAACATATTGTATTATTATTTTCTTATTTTATTTTCTTTTGTTTTCATAATTTTGAACTGTAAATATTGTAAATAAACTCTTAGTTGAAGTTAATGTAAATAAATTTGTTTAATTCGTTTTAAAAGTGTGTCGAGTTCATTATTTTACACCACAGCATTTGACAACAGATAATTTGAACAAACATAATATTTGCACAATATGAATTTATTATTATTATTTAGAAATAAACACAATATTTTCCTGATTATTATTTATGAGAATTGATTGACATTATTACATCATATTACAATGGTCATAGAGTAATTATAATGCATAATATAAGAATACAATATTATTTATTGCCACAGATTATTAAGTTGTAAGATTTTGATCTATTCTAAAATTAAGATACTATATGAAAATAAAAGATAGACATGTTATTATTATTTAATGATTGATGATATAATAGGAATAGATAAGGTTAAGTTATACCCTAAGATTAGTATTGAGTATTATTATTATTAGAATAAGTTAGGTGTATTTAGGTTTGATATAAAATCCCATATCATACTTATTTACATGAGTTATCATTACTTTAAGATAATTAGAAGAACCTGAGATTATTTAATTATATTTTAAAAATTAAAAGTTAAGATTTATTTATTTTATTATTATTAAAGATAATTTATTTTATTTAAAAGCCATAAGAATGCTGTAGAGGTAGTAGTAAGTTAATAAGGAAGTGACAGTATTTCTTATGCCATTGAGACAATGTCTTGGAAGATATTGACTCAATGTAAATCTACTTATTACTTTGTAACTTTACTTCACAGTCTCATGATTTTAATAAATACTTATTTAATTAGTACATACTATAGAAATATATTGATTTTGATAATTAATAATAAATTTAATTTGAATATGATAATATAAAAGTATATTAAAGATAGATATGCAAATTTTAATTAAGCATTATAATTTAATTGAGCTAGTTGTATTTTCAAACTATATTATACATCGAGAAGTAAGGGTACAATATATATATATATATATATATATATATATATATATATATATATATATATATATTTGAAAAAAACAGGAGAGACAAAAACTTCCTATCTTACATCATTTCATTGTGAGTTTTGGTTCAGCATGAAAAGTGTATCTTGGGGATAATTTGCTTTTACATATGTCTTTAACCATATATTTCAGGAATATATAATAGAATAGAAGTTTGAAATATATACATAGACAATAAGTTCAATTAATGTATATATGATGTTAAACTATATGGTCTGACTTGTATGATTGTGGTTAATTGTATTATGATAAGAGTTAGAATGATAAAAACATATATATAATAAGAGGGAGAAAAACCCCTGTTTTACATTAATTCAGCAAAAATATAATCTAATCTTACATATTTCTTTTAATTTATATGCATTTTTAAATTTATACTCTCTACTTCAGTCACCATTAGTAAAAGCAACAAACACTTATAAATGAATATAATTAAATATTTATTATTTATTTATTTATTTATTAAATGATATATATCAAGCAACACAAAATAAATGAACGTCAACAGGAAGAGATGTGTGCAAGGAATTATTCATAATAATCTACAAATTCCAAAATAATTCCAAAGGAAAAAGAAATATATATATATATATATTAACCACATGCAAGATATACAAATGTTAAATGAATAATAAATAAAAATTTATTACATGAACGTTTCAAACATTTTTTAAAAATATAAAATGATATAATTACAAAGAAATCAAGTCAAATGTCATATGACCTAATTTAATAAACTTATATTACAAATGTTATATATAGAGCTCGCAAATAAGCTCTTAATAAGCTTTCTAGCTTGTTAAAAGTTTATTTGTGTGCTCTATATATAAAATGATAGAAGGATAACATCTATAGAATAGTCAACAACAAAAGAATTAGAGGCATAATAGCAGCTGATTTGTCTATGACTATTTTCCAGTTAAAATCTTGCAATGTCAACTGAAATTTATAACTAAATAAGTATTTATAATGAATACTCCATGGTATAAAAACATCAATGATATATATATATATCAATAGCCATTCTATACTTGTAAAGCTTAACATCAGACAATACACAACAATTATCATAAATATCATGCACACAAGTCAACCTAAATCTACTAAAATAATATGCATGATATCATATTACAAGGTACATAATGAAGATAACAAATAAACAATAAGACCACCCCACATAGAGATATTATAAGGCAATATATTTTGATAGCAATCCACATAAACAATCATCAAAGCAGACAATTAAGAATTTTACTAAATGATGAAATAAATAATTAATCTTACATTACTGAGAACATGAATAAGCAGTATAATTTAAATAAGACAATGTGAAATCAATAAAAACATCTAAATAACAAAAAACAATATCACAAATAAAAATATTATTGCAATGAACTTTTATTGATTATAAATAGTGATATTAGATTCTTATTATAGGGCCAAGCACAGAAACCTGTGGAACTCCATGACCAAAACTTTTTAAATAACTAATAACACCATGTATTTTAGTAGCCTGTTTTCTGTCTTCTAGATAAATTTTTAACCATGGAGCAAAACCATATGAATATAATCATATAGCAGAATTGTATGGCAAACATAGTCAAATGCTTTAGAAAAATGTAAATGGCATCTGCTGTCTTAAGATCATTATCTGATGAAGATCATAGATTGTGCATATGATTATAAAGAACATTCACACAAAAGCAAACTACTGCCTAAAAATCACTTATGCTAATTTAAGAGTTACACCATCTTATGTTTGATTACTATCTCAAATAACTTTGCAATAACAAAAAATGATTGATGTAGGCTTATAATTGCTATTAGCTAACAAATGAGTCACTCTTTTTAAAAATGGGCATCATTATCATCATCATCTTAATAACAATAGTAATATATTACTACTGTTATGTCTACTGCTTCTGTTGTTGCTGCTGCTCCTACTACTGAACCTACTACTAGTTCTACTACTACTACTACTACTACTACTATTACTACAACATTAGAGATGAGTTTTTCTATGACTACACAAATCCAATCCATGAAACAAAATTTTGCTCCATGTGGAAGATGTTGAGTTATTACTTTATTTGATACTTTGCTGTGCAACAATAAAATATGTAATTGTAATATAATTATAACTCTCTATTGCTTTAATCTCAGCCATATATTCTTAATGAAAGTAACCAATGTTGTACTTTTTAGAATGTGTTTAAGAAAATCTTATAAAATAGATGGGATTTGTCTCTCAATCACAACGATGCTCAAGTTCTTCACAAAATACTTTGCATTAGTTATTTGTCACATGAACAATATAATGAATATGAACTTTTATACAAGTAGAATCTACAGTACCACATTAATCTGCATTATTTTGCTTTGAAATGAGTAAAAAGTGTAGACTTTGTAGCTAATTATTCCAATGTATAAATATATAAAATGTGCTAAAATGCACGAACACACAAAGCTGAAGATAAATAAATCTTAATACTGTAGATGGATATAAACTAAATATATGTATCCAAGTATGTGGCTAAGTGCTTTCGAGGGCTGAGGTCCTCATATTGATAGCCATATAAGATCTCCAGGAAATTGAATATTTAATTACCCCATTTACATAAATTTGCATCGCTCTTAACCAACCTATTTATTTACAAGATGGCTATGGATATGAGGACATCGCCTTCAAAAGCGCTTAACCACATACTTGAATACATATATTTAGTTTATATCAATCTACAGTATTAAGATTTCTTTATATTCAGCTTTGTGCGTTTTAGCGCATTTTATATATTTATACATTATTTGCTTTATAATCTTGCTATCATATGTTTAGAATTTTATGAGACATTCTTAAACAAATTATTTCTAATGCTTTTACATCCATAAAAAATCTAATCTTACTTTCAAACAACAATTTAGGTAAAATTCAGTTTTGATATTTTGAAAATTAAACATAAAATGATTTATTTATTTTAATTTCTATAATTATATATATCTAAACTACATATGATCTGCAAATTAAAATAGATATAATAAATTTCAATATCTAAAATCTAAGAGAATAAAAAAAACATTTCACAAGTGTTATTTCCCAAATCAAGATTTTAACTCTTGCATATGAAAAATTATCAATATGGTATTATGACTTAAGAGAGTATTTCTTCATTTTTTGATGGCTCCATAATTAGACACTGAAATTTATTATATAAATAAAACATGTACGTATATGAAAACAATCATACTTTCATATTTATTCATATACATTTTTTAAAAAAAATAGAATATGGAAAAGAAAATAATATTTTAATATATCCAACAAAATACGCCTTTTTTTAAAATTCAATACAACAATTCTAATCTCCTTCTCTCTATGTGTGTGTATATATATTATTATGGTCGGGTGCACTATTTATAACAACATTCATTCATTATAGCTTGCATTGGAATACACATTTTTAGACATCATTCATGCTGACAATAATCACTTGAACAAATATATATATAAATACATATAACAATTACATACGTCGTCGTTCAGTTAAATTTTAATGACAGCTAAAACTTATCCTTTAAATCAAAGGTCTTCAAACTTTTTTGTTCTGTGGACCACTTTCCGAACTATTTTTATTGCCGTAGATCCCCTGCTTGCCTAATATTAAATTTTTCTAAACTTTGTATCGTCAAATATGTTTTCACAGCTGACATAGTGCTGTTCATTTTGATAGGGTTTTGTAAAAAAAGAAAACGAACTTAAATTTTTTATTCAGATCTTTATTGAAATAATTAAATTAAAAATCTTATTTTTATGTGAAATAAAACAAAATTAAACGTTAATAGTCAAGCGTTGGTGGTCGAGTGGTCAGCACAGCTGCCTTATATGCAGTTGTCCCGGGTTAGCTCCCCGGCGATGCTATGACACATGAAAAAAATAAAATAAACGTTATTAGCTCAAAATAAATAAAAGGCTACATTAAAATTCTCTTTAAAATTTAGCACAAAACTGTAAATATTTGGATTTTGGACAAAATCAGAATTTAGTAACAAAACCATAAAAAAAAGCTAAGGTTCTAAACTAAAAATGCAAGAATTAATGGTGTTAATGGGAGGGATAAACATGATGCTCCGATAGAAATTGCATGACAAGTATAACCTTAAATCTCCTCATTCAGTTATTTGCATATGATTTCCTTTTTTTGTCAGCAGATTAGTTACCACACTAAAACCTCTCTCCATGAAGTATGAAGATTAAAAAGCTATCAAAAATTTTCTTGCAATATGCCATATTGCAGGTTAAGTAATAGTTACATTTTTTTTAAGCCAGAACTGCTGATACCTTTTGTGGTGTGATATTTGATTCTTCAATTGCACCATATGGATTAATAACCCAGTGTGGTATTTCCATAGTTAAAACATCATCAAATCTGGTTTTAAAGTCTGAGTAAAGAGCATTTAAATGTTGAACATATGCCAAAATGTCATCATCCTGAACATGTGTCAATGATAAATTATTGAACTATTTATTAAATTCAGGCTGTCTCCTTGTAACTTCAAGTTAACCTCATTAAATTTAGCAAATAAATCTGTTAAATAAGTAATATCTGGTTTCCCTTTTATTAAATTTTCTTTCAAAATGGGATCTTTATTATCCAAAAACTCTAAAATGGGTTCAAAAAGTGAAAAAACATCTTTTCAAACATAAGCCTTTTGAGAGCTAGTGTACTTCAGTATGAAGAAGTAATCAATAAAAGTCCTTGTCATTTTCTTCACACAACTGTTCAAACAACCTAGAATTTAACTCATTGCCACAAATCTTGTTTTTTGCTGTTATGACAAATTGGAGAGATTGATGCAATCTGGTGCTTATATTAATTGATACTAAATGTTGATGGTGAATGATGCAGTGAATTGCAAATATTCCAGATACTTTTAATTTTAAATAGTTTATAAAACTGTGATATCAACCAAACATGGTTGATGCTTCATCTGCTTCTACCGATATTATATTTACTAAGGAGATCACTTTTTCCATGAAATAGTCTTTTAAAACATTAAATATCAATTCATCTTTAGTATCTGTTGTCAAAGTTTTTGCAAAAAGGAATTCTTGTTAGATTTTTTGGTATATAATAAAATGAATATATGCTATTAGTAGGATTTTATTACCATTCAAAGTTGACTTATCGACTTGAAGGGGGAAATGATTTGTTTTTAGATAATTACAGAAGAAGCTTTCCACATCATGACTCATTTCATCAAATGTCTTTGAACTATGTTGTTGTCAAAGGATTTTTTGGGATATATCATATGCAAGTTTATGTAGAACAGTTTTCAAAACCTTAATGGCTGGTTAAATCAGCTGTTTTCCTATAGTATGAGGCTTTCCTGATTTTGCTATCAGTAATAAATATTGTAAGACACCAGAAAACTATCACCATCTCTTTTTGATGTTAAAACAAATATGCTGTCTAGCGTGATTCTCTTCTGAAGTTTTTCTTTCAAGGTTTTAAAGTATATCAAATCTTTAATCTTCTTAATTAGAAGATAGAAAAAGAAAGGACAAGCTGCTCATACCTCATATCTAAAAACTTGTGCATGTGGTGGAGCCTTTTGCATTAATGAACCTTAATTAAACAATGTTTGAGAGGTATTCTGCCTGGAATAAGTCATTTTAAAGACTACTTTTTTATATTCTCATAAACGATTTATCATTTTTATTATTAAAATGTACAAACACCAGATAAAATATATTCATAACAATTGAACAGATTTTTTTTATTCGTAATTAGGATTTAGTAAATAATGTTCTTTTTTATTAAAATTGTAGTGAATTGATCTTGCATATGATGAGAGAACAAATAACTTTAAAACACCTCTAGTATACATTTACTATTACTAAACATTTCATTCTGCATCAAGTTATACAACCAAATTTATTTGTCAGGCATATTTTTTAACCTTCTCTACGCTAATTACAGTAAGTTTTTAGTGATAAATGCCAGATGGCAATGCTTAATAAATCCCTATCCTGTACTGTCCTATTCAAAATTCTCAGACTAGTTTCAAACTTATGGCTTTCACTGGTGATAGAACAGGATAGAGATTTATTAAGCACTGACAACTGGCATCTGTCATTATATACTAAATCTTACAGTAAGTGATGTAGCTGAAGGTAAAAAAGTATATTGCTGAAATAGCATTATTTTAAAGATGAAGTCATGTGATGGGTCATGTGATATTTAATTAGTTTATATCAAATCTTAGTCATAGGTTACAGGTGACTCTAGTTATTAGAAAAACTAAGGACACAGTAATATATAAAAACTGAATTGGATTCAGATCCATATGACTATATAGAAAATTAGCTTAAATTGTAAACATTTATAGGTTACCAATATAACATAGAAGTAAATAATATTAGCTGGAAAGTGCATTAGATTCTAAAAGTCAAGATGCACTGTTCCAAGATCCACAGTTTCTCACTGATGAATGCCATAAGCTTGAAAGTAGTCTGAGAATTTTGGGAACAACAGTCAAGAAAAGTGCTTTATTTTTCACTATCATCACTTTTTGAAGCTTATAGTGAGTGATTTAAGAAGATGAAAAAATACTCTGCCAAAATAAAAATATGTAAGCTTAGGTCACATGATAGTATATTGCTTTAGAACTTATTTATACCACCTGACAAGAAATAAGCAATATCATTATTTATAATAAAACCCTTTTAAAAGATCGAAAAACATCAAGCAAAACAATTAATTTGTACCATTTCAGATGTCTGCTTTAGCTTAATATACTTTCTGGGCACTGCATTGTTAACATAACTTATAGATTATAGACTATTTTGACCATCAAATAATGATGTGTTTAAAAAATCATGCTAATATATCAAAATTTGAATATGCACTTATTTGAGTAATATTGATCCATTGACATAATAATGGTCAAATACACTATATATTTTCTGTTGAGAGCTCATAAAATGTTTGAGAAACAGAAATAGAAGAGCTGAAGCCACGAAGCATAAATCTTAATTTATAGATTCTGACACCATACTAAATCATATAGCTATTAGTGGATCGATTAATGATGCCACAGTTGTCTTTCAGGAAAATGTTACCAAGAAAAAGAAAATCAAAAAGGCATGGTGGTTGCGTTACATTCTCCTGGATATTTTTATTTTATAAGTATTTTGTTATATATAAGAGTAAGAACAACTTTATTATTATATATATTTTTACTTTCTGCTTAAATTTATTAACTTTTCACAATATTTATTTCATTATAGGTTTTATTGACAGTAAATATAATTTTGTTATTACTATTGTTATTATTAATAAAATGATTGGTTAACTTCGAAAGTATGTTTGAAGATTGTATGAGTAATTGATTTAATGTTGACTATTTTGAAACTCATACGGTTTTAAATTTAATACATTTTTTTTATTATTTATTCAAAAATACTGATCTTATTTTCTTAAGAAGTAAATGTAATGTGGCATTTAAAATATATATTTATGAACTCATGCAGCGAATTATTCCACCTTCTTCCAAAGTCAATATATTTATTGACAACTTTATGAATAGAAAGTTCATAATAAAACTTGTAAATATATTTAAATAATAAAATTCAACTATTTTAGAGCAAAACAAATTAGAATTTAAAATATTATTCTCAAAATCACTTTCAGAAAAATATATACACAAATTGAAGAATGCTGAAAATAAAAATTCATATTAAATAAGTTAGTAAATAAAAATGTTATATAAATAAAACTTTTTAAATAATAAGTTTTTACGATTACAAGAAAACAATAAAAATAGAATAATATAACATACAAGCGTTCCTCAACATCCGTTTATTATATATATATATATAACTTTCTACACAATTATTCAAATGTTACTATAATATGAAACACTCCCACTTTAATATTCCACAATAACATGGCCGACTTGTTTATATATAATTAAGGGGAATAAATCATTCTCTCTCGTGCTTTGAATAAATAATAGTCCATACATAACAAGAATCAAAAGTGATATTCATTCATACTATGGGGAAAATTAGTTTGTTCATCTTATTTACGTATACATTAATCTATGATAATTTTGTGTAAGGCTGTTTACTTCTGTTCGATTATTAAAATAAGGTTATTAAAAGTGGGACAGTATCTTCATTTTTATATCAATGATTTGATTTCATATTTTCAAATGGCTGGTATATTAACTTCATTCAAAATTTATACTAGTGTTGACAAAAAATAAGCTTATAAATATCAAAAGCTTAAAGACTAGGTCGATGTATTTTATTCTTGAAGCTTGCTACAGAATACAGAGTGTAGATGAAGAATAGTTTCTTAGCTTTAAATACATATAATCTATACTAATTTAATGTTTGCATGTGCATATATATATATGCACTTGTATAATATAGGGGATTTGAACTCAGACTTTCAAGCACCCTTCAACTATCCACGCTATCTCATCCCCTATATTTACAATTAAGCTCAAAGTATATAAAGAATGCCTGTATTTCAAATATTTACTTGTATAATATGTTCTTTATTAATACAAAAAGGACATAATGGATAAAAATTATGTATAGAATTAAATTTGTATGGAATTTTTGGTAGAAATAATATTAGAAGGAAATATATCTATAGGTTTAAAACAAGTTTTAATAAATATGCTTTATCAGTATTTACATTTTTGTCTGAAGCTTGAATACATAATATAAGAGCAATTTGGCATTTCAGACTTTACAGTAAAACAAGAAGTGATGTATGTTGAAAGTAACAAAAGTTGAATATGGAGATAAAAGAACAAATAGGTATCATTGATGCTATTGAAAAATATAAGAACTAAAAATGGAATTAGACTGGATATGTTTTTAAAATAAATAATAATATATAAACAGTTGAGGACTTAAATTGGATGCCCAGTGGTTGAAATTTGTTATAATGATGGGAAGTGGAGGAACTATGAATCAGAGAAAATAGAATAAACTGTAGAGACCTTCATTTTGCACGAGATTGACAATAATTGAAAATGATGGTAACAATATTGTAATGTGCTAGAAGATAATGCAAAGAATAATAATGATATTCAAAGTTTCATTTTTCATTTAGATAAACTTTGATCACTGAAGGTGTCAGAATCCACGGCCCTTGTGTTTCAGATTCTGCAGCATGGTGGAATAACTCTAAAAAATTTTCTTTTATTTTACACAACCTATTTAAGAATAATAACCTATTAAATATTATTTTTATCTATGTAAGAAATATGATCAAATTTAAATTATTTTTAAAATTAATAAAAAGACTATACTCTAAATTATAATGTTAACAAAAAATCAATTATAATCCATCAAAACATCACATGATCACCATTAAGAAACGATTACACAAGGTGTGTGTGAATAACAATAGCAAACTCTCCATACAGTAGTGCTACACAATGCAAACATTAGTAATCAATGGAGTTTGTGCATAAAATATCTATCTCACATCTATTGATCAAATATCTCGACTAGTTTCTAGTTTGTGGCTCTCCTCACTGAAGAGCTTTGGATTTGAAAGCATTGCACCTAGATATTATGATCTAATGCAATCCTCATCAGCTACCTATTACTTATTTAGTTAAATATGAAGCTGGGAACCTAAGATGAAAACTCAATAGTCTGGGAATATTGGATAAGTAGGCAAGACATAGAGATTTTATGCACAAACCTTCTTTCATTAGTTGATTACTAAGGCTTGCATTTGGTGGAACTACTGTATAGAGTGTTTGTTATTGTTTGAATCACTGATATAGTTTAGTAAAACAATATAAACATCAGATATCTTTAATGAGATTTGTTGTTATAAAATTAAATTATGAGATAATGTTTTCCTACAATTCACATGTAATCCATTTCAGCCATCATCACTCACTTACAAGGTAAATATCTATCTAATATGCTTCACTTTTCTATATCTCTTAAGCAAACTTTTTTATCTTATCTATCCTTTACAGAGGAGTCATTTACAATATTTTGGGATCCAGTTTAAAACTTCAAATATACATATCCTGCTTTTTCTTCTAATAATGGTTGATCCAGTTCAACTCTCATTTTAATCTCTTACCTTTTTTCATGATGTCATTGATATCTATTATAGCCTAATTAAATGTACTCAGTGTTAACATATGCATATTGTTATAATTTAGAAAAAGGATTTGTAAAATTTTTACAGAATTAGATTTAAAAAAATGATAAATTTTATTCATTTTTTATTTTATCACATTTTATGACTGAAATATTTACCCATGCGAA
This sequence comes from Epiperipatus broadwayi, assembly GCA_028023455.1. Classification (NCBI taxonomy): domain Eukaryota; kingdom Metazoa; phylum Onychophora; class Udeonychophora; order Euonychophora; family Peripatidae; genus Epiperipatus; species Epiperipatus broadwayi. Next base: position 3,787,389 of record JAQFVV010012435.1, on the reverse strand, counting down.
ATAAAGCAATAATAAAAATATGCTGTAGATAGCATATAAAACACTTTTCATTTCTATAGACTTTTATTGTGATTTTTTTTTTTAAATAGTTAATCACTCAATATTATTAGCAAATGTTGTAAATGGGTATAACTATTCCAATTCCAAAAAAAAAAAAAACAAATATAGAATAAAGACATTAAGTAAGAACAACAAAAAAAACTAGAATAGGATTGTTGTACATTTAATAAAATATGATAATGTTGTTACAATTGCATTAAATTAATACAGAACCTCTATTAATCTCTTTTGACTTCACCCCCCCCCCGCTCTTATTTCAAAAGAACCTGATGACAACTTTCTCAATATTTCAATATATTATTTTTATAATTGAACCTTTTTTCTATATCAAATATTGATAATTTTGCATTATTTATTTCACATATAAGCTTTAAATAATAGATATTCTAGAAGTTAGTATATGAAGTTTACAAAATATTAAAATAAAGCACTAAAGTAAATAATAATATTTCTTTTCTTACTTAAATAAAAGTTATGCCGATTCATAAAAGTTATTGAAACAAAATATTTATTATTTAATTCCATTTTTAAAATAAATTTTAATTAAGTCATTAGAAAAGAATGAAAATATACATTAAGAATAAAAGTTACACTTTCTTATGTAGTAACTGAAACACAGGCTTATTATATACCTGTATCTATATATGTAATATAGGGTATATGAGCACAGACTTTCAGATGACCCATCACTAGTGATGGGTCATCTGAAAGTCTGTACTCATATACTTTCTTATGTAGATAAATTCACAAATAATTCCTTCGCCGGTAACTATGGTAACTACATCAGTCATTTTTGGTAGACAGTAAAATGAACTTCCATTATTACGATACGTTTTTAAGATTGGTCTTTTTAAAAGCAAATATTTTAAAACAAAATATAAGTGTAAATTTAAATTTTGGGTTAAAAATAAATATTTTACAAATATATTGCATAAATAAGATTATATATGGAAATCAATTATTGAAAATTAGAATGTTTTTTTTTTTTTACAATACCAAATCAAAACAAACAATTGTAATTTGTCTGGTGGCCAAGTAATCTACTAAATAAAACATTGTGAGGTTTTTAAAATATAATATAGAGTCATAGATTTAAGATATACTTAGTAAACCATACAACAATAACAATAATAAACATATTTTAAAGCAAGCTCTCCAAATTATTCACATCCTAATCTCAATATCTGCAATGAGCAACGTTTAGAGCTTTTTAATTTTTTTAATGTGAATTTGAATAATTCTAAAGAAAAAAAATCACTCATTTTAGAACCCTAAATGTACTAAAGAAAACTGCCTTTGAATTATAATAAATTAATACACATTTAATTAAACATTATGCAGAACACATGCTAAAATGCAATTTGAAATGATATTTTACAAGTAGAGAAAAGTGTCTAAAGGAATAATATTCTTATCATGGGTTTTTTAAAAGCTGGTATAAGCCTACAAAGTGAGGTACCTTATACAAAACATATATATCTTATAACTTCAGCTCTTCAGAATATCAAAGGTTTTTTAAAGTTATTTGAAATCTGGATTGGGTTCAACAACTAAGAGAAATTAGGAATTAAAAGTTAATCCCCATTTCCAAATTAAAACCATACTTTGTGAACATTTCTCAAAATATGGATATTAGTGTTGAACTCTTGATGAATGACAATATAGGCAATCTTTTGAGCATAAATAGGATGTTTTAAATAATTTATAGGCAATAAGTAGATTACTTATATCACTTTATTTTCTGGTTTGAGAGTACAAAAGATAAGAATGAATAGCAAAGGTCTCCTAGATGTGGGTTACTATTTGAATGTTTCATTATAGTCATGTAGGTTTGACACTTAAAAGTACTGCCATGAGTACTTTATTGTAAAATTTATGCAATACCAGATGCTATTTACTATATACTTTTTTCTTTCTTGCTTAGTCACTATCTCTTCTCATTAGCTTAATTCATTTTACTCAACTCTTCATACTCTCATTTTAACTAGTTGCAATATAAGTCTGCTTCAGCAATCAATAAAAAAATTGTTTTTTATAACTCAAATGTCATTACCCACAATTACTGAACTGTTTCTAAAATATAATAATCTTGTTCACATAGATTCCAAACACCTCCTATTCTTAATTTGAAAGATCCTAGTGGTAATCTTGGTCACATTTGCAACATTTTATTTTTACATTAATTTTTTATTCTATATCACATCTTCATAATCTTTATATTATTTATTACAAATATAAGTTTACAAATAAAAGACATTCTAAAACAGGGGTGGCCAAAGCTATGCCTCATAGGCCAACTCCAGCCTCTACAAGCTTTCATTATGGCACCCAGACAGTTTCACAAATGTATTTAAAATAAACCTGTATAAAACTTCTATTTAAATACACATGTAGTACTGTGCAAATACATGTGAAAATATTGAATTAAGAATTAAATAAAATATTTATTTTTTCAACTACATCTTTTTATCTCTCCTAACTTTATAATCATTCTACTTTATTCTATCAGAAATAAACTATTGAAGAGCAGTAATTAATTTATTGAGTGCACAGAAAGCATATGTAAATACTTTAAACTACTTCATGCTTCCAAATCAAGATGATTCAGATTCACCTATATAAGTGGACATTTAGGTTAAAGATAAGATGGCCACTCTTATCTTTATAAAAGTTGCTATCTTATGTGATGGTTTGGAAGGTTTCCTCTATCGGCAAAATATGCTTGATTATTACAAAATTTTAAAGTGCATTGAATATAAGTTAAAGCCTGTTTAAAGTATTTAAAGAAATAGGCTAATTAAATTTTTGTTTGAATATACTAAGCTAATTTTAAGTTGATAATTTTATGTGCTTCATGATTGAAATTATAAATATCCAAATGGCCTTTGGCTAAAGAAAGATTCTCCATCCCTGTTCTAAAAGATAATATTTGAACTTTGCAAAATAGAAAAATAAAGAACTAAAAATAAGACTTTTTGTTTTTAATCATAGTCTTAACCAATTTATAGAAAATATTGAAAAAAGGATTTATTATTTGAATTCCATTTTTAAAATCAAAATGAAATAATTTATTTAGACATCAAAGAGCAATGAAATTCTGTTTTAAAATTTAAAATTACATTTGCTTTATTAACTATTTCATAGTACATAATTCTTATTGGCAGATTTAAAGTTCCAAACTTTTGATTAAACAATTACAGAATCAGCAGAAAAAATATATTTATCTTTTAAAAGTATATTTACTTTAGCTTAGTTTCTAAAATGCAAATTAATAATTTGCTAAATTATTAAACTAAATAAAAGTTTTCTAAAAAATAAATTTCTATTTATAATGCATGAAAATAATGAATAGTGATGAATATAAAATTATATTTGTCATCCAATTAAAAATTGCAGCCTTATATTATTGATCTTTTTATATCAATTTGCCTTCAAAGATAAAAGTAAATATTTTATACTAAAATCTGAAATATTTTTCTGAAATAATGAATGTTTCATCTATATTTTATGAAAAAAAAAATATATATCTTTAAAAAAGTCTCTAAAACACATGTTTCACTTTAAAAATAAAAATTAGGATTGTCAACATTCATTGACAAGTGCTTGCATGTGAAGAACACAAGGTGCTTACATTATAGTTATACAGTTAAATTTAAATATTATTGATTTATAAGCTGTGAAAAAATTCTAAAGGTGGCAGCATTATTGGGTGTAGTTTTCTTGGTAAATAATGGTAAAATCAGCAAAATAACATTAAAAGTAGGGGTTTGAGAGCAAGGTCAAGCCATATATAAAAATAACTTGTTCATGCTGTTGACATAGGATTAAAATATTACAAAATAATTATACATTGGCATCTATAATAGAATTTATTTTCAGTGATTCAATCTCCAATTTACTGTAATTACAGTTTTAATGATTTGTCTTGTAATTGTATAATTGTTTGGGTTTAAAATAAATATTTTATAAATATTTTGCATAAATAAACAATAAATATGTAAATAAATTACAGAAAATTACAATTTTTCTTTTGAAAATAATAGAAGAAGAAAAAGCTCCTTTAAAACCAAATACACCTGGGTCTCTTTTTAAGCGGACTTATTTAACATGATTTTGAAGTTACGCTATTCGTGTTTCACCAGAAGTTGAACTCCGATAATGTGCTATTACTTTAAATAATAAATTTTGCACACTTATGTTATATTGAAAGTAATAGCACATTATTGGAATTTGACTTTCATCTTAGTAATTTCAATATTTTCAGTGCTTTATAATAGTAAGATTTTATGCAATAATGAAATTAAAATCATAATTTCCACATTTTATGTATACACACATTAAATTTTACAAGATTATAATGTAAATTTGTTCAAACATTGTGCGTGTTAATTTTGCATTTTAAATCACATTCTGTTTTTGCTTTTTAAAGAAGAACGTAATCAATTATTAATCATTTAGTGTCCACAAGTTTATTTTTAAAGGGTCAGTAATAGCAGTGGGCACAATTAAATTTGACAATTAAAAATTAAAATCTGATTTTTAATTGTAATTAACAATTTAAAAATAACTTACGGTGAAATTTGATTTTTAAACGAAATTGAAAATTAAAGACAAAAATAAGAATTTAATTTTTAGTTGCTAGTTTCATAAACAATTAATAAAATCATCATCTCAAAGATTAATTACTAATTACATTGTCATCAAAAAACCACTGACACAACATGAGTGTGAAGTTGGTAACTAGTTGTTTGCAAATGAACGTGTTTTTCAACAAATAGCTATAATAATTAAAACGTGCATAAAAAATGTAAATTACTGTACTGTAAATTATGCATAAAATATATTATTTTGAATACAATTAAATATTATAGTTAAAAAAAGTTTGTCTTGTATCAATTTTTTTCAAATTTGAAATTTTTTATTAATCATATTTTATTTCCTTATTTTTTTGTGTGTGAATTTTAAAGTAATTTTATGTTAGTGCTTTGCTTTTACGCGAATTTTGAAAAATCACAGACTGCATCCCCCCTTTTTCAAAGTAAGTTACGTCTATTTTTGAATGATTTTGTTTGCGTGTGTTTTCTGAGGAACCTATCTATCGCATAAAATGAGACCCAGGTGTAATAAAGAATCTACCTATTAGTGATGTCAATTTCCTTATGTTACAATACAAACAAAGATGAAATTTTTGACTCTTTTAAATTTGGAAATTTGTGTCATATTTGTATGATATCTGTACTGTCATCCTCATATTTTTTGAAACTAATGATTGTACTTCCAACTTTTATCATTAAATTATAGATAATTGTAAAAATAGTGAAGAATGGAAAGTAAGAGCAGTGCCAACAGGCCATCTCAAAATAAAGTGAAGACATGCTTTTATACAATATTCCATTAATTAACTTACTTTGAGATCATTAATCATAAAACAGTCAAAATCAATGTTTATATACTGTCACATTTGAAATAAATTCAATTTGTATTTTGACAACAGGGCTTTACTTTTTGGTTTTAAAAATGTATCACATTTTAAATAGATCATTCTGTGCTCTTTAAAATAATACAAGATTCTACTTATAAACTTTTTCTGCAGTTAATAATGAAAATGATAAATTCATTGAACTTAATATACCAAAAAAAAAATCATCACCATTTTCAACTATTATCAATTCACTACAGAATAAAAATATCTACAAGTTTAATCCAGTTTAAGATTCTTGATCATTCCACATTATACTAACAGATTTTCTCATTTCATCCATCTACTTCATATGAGGTCTTTATTGTAAGTATTGCACAATCTTTTGGGATTTAATTTCAAATTTCAATTGTGCATTTAAATTTCTTAATTTTTTTAATAATGTCAGCATTATCTTTTTCTCTCATTCAAGGATTTCATTCTTGATTTCTTGTCACTCTCAACATGCATCTCTCTATGAAGTCCTTGTATTGCTCTACTATTAAGTGTTTAATTCTCAGATTTATAAGCACAAACTGGTAATCATATATATTAACAACCTTCCTTTTCAAACACATATGCATATTCCATTTAGTATTAAGATATTTGTGCCAAAGGACTTCATCTAAGTTTAAATCTATCACTAATTTCTTCTATTATGACTATGGTATTAATAATTGTTACCTTCTTTCTATTTCATGACTATCAATTTTTATTTTTTATTTTGAAAAAAACAACAACAACAAACGAACATTGCTTTAATCCTTTAGCAGTGATCTTCAGTTCCACTTTAATTACTTTCATCTGATAACTCTTGCAATATTTCATGAAACATAGCATTAATAATTACAAAATTAATAATCAATTATACACAAATATAAATACAATCTAATTTTAATAATTTTGTTTTAATAATCAAGCAGAACTTACTAATTGAAATAAAGGAATTAAATGTCACCATCAAATTACAAATAAATAACTCTCTGTGAGTTTATCAAAGACCAAAATTAGAAGAGACTTACCTATTCTTTAAGCTTTTTCCATTTATAAGCTACCCTTTGCAACACTGGTGGAAGTTCAGAATAAAATTACTATCTCATCTAGATAAAATTATAGCATTAATAATTTGTAAATTATTAATCCATTATAGAAAGATGGAGGCAAAATTTAAATTGTAGTAATTTTTTAAAATAATTAAGCAGAAATTAAAAATTGTAACAAGGAAGAAACACTTTTCTCCAAGCAATAAATGGTAGCAATCTTGTGTTATAAAGGATTGAGTGTACAAAAAAAAAAAAACACTTACTTTTGAACTTCACAAGTATTAACTGTTGCCTGATTACTAAGACAATATCATTAAATGTTACAATTTGTCTCCATTGATATAAAATTGATTATTAGTTTAAAAATTATTAATATCATAATTTCATCTGTCTGGCATATTATGTTCATTTTGCATTTCCACCAATGTTGTCAAGTGTAAGTTGATAAATATTAAAAGCTTAAATTAAAGAATAGATAGTTCATTTTATTTTTGATCTCTTGCTAAACATAGAGAATGTTATTTATTTATATTCTGAAGAGGGTGGCTCATTATCCCTACTTGCTTATACCTTAAAATATGCTACTTGTAATAGGCAAAAGTTGGATAAGCACATACTGTCTACAAATGTATTTTATGAAAGCTTCTCTCTATACATTTTTCATGTCTTTGAAATTTATAAGTGCAGTTTGTAATGTTATAATTGACTGTTTATTAGTATGCATTCGGAATAGATTTTATTTACCTATTTAAAAAAATTTATTTAGACTTCTTTGTACCAATAATTTCAATATCTGTGGTCAAGTTGCAATCTTTAATATTTATATAAGTATATTATATCATTAATAAGAGTGAGATTCCACCCTTATTGTTAAAAGAAGGTTGCCTTGATAATAGTTTGTAAATTGTTGATTGTTATTGATATTGGGATTGTCTACGTGTTGATTGATTTTTAATGATATATATATATTAAATTTTATTATTATCTCAGTGCAATTTCCAGATTAGCTCAATGATATCACGACGATCAATCAGCTTAGAAATCAGACTAATCTTTTTTACTCTGGATGCATTTTTGAAACACCCAGGTTAGTTTTTACAAGTAAATATAACATACATAGCTCAGATTGTAATTTTAGCTAAATATAGACTTTTTAGGGCGTACGTTTATCTTTATATATATATATGTGTGTGTGCATATTTCAAATTTTTATTTCATTATAATGAATTATATGAGCAAGGGCATATTCTGAAGATATGAATTTCATGTATTTCATGTGAATTAGTCCTAGTGAGTTAGCATAGATCACAATCTCTTCCACATAGTTTCATTATTTCTTTAGGATTTTACAGATAGCAGTTTACTAAAGTTTGTTGGCAAGTGTCACATTTTCTGCACTCACAGCTTTGCCACAAACAATTTTATAGAACTATATTAATGATTAGTACTGATCATTTATTAAATTAAGGATTATCTCTAGCCTAAATATAATCTTTAATTTTTATTTAATTAATAATATGTGTGTAGTGTTATAGAGGCATCAGCATTTGAGTTTTCATGCCCAGGTTGACAGTTTTGATAATTTTCATTACACCATTTTCATATAAAGCAGCGATTGGATTTCATACAATTTTAAGACCCTTCTGAAGGATTACTATACTTTGAACTGTAATATGTTTTCAAATTTTATACTTATATCAATGTAACTTTCACATTAGCTCAATCATATCACAACCATACATCAGTCTAAAAATCAGACCAATAATCTCTTATTTTTGACGCAGTTTTGAAATATCATGGCCACCTTTTTAAGTAAGATATATATATAACTCATAGCCTTTTTTTTGATATACATTTAATTTCATATATACTTTAAATGATCAAATTTCAATGTTAAATTTTGTTTATAATTTGCCTTTTATATATAAAATTTACAATAATTTTTATTTACAGTGAGTTGTCTATTTCAATTTCGCTGACAGATGTTAGTAGATAATAATATATATTATATATAGCCATTAGAAACTAGTTAACACTTAACCAATCCCAATATAGATAACAATCAGCAATCTCAAACTGTTGTCAAGGCAACATCCATGAATGCAAAAAGTGTATGTTCTACATTGATTATTTTTACATCAGTCACTGAAAAGTTAATTGAAAGCAAATTTAATTTACATGCAGTGTCATATAAATCTATTTCTTAAAAATTAATGTGCCAAAGCCCAATACTGGCTTGCCTCACCAACACAATCATCATTTAATGACCAACAGAAAATGTTCAATGTCTTTTCAGATATTGGTTTCAATTTTTTTATTTGGTGCCTCTGTAGCTGTTTTTTACAGTGTAATGAATGAACAATCTGCAGATATTTTTTATCATTTTTAAAATTAACGTGTATAAAAAATTTGATTTTAAGAATTATGAAGCAAACAGTGAAAATATAAAGGAATTGAAGTAATAAAAATTTCCCATTCAAAATTTTATAATTATATTTTACAAAATATCGAAAATCACACACAGAAAAAACAATGTAAAGAAAAAGCTTTAATGTTCCCATTTATCAGAAATATAGGCTAAAACAGTTTAAGAAAAATTTATTTCTATTTATAATTGTCAAAAATTAAATATTCTATTTTTTTACTAAATGTATGAATTAACAATTATTTTATTTAAATGAAATACTTAAGGAAAATTAAAACTTTCATATTGTCCCAGGGTGGTTACTATAAATAATTGGCTAAATTGTAAAGTATTAAAAATAATCTAGTCATACTATATATTATTTATATTTCTCTCATGGTTCTAAAATATTAATTTTTTTTTTTTTTATATTGACACTGTAAATCTACAATATTTGAGCACCTGAAGGGATGAAATGGGAATCAATCTGAATAATTTATATTCCAGAGTATGATACCCTACCATTGCACTAAATCATGCAGAATGTATAAATATGCATTAATACCCCCAGAATGTAAATAGCCTAAGCCTAAAAAATAACTGCTACTCAAAACTTAATTTAAAATAATAAAATCTTGAACATTTTTCCATTAACATTCCATACGACTATTTTGGACATTACTTAGATTTTGTGACATCATGATCAAACTACTCATATGGAATCTTAAAGATAAAATGGCCAAGTTTTTATTATTTTAAATTAAGTTAGTAACAACTTCTTTTATTTATCTTTAGGCTATTTACAGTCTGGGTGTATTGATATACACTCTTCATGGTTAAGTATGATGGTAGAGTGTCAAGTACTGGAGTATAAGATATTTGGATGGATTTCCATTTTGTCCCTTCAGGTGCTCAAACAGAAGTCCCAAGCAAAAAAGCCATTCTATTATTATGTAATGCATGTTTATGTATTATTTATTATTTGAATATCAATTTGAATAAGTTTGGTATAATACAATCATTAATTTTTATAAATAAAATTCTCAATTTTTTTGAGATTTCTATTAGAATTTTTTTAATTTAAAAGCTTTTAAGATTTTCTACATATTCAGAATCTGAACATAATACACTCTTTCCACATCAGCTGTTAATTTCATTATCATCATCATTTTCAACCATTATCAATCCATTGCAGGATGAATATCTTTCCAAGTTCAATCCATTTTTTCCAATCTTTAGCCTCTCCTCTCTACATTATCCATGCTCTCTTTCTTAATTCATCTATTCATCTGATTGTGGTCCCTTTCTAGGTTTTTTAGAATCTCTTAGAATTCAGCTTAAAATTTCAACAGACAACTTATTATCATCTCTGTTAGAAGTATGTCCAGTACAACTCAGCTTCAGTCTCTTAATTCTTTCAAAGATGTCAGTAACACTTGTTTGTTCTCTTACCCAAGCATTTCATTTTTGATCTCTTATACTTCTAACATGTATCTCTCTATATTTCTTTGAGTTGTATGAAGTCTTTATATTGCTATTTGTCAAGTGTCCAAGTCTCAGATCCATAAGTAAAAACTCCAAAACTTTTTACAGTAGTTTTGCAAGAAATATTTTATGAATGAAAATAGAAAACTAAGGAAATAAAAGTAAATAGAGATTATATAAATCATATAACCTTTGCAGATGATGTAGTTATTTTTGCAAATGATGATTTAGAATTTCGGGAAATGTTGCAAGAATTATCAGATGAAAGTTAAAAAAATAGCAGTAAAGATTAAAGTTAAAAAGACTCAAGTAATATTCAATGGATTTTATCAAAATAAGTTGAAAATAAAGACTGATGATGATGAGTTAGAAAAAAGTTTACAACTACAATTCCCTTGGTCAGATTAATACTACAGATTGTAACATAATGAATGAAATTAATCATAGAATTAAATTTGGTTAAAATGGAATATGCCTATATGTTTGAAAAGGATTAATAAATGTGCTGTTAATACATACATATATATATATATATTGTGCCAGTCAAAACATGTTTATCCATCTAACATGAGCTGGAACTCACAAAATGTACTTCAAACCCAGTTCAGCCCAAGATTTAGGTCAGAGACTAACCTGGATTCGAACCCACTCCATAAGCTACAGATCAAACACCTAATGAATAACATAATAGTGACGGCACATGAGAATTAATTTTAATCCGGCCAACTAGCAAAGCTGAGCAAAACAATGAGACATCTATAATACTATGACTAAACTAAAATATATATAAGCAGGCTTTACCTTTGGAAGTGGAGAAAAGAAGGAATTTGAACCACTCAAATAAGTTAGACAATAAAATATATTTTAATATACTGACAAATTATTCTACATTTATAAATTAAGTACATTAGTATGTGTGTGAATGAGCAAGTGGTAGATAATTACATAGTGTCATTCACGCTATTATTTCTCATATGCTCTTTATTAGCTAAATAATATATTACAAATAAACATACATCTTTGGTGGGTCCAATATTAAGATGCCAATTGGTTATTAGAAAGAAGTTACATAAAATTGCTATTAACGCTTTGGATTACAATTCTAAAACATGGTGACTAACATTATTTAGGGGAGTGTTCTGAGATTCATTATACATATAAGATAAATTATTTTCACGTCATTGAGGTCATGAAAATAAACAAAATACATTTGAAAGATTATATTTGAAACTATGACAAAATATTTAATGAAAAATTATTTTAACAATAGTAAGACGAACGCTTTATTTTCCCCAAGACATATACTCTTAAATATAGAAATAAGTTACAATGGTGGGACTGTATAATAAGATTGAAATAACATTAGAAATTAATAAAATAGAAGTAATTGGCATTTATATATATATATATATTTTAAGCAGTGTGCAATTTTAATATTAGAGCATTAAAACTGGGTCATGAAGCAAAAGAAATAATAAATATGAAGAAGTTTGCGGTGCTGACATAATAGCCTAAAAAAAACTAAGAGGAAAAGGTCATGCTTCTGAATGAGAATGAAGTGGATGGGCATAGCATGTGCCAAACTTAGGGATCATCACCAGAGGCCTTTTTATATGAAGAAAGTGGATGGGCATAGCATGTGCCAAACTTACGGCATCATCGCCAGAGGCATTTTATATGGAATAAATAACGAGAAATCTATGGGTTCAAACTTGTCACAACCCCCAGATTAGAAGCACGTAATATATATACAAAGATATGCTAAATGTCAGTAATGCAGTATGACTGAATGTCCCTAAAGACATGAAATATAATTTACTGCTTTAAAAATAAATGACCCTTGTTTGAATACTATAATTTAGACGAATAATATGCTATGCAGTATAATATATAGAGAGAGATTTACTTTTCATTTACTTAAAATATACTTGAAGATTTTATATAGCAAAAGAAACATTAAGATTTAGATTTCAAATTAATGAAATATAGGTTAAGATTTGATTTAGTAAAAGAAACATTAAGATTCACCCCCTCCCCTTTCCTATTATTTAAAATAATTCAATCCCACCTTCATGGATTTTACATAACTGGAATACATAGCATATATTTTAAGAGTATATAAAAAAGAAAATAACTAGCAGTTATATATATATAAAACAATCAAGTCACCTCTTTTTAAAATTAAATAAATAATATTTTATAAGATTTCAAAGTGTTAATTAGCTTGAGTTCTGGATTTACCCCAGGTAGAAAATCCAGAGTTAAACAAATATATTTGTATAATAAACCAATATAAAATGTTGGTTCGAAAAACAAATAAACTGGCGAACATATATCATATAATATATTGAGTGAACGTAAAAAAAAAACCTTAATTAATGGAGATTTAATTGAAAAACAAAAAGGATTTTAGAAATTAAGTTCGCCAGGTTGCTGGAAATTAGCATCTTAATAAGCAAGCAGATATATAAATCAAATAATAAATACATGTAAATAAATGACCGCACCAACATTAAGGAAAGTTAAGAGCATATAAGAAAGAATTAAATTTATAGGAATTACTTAAGAGCAAGTTACATATTAAAACAAAAACAAAGTTAAATAATACATTAGAAGAAATCTTGATAGATTATTTAGGCTAGATTTAGTTTGAGGTGACGGCTTGAAAAATTACCTTGCAGTTTTAAGAGTTCAATTTAAAATATTGCACGTTCTCCTGTGGCAGCAAGCTTCCATTAGCACACTGAAGTTCTTAGGTTGGGATTTTCACTCTTGGGCAGCAGGATGGTATGGTTGCGGAAGATGATGACCCAAAAGGGCCAAGAAGTGATGGATTTACTGCTACATTATTTAAATTTCAAGCGACGTGTAATACGTTTACAATCAGTTCTCTCAATAGTAGCTAATCTAATCTGTGACTCAAAATTCAGTCATTTTATACCTTTTCTTTATCAGTTGTTTTTGAAGATGCAACAGTAAGATAACGTCCAAAAATAAATTCAAATCTATTTCCAGATTAGAAATAGATTTGACAACAAGTTTTTAACAAAAGTGTCGCTAATCTTAATCCCATTTTAAGTAAAACTTTAATTAAAAAAATATCTACCCCAGATTAAAACAATAGTGCTTCCAACCCCTTTAATTATTTTTAGACAAGTACTGTAGCATCTTCCATCTTCGATTTTACAATAGTTTAATAATAAAAAAACAAGCAATTTAAAAAGAAAAAGCAAAAATGATACACGATAAAATATTTAAAAATCAATATTTTGTTAGTAAGTTTTGCTCCTATATAGTCGCACCTCTGATACTTTATATAAAAGAACTAATAATTTATAAAAAAAATTAATAATAATTTTAAAACATGTTATTGAAACATCAAATTTTATAATTTAGGCACGCATTTCAAATATATACATGAAATATATATACACGACAAAAGGAGCGGGATGGGAAATAGGATTTAAATATAGGTTAGTAGGTAGAAACATGAAGCACAATTTTAAGCTAAGATTGACTGCTTCAATATATATATATATAGTTTTCAGTTTAAATTATGTGTTAGTTTTGATTAATTCCCAATGTTTCAATGAAATAGCATCCACCATTGTCAAGGTTAACTTTTCAAAGAAAAATCATTAGATCTCAAATAGTAATGAGATTGAGTGTGAACTAGTTGAATGTTCATTAATGGGTGGATTAATAAAATGTTTTTCTTTAGTTTCACTATTAATTGATTTTAGGTTTATATTAGAAGAAAGATGTAAAATAAGTGGTGTCCATAAGGCTGCTCTACTTAAATCAATTGGTCTTTTTAATATTTCAAACAACTTCTCATGGTTTTCAAGTCATATTTTTCCAAATGAGTAAGTATCTTATCATTATCAAAATCAGGTTTGTGATCAATTTTTAAAAAATGGGAAGTAACAGCTGACGTATTCAGCTTCTGATTAAAGGTATTTTTATGTTAGTTAATTCTGACATTAATTTGTGTAATTAAAAATGAATGAAATTTTACCTATAAAATGATATATTTTTTCTAGTTTGTTTTCGTTATTTATATATTGTCAAAAAAAGCTTTGATTTATATTATCTAAGAAATATATTTTTTAAACGTAAAAAAAAAACAATACTTTTTTTTTAAAAAAAAAATCTTTTCTTTAAATTATTGTGTTGTAACTTCATATTTATATGTTTACTTATTTCAGATTTTATTTTTTATAATTCTTGAGATTTATGTATTTTATACACAATGTTTTTTATTGAAATTGAAAGTTTATTTTATTTATGTATGTATATAAGAATGAATGAGGCATTTATTTTAGAAATAAAAAATAGTACTCTCCAACTATATATAGATATATTCTTTTAATTACACTTAAGTTATGACTCTCATCAGTAGCTACTTTTGAATGAGAATGGCTCAATATGTTCTGTGATGTCATCACTACATCAACTAAGACATGTGATGCGATACAATATGGCTTCTCCTTTATCGAAGTCAAGAATCTGTTATTATGCTCAGATAAACCTGTTAGCCACCTTAACTTCCCTTTCTACTACAGCACCCTAAGATTTTCCCATATTCTTCTCTACCCTGCTCCTTCCCATTTCCATATCATCATCTTGGTCCACTCTATAGCCTTTCGATCTAAATCCTCCTTATCAAAAACCCACTTCCTGTATAATCACTTAGTTTATATTTATTCTCTCACAACTACATTATTTGTACCCTTTCTGCTTGTAAGCATTTATATTCAATTAGCAGAAGTGTATTATTTCCATGCCTTTCTTACATAATTTTCAGGCTAAATCACCCACATTTCTCCATTTATGTGTGTATTTCCTTATTGCTAATGATAAAAAATTGGAAGGTTAGATGGTGACATCAACTGAAAAACAAACAAGCAAATAATTTGATTAATTAAGAAGATACATAACTTAGTTTAACTCAATATTTAATAATATTTTGTCTCATTCAACACTAGTTTGTACAAATGAAGTATACAAAGATATAGTAAATATGTTAGTGTAATGTCGAGGATTATATAGTTACCTAAAAAATTTTCAAACACCTATTTATGTAAAAAGGAATATCAATATTTAGCAATGTGAGTAACTATTTTATTAAATACTAGCCATACCTGACCAGGAATTGCTGTGGTTCAGTCTGGTTAAATGGAAAAGAAAGAAAAGAGAAAGTGCACATTTCTAATATGTTTAATTTCTCAATGCTTGTGGGTATACAATGTTTTTTGTTCCATTGTCTGGTTTGCCGACTCTAGAATATGCAACATATAATTGTCCATGTGAGAAGCAATCTGTGTCTAGATGTAAACCACACAATTCTAAAGATTGGCCCTGAACTTTGTTGTTGGTGATTGCAAATGCCAATCAAATTGGGAATTGCAATCTCTGACATGAAAGAATTAAATCAAAATGAAAATAAATCGAAATCTATGAAAATTCAATTTAATAATGCAATTGGAAACATTGAAATGGAATTGTACAATCTTTAGTATAGTATGTGTTGCTATGACGTCCAAGAGATAGCGCTGTTTTTTTAAAAAAGTATGTTTTTATCTGTCATAGGTACGTTTTTACCTGTCACAAGTATATAATAGTATGTATATAAATAGTAAGTATATACAAACACACATGTATTCGAATGCAATGCTATATCAAAATTTCAAAGCAATCAGAGAAGCCCTTTCAGAGATTTAAGATTTTGAACAAACGAATATTTACATTTTTATTTATATAGATTGGAAAAAGTTCTGTGATTCTATCAGACTCGATTATCACATTAAATATATACTTTATGACAATTATTATTTATCATTTTTATTATTGAATATATAAAATTAGAAATATAATTTTCTAAAATTTTTGTAAACCTATTAATAAACCTGTACATGATTCAAACTGTTTTAATATGTATTATAAGTTATTTATAATTATACAAAGCAATGATTGATACATCTACACAGTAAAACAATAGTAACTCACTTCATACAGATGTCACCCAATTCAAGCCAAAGTAATCAATTGTTGCTAGAAAGTTTGTACATAAGATAGACCTAGTATGGGGATATTAAATGAGTAAGCACTAGATAGGGATTTTGATTTTCAAATCTTCTAGAATTACGGTGGAATGCACTGGATGGCACTACTGTATGGAGAGAGTTGCTACTGCTTTAGTAGCTTGTGTAAGCATAAGAAATGGTGAACATATGATGTCATCTACAAAGTATATAAATAAGTTGAAGTACCATAAGAAGAAAGTATCAAATTGAATGAACAACTAATTATACAAGTTAGAGGGTCAGAAAGATTATACATATATATATAATAAAAACACAGAATTACTTCTATAAAAAAGCTTTTATATTTCAACCAGCAGACTGGTTTTCATCAGAAAGCAAAATGGCTACTTACAGAAATTAAGTGCTAAAATATTACAGTTACGTATCAGATATCAAAACTAATTCCTATAGGCTAAAAATCTTTAAAAACATTGTACAATATATATATACAAAACTTGTATAAAAAATACTAAAAAAATTATTTCACAAAAAACATTTTTAAAAAACTAAAACCATACATAATTATTATATATTAAAATATATCAAAAAAACCATAAAAAATATATTATTATATATGCACACTAAAAAAAATGTATATATACATATATTTTACTATATCTATTTTACTATATGCATATATATCTTATGCACATATATTTTTTATATACACTTTATATTTATTCTACTTCATGCTAGTCCACCTATAAAATAATTATTTAGGAAACAAAAAATAATAAAAAACAATTATTTAGGAAATAAATAAATAAATCCCTAGGAAACCAAGTAATTCAAAGATGTGATAGTACCTATATTCATATTCATCCCATGAGGATGTAATGCCTTAAATTTAAAAATAAAAAAACTCTCTTTCTGTTTTCTTTCTCTCATGGAAAAAAAATTATCTTCCAATATAACCACTCTTAAATCATCAATCGAGTGATCAGGTAAATTGAAATGTTTAGAAACTGGTCTATCTTCATTTTTATGTAAAATATCAAACCTATGGTTGGTCATTCTAATATGTAAACTGTTTGCTGACTCACCTATGTAATGACACAAGCATCTATTACATTCTATTAAATATATCAAGTTTATACTTTTACAATTGACATAGTTGGAGATATACCATTTAAAACCATGAATGGTATCTCCCTGAACCATCTTTGTAACAATAATATGTTTGCATGTAAGACATCTCTTATCCCCACATGAAAAACATCCCTTTTCTGACACAAAATTAGTGCCAAAAGCTGTCCTTACAAGTCTATCCCTAAGTGTCCTATGTCTACGATATACAACTTTAGGTGGATAGGGAAAAACAGATCTCAGATAATCTGTTGAATTTAATATATTAAAATGTTTCAATAATATTTGGTTAATATTAGGCAAATCATCATTGAAGGTAAGAACCAGTGGTATATTTATCAACTGACTCTTTCTTTTCTTAGATAGAAGAAGTTCCTGCCTGTCAACTTCTGAAGATTTTACCACTGCCCTATCTAACAGTCCTTTAGGATATTTTATATTGATAAATTTATTATACAAAACCTTGTTATTTTGCTGAAGAAATCCCTGATCACTGCAAATTCTTTTAATCCTTAAAAATTGACTATAAGGGATATTAGTCTTTAAGTGCTTAGGGTGATTACTATAAAAATGTAGGTAAGCATGACTATCAGTTGGCTTCCTATATATATTAGTACTAAGAATACCATCACTCCAAGTAATCTCAACATCAAGAAAATGAACCACTGTTTTAGAAAAATTCATTGAAAATTTTATATTATTATTAAAATTATTTAGATAATCAAAAAATATATGAAGTTCTTCTTCATTGTATGGCCAGATCATAAAGACATCATCAATATATCTCAGCCAAGTATGAGGTTTAAGGCTAGCCTTCTCAAGTATAGAGCTTTCCAATTGAGCCATAAAAATGTTTGCATAATTTGGTGCCATTTTTGTTCCCATTGCAGTACCTTGCCTCTGTAAATAATAAATAGAGTTAAAAACAAAATAATTATTCTTTAAGATTAAATTCACTAATTCAACAATAGTCATAATTTTGTGCTGATCATATTCTTTCCCTTTTAAAACAGATTCAATAGCTCTAATTCCATCTTCATGAGGTATATTAGTATACAATGATGTAATGTCTAATGTCACCAAAAAACATTCACTCGGTAGTATAGATTTGACATTTTCTAAAATAGAAAGAAAATGGGTTGTATCCCTAACATAAGAATCAAATGATGGGGGAATATCATGTATAAGACTATCTACATATGCTGACATTTTCTCAGTAGGACATCCAATGCTTGCTACTATAGGTCTACCAGGACAACCCGGTTTATGAATCTTGGGTAGAATGTAAAACTTACTGGGTTTATTTGAGGTTTGGTAATAAAAAATTATATGTACCCCTATCAAGTAGACCCCATACTCTCATATCCTTCAGGCTGGATAGCACACCTTTAAATAATTTATCAACAATAACCTGTGTTATAGGTTCATAAAAATTCCTATCATTTAAAAGAAGCAAGGCTTTATTCATGTAATCATCCCTATTCATAATTACTATTGTTCCACCTTTATCAGATGGTTTAATAATAATATCTTCTCTCCTTTCCAAATTATACAATGCATTTTTTTCAGCTAATGTTAAATTGCTCTTATATTTCTTGTGTTGTTTCTGCTTTATTGCTTTAATAATATCCTGATAAACATTATCAATATATGTATCAAGTAAAATGTTTCTCTGATGTGGAGGTATCCAATCAGACGGTATTTTATTAATAGTATTGCATTCATTATATATATATATATATACTATATATATATATATATATATATATATATATATATATATATATATTGTTTCATTATATATATATGCTATATTGAATTGATGAGATATTGAATGAGATTCTAGAACCAATTATGTTTATTCAATAACATCTCACTGTATATAATTACTAAGATAGTGTCAGATTTATATTACTACATAAAAGTAGACTTGAGTTCAAATTTTAGAAAATTTTAAAATAACAAAAAAATAAAATTAGTTTCTACATGTGTAAGAACAAATTCCAATTATTACTGAAAATGTCAATAGCCAGAAACTAAATGCAGGTTTGAATATAGCATTTACCATCTGTTGTCTATTGATTACAACAGATAGATCTGAAAAACAAAAAGAACTTAGAAGCAAGTTAGTAAAAAATCACTTTCAGTTTGAAATATATTTATTAAAGTTATAGTAAAATATATTCAAAACAAAAACATGTAAATATAAAATAATAAACTATTCAAAACAATGCTTTAGTGTTTCTTCATATCCTTGCAATAAATAAAAAGATTTAACATCTGACTAATAAACAATGTAACAGGCATTAGTGTGAAAAATAGTTATATCTTGCACTGCTGTACAAATGCTGAACAACTTTTTATTTACTCACTGTGAAATTTTTATTCACATATCACTCCAAATTGAAAATAAACATTAAATACTATTCCACATTTTGAGAATTAAACATAAAAATAAACAAGAATTGTGAAATTACAATACAGAAGAATCTAATTGTTGTATAACATATAATGTTATGTTTGAAACCTACCAATTCAGCACAAAGGTGCAATCAAAAGTATATAAATTATTGTCAAAACATGTAAAATAATATAGGGGAGCTATTTAAACACAATTAAGCTCAGAATAACCATAACCAATTATGTGATTAATATATTATGAACTACATCTTAATGTTATCAAAATCACTCTTTCCTTTATTTTTTGCTGTAACATCTTATACAAATCCAATTTATCCAAACCAATTTGAACACATTTTAGCAAAACCTTTTATTGTATTTTATTTTATTTTATTCTGTTCATTATATCATAACTCCGAAGAAGACTGCAGGACAGTCAAAATATAGGTTTATGTGTATATATGTACAATAAAAGATTTTTGTTAAAAAGTGTTCAAAATGATTTGGACAAATTGGATTTATACATCTTAGTGTATTATGAATGAGAGCATTTAAGCATACTCTATTAGCATATTATTTAACTAAGATATAAGTTATTATTCCAAATTCTGACTGAAAAACTATGATAGATCAATGATTACAAAATCAAGTTTAGAAGAAACCTCTTCATCAACTAAGCCACACTCTACTACTATTAATCACAAATCATGATAGGCTTAAATCTTACACATTAAATGTATATTATTAGTACCATTTTTAACACTATTGATATACTGCAGGATGAAGGTTTTTCAAATTTAATCTAGTTCTGCTATCTCTAATCTCTCTCTATAATTCATTACTTTGTCCATCCATCTCACATGTGATTTTTTTCTGGATCTCGGGAACTATTATCATCTATTTTAGCAATATCATCAGCACAACTCCATTTCATTATCTTGTGTTTTCCAAAATGTCATGTTTTTTAAAATGTCAGTGATACAAGCTGGTTATCATACACATGTATTTTGTTTTTTAACCTCTTTGGTTAATCCTAATATAATTTTTTATATTTTGTTGAGTTGTCTAAAGTCTCTAAATTACTCTTCTGCTAAGTATTCAAGTACCAAATCCATATGTTAGAACTGATAAAACACACACCGAAAAACCTTCCTTTCTGAATAATTAGTGTATTTTCTTTTAATATTACATTATTTTTAATGAAAGCTCTCCATCTAAATTTAATTCTATGATAAATTTCATCTATTATGTTTTCATTTATATTAATAGTTTGTCAAGGGTCGACATTATCAAACTTTATTTTCTTCTTTTAGAAATCACACAGAACATTAGTCGAGTTCTTTTATCATTTATTTTTAATCCTATTTTCTTGATTTTATCTGAAAATTTTTGCAATACTTCCGAACGTCAAAAGCATTATTTTTAAAATTAATTACATCAATTACAAAATCTAAATGATGTAAATAATATTCATTTATTTTTATTCCTTTAGCTTTTCATTCTAATCTGCAAGATACTTCTTATAAAGAGAAGAATTTGAACTCAGAATTGGTCATTCCATTTATCCTTTATTATATATCAAACAACTGATACCCATGACCATCACATACATGTAAAAAAATATGATTCCCAATATACATATTTTGTGCAAAACCAGCACTCATCAGTTTGGCCAGGACATCTTGATAAATTGCTGTAAAATGTTTTGGAGAAATTAAATCATACTGTAGTACATCCCTCTCAATGTTTATCTTTTTAGTTAACTCTTAATAATTATTTTTCAGAATATATTATCCCATATTTATATCTTAAGATTCAATATTTTATTCACCACAGAAATTCTCATAGTATACAATGTTTTTTTAATAATCTACAAATTCAAAACATAATATCTTCATTACCTTATATTCATTAGTTTTTTCTATAACTTACCTTAATACTTAAACCAATTTTAAATCCTGCTTGTATTTTGGTTGGCTAAAATATAAAGTTCATTGTAGATAAGTTATAATTATTTTAGTAAAGTTATAATTATCTTCGAAAAGACTTTGGAAGAATGATAGACCTGTAATTTCTAATATCTTTATAATTTTTCTAAATTTCAGCATTATTACCTTCATTATTCAACTTATCTGATACAATAGTACCACTTAAACATTTGGTATATAATTTTGCTAATCTTTATTTTATTCCTTTTCCATCATTTCTTGCAGTATTTTTCTATTTCACAGAGTCAGTTGTATGTCTTACCAGACCACATGTAAGATGGATGGATGAAATAAGAAAATGTGTAGGGGTGATGTGGAGAAGAGAAGCTAAAGATCGGAGAAGATGGATTAAACTTGGAGAGACCTTCATCCTGCAGTGGATTGATAATGGTTGATAATGATGATGATGATGATGACTGGCCAATTCATTTTGCCTAAACATATCAGGACTTTTTAATACTTTGACATTAAAGATACAGTCATTTGTAACATATTCTAAATACTTTGTAAAATTAATCTAGAACCTGAAATTTGAAAAATTTACATATTGGTAAGCTTTCAAGTGGAAAATTTATTTACAAATTTACGCTATGATGAAGCATTATTTATTAGAAGGAAAAACTTAAATAACAATTATAGTAATATATTAAAAATAATTCAATAAAAAACTATTTAATAAGACAACTTTTTAAAAAATATTATGTTTAATAAACCTCACTAACCCGGATTTCGCTTCTATATTGGAGCCTTATCAAGATGTAAATACACACAGTTATATTATAATTCCTTCTATTTTACAGCAACTCCATCTATAGGCTTCATTTTACATTACAATATTAAATATAATATATAGGGTATATGAGCACAGACTTTCAGACAACCCATCACTCTCCACTCTATCTAATAACACTGATACACTCAAGCACATATGATTGCTGATTTAGCATGAAATACATATATTGGTGATTATTTATCTTTTCAGCACATATGTGCTTGAGTGTATCAGTGTTATTAGATAGAGTGGAGAGTGATGGGTTGTCTGAAAGTCTGTGCTCATATACCCTATATATTACATATATAGACACAGGTATATAACAAGCCTGTGTTTCAGTTAATATTAAATATACAATATTGATAAGGCTCCAATATAGAAGCAAAATCCGGGTTGGCGAGGTTTATTAAACATAATATTTTTAAAAAGTTGTCTTATTAAATAATTTTTTATTAAATTATTTTTTAATATATTATGTTGCAAAGACAACATTATGAACAAGTTTCAATTTAAAATTTGATCATTTTTTGATATATAACAATTATAGTTTATAAATCACAACAACTTTCCTAACAACAACATAACATGGAATTTTTCCAATAAAATGAATTGATTTTATAGTCTTATTACTGTCACCCTTTTTTAGCAATACTTCCATGCAAAATTTTAAAACTACCAAGATTTGGCTTCATTAAGTTGATGATACATTTGTTTTATGGCCAATTGGTGAAGCACTATTGAAAACATGCTGGACACACATCAACAACATATCCTTTTCAATTAAATCCACAGCAGGATCAGAACAAGAACAAAAATTGGCATTCTTATATTTGCTTATGTCAAGACTCCCTTAAAACAAAATCAAAACTATAGCCTATAGAAAACTTGTACACACAAAAAAATACCATAAACTCAAAGCATGGAGTTATACTATTGCTATAGAATGTAGTAAAATAAGCTGCTTACAAACCAGTGATTTGGATTTTAAAAAATTCCCATAGAACAATATCTCATGAACAATAGTTATCCATCAGATGTCATTAGGAAAATCTCAGTAGACACAAAAAAAATATCAAAAGAAAAAAGCTGTTATTGGTAGTGTAGGGTATTCATACATAATAGAAAAAGCAGAGAAAATAAAGAAAACTTGCAATCAATATAACATCAGAACAGCTTTCCAAAGCTGTATTATAGTATGAGAAATCCTACCATATGCAAAACCAATACTTGAAATTCTGAAAAACAAAAGTAGCTTCTATAAAATACTATGTGAATATGAAAAAAATATACTCATGAAAACCAGTCATCTCATTGGAAAATGATTGAAAGAGCACAAACTGATGATTTGAGAAAAAAAAGATATATAAAGAAACAGACCATGATTGTTTCATGAAACATATATTTGATTAAAAAAAACACAAAGATGAAAATTCAAAAAAGCATCTCACATGATGATGGCAACTTTATAAGTCAAAGTAATGTGATAATACATAAAGTCTGGAAGCCATTAATTAATCTTGCTCTTAGAAAAAAATAGACAAGTTAGAAAGATTATGATATGAAATTTCTAATGATTATCACCTTTTGCAGAATAGCTTTATTGCTTAGAATGCCACCATAAATTTAATATTCAGTAGGTCCAGGTTTTATTCTTATGCTATTACTGTTGCTGGTCAAACCAGCAACAACATCTGAAGGAAAAGAAAATAATATAGTTTGAAAAGTTGTGCTATATGTTAACCTATGTGTTATTAAACTATTAAAACATCACATGATCACCTTTTCTTATGCTTATATACAAATTTTTCCACATATTATTGCCACCTAGTGTAAACTCTAATATATAATAGATGCTAAAATGCTGTGAATCATAATCCTTATCCGGTGAAGCTTCTCACTAGTGAAATCCATAAACTAGAAACTATTTTGGGAATATTATATGGAAAGGCACTGGTTATGGATTATAATGCTAAACTTTCAGCATCTATTATGTGCTATGTTTTGCACTTGGTAGCAGTAGTGTATAAAAAATTTGGTACTGTGGGCTATTACTAAAAGATGATGAATGTATTTGTAAAGTTTTAAGTAACATTTAATTTTTTATAAAAGCATTCAACATTTAACATTAAATGATGGAAATAATCCTATATATAACAACTAATAAAATATCATTGTTGCAAAAACATTCAGTCAAACACTAAGTGCATAAATATATTTTGTACATTCCTTACTGATAATAGACTGTTCCACCAACCAGTTAAATATTATAAATTAATAATTTGTAGCAGATGCTACTGTTGAAGTATTTGCCATATTTTCATATTAGAAAAGTCACTGTCAGATCTTAATAGATGACAATCAAAACAGGCAAAACACTCTATATAGTATTGCCACTCAATGCAAGCCATAGTAATCAATGGATGCCAGAAGGATTGTGCATAACATCCCCATCTAGTGCTTACTCATCCAGTATCTCCAGACTAGTTTCTGGCTTGTGGCCTTTGTCAGTGAGGAGCCTTGGATCTGAGAGCACTGCACTTAGATCTTAGGATCTAATGTAACTTATTGAGAGTTTTGCCTGTTTTAATAAGTTATAAGCAAGCATAAGAAATGCTGATGATGTAATGTTTATTGGCTTAGATGACAATCAAAGAAAAAATTAAACTGTAAACACTTTTTGCATTCAAGAGAAGACTAAATGCAATCCTTTGGTCTTATATAAAGACTAAAATGTTACAATAAACATTTACATTTTAAGGAAATAAAGCTCATAACATTTTCTACATTCTTTATTAATAATAAACTGTTCCAGCAACAAGTATAAAAAGTTTTAAGCTTTGTTTCTGTAAAATGCAAATATTTACTGTGACACTTTACCCTTTATATAAGACCAATAGATTGATTTTTAGAAAAAGTGCCCTTTTGAATGCAAAAACTTGTTTAATATTATTATCTGATTATAATTTTCCTAAAATGAAAATATAAGTGATATTTCCAAGTATTTGCTGATATATATTAACACTTGAAAATATCTGTTATATTTTCATTTTAGAAAAATTACAATCAGATGTTAATAAGCAGCTATCAATGAAAATAGTAAACAGTAAGTATTAAAAAAAATACATTTTCTAAAATCAATCTCTTGAGTTTCTATAAAGACTAAAGTACCATTTTAAGGAAACAAAGCTCATAACTTTTCCTACTGGTTGGTGGAACCATCTATTATTATTAATAGGGAATATGGGGAAAGTTATGAGCTTTGTTTCCTTAAATTGCAAAAATTTACTGTGGTGCTTTAATGTCTATATAAGACCAAGTGCATTTAGAAAAGATATCTTTTTGAATATAAAGTGTTTACAATTTAATATTTTCATTGATTGCTGTCTATTAACATCTATGATTTATTTAAAATCTCTCTTTCTCTCTCTCTCTCTCTCTCTCTCTCTCTATATATATATATATATATATATATATAGAGATATATATATATATATATATATATATATATATATATATATATATATATATATAAAGGACAAACGAATGTGAGTTGTCATTATGTTTTGGAGTTTTGGATTTGTAGATTATGAAAAGGCATTCGATTCTATACACATTTCTTCAGTGATTAAAGCATTGGATCATCAAGGTATAGATCCAGGATATTGTCATATTTTAAAGAATATTTATAAAAATGCAACAGCAACAATTAGATTACATAATGATATTGGAGAAATCAACATTGAGAAAGGTGTAAGACAAGGTGACTCCATATCTCCAAAACTCTTTACAGCAGTGCTGCAAGAAGTATTTTGTGGATTAAAATGGGAAACTAAAGGAGTGAAAGTAAATGGAGAGTATTTAAGTCATTTAGATTTCGCAGATGATGTAGTTGTTTTTGCAAATAATGCTTCAGAGCTGCAGGAAATGTTGCAGGAGTTAGCAGATGGAAGTAGAAAAGTAGGACTAAAGATAAATGTTAAAAAGACTAAAGTAATGTTTAATCGATTTGCTCAAAATATGAAAATAAAGATTGATTATGAAGAATTAGAAGAAGTTAATAGTTACAAATACCTTGGTCAGATTATTAATACAGATGGAAATATAATGGAGGAAATTAATCATAGAATTAAACTTGGTTGGAGTGCTTTTGGTAGAAATAACTTGATACTAAAAGGAAATATGCCTATGTGTTTGAAAAGGATGGTTTTTAACAAATGTGTTTTACCAGTTCTTACTTATGGATCTGAGACTTGGACACTTAATAGAAGAGCAATACAGAGACTTCAGACCACTCAAAGGAGTATGGAGAGATGTATGTTGGGAGTAACAAGAAGAGATCGAAAACGCAATGTATGGGTAAGACAACAAACAGGTGTTACTGACCTTATTGAAAAAATTAAAAGATTGAAATGGAGTTGGGCTGGACATATTGCTAGAAGAGATGATAATAGATGGACAATTGAAATTTTAAACTGGATTCCAAGAGATTGTAAAAGACCCAGAAAGAGACCACATGTGAGATGGATGGATGAAATAAGAAAATGTGCAGGGGTGTTGTGGAGAAGAGAAGCTAAATATCGGAGAAGATGGATTAAACTTGGAGAGACCTTCATCCTGCAGTGGATTGATAATGGTTGATGATATATATATAGTAACCCACACATACAATCTGCCTATATATATATATATATATATATATATATATATATATATATATATATATACAGGCAGATGTTATAATAGGGAATTAAAATACTTTCTACTCATAGAATAAAATATTTTTTTATAAGAAAAGAGTGGTCTGTCTTCTCTTGTTATAAAGGTATATCTAAACCATGGACTACCTTATATTCTTATCTAAAACCCTTAGTCTAAATATTCTAATCTTCCTCTATAACAAAATAAGATGAATTGCTATTTTCTGATAAAAATTGTTGCCTTAACCTAGATATCATTTCAATTATAGTGAATTCTGACTCTTTAGACATTTATGTAAACAAATATATGCTTGTTTGGTGGTTTTGGTGAAACACCATCTATTGATCATAAATACAAGCGATAGTAAGTTACATGATTATAACTTGGTTTTTGTTTTTCATATATATATAATTTAATTAGATACCAACCAGTAACCACCTAAACATTCACAGTAAAGATAGTAATCAATATTTCTCACTGCTGTCAAGGCAACCTTCTTACCTTTTAATTGCATTCAAATAGCCTTTTTTTTAAATTACGTAATATGTTTGCATATGATCACACCTTTATTTTATTCAGATTTTCTTTTAGTTGTAAAATTATAAAAACCTTATTTTTTATAATATTTTTAATAATTTATTATTTTAATTTTTTTTAATAATATATGTTGTGCCATTACAATTTAGTCATTAGCTAAATTTATAATAATGTGCATGTAAGAAAATGTAAAACCAAAATCATCATCACATTTTTATATAAAAGGAAGTTGTAGGGCATCCAAGTTTAAACCCTATAAGGTCCAGTTCTAAAAGCTTTAGACAGAAAGAGAGTGGGTCAACAATTATATTCTTTATTTGTTTGTGTGTTGATAGAAAGGTAATACACACATTTAAACTATTCAATTTTTAATTTTTCTTTAAAAAGCAAAGTTATAACGCATATGTATAGGCAGTGTATGTGTAAGCTATTGATTGTTTTATATTTCAGATATTTAACTTTCTTTAAAACTAACCTATGCTTGATCAATTCTAATATCTTATTCTATACTTCTATTTTGCTTTTCTATAATTGTAAGTGGGAATTGAAATCGTCACAGATTTAATTTTAAATATTAGGGTTATAATTACTAAGCTAGCAATTATATTATTTAATGTTAGTTTATGAATGATTTGAAATGATAAAGTATGTGTGTACATTACATACAGAAATTTACATTTATTAAATATTGAAAGAAAAGGAAGGGTTAAATCTGTCAAATTATTTTTTTGTACAATTTTATGTTAAAAGAGGAAATCTGTTGAATCAGATATCTACTTTTGTAGCAATTTTGTTTTTGTAAATGATTGTTTGTCACTTTGGGAGCTTAAGCTGGGTGGAACTCTAATTTTGAAATTGTCTTATCTTAAGATCTAAAGGAAAGAAACTCCAATTTTAGATATTACAGATATACGTGAAAAAGGATTAAGTCTATTTTTTTTAAGACAAAAGTGTCTGAAAACCAGGTGTGTGATTTTTTTTGGGTTGGTCAAAAATAGCAATTCACACTATCACTCTAATTGGGTGAGTTGACTCAAAAATTGGATATAAAAGCAGTCTGGAAAATCAGTTGAGCTATTAGACTATTATTAGATTATTGTTATTATAATATATTGTGAGAGAGACTTTTTAAAAATTATTGAAACTAAAGCAGACAAACATTTTTAGTTCTGCTAGATAATTTTTTTTTAAATCATTTTTTTATGAAGTTTTGAATGTTGAAAATATAAGAAATGATGGGGTAGAAAAATTATATATGTGTCCCATCAAGACCTGACCATCATGGAGCTGCAGATCATATAGGAAAGAAAAGATGTCTTGTCTGAAAAATAATATTCTACACCTTTCAACTGACCAGAGAAATAAGATGTTTTTAAATAGAAAGAAGAAAACATTCACCTGCATTCGAAGATCAGAAAGATGAATTAATCTACTGATAAATATTAATCATCAAGTCCAATTAATTGTTCCAGCAACTGAGTTTAAAACCCAGGAAATTTATAAACGTGAAAACAACTGCTGTATTTCATCCACTAAAAGAATCATGCTTGACAGGAAGAGAAGAAAAATTAATATAAAGATTTCCAAATTGTCCACTAAAGCAAATAACCTCAATAGGATCATCATCATCAAATAATTATACACTTTAAGAAAGAGATTGTTCCAAAGAAACACGGAAATTGTTGCTGCCAAAGATAGACATTAAACAAGAGAAATTTGACTCATTAGAAGTCGCTACAAAGAACTGGTAGTATAAAAAATTTTTTTGATATATTTTCTTTATGATATCAGAGTCTTAATAAAATTTTAGCAATAAAGTGGTATATTTTATTTAAAGAACTTTTAAAGACAATTCAGATCGATTAAAACAATAATTTCTTACTAATAATAGCCTTGAGCTTCATAAATGATCTTGAATGTATCAAAATTATTTGTTTATTAATTTACAGTTATGAAATATTAATGTGTAAAATAATTTTTTGTATTATTATTTTGGTTTTAAATAATATTTTGTTATTATGGGATAAAACACGCACATACATAATAATATTTTTATATGTGTATAATTGTGAGTGAATGTGAAGTAATAAGTAGTATTAAAATATTAGATTATTTTGTTTCAAGTTAAAGTATAGCATTTCAGAGGTAGAAGAGAGGGGGAGAAAATAATTTAAAACTTGTTTCTAAAACTTGCTCTTTCCAATTTTACTAACATTTATTTTGTCATTCTACTTACATGTTAGATTATAAGGTATGTGTGCCAATGAGTGAATATTTTTTTTTATGAAATACTTTTCTTATGGATGGAACATTTTAACAAATCGGTTACCCCAATTTAATACAATATACTTTTGAAATACATTTACGGGAAAGGGGGAAGAATTTAAAATTTAATGTTATGATTTTAAAACAGTCGATTATGATTATTGTTGTTATTGTTAATATAAATTTTCATGTAAATATAGAAATTTTTATGTATATGTTAGAAATGCAGTAATAAATATTAGTTTATGTTATTAAACGAGGCGTATATATTTCATTAAGAGTAGTCTTTATCAAGTGTGATCATTCATCATCAATGGTTGAATATTAGTTGTTTAAGATATGATTAAATATGCTAAGATTAACAATAATTATGAATTTCTTTATAAAAATTAGGTTTTATGTTTAGGCTTAGTCCTAAAGCTGTGGTTGAAACCATTGTCATTATCGTTATCATTATCATCATCGTCATCATCACGTTTTAATTAATGAGCTGTTTAAATGTTCAAAGGCCATAAATAAATATTGATTTCATAATATTTAGTGATTTCTTAGTAATATTATAACCACCATTCCATCATCTATTTCATGCAAGGATGAGTGAATTGCCATCCTAAATTAATAGTAATCTGAGCTAGTAAAACTTATAAAAAAATATTGAAACACATTCGTTATGCTAAGATCTGAGAAATGATTTGTGTCTAATGAATTCCACTTTAGTTTAAAGATGTTTTATGCTTACTTAGATATTAGTGCATACAGTGATATGGCTCTAAAAAGCAAAATCTTCCATGTTTATTAGAAATAAAGTACCAAAAAGGGATTCAAACCCGGTACCTGTGAAAGGTTATTAGATATAACCATGTCTAGATTCAAATAATCTAGTGGCGCCCTGCTAGACCATATTCACTTGGTATTTGTTTGGATATGCACTTAACATCAAACCAAGAAATGAAAGTGGATAAAATCTACTGTCTGTATACCTGAGCAGATATTTTATTGAGTTACTAGTGTACTCACCTCACGTGATTTCCATATACCTGAGTTATAATAGTTGTTATTAATAATTTGTTTATAATTATTGATATTGTGATATCTTGAGGAATCTAATTATAGAAGTATGTTTCATTTAATCCAATGACCCTTAATATGATTGATAACTCAGTCTGACCTTTTTGTTTAATAGCCACTACTCAGGTATTCTTCTCATAATTTAATTTAAGCTACAATGCTTTTCGTTTATTAAGCTAAAGATTTATATTTGAATCTTTTCTTAATTATTTAATACATTTGGATCGTTTGATCATCTTTATTAAGTAACCATGAATATAATATTTGGATATTTGAGATTTTAATAATATTTGGATTTTGACAAATCCAATGATATTTTAATATACAATTGAATTTCTCTTTAATAATATTTCTTTTTGAGTCTCTTCATATGTTACAATGGATGCCCAACTGGGGCTATGATATATTACCATATACCTGAGATAAAAGGTAGTCTATAGAATGATGGGAGATGTGTGGTTAAAAAGAGAGAAATTTTTTTTTAGTAAATTTTTTTTTTTTTCAGTAAAAATTTTTTTTTTTGTCTTACAAAATTTTCTTGGCCATACAGTCTTATTTTACATTTATATATGATGATGTTTAATATGATTTAATTTTTCATTGATGATGATAAAATGGGTACAGCCATAAAACAGCTTAGTTTTGTTTTTATCAATTTTGAAAAGAGATGAATATCACAACTTAAGACAAAGGTGAAATAAATAATAGAATTTTTTTTTTGGAACATTAAAATGATTTATTGCCAGATAGGATAGGCATAGTAATAGTGATGAATTATGGAATAGTAGTCTCATGTGTGTTTGGGGAGTTCATTTTGTAAAAAGTCTATGATTTTGGAGGTTGGATTGGATGGTTGATCGTTGGAGTTTGGTTGGTTAGATTGCAGTTTTGATGATGAGTGGAGAGTTTTGTCATTGCCTTGAGAATGCTGTGTATTCGTGTAACTCATGAATGATCAAACCCAGTCACTGCTTCAACCCAATTTATAAGTTATCTTTATTTTATCATGAAGCAGTTAACAGCAGTCCTGCCATGATATCAGCCTATAAGTCTCCAAGAGAGAGAGCACGGCATAGTTTTCCAATCCAGTTTATATGTTATTCTTATTTTATCATGAAGCAGTTAACAGCAGTCCTGCCATGATATCAGCCTATAAGTCTCCAAGACAGAGAGCAAGGCTTAGTTTTCTGTAGTCCTTAATAAGCAGGGCATTCTTTGATACTAGCCACATAAGACTCCAAGAGAGAGAGCAAGGCATAGTTTATCTATTTTAGCCCCTAAGACTTAATACTTCTTTTATTGCAACAGAGTTTGCATCATTCAATCAAGGGTTGTGGTAGTTAATAGTGATCGAATTGGGATGATCTTCTGAGTGCTCATGATACATTGTGTGATTATAGTGCTGTGACTGAATTCTTTTATTTATCTCAAGATTGTGAACTGCTAGTCATTCTGTGGACTGTCAATATCTGTCAGATTTCTAGGAGAATGGATGAATGTATAATTTGGGCTATTGCAGACAGACATGCACTATATAGATTATTGTTGTGTGGTTCATCAAATAAGGACATTAAATTTTTTTTTGTATTTGTAATGCATGATAAGGTGAAAAGCAAATCAGTCAGTTAGTCAAAGAGATAGGTGTCAGACAAGGAAAGGATGTGTAGGTTTTTGATGGTCAGGGAAAGCACAGATGGGATATATATAGTTTTGAAAAACATGAGTGAACTAAATAATAGTATGGAAGAGGTTATGGAAGAGGAAGGTGTCCCAATCCCAGAGATCAGTGATAGTTTTTATACTGAAGAAGATGATGAGGAGGTTTCCCTTAAAAAACAAAAAGGAAGAGAGGAAGTAGAGGAAGATGCCTCTAAAGTTAGTAGCAATAATAAGACCTCAAGTGTGGAAGTAGATGAAGAGCCAGAAGCTGGCCAGACTCAGATAGCAAAGATGGCACCATCAGACATGGACATGATAATGCAGATGCTTAGAAGTATGAGAGAAGATAGTAAGCACAGTATAAAAAGTTTAAGAGAAGATAGTAAGCAAAGTATAATAAGTTTAAGAGAAGATCTAAGAGAAGATAGTAAGCAAAATATAGAAAGTCTAAGAGAAGATAGTAAGCAAGGGATGGTAAATCTAGAACAAAAGATGGAGAAAAGTATAGAAGGTTTAAGAGTAGATCTAGGTCACTCTATTGACAATAACAACCGAATGATCATGGCTTTGGAAACTAGGATTGAAAAATCCAACATAGAGTGTAAAAATAGGTTTGCATCATTAGAGGATAGGATAGAAGGAGTGTGTAGATCTATGGAAGTGGCCAAACAGGAGGGCTGTCAGGGATTGCAGTCATTAAAGGCTCAAGTGGAGCAGTATATCGAAGAAAATAAGAGAGAGAGATTGAGTTAGTTAGGAATGAGGTCCATGAGTTGGTCTCCCAATCCATATCAGAATGCATAGAAAAGAATGCCGAAATAACCTCTGCAGGAATTAATATTAGATTAGAGGAGGTGGTAGCCAAAGTGGACTCATATAAGGAAGCCACCTTGAGCTGTGTAGATCAAACCCTCACTATGAAAAATAAGTTTAGTGGCTTAGAAAAGGAAATATGAGAAGTTAAGGGAAGCATGGCCAATGAGTGTGTACAGATGGACCAAAATCTTAGGAAAGAATTGGGGAAACAAATGGATAGCTTTAGGGAGGAGATAGTGAAAAGGGACAAGTCAAGTTCTTTAGAAGAGGGACCCAGAATGAATCAACATGAATTGGGTGTTATGTTGGAGAAGGTTGAGGAGAACCAGAAGGCATATGTCATGGAGTACATGAACCCCAAGATGGATGATCTCTACCAGAAAATAGGGGAATTAAAAGATCATATTAATGTAGGGCTGCAGGATCAGTCAAACCTAAATTCAGGGCAGAACAATGGTAGCATCAGTCCAGATGACTGTAGGGATAGATCAGAACATAGTCAGTCAGAGAAAAGGATGCCTACTTTAGTTAAAAATCCACAAGGTGAAAAATTAATAGATAAGGCAGAAAGTAGCAGTAGAGAGGAATATAGAGTAGGAGGGTCAATGACCTCAAATTTAATTAAAATTAAGGCCTTTAGTGGGGAAAGCAGGGAGAACCCCTTAGAGTATCTGTATACCTTGGAAGAACTCTTTTCTGTGTGTAGGCTGAGTGAACAGGAAAAGTTGGCCATTGCCTGTAACCATCTTTATGCCTATGCTAAGGAGTGGTGGTGGTCCCTGTTTGATAAGCCCACTACCTTTGGGGATTTTCGCTGTGTTATCCTATCATGCTTCTGGAGTGAAGATAGGCAGGACCAGGTGCGCTACCAGATTACACAGGAAAAGTATGGTGGTACCAAGGGTAGCTATACACAATTTTTCAGAGGGCAGGCAGTTAAGTTGAAAAGTCTGACTGCATTTCCCTCTCAGAGCACCAAATCCTGAGAATACTCCGACACAATCTTCCCTGAAGCATTGAACAAATGCTAATTGCTGCTGATTGCCACAGTATAGAGGAAGCATCAGAAATCCTGGATGCTCTAGAGATTTCAGAGCTAGATTCAGAGACTAGGCCCAAGAGCACCAAGGACAGGTATAATTATAATGTCTCTAATCTGAATCTGGGTGATCAGACAAATGATCAGAAATTTTAGTAGTTATGGATATAGAAATAATTATAGGGCTAGGCCTCCTAATCAATCCTGGGGAGATTTTGGGGATAGTGTTGTGAAGAAAGTAGTTCCTAGAGACAAGCAACCCTCTACCAGTGGAATTACCACAGTGCTAAAAAAGCCAAAATGAAAAAAAATAAAGATCTCAAAAGGAACTGAATGTATGTTTGCAATTTTATGCAGACCACAATATGCTTTGTACAAAGGAAAAGATCTCCAAATAAATCAGGATGCTAGATTTTCTAATGAAAAGTATGATGTTTACCAGTAGTTAGAATTTTTTTTTTTATTATTAGTGTGTTTATTATTATTAGTGTATTTTATTGGTTATGATTTTTTTTTTCTTTTATTAGATATAGTTAAAACAAAAGTGCTGATGATTTTATCCAAAGGGGAGGAATGTTGTGCCATTACAATTTAGTCATTAGCTAAATTTATAGTAATGTGCATGTAAAAAAATGTAAAACCAAAATCATCATCACATTTTTATATAAAAGGAAGTTGTAGGGCATCTAAGTTTAAACCCTACAGGGTCCAGTTCTAAAAGCTTTAGACAGAAAGAGAGTGGGTCAACAATTATATTCTTTATTTGTTGGTGTGTTGATAGAAAGGTAATACACACATTTAAATTATTCAATATTTAATTTTTCTGTTAAAAAGCAAAGTTATAATGCATACGTATAGGCAGTGTATGTGTAAGCTATTGATTGTTTTATATTTCAGATATTTAACTTTCTTTAAAACTAATCTATGCTTGATCAATTCTAATATCTTATTCTATACTTCTATTTTGCTTTTCTATAATTGTAAGTGGGAATTGAAAAAGTCACAGATTTAATTTTAAATATTAGGGTTATAATTACTAAGCAAGCAATTATATTATTAGAAATAAAGTACCAAAAAGGGGTTCAAACCCGGTACCTGTGAAAGGTTATTAGATATAACCATGTCTAGATTCAAATAATCTAGTGGCGCCCTGCTAGACCATATTCACTTGGTATTTGTTTGGATATGCACTTAACATCAAACCAAGAAATGAAAGTGGATAAAATCTACTGTCTGTATACCTGAGCAGATATTTTATTGAGTTACTAGTGTACTCAGCTCATGTGATTTCCATATACCTGAGTTATAATAGTTGTTATTAATAATTTGTTTATAATTATTGATATTGTGGTATTTCGAGGAATCTAATTATAGAAGTATGTTTCATTTAATCCAATG
Source organism: Epiperipatus broadwayi (assembly GCA_028023455.1). Lineage (NCBI taxonomy): Eukaryota > Metazoa > Onychophora > Udeonychophora > Euonychophora > Peripatidae > Epiperipatus > Epiperipatus broadwayi. Next base: position 3,751,127 of record JAQFVV010012435.1, on the reverse strand, counting down.
ACCTTTAATATGATTGATGACTCAGTCTGACCTTTTTGTTTAACAGCCACTACTCAGGTATTTTTCTAATAATTTAATTTAAGCTACAATGCTTTTTGTTTATTAAGCTAAATATTTATATTTGAACCATTTCTTAATTATTTAATATATTTGGATCGTTTCATCATCTTTATTAAGTTACCATGAATATAATATTTGGATATTTGAGATTTTAATAATATTTGGATTTTGACAAATCCAATGATGTATTAATATACAATTGAATTTCTTTTTAATATGTTACAATAGAACTTTTGAGCCACTTTAATTATGTTACAATATATATATATATATATATATATGTATATATATATATATATTCTAAAAAGTATATACATATAAAAGAAATTGTAAATATAGGGGATCTGAACTCAGACTTTCAAGCAACCTTCAACTATCCACACTATCTCATACTACTGATACACATGTCCACACACATGTAGAAAAGATAAATAATCACCAATATATAATTTTCATGCTGAACCAGCACTCATCAGTTGGTCCAGATTATCATCTCTCCATGTATATTGGTGGTTATTTATCTTCTCTACATGTGTGTGGTCATGTGTATCAGTAGAATGAGATAGTATGGATAGTTGAAGGTTTCTTGAAAGTCTGAGTTCAAATCCCCTATATTTACAATTAAGTTCCAGGTATAAGAATGCCTGTATTTCAAATCTTACAGAAAAAAATTGATGAAATATATTTTTATTGTTTCATAATTACACGCAGACAAAATCAAAACAAAACCTTCAATGTGAAGACTAGTTTAATGATGTTTTTGTAAAGAAGTTAATGTTCTAAATTTTTATTAGTAACTTTCTTTAAATTATATTTTATAATCATAAAATCATTAAGAAAATATATTTAGTAAAGATCACCTAATTATGGGAAAATGATTTCCTTTTGCAGTTTACCACAATGGTACAGTGCCAATCTCTAAACCTAAATCTCACTGGATACATATTCAAACATCATATGACCTAACTTATTATTCATTCAGTCTTTAAACCCATAAAACATCACATGATTACATTTTTTTATGATTATAGATGCTGTTAAAACAGTGGTGACTATGGTCAGTAATAAAATCATAGACTCCAAAATATATAAATACTAAAGTGAGTTCAGATCTTTTTGACTATACTAGGGACTGTGCTTGGATTTAAAACATTATTTTATGTTTATTTTGGAGTCTTGGCATTATAGTTAACTAAAAGATCAAAGGTAGTTTCTGGCTGGTTGCATTAGATCCAAAGATCTATGTGCAATGCTCTTAGATCGAAGGTTTTTCACATATCAAGGCCACAAGCTAAAAAAGGCCACAAGATAAAAAATAATCTGGGGATTGTGGATAGATAGGCACTAGTTAGGAATTTTGATGAGTAAACCTTTGACACTGGAGTGGAACTACTGTTTGGAGGGATTTGGTAGTAACATTAAGTCATAAGTGTCTTTAGAAAAATCTTAAACTTTACTTAAGTTTTTCAATTATATTCTGCTGTTAGTAATAGCACAGAGGTTAAGTGTCTAACTTGTGCATTATTAGTAACAGTTGAATGTAATTAGTAAACTTCAATAAAGTCTTTTTATAAAGGCATCCATGATATGGTGACATATAGTCCAACTTATAAGTACAACTAAAATACCACCGTCACAGACGTTCAGGCACATATTTGCTACTGCATTTAGTCTTCGTGTATTATAATATTGCAAATTAGTTTGTAATTACAGCAAATTAGATCCCCTGGTCAGATTGAATTTTTTGATGTTGGTTTACGGTATTATCTATGCAAACCATAAGTTTAATTCTTGCGTGGTTTAGTGTAGTGGTAGTGTCAGATTCCGAAATATAATGTCCTCAGATCGATTCCTATTCTGACAGATTTAGGACTCGAACTTAGCCATTTAATTATTTGTTTATAATTATATACTTTTTGTTTAGTTCAGCTGCTTTTTAAAATTTTAAATCTTATATATATATTGCATACATACACAAATTTTACAGATTTTGTAACATGACTATTTTTCTCCTTAATTACATATCTGACAGTGAATGTAAATCTACACTTTATATAATGTTACTTTTTTTTAAATAAAAGTTTAAATTTTTGAAGTTTTATATAATTTTTTTTTTTTTTTTGCGTAATCTGCTTTGACAAGATTTTTTAAATCACTCACTTTCTTTAAGTTTCTTCTGCACATGCTCAAACAAGACTTCATTGAAAGATTGATGCGATGCTGGACCTTGGTGTATAAACTTTCCCCTGGGCCATTTCTCTTTCTATTCTTTTCTCTCTTCTTTCTTTCTTTTTTTTTTATTATTTTCAGAATCTGTTGTTTTTAGACATTTAAAGACAGTATTTCTATTAGTTCAAAAACATGTCAAAAATCAGTTCCTTAGAGAAATAAATCGGATTTTTTTTTTAAAAGTAAAGTTTTAAATAAAGTGAATCGTCTTCCTGCAATTGTTTGGCCTCAAAGCAAATTATCTTTTGTTTTTATAGTATCATTTAATAAATGTTTAAATGTAATTAGGTATGTAAATAATTGGTTTAATATTCTTCTCAATGGGATTCGTATATGGAAAATTTAAAAATATCTATATGATAAAAATTAGATTTTAAATTTTACTATTTCAGTTTGTATTAATATTAGAAGTTATTGTGGGAAGTGATAGAAAATATATCTGCATCTTTTTTCTTAAATAATTCGTGACATCTTTCAATTTCTGATTCCTGCGCACCTCTATCAAAGCATGATCTCGCCACACATTTTTCCAATTACTGCATATTTTCCTTTTTACGAATTTCATTTAGGATTTTCTTTTTATTCAGACAAATATTTGTCTTTATACATTCTTTGTCCATATCTACATTTATTCTAACTGACTTATTTTGATTTCATTTATTATAGTATATTCATTATGTCTTAATTCCTTTATTATTATTCATTCTTTTCTTGACTTTCTTGCAGGTCGTTATCACTCATTCATTTCTGTAACCTTCAACTCATTTTTTATTCTTTCCTTTAAATGTTAAATCTCACTTCCATGTGTAATGTTATTTCCCCCTATTGTGTTATATATTCATATAATCTGATTTTTACAACATTTCAACTTTTCCATAATATATTTCTGCTTTCCTCATAATGTTCTCTGTTATTTGCCTTTGTGAGGTCCAAAAGCCTATTATGTAGATAGCCATATTTCTCACATTTTCCAACTCATTGACCATTTTTTAGTATTACCTTCAGTGTGTTACGTTAATGCATTTTTTTTGGTTTGGTTTTTGGTTAAATTTACTTTTAAGCTTTATTTCCTATATTCTTTTTTTAATTTGTAAGCCGTTATGAACTCGAATCAAAACTATTTATTTATAAGAAAGCATAACATATAAAGTACCTAACTATTATTAAATAATGTTTATTTTTAATCTCTTTTTTATATTTTAAAAGCATATTCTAGGTATATTTTAAATAATAATAATAATACTTACATAGATTTTGCTTGATTTCTCAAGTCACAATTATATCTTCAAAGTTATAATTTTTATTTTTATTTTTTTATCTACATAATTTTATTACATTTTTTAGATGTTTTATGTTAAATATTACCATCATCATCAACCACTATCAATCCACTGCAGGATGAAGGTCTCTCCAAGTTCAATCCATCTTCTCTGATCTTTAGCTTCTCTTCTCCACATCACCTCTGCACACTTTCTTATTTCATCCATCCATCTCACATGTGGTCTCTTTCTGGGTTATTTACAATCTCTTGGAATCTAGTTTAAGATTTCAATTATCCATCTAATGTCACCTCTTCTAAAAATATGTCCATCCCAACTCCACTGCAGCCTTTTAATTTTTTCAATGAGGTCAGTAAGTCCTGTTTGTTCTCTTACCCATATATTGCATTTTCAATCTCTTTTTGTTACTTCTAACATGCATCTCTCCATACTTCTTTGAGTGGTCTGAAGTCTCTGTATTGCTCTTCTATTAAGTGTCCAAGTGTTAGATCCATAAGCAAGAACCGGTAAAACATATTTATTAAAAACCTTCCTTTTCAAACACATTGGCATATTTCCTTTTAGTATCAAGTTAGTTCTACCAAACTAAGTTTAATTCTATGATTAAATTTCATCCATTATGTTTCCATCTGTATTAATAATCTGAACAAGTATTTGTAGCTGTTAACTTCTTCTAACTCATGATAATCAATCTTTATTTTCATATTTTGAGAATATCCATTGAACATTACTTTAGTTTTTTTAACATTTATATTTAGTCCTACTTTCCTACTTTCATCTGATAACTCCTGCAACATTTCCTACAGCAGTAAAGCTTATTTGCAAAAACAATTATATCATCTGAAAAATCTAAATAACTTAAATAATCTCCATTTACTTTCAATCCTTTAGCTTTCCATTTTAATCCACAAAATACTTCTTGCAGCACTGCTGCAAAAAGTTTTGGAGATATGGAGTCACCCCATTTTACACCCTTCTCAATGTTGACTTTCCTAATATCATTACATAATGTAATTGTTGCTGTTGCATTTTTATAAATATTCTTCAAAATATGACAATATCCTGGATCTATACCTTGATGATCCAATGCTTTAATCACTGAAGAAATGTTTATAGAATCAAATGTCTTTTCATAATCTAAAAATCCAAAGCCTAATAGCAACTCATATTCATTTGTCCTTTTTATAACTTCTCTCAATACCTGGATATGATCTACAGTACTAACACCACTTTTAAATCCAGCTTGTTCTCTTGGTTGGTAGAAATCCAATGTTCTCTGTAGATGATATTTGCAAAAAATGAAAGCAAAATTGACTAACCACATATTAATATATTTGTAGTTGCTTCAAAAATAGGAAAGTTCTTATAATGACATATCTACATTAATAGTATAAAAACTGTTATTCTGCCATATTGTATGAAAGTGGGATACAAAGATCTCTATATATCTATTATATAAGCATTTTAAAAGTTTGAGTTAAGATTTTACTATTCTGAAAACTAAATTATGAGTACATATTATCAAGTAGTATGTTCTTGATCTCTCTGAAGGGTTATTATTGTCATGCCCTTGTTGATCTTACATCATTTTGACCCTTCACATATAGAGCCTTGTCCATTTATATACACAGAAGAAGAATAGAATGATATAGGCTGAATCTGTAATATTTAAATACAGGCATACTTTATATTCCTGGGGTTTTGATGTAATTATAGGGGATTTGAACCCAGACTTTCAAGCTCTCTTCAACTGTCCATTTTATCTCATACAACTGATACCCATGACTGCACACATGTGATAGCTGAAAAGAGCTTGAAAGTCTGGTCCAAATCCCCTATAATCACATCTAAACTTCAGGGCTATAAAGTATACCTGTATTTAAATATTACAAAACTGTATAATGAAATTGTGAATGGTAAGTCAATAGTTATGGAGAAGCTATTATCAATTAAACATTCTTATGGAATATATGTAACTAAGAATATTTAAAAGTTTTGAGGGATTTACACTTTTTTAAATTTTATTATATTAACAATTAATTATCCATGTGTGTAAAAAATCCAAATGATTCTCCCTCACACTATATATGTTTTTTTACAAACATCATTACCTCATCACATAAATTAGAAGCTTCAAACCCACAATCTCTATACCTATGTCAAAAATCCAGTATTTGATATATTTAAGCCAACTTGCTTTTAAAGCTGACTGATTTTAAACCTTTATCTCAATTATAATTTTTTTTTTATGTTTTTACTAATACCAAAACAACACAAACATAAAAAAAAAAATGATTATGTTTTTATAAAAAATATTAATAAAAAAAAAAAACCAAAACAAAAAAAAATAATCTTCACGAAAAAAAAAGTATTTTAATTAATCAAATTTATTAATTTTTTTTTTTTTTTATCTTTATTTCAAAATAACCCCCTTCCCCCCCCAAAATATTTTTTTTTTGGGCCCAAAAAAAAAAAAAAACACTGTCAACCCAAAAAAAGACCATTTCTATCCACTGTCACTTCTATGTATTTTGTGGAACAGCAAGCATTTCAAATTAGGAAGGTATAGAACAGAGTGAATAATAGTATTATAATGATATGTCTAAACAAGCATTCAAATATCCGCATGCCCATTCTCCTACATCTCACATGTTTAACAAGTACTATAGTGAAAGTTTTTAGAGATTATTTATAGAACTCATGTTAATATTGAATTTTTCTAATTAAATGTTTTTCAATATACACTAATATAAGACATTATTACAAAATAAATATATTCATATTATTAATAACAATTAAACTTTAGTCTCTAAAAATATTTTGAATATTAACTTCATGTAAATTATCATATAAATGTTTACAAAATTATGTTTTTTATGCATTCTTTAAAATGCTTTATTCAATTCGTTTATCTTTCAGTTGCAACAATTAGGAAGTCTTCTCTAAAGCATTATGAAATGTGTTTAAAAACAGCATAATTTTCTAGAGATTTATCAATACACAATGCAAAATGTATAGAAAAGGTATAAAATCAATTGTTGGTTTTTTATGGGAAACTGTCTGTAAATTGTTTGTGTATTAGAATTATTTAAAATATTTAAATGCACCCTGCATATATTATTAAAAATCACATGCACTAAACACACACAAAAAATAATTATATAATTATTCCATTACTAAACTATATTTTATAATATTATAAATGATAAAATAAATTCTATATTTCATTTATATAAAATAAAATTATTACTTTATAATGCACCATGAAAATTAGTAAAGTGATAGAATAATATACTTGACAACTCTGGACTAAAGCCAAACTAATCACTTTTGGCATTTGATTATCACATGATTTGACATGGACCAAACCCATTTGGCCATTTACAATCATACTGCTATCTTTTTATGTAACATAAACTTTTTTAAAGATTTTATAACTATTAATAAAAGATTTAAAGAAGTCTGTAGATATCTCAACCAGGAGATAAATAAACTAGAAACTTTCTTTTGTTCTTTAATTCTACTATTATATCCATAGATTTGACAATCATTAGTAAAGTTGTTTGTGATTTGGGTTTTGGTTTCACTATATCTACCAAGGTTAGTTGTTAAATTCTATTTATGAAGTATATAAATAGAATAACCATGGATAGTTTTGAATGTATTGCTAGTCTTATCAAATCTAGTTTGCCATGCTATTGAACCTAAGAAAACTGTTTGAAACTTCAATCAAATTTTTTTATATATATTGTAATTTTTTGGTTGGTTGAATAGATTCTTGATTGAAAATCAACAAAGGAAATCTTTATTTGAGATATTTCTTGGTAGTGACACTATAAATAGTGTAAAAATATTCTTGGTTGGATATCCATAAAGGGGTTTTTAATTTGAGATATACATAATACCTTTTTATACATTTTCTGTGAGGCATAATTTTTATTGTATCTGTTGGTGGAAGAATACATAAAAATACAAAATGTTATACTTTTTCCAAATATAACACACTATTCCCATGAGAATATGCTAATATTAATGAAGCTGCTTGTATAATCCCAAATATTGTTAATGAGCTTTCCAAATAGTTCATGCTATTCAAAATCTTGTTTATTGCACATTACATATAAATGCATACTTTAAACTTAGACAAAATTTGTATTTAATTGACAAAAACCATAAAATCTGTGCTTGCATATGCATAGACATTATTATCATATAAGTTAGATTAAGGTAATATGTTATAGGGGCATATCCCTTTCTATTACAACATAAAGTTTTACTTAGATTATAAAATGTTACTCTGTCATTTAGATGAAATGTTAAACTTACATTCTTTGTCAGATTACAAATAAAACTCATCAAAAATGTTCATATCTTATTAAATTTTTTTATCCTTTACAAAAATCTCTTTTGAGAAGTCCAAACCACATTGTGATTATAGATGATTTTTTGCATTCTGTTTCTGGAAGATTAAATAAAGTACGTTAAGAAACTGAACATTGTGGCAAATTATTCTGTAAAATATGTATTTGCTACAAGTATTATTTAGTATCACTCATTGAAGAGTATTTAGTTAAGTGAATTAATGATTTGTTACATTTCAGCTCTTCATAGGCTTTTAGTAAAAAATTGTTAAAATCACAATGACTACTATGCCTGATTTAGACAGGCTATTTGTCCAAATTGGACATATTTCAAAACCAAAACTAATTACCTAATAAAAGTGAGAGGGCTATAACAAACATATTATTTTATGGTTAAAACCAGATGTACCTGGCCTATGGAAAAACCATGTTTTTAATAGGCTGTTTTAACAATTTTTTTTAAGATTTGATGTAAATTATACAAAAGATTTTACTATTATATAAATAAATATGAGCATGTGCTCATCCTGAAAGGGTATCATTTTTGTAATAGTTTTTGTTTAGTTGGTTGGAACAACCCATTCTGTGTTGTACACTTCAGAAATGTAGCTGGTAAGGTATTAATAAAGCTAAATTATTTTTTTAATATACTTGTTATACTTGATTTGTGAAATTTGACAGCATTCTGGACAACTATATATAATAAGATTATTTACTGGAGTGCCATCTGAATAAAAAAAAATTAGAAGGCACTTCAGTAAACCATTATAGACAACTATAGATTCACATATAAAATACTTTAACAATGATTAAAATTTTTTATAAATTTCCATACTTTGTTGTAATTTGGATTATAAGAAACTACATAGCAATTCAGCATGGTGCTATGATTGTTGTACTTTATTAATAGTTTTGTGTACCAAATCTTTAGAGGGCGCTTCAGTAAAGCATTAAAGACAAACATACATTCACATGAATTTTATATCTAAGATAATCAAAAATTTTAATTTATAAAATTTTAAATCGCATCATAGTTAAAAGTTTAAATTTATTTACAATTTTCTTTTAAACTTTAAAATAGCTTCTTTTCTTCTTCTTTTTTTTTTTTTAATCTAAGAAAAAACAAAATCTCACTTAAATCTGTGTTTATAATTCATTTCTGTTTTAAAATTGTATTTTAACTTCAAAATAAAATAAAAAATACAGAAGATACAAAAAAATATGAAATATTGTAAGAGTTGTAAATATAAAAATAATTTCTAATATTTCATACAAATAATTTTGAGTGACAAGACATTCTCGACTTAATGGACTTTTGATAGATTTTTATTTTTTCTGTGGTGATAAATATTCTTTAAATATCGTCTATATAAATAAAGTTTATATTACTCAAAATCTTATTTGTAGTACATTACATACAAACACACACATTAAATTGGTTAAATTTGTATTATTGATAAAGAACATGAAATCCATACACACACATACAAACATAGATAATACCATCAACATTAATTTTCTGACTAGAGGATCTTCCACATTAGAATCAACAAGCCTGTCTTCCCTACTTTTAAAAATTCATCACTATTGCTATTTTAAGATTATTAATTAACGTCTTCTCTTATTCCTTTTCTCGCATTCTTTAAGCAGGTACTTCTATATACTTTCATATTTTTTCAGCTTCCATAGACATATCTAATCTATATTCTCGTTTACTAAATATGTTTGACTGAAATTTTATAATATATGTAGCTATATGTTGGACTGTTTCCATCATCAACTTCCGTCATCTTTTTTCTTTCTGGACAAAGAGGAAAACATGAAATTTAAAAAAAGTTGTTTGCATGATAATGGCAAATAAACGTATAAATTAATCTAATATGTCATTCATTAATCTTATCCTTATGGTAAAAGGAGATAATCAAAAGAACTTTCATAAATAAGTGTATAAATTATTATTTTCTTTGAGAAAATAGCCCTATTGGTTAAGTATCACCTTAAATTCGATAGTAAAAAATATAAAAGTGCCAGATTCAACAATAACACCTGGAAAAAAGAGGGGGGCTATATTATTTTAAACATTCTTTAAATACTAATCTGTGAGCCATCAAATGCGCAAGCATAAGAGGTGTTGGTCATATGATGTTTATTGACTTAAGGTTTAATATTTCAAGTTAATTTGAATAAAGTTTGAATTTTTTAGATAATATTTAGTAATTAATTCTAGATGACTGAAATAGACGAACATATAATTACAAATATTTTTCTAAATCCATTCTTTTGCATTACTAATCCTATCCTTGCAACATATCTTTACAATTCACCTGCATATTCACATTTTTAAAGGCTTCATTATTTTCTCACTGTTTTTTTTAATTATCCACATTTTTGTTCTATGTAATCTAAATACCAAAAAACATTCAAAAAGTCCGTTTTATATCTAATTCCACTGGTACACATAATAATACGCATTCTTATTAAAATTCATTTATTTATCATTTTAATTTCTTTATTATTAATTTCATTATCAATTAACAATTTTTAAATGCAGAATACAAAATTCTAACATAGATAATGTTTTTCCTTAATATTATTTTCTACATATTTGTTTTAGTTTTAGTTTTAATTATTATCATACCAAATTTTGTACAAACTCTATCAATCATGCCTAATATTTTATTAAGTTTATCCTCATTACATTTAAGCAAATCAGTTTCAATTAATCTATCAACTTAATATTAATTCAATCATTATGACAACATTCATTTAACAATTTATAACAAACTTATTAAATAAACTAAGAGATAAATAGCATTTTTAATTTACTTATTTTTTTATATCTCCAATATAAAAAATATATATAATAATATTAGCGATTAAGCCAATGCACATGCGCTTTAAAGAGATTATATAAATGAATACTCAATTTTCCAGACATGAGATATAGTATTTTAGAAAGAATGGAATGAATCCACCCATTCTTTCAGACCCAAACGTTTATGTATGGGCAAATCTTAAGTGTGTGGAAATAAATGGGTGGATTCATTCCATTCTTTCTAAAATACTATATCTCGTGTCTGGAAAATTGAGTGTTCATTTATATAATCTCTTTAAAGCGCATGTTCATTGGCTTAATCACTAATATTATTACATAAATAAACATTCGCGCTATATAAAATAATATCTCAAAATATATATATAAATTGCTCAATAAATATGCTTTCTGTCAATTTTTAATATTCCTATTAAGATTTTTTCCAAAGTTATCCAATTTAGTTTATCTGCCATTTTTTGAAAAAAAAAAAACAATTTCTGTCCCCATTTTCTTCCTTTTATCTCTTTCTCTCTTTATATATATATATATATATATATATTAATTTGAATCTAGTTGACAATGACTACATAGATAGTTGAAAGTACTTCTATTAAATTGGTATATATTTGTTTTTTTTTTTAAATATTGTTTTACTGTATTAATTATTGTATTGTTTTGAATAATTATATATATATATATAGAATAGACTTTAACTCAGATTTTCAAGCTCCCTGCAACTATCCACTCCATCTAATACACAACTGATATACATAACCACATATATGTTAAAAAGATAAATGATCTCCAATATCCTTTTTGCATGTATGTGATCATGTATAGCAGTTGTATTAGATGGATCAGATAGATGTAGAGAGCTTGAAAATCTGAATCCAATTCTAGTTTAATTACATTAAGTTTAGTATAGATAATATACATATATTTAAATATTACATATTCAGCTCATATTCTGCCCATCCCTCTTCTGTGTATTTAAGTAAACATATTAAGGTCTTATGTGTGAGAGAGGTCAGAATGTCTTAATATCAACATGGGTATGACAATAATATTGGCACCAATAAGGGCTTTAAGCATTCCATCCTCAGATTTTTAGTGATAAGGATGGCTGAAGAGTTGGAAGGCAGGGAAGATTGAATCTTGTCCATTAAAGTTTGAAGATTTTTTATCTTTAAATAAATTGAGCACTGATTGTATGTATATATGTGTGGAAGGTGATTATCTGGACAAAATGGTAAGTGCTGGTTCAGCACAAAATAAAAATATGTATATTGGTGATCATTTATCTTTTTCACATGTATGTGGCCATGTATATTGGTTGTATTAGATGGAGTTAATAGCTCTAGAGAGCTTGAAAATCTGAGTTCAAGCCCATTCTAATATATATTGTAACAGTTGTGTAACATGGCATACAATAACATAATGTGTGTGATCTTATATCATAACAGCTTATATACCAGGATTTTTTTTAATGATCCCAATAAAACTATTTATTTATAAGTAGGGGAAGTCTATGATTTACTTAAGGTTATTTATAATAAACTACTTTGTTCATTTATTTCTCTCTTGCTCACAGTAAGAAATTATAGATTTCTTGCTTCCTAAGCTAGATTTGTGCACAACAGCTATATAGAAAGGGGGGTGTATATTAGTACATAGGCATCCAGTTGATGATGATGATGATAATGATGGTGATGATCATTCTGACTGGTGCAAATAAAATATTCTTTAAAGCTCATGCACTACATTTCATTTTAGTTTAATCTCCATTAGACATTAAGTTTATAGTGGCATTACATCAATGGTAATAAATGGCCAAAGCCTTGGTGATGGTCAGCATGTTTTAATATCCCGGCATTATTGTTTTTATAGTTACATATATTTTGATTGATGAGCACTTAGTTTGTGCATCCATGTTATGTTTAAATAATTGCCCCAAGCTGAGGCTAAGGCCTGGTCTACAGTAGACCCATTTCAAATCCAATCACAATATTGACTGTTGATTTATTTTGATTGTTGATCCCTCATAATGATGGGTATTATTTATTTTTATTTATAATTCTGGTGAATATTTACTTAATTATACTTATAGTTACTCTAGTTCCAGAGTGATCTACCAAGATCTCTCATGCTCTTATAATATATAACATTAATTATATATTTTTTGATATCTTACTTTATTATTTTAATTTTATATCTTAAAATATTATACTTTAAATTTCATTATTTTAATATATTTATTTTTAAATTGGAATGATGATGATTTTTCATCATCCCATGTTCACTTCATTTTTTCCAACCTGTTATAATATATATATCAATAAAATAAATATAATAATCAAAATACTCTAAAATAAATACTACAAAAATTCAATATTCCTATATAAAATACAAATAAAATTTTCCCTATAGCCAGCATATGGCAGTTTATGCCATCTTGGGTAGCAACTAATTGGTAATATTTACATCTCACTAAAATTATCACATAACATTACATTATGTTAATTTTTTATTTACATTTATTAACTTCTATTTCATTATTAAAACAGTGCTATTAAAAAAAGCCTCTCTCCATCTTGTATAATTGAATTTGTTAAATAATTATTAAAACCATATTTTCATCTGGCTGATATATTAAAACCATTCTGAATTTTTATTGTTGTCAGGTACAAGCTTATAAACATCAAAAGCTTAAAGAATACGTTGGTTCATTCTATGATCCTTTGTGTAGATTTGTGTAATAGTATATGTAGAGACGGGTGTATTTTTAATGATAAATTATGTAAACAGTAAATAAAAAAGAAACATTATGTTTAGGATGTATATATGATTATATGTTTATAATAATAATGCTCCCACTATTTTATTATTGTATAATAATTGTATTAGAAATGCTAATGGTTTTATTGTTCAAGAGTTCACATGATATTTGAGCATGGAAACTGTGAGTGCCAAAATCAATCCAGGGACCACCCAACCCCAAGTTGGATGCTGTATCAATTACACCAAACTGCATAGGGTAATAATTATATAAAAAAATGAAAAAAGATAATTCATAAATAAGGAAGAAAAGTTACATTTTAAAAACTTTGACATAACTATACATAATAGTCAATATGAGTTCTTGTTAATGTTCTATTGAAATAGAATTTATTATCGAATAGACTTTTATAATTGCACAGCATAAACTCGAAACTTTTTTTTCCCATATGTCAAAGCATCAGCCGGGAAGCAAACCCATGACAACTGTCTACAATCAATTGCTTCCTTGCAAGGCAGCTGCATTGACCTCTTGGTTACCAACATCTGGAATTATTCATGTTTGGTAAATTTTGAGTACTTAAAAAAAGAAACAAAAAACTACATTAGCACTGACTATTTATTATTTGAGTTGTAGCTTTTGTCAGTTTTATTAACATCATCTTTTCAACAACTATCAATTCACTACCAGATAAAAAATTCTCTCAAATTTATTTCAGTTTTTCCAATCCTTAGCTGCTCTTCTCAGCATCTCATAGACAAAATTTTCTTATGGTTTTTTATAATATCTTGGGATGCCCTTTAAATCTTCAGATCATCTCTTCTAGCAATATGTCCAATCCAGTTCTATTTTATTCTGATTTTGATAGCTATTTGTTTTTCAACAGGTATTTATGCTCTCTTCTGGTGATTGCTAGCATATACATTTCCATACTTTGTTGGATAGTCTAAAGTTTTATAGTTTTCATCTATTAATTATCCAAATCTCAGATCCCAAAATTAAAAATTGGTGGAACATATTTTTTTAAAAAAATATTTTCAAACACAGAGACTATTTTGTTTAATACTAAAATTATTTCTATCAAAATCATTCAATTCAAGTTTAATTTTATGATTAATTTCTATATTTTGTTTTTATATGATAGCTGACCAAATTATTCATAGGTATTAATTTTTTCTAATTTATTATTATCAGTTTTTGTTTTTCTTCTTTTGAAAAAATCAATTGAACATTATTTTTTAACATTTATCTTTAATCATATTTTCTGACTTTCATTTAATAATTCTTGGACTATTTCCTGAAGATCTGGTGCATTATTTGCAAAAGTAGTCACATCATCAGCAAAATCTAGATTACTTAAATAATCTTCATTTATTTTTACTCCCTCAGCTTTCCACTTTAATACATAAAATGCTTCTTATAAAATTGCTGGAAAATGTTTTAGAGATATGGAATCACCTCTATGCACAATATGCTTACTGTTAATATTCTTAATATTACCAGATAATATAATTAATTTTGTTAGATATTCTTCAGAATATGACAGTATCTAAATCTATATGTTGATGGTTCAATGCTTCAATCTCTGTTAAATGCTTATAGAATCAATGTCCTTTTCATAATCTATAAATCCAAAGCATAAAGACAACTCATAGTTATTAATCTTTTTGTATAACTTTTTTCAATATATGGATGTGATCTAATGTGTTGAAATCCTGTTTAAATTCAACTTTTTCTTTTGGTTAATTGGAATCCAAAGTTTACACTAGGTGAACTGTAATTATCTTGGTAAAGATTTTGTATGAAATTGATAAAAGACTGATAGATCTGTAATTTACAATGGCTTTTTTTTTTTTACATTTCTTAAACATTCATTATGAACTTTTTTTCTTATCATTTTGCAAAACTTCTCCTTAATAATCCATTAAGATTAATTGAATATATGGAGTTTGGTTTCATTATATAAAATCTTTCTTCATTTTTGAAATTCCCAAAATAAATTTTAATATATATGGGTTTTACTGAAATTTATAATATAATCCTAGTTGATGAATAATCATATGATTAGTTTATGTCTGAGTAGCATGCCATTAATCAATTGATTTTTTTTTTAATTTTATTCAGCTAAGACCTTACTCAGGTACCTTCAATTTAGGTCTCCTAAATGTTATGGTGGTAGTATAAAGTGCATTAATAATGTGGAAAACAATGCACAGTCCACTATTTTTGGTTATTTACCTTTGTTTTCACCTATGGATCTTACCATACCAATATTTTATATACAACAGTCTTCCATTATTAATGGGTGCATCATTTATTATCTGAAATAAAATAATTTAAAATTTCATAAATTTAAAATCACAAATTCTTCAGATATGAATTCCATTTATGAACCAACTCTTAATTATTCATTTCTTATAATGACATCACATGTTTATTGGTATACCTCCAAGAACAGCTTTTCCTATCTTGCTTCAAAGCTATCTATTGTAAGTAATCAGTACTCACTATATATTACAGTGCTGGAATATCCCCAGTTTTGGATTTTGTATTTGCCAAATAAAGTCTAAGATTTAAATCTTGGAGTAATACACATATGTACTTAGCAAACCATCGTTTACTCTTTTATATAATTCATGCTTAAAACGTGGATGGTTATGAAATAGGGAGCGCTAATAACATTCACAGCCATTTCCTCATTGTACAAATCAGTTATTTATTGCTCTCTGTTTTGCTTGATTTTTTATTGTACTGTCTTTTTTATAACGACTTAATTTTATTTTTGATTATTATTATTGTTGCTGTATTAACGTGTACGTTTTTAAAATTAAATTACGACATGAGTGTGTGTGTATTACGTAAAACACATAAAGGATTTGCTATTATCCGTAGTTTTAGATATTCATGACATAGGCTTGTAACTAAATGCAGTAGCTACAAGAGGACGACTATAGTTCAAATTTTATATATTTTACAAATATTTCAAAAAGATTTTTAGTTTCACCTGGAAATATTTAACTATTGGGCATTTTAAATTTTTCATCCCATTCACGTTTTACAAAACATTTAGAAAATCACTTTTAAAAATAAAAAGAAATCCCATGTGTTTGACTGAAATAATGGGAAATGTAAATAAAGTATGCATTTACATAAGCATTAATATCCCCTGGTGGTGTGTTTAAGTAGTTAAAATGCCACCAATTGAGATTAATAATGGGATAACAGCATTTCATTGAAGGAGTCCATTATTCTTTTCATTTCATTTATATAATGAATCAATGGAGTACTATTCATAAAAAAAATAATTCAATTTCAGATTTGTCAATACTGATAAAGTAAATTAATAATTTATTTTAAAAATTAAAATTGAAAATTTTATTATTTAAAAATAATTTTTGTGATTTATTTATTAAAATGGCTACTAATGTGTTACGCTTAGGTTTAATAGACAATTATTATAAAACAATATGTAATATAATTTATTTATTTTTAAAAAAAAGTTAATTCACTTGTCACAATAATTTATAGTAATACATTTTGACAATATATTTTAAAAAGTAAAAAAATATTGAACTATATTAAAATAGGAAAATAATTTTAACTTTAATGATGTTAAAGACGCACAGAAAATACAAAAATATCATGAGCTGATGTATTTATTGGATTCAAATAGTATATAAAAATGGATTTAAGGTTTTTATGTGGATCTAGAGTTATTACAATAAAATGATTATAAATATCAATTAAAGTATTTATCTACACCATACGCTGACAAAGTGTGAATGCTGAAAGTTTGATGCTTGTGGATTAAATTATAAGTATTTATATATAATTATCTTTTTTTTACCTGCATTAACAGAGGCAGTAATTAACTATCTTGAAGCAAAACACTTTGTATTGTCACACTTGTAAAAGTTTTGTAATGTTCAACCTTTCATCTCTGTATAAAATATTTATATTAAAACACAATAAATTGGACATGATTTTTTTAAATTTAATTTTCTAAATAAAATATATTTTAAAAAACATTTTCAATTTTGCAAATATTAAAAAAGTAAGTTGTAAATAATAGCAAAAGATCTAAAATATCGTAATACAATGTGAAAGTAAACTATCTTGACAAAATAAAGAAAATCTTTTTTATTTTAATTTTTTTTTTAAATGCAAAGATATGGGTTTATGATAAATCTATCAAATTGTTCTTTAAAATCTAATATTTTCTTATAATTATTACAATATTGAAAAAAATCCAACGTTAACTTTGACAGGTAAATGAAGAGCATTGTCAAACCTTATTGTGATTTCTGTGATATCTATTATGTGCAAGTTTATTAACTTCTATTTTTAAAAATAAAATATAAATGAATAAAATACAAATATATATATACAGTGTATAAGCATTAAAAGCATGAAGCTAAACTAGTCAATAAATAATCAAAATTACCCCAAATTCAAAACTCCACCAGACTAGCCAAGAAAATAAACTCTAAAACACTATCAATGGTTTCATTGCTACAAGCCGACTTCTCAAGTATACATAACTACAAAATAACAAAATATTTATACAAAATATTACCCATAATTCCACTCCCATACACCTGTAAAATTAAAAAAACTTAAATATGTTAATTAAAATTTATGATTTTAAAGCAATTAACTTATTTAAAAGTTCTTTTAATATTAAGGGTATGTGGGAGGTAAATGGAATTATAGGTAATGTTTAGTACAAATATGTTGTTATTTTGTTGTTCTTTACACTTGAGAAATATGCTTATAGCAGTGAAACCATTGGCTGTGTTTTAGAGTTTATTTTCTTGGCTAGTCTGGTTGAGTTATGAATTTAGGGTAATTTTGATTATATATATATATATATATTATTTTTGTTTTAAATAATTATTAACCAATTAGTGTAAAAATATGCAAAAAAACATACATTTTTTATTCCCAAAGTTTTGCATGACAAACAAGATTATAATGAAGAAACATATTGGAGGTGTGGTTTCTTTCGATATCAACAGCTTAAAGGCTTTCGTCTTTGCTGATTGACCACAACATACTGACATCTTCAGAATTTGTTTAATTAATAAATCAATAAAAGCAGGCTTGCTCAAATTGTATTTGTGAAATACCCTATAATAATATCAATTACAGTGATGGTAAAATAGAAATCTAAAGCAGCACTTACCATGCTATTTCTGAAATAAACAAGCCATGAAAAAAAATTAAAAAAAGCATGAATAAAATAATTGTCCATTCTTTGTTTTTATTTTAACCATAAAATCTCATTACATTTATTTAAACCTTTATGGACTCTCTGAAAGGGCATCATGGGTAATTACTTAACTAAAGTAAGAACTTTTCCAAATTTTGAATTACAGGCTCTTTGGAGTTAAAGGTAGGAATGGGAATTCATCAAGCTTATTATAATTAATAGTAGGGTAAAAGAGATTTTCTTCTTTAAAAAACACAAACAGCTATACTTTATCTAGAGTAAAATTGGTCATTATGCCATGAGATATATTTTAAATAAATGAAACAAATGCTTTAAATTTTAACAGAAAATATTTTTTTATTAAGGTAACATTCAAAAAAATTGAGTGCAAATTGTTTCTCGGCTCATCCAAAATTCTTTACCTAACAATTTTAAAAATATCAGCATCACAAAGGAAAAGATAAAAGAATAGTTACTGCACCAAAATTAATACATACCGAAATCATTGTAATTCAATTGTTACTAATTTTCTTCTTTTCTGAGCCAACATAATGTCTGGTAAAATTAAACACGTGAACAGTTTATTAAAGATTGATATAAAAAACCATTTAATCACACCACTATATGCCATAAATATGATAAGTAAAAATATACTGAAACATGCTAGGCAGTAACAAAGCCAAATAGTATGAAAAATACTATATTTTCTGTGCATATTTTCATTTTACCAAATATTATGGAATCATTGTAACAAAAAATAATATGCCATAATATCTTCAACTTATTACACAAAATGGCAGAATGATGTAAATTATTCACCAACCAAAAATCTTTAATTTATTACATAATCCAAATTATTAATATATTTTTTAAACCAGATAGAAGTATAATTAGGATTAAACAATCCAAAACAAAGCAAAACGCTCCATATAGTAGTGCCATCTTGTGCTAACAAGAGCAATCAATGGATGCCAGAAGGCTTGTGCATAAAATCCCTATCTAGTGCCTACTCATCCAATATCCCCAGATTAGTTTCTGGCTTGTGGCCTTCATCAGTGATGAGCCTTGGATCTGAGAGCACTGTATCTAGATCTTAGGATCTAATGCAACCCTCCAGCACCCACCTTTTAACTCTATTTAACTACAAAACTATGAGAATGAAATTGAAAACACTATTAATATTTTCAATCCAAGCTCAACAGCTTATATAGTGATCATGTGATGTTTAGTGGTTTATAATTAGGATTCCTTTAGATGTTGCATAATTGCAGAAATCTGAAAAAAATAAACACTAAATTATAAAAGGAAAAACCAAAGCTTTAATTTCCAAAGAAACTTTATTGCCCATTTGAATGCCTACTTAATCCTATTGTTCATAAGTCAGAAAACTGTACAATCTTTTTATCTAAAGCAGTTTTTAATTAGCATATTTGAAAAATATCATACACAAATTCAATAAATAAGCATTTAAAAATAATTGAATGAGTTATTACTTGGGAGTTTTGATGTATGAACACTGAACTCTGGAAATCATCAATCTATACCACTAACACCCACAGGGAACAAATATCAAATGGTTTATGGTTCAGACATTTATAAAATGATTGGGTAAGAAAAAGACAGAGCTGGAGATGTTATCCACGAACTTGTATTACAGAATATTCCATTTCACCACTACTCTAAACTATTCAGAACATCAGATAAGCAATTAATATTATGAACTAGCATAAATATCAACATACTTTATCACTAATTTAATAAATAATTCAAGAGCAATAGCTAATTAACTTATACATTTAATTTATTTACATTAATGAATTATTTATCAAAATTTATCAATTAATAATTTCAACCATAGCTGGAAACCATGGCAACTGTGATTGAAACAGAAGTGAGAAAATCATGTGGTAAACATTTCATACAAAAAGTGATTAGGGTAGAGTGAAAACTGTCAAGAGTAATGCATTAATTATACAATCATGAATAACTTGAATACCTCCTCTTCTTCTTCTTCCACAGCTTGATTAATCCCACATCAAGTGGGGTCGCTGGTGCAGATCAATCTTCTCCAGGCTACTCGATCTAAAGTCATTTCCTCCCTAAGTGACATCTCCTGCAAGTCCTTTCTCACTCGATCAATCCATCTGATCTTAGGTCTACCCCTGGGTCTGTTCCCCGGTGGTTCCATCTCCGAAATCTTCCTTCCAATGTAATTTTCTTCTCTTCTCTTAACATGACCAAACCACCTCAACCTTGATTCTTTCATTTTTCACTGATCATTCTCACTCTCATATTTTCTCAATTACTTCATTTTCACTTTGTCCTTTCTAGTGAGGCCCGAGGCAAACCTAGCATTCTCATTTCTGTTACACATTGCTTGTCTTCTATTTTCTTAGTGATCGGCCATGTTTCTGCACCATACATCAGTGCCAGATGCACCACAGTTTTATATACTTTTCCTTTCAACCTTGCACCTATTCTCCTATCGCAGAGTATCCCAGAGACCCTTCTCCAACTATTCCAACCAGCTTGAGTTCTCCCAACAACTTCTCCATCCAGTGATCCATCTTTATTCATCCAGGCCCCGAGATATTTAAATTTTTCAGCCTCAGGCAACTTCTTTCCCCCTAACAAAATGCTTCCTCCACCATTACCACAGAAAAGCACTTGAATACCAAAGTGAACAAATAACAAAGTTGTTAGTTCACATAAGCTATATGTTTTCTTAATGTTATTGTTAAATGTTGAGAATGTTTAAGAGCCTTTATGATAGAATCTGATGCTTACAGACATTTTACATTTTTATGCTTGACCTTCATGTCTGATAACCCAAATGTTATCATGGTAATCATGGGTAACTTCAAAAGAAAAATATATAGTTTACTTCAATATTTTCTATTATGTAAAATTACATTGTGTTGTTTGTATGTGTTTAATTTTATTGAGAGAATTATAAGAATTCTCATATTTTATGATGGATTACATGATAAAAAATTCACATCTTTACTGCAATTATTAATAATATTTTTAACAAAGTTAATATTTATATGAGAAAATAATAAGCATTGTGCAAATTGAAAGTTGGTTGAGGATTGGGAGGAAGTAGTATATTATGATTTTAAATTGTGAATTAATATAGATTGAATAGCACAATAAAGTTAATAATTTCATAAGATTAAATAAGAGCCAAAACTCTCCATACAATAGTACCACTGGACTTAGTATTCAATGAGTGCAAGAAGGTTTGTGTATAAAATTCCTATCTAATGCCTACTTATTCAACATCTCCAGACTAGTTTCTATCTTGTTGCTTTCATTAGTGATGAGCATGGATATGAGAGAATTGTACTTACATCTTAAGATCTAATGCAACCCTGTAATAGCCACCTTTTACTTTTTTAATTAATTATAAAACTATGAGTCCAAAATGAAAATACAATCATGTTTTCAATCCAAACTTATTCACTTGTATAGTGTATAGTATATAGATCTAAACCCAGTTCAGCATCTATACATTTTGGAGTCTTTGGTTTTTTAATAACCATAGTTGCCATCATCCTCTTTTGCAGAATTGGTATTAAATCATTTGTGTAAGACTAGATAATAGTGGTCATGGGATGTTTAGAAGATTAAAGAATATCATAGATAAAGAGTGGAATTTCTTATGGAATTTGTTATTAGCTCTTGTTCATATTTATTTATTCATAGTACTTGTGAGTTTGCAAAAAAACCAAGATTACAGCTTATATATTTGATAAATATACAGTTTCAAGGGCCTATAATCTACAGAAGAGGTGTTATTCAAAATAAATACATACAGAATGTATATAAAGAAAAGCTCAGTTTACGTTAACTAAGCTAAGCTTTTCTTTTTATAAACGTAAACTAAGCTTTTCTTTATATACATTTTGTATATATTTATTGTGAATTATATTTTTCTGAGAAAAGTTTATCAAAGATCTGTTAGTTCTTAAATTAAAACAAAATTAATAAATCTATTGTTAAATTTAAAAAAAAGGAATAAATTTCATTAAAAAGCTTTATTTCAATCTTTAAGTTTGGTTCAATTCAGCAGATTTCTTTTTGTCAGCAGTTTTTTGATGAATTGTCATAATGATAAAAATTTTGGATCTTCCTGATGAAGTGCTTTATAACCAGAAGTATGGGATCCTGCTCTCCTGAAAAGTGTGTATTAATGGTCATAATATGATTGCACACTGCCGACCTGAATAAAGTGTGCATATTATATTTATATATTTATTTTCATTTTTTTTGTTAAAAAGTTATTCCAAGAAAAAAGAAAATAAACTATAATTATTGTAGTTAATTTTTTCACAATAATTTCTTTTTTAAAATAACGGTAATAAAATGTAAAATGTAAATATTAAATATGACGTTTCCTAATAGGCAGTTTATAATGAACATTTTTAGGTGCTCCAAAACCTATAGATTTATCAAAAACCTAGGCTGCCATCTTGGTTTACTTGAAAACTGACAAGTACCGTATTTATCTAGTGCATGGATTTTTTTAAACAACTTTAAAAATATCATAAGAAACCTGTAGTAATTCTGATCAGGAGATAGATTCACTGTTGTCTTTATTAAAACCTTCAATTCTGCTAATTCAGATACAGATTTGACAATCATTAATTATGTGATCCATGGGTATCATTGAACCATTTACAAAGATCAATATTAGAGTGGTGAGACTCCAATTGCTCTAATCAGATCAAATCCATTTGATTTCATTGCTCTGGAAACTTTTTTGGGGAATTTCATTAGGCTTCTACTCTTGAATGAATAGTCAAAAAGAGTATCTTAATTTGAGATGAGATTTAGATGATGAAACTACGTCTTCAGATTAATCTGCTTAATAATTTTTATACATTTTCTGTACAGCAGCTTTTTTTTTGATATGATGTGAAGAAAGACATAAAAAGTCAGTAATCCATTGGATAAGAATGGTGTTGAACATTCCAGTAATATTTTTATAGTGATATTTTATTGATATCCAGAAGTTTAGTCTGAAAACTTTTTTCTTCTAATTGGGACACAGTATTCACCAACTGGATATACTAATATTAGGAAAATTGTATGTAAATTGTATTTCAATCCCCAAACAAGTCATCTAGCATTCTATGGAAGTTATTTTTAGAAATTAATTTTGATCCAACTCTAGTAAATAGGGGAATGAATTAGGCAATATGATGCAAGATTACTACAAAATAGCATTGAATAGAATTATGTTTCAGCCTATTTTTGTAAAAGATTATGTAAAACAACATCTTACAAAGTGGACAATAATGAAAGTATGTCCTACATGTGGATATATTTGTGGTTCACTGATTTGTTTGTATAATCATTGCAAAATTCATTTCTAAAGGGGTTTTCACTCTCACTCTCTTTGTATTTAGTTTTTTGTTGAAGTTACAATGGTCATACTAGTTAGTTAATGAATGACTGCTAATTTGTTTATGTATTCAGGTTGTATGATGATCTTTGTTGTTTAGCATAATGTCTTTATTGAATTAGCAATAAGAACCCAGATTTGGAAAAAAAGATTTTCAATCTTGGGTATCCTTATTGAGAGACATTTTATTTCAGAAAATATCTTTTGATAAAGCAAAGCAATATCATCAGCATAGATGAATTTTCCATTTTATTTCTTACTGATGAATATGTTTAATAAAGTAGGTGTGTGAACGGAATTCTGGGAAGACTTTATATAAAATCGTAAATCTACTATAATTGTCAGTATCATTTGAATTTTTTCATTGGTGAAAAATTTTATCAAGTAAATTAGTGGTTTTCCTGCATTTAAGAACTTTATAAGTTTTTAGAAAAACACCCTTTTTTCCAAATAGAATTACGAGCTGAATTTATATCAATAAAAATTATACCAATATTTTAATTTATTTTGAAAGCCTTTTTAAATTTAGATACCATCTGTTCATAACAACTTTTTAATGGCGTCAACACCACATTATCCATAGGTAGAGAGATTAGTTCTTATTAATATGATTTCTTCAAAAGCTTGTAGAGAACACATAATAATGACGTTGAGAATTTTTTAAGATCATTATAGGATTTATTTGATGTGAGACTGTTTTACTTGACTTTTAAACCAAATTTAGAAACGTGCTTTGAATTTAGATTCTAATTTTTTAGAAACTATAGGAGTGTACTATATGCTTCTGGGACAGGAAAGTTTATGTTCACCATCTACAATTTTTTATCAGATTGATATTAGAGAAACATTATAAAAAAAGAAATCTCAAATTAAAATTGCATTTTTCTTAACCTCATCATACATTTTTGAGTCATATATAAATAAAGACACACAAAAGACAAATACCCCAAGATAAATTTCATACTGAGCAGCACTCATCAGTTTTCCCAGATCATAATCTATAATATATATCTTTATCATTTGACAAATTGTTACATTTTGGTTTTAAGGTGTCAAACTCACTCTATTCATATCTTTGAAATGAACCACCCCAAATAAATACATAAATGATTATCACTAATCATTTATTAAACTAGAGATTATCCCCAGTCCAGATATAAACTTTAAATAAGTTAAAGATTAATATTTTGATTTGTTAATTAAATAATCATACATTAAGTAATTCAACTTCATTTCACTTTTTCCATGAATAACATCTTTTATAGTCTGATATATAGGATCAGAAACTTCATTATTAGTTTTGCTTATAGTTTTATAAAGTTATTTTTACATCATCCAAGCTTTCATAAAAGTGTTTCTCCATTCTCTCTCTCCACTTTCCATTGTTAGCATTTCTTGTTTATCAGCACTTTTCTAGATCTTTGTTAGACGAATACTGGCTATAAAAAGCACTGCTATTTTTTGTTACAACCTACAATTAATTGCTTTTAACCATGAGGAGTGGATTCATTGCCAATTGTTGTTACAAGTTCATTAAACTTATCAAAGTAAGAAGGAATTGCAAAGAGTCTATTAATATTCTGCCCAATACATCCAATATATCAACTTCAGTTAATTTCTTTAAATTTCATTTAAGGAACAAGATAACTTTCAACTATAGAAATGTGTAATTAGACATGTTTTGTGTTAGCTTTGGTACAAATTATTTAATATTATGATCTCATCAGGCAATAGTAAACAAAAATATAAATCTGGATTTACTTCTGTTCCACAATCTACCGAAAAGAAATATTTCTTCTTACTGGCATCATAAAATAAATGGCAAGTTAAATTCATCCATTCTAAAATTTATCAATCTGTTTGCTTTTGGATTTACAGTGATTTTAATAAAATGCATTCTAACCATGATATATCTATTTTCACTTTAAATCATCTTGCAAAGAAAACCTCTATTGTAAGATTGTTTAAAAATTTGAAATCACCACTGGGATAGACAACTTTTATACATACAGCATTTCGTAATCTCCCAATATAATCCTGTCTTCCAAAAAATTGTAAAACACTTAGAATAAGTCCACATGTAATATGAATAAATGATATAAGAAAACATGCTGATGTGATATAGAGAAAAGAGACTAGAGATTAGAGAAGATGGATAGAACTTGGAGAGACCTTTATCCTGCAATGGATTGATAATAGTTGGAAAATAATGATGATAAACTTGCCTTCTCCTTCTTCTGATTGTACACTTTATATATATATATATATATATATATATATATATATATATATATATATATATGAGATTTTAATTTTCACAGTTGTTTTTAGGAATTATTTTTTTATTATTTTGTTATGATGAAAGTGTATTTAATTTTGAAATTATATTCATAATAAAAATGCAACTGAAAAATGAATACAAATTCTTCATCTCCATAACTTTATTTTTTTTTAATATTACTAACATTTTATCTCAATTAATCATAATTATTATATTGGTAATTAATCTTGAGTTGCAATGAATTAGATTATCAAAAAGCTATTTATTTTGCATTGCTTTAAAATTGTCTAATTTAAACTTGAGTAATCAGTGAGTTCTAAGTAGTGCTGTAATAACCACTTAATAAGATTGGTTTCTGATTTTTGCTTTCATCAGTGAGAACTAGAAAACAAAATTTATTGGCCTAAGAATAGGAATATTGTGCCACTATACGCTTTCTACTTAAAGATTACTCAAGCCGACGATAGATGGCTCTAAAATAGAATAAAGAAAATACTTTTGGAAGCATATAAGAAAATTATTTGCTATTGTTATTGGTATTAATTAGATTATAATAGTGTGTGTGAATTTGTAGTTAAGTTCCCAAATACTCAAATCTTGCTAGGAGAATCAATTATCTGAAGCTTTTTGCTAATTATTATATTTTATTTTGTCAATAAATATATTTATTTAAAATAATGTTTTGTATATGAGTTTTTATTGATCTGAAAACCATTTAAATGAGATTGCTGTTCTGTGCATAAATAGAAAATCATTTGATTAATCCCTTCATGACTAGAAAAACAATTTATTTAAATAGGTGTGGATATTTCTTCTTGCTCCTTAAAGTATGCTCCACAATCATTTTTTTCTGTTACAAATATATATAAGTATTATCAGAGACTCAAAATATATAAGTATTAAAATGTTCATTTATAACGATAAAGCACATGGGACAGAGAAATGTAATTAAAAAGAATCAGATATATTAATCTTCAACTGAGGTTTAAAGTTTATATCTGGGTTAGAGACAATCTCTAATTTAATAAATGCTTAGTGATAATTATTGTTGTATTTATCTAGAGTGGTTGGTATCGAAGTTGTGGGTGAAGTAAGTTTGACAGTTGTAATTTAAAATGTCTAGAATGTAATAAAGACTGCTAACCTTCTTACAGAAAAGTAAAAATGAGTAAAACTGTAACTTATTATATGATATACTTGTGGCCGTGTATAGCATTGTAGTAAAATAATAATGCATTCATCTGTCATGTCTTTAACATAAGTTTGAACTCAGTTTGAATAAACTTGAATTCTTTTTCAACATGTTTAATTTTTTTTGTGTGTGACTAGCCATAGACAATTAAAGCTAATCCTTCTAATACTGTTGACAAATGGATATCTGTTCATTCTTAACAAAAACATAAAACAAGAGAAACTATTTAAACCTTCAGTATCCAAAAATTGGCAAGCCTTGAAAATCCTAGTTTATTCTCCAGTGTTTCTCTAGGAGGAGCTGTATTACAGACCTTTGCCTTGAAGTGGATATTTAAGTTCTGCTGGACAGTTTAACTTATTATCTATATTTTTTTTAACCTTTGGAATTGAATTTGACGTGAGTCAAAAAATTTAATAAACAATATTATATCTGCAGAAAATATGCAAGTTCACAATTAATTAAATGTTTATGTAAAGTGTTGTATAATACTAAAACTTTTTAATTAATTAACTTAAATACTGCAATAATACGGAAAAAAAAATTTATATTCTATTTTATGTATTAAATGCAATACTATATTTCCAGAAGCAATAAAAGGTTTTTGTCTGACGTAATTGTTACAAAATATATAAAAAATGATAGATATAAGTACAAATACAATTATAATCTGTTGATAATTCAAATATAGATGTATTAATTTGGAAGTACTGAAAATTCTCAGTGATATATAAGTAATTTAATTATCAATAAATGTAAGTATAGCATGGCTGCTTATATATGATCCAAACTAAAGTTCAGATAGGCTCATTCTGTATTTGCATTTATTGACGGATAGTTTATATATAACTTGCTGGGAATTTTCAGTACTTCCACATTAATTTCAATTACTAATACAGTCAATGATAAGTAAATTTAATATGAAAAACAATATTAATTGAACAATATACATCAGAAAAACATTTAAAAGAAAGCTAAAAAAGAAAGTTAATAAAATGTATATATTTCTAACTTTAGTCTAAATATTTTTATATCCTCATAAATATATTTCATAAAATAAATAACAAAAGTTAATTATCACATGATCACCATTTCTTATGCTAACACATAACTGTTATTAAGCAAAAACTCTCCATACAGTAGTGCCAACTTGTGCCATCCAGAGTAATCTAATGGATACCAGAAGGCTTGTGCATAAAATACCCACCTAGTGCCTACTCATCCAATATCCCCAGACTAGTTTCTGACTTGCAGTCTTTGTCAATGAGGAGCCTTGTATCTGGGAGCACTGCACCTAGATCTTAGAGATCCTAAGATCTAGGTGCAGTGCTTTCAGATCCAAGGCTCCTCATTGACAAAGGCCACAAGCTAGAAACTAATCTGGGGATATTGGATGAGTAGGCATTAGATGAGGATTTCATTCACAATCCTTCTAGCATCCATTGATTACTTTGGTTGGCACAGGGTGACACTACTATATGGAGAGTTTTGCCTGTTTAATAAAAGTTAATTATGTAATGTTAAAACTTAATGTTAAAACTTTAATATACTTTATCTTCAAAAATATAATTCAAAACATAACTACAAGAGCAAAAAAAAACTTTAATTTAACAATTATCATGGTATACTTAGCAGGCTTTCCACTACCTAATGGTGATCCTCATAGTACTGATTGTGAAAGGGACTTGTGATACTTATTAGAGAATAATCAAGACAATGTAAATTGCAAATAAGTACAGTTACATAAGTATTATTTTAAAAGGAGATGCGGGGTTCTTTTTTGCTGATTGTATGTCTGTATTTGGCAATATACCACATTTCTTTCACTTTACATTTGGCATCATTACATTCATATCAGACAATGCTGGAAGATGTAAGTTCAAACTGTGGCCAAGTTTGAATTCATGCTCAAAGAAAATGGATTTGATTTCAGGGTGCTAATTATGTATGTTAGTATATGTAAAACAACTAATAATTAATTTCTAGAACAATTGTATAACCTTTTAACATACAAACAGAGATTTAACTCTTTTCCAAAAATAGCCAAGCCAATTGGCTTGATTTGGTAATCACCTTTATTGCATACTTAGATGTGGTTGAATGCACATTTTGCATACTAATGTTTTCACTGTAATTTTATAGCAAATGGTTTTAATAGAGCTGTAATAATTCTTCAGTTTAATTTTTTGTTCTTAGATGACAGAAATAATTAATAAATAAGAAAAATCTAAAGTGCAGGTATAAATGTGGGCATTATTGCAGAACTTAATTTGTATAATGTTTTGCAGTTTAGTTAGACTCTGACATGTATGATCTTAAGATTGACTTTAGTACTGATATTTTTGGCATTTGAACTTCTTAATAACCTCTTGAGCAATAAAACTATTCAAACATTTAAATATATTTTCATAATTTTATCATATTTTTAGAAAGATTAAAACTTATATTGAAAAACAATGGCAGCAAAAAAATATTGTGGTAAATAAAGAAAGATGAGCCTTTTTTAAAATTTAAATTTATTCTTTGATTTTAATATTTGTTTCTTATTTTAGCAATGTCTAAAAATATTTTAAAAAGTAATTATGCTAACAAATAGTTTTATTTTGCTGTAAAAGTTGATGCTATCTGAGCTTCGACTAGGCTATGTCTAATTTTTTGAGTCATTTGCCTAAGCTGAAGGTTTTCTATTTCCTCTTCTGGAACCAAATCAGGGTATCTTAGCTTTTAAATCTGCTCCTACTCTGCTGCATTAAGTAATACAAATAAGTTGTTTAAATTAAACTGTTTTATAATGTAAAAATATAAACAAAAGATATGTTTAGAACAATAGTTAGTTGTTAACAAGAGTGATGTAGATTATCACTTCTCTCCCTTTTATAAATATTTTATATCATCATCATCATCATTTTGAATTATTATCAATCCACTTCAGAATGAAGGTACCGTCAAGTTTAATCCACTTTCTCCATCTCTAGTTTCTCTTTTCCACACCATATTAGCAAACTTCCTTATTTCATCCATTCAACTCATATGTAGACACTTTCTAAATGTTCCAATCTCTAGGGATCATATTTAAGATTTTAGCTATTTATCTAATATTTCTTCTAGCAAAATGTTTCACCAAGCTACACTTCAATCTCTTAATTTCTTCAATAATGGCAATAATATCCATTTACTCTTTCCATCATGTATTTTGTTTACAATCCTTTTTTGTTACTTCTAAAATAAATATCTCCATTGAATGATCTAAAATTATCTCACTGAATGGTCTGAAATCTTTGTATCACCCTTCCATTTAGGATTCAAGTTTTAGATATGTAAGTATGTACTAGTAAAACACATGAATTAAAAGTCGTCCTTTTCAAACACATAGACATATTTTTATATTTCTTTTAAATATTTATTTCCACCAAAAGCAAGCCATCAATGTATAATTCTATGATTAATTTTATTCATTATGTTTATATCTGTATTAATAATTTGATCTATATATTTATAATAATCACTTTTAATATCTTTGTTAATGACAATACAATATTTTAATGGTATGGTTTAAAAACAAATATGAACATGTAGAATAGAACATTATATAACCTTTATAGTTCCAACAAAAAAAGAAAAAAAAGACAAAGAAAAACAAAAGTTAAACATAAGCTTACATTTATGAATACAAATTTATAAATAGACTCATTTCAAACAGAAGAAAATGTTTTTTCAATAATCTAATCATACTTTTTTTTTTTTTTTTATTAAAAAATCAAATTTTGGCGATTTTTTTCTAAAAATAACTTTAGAAAATTCTTTTTATTTTATTTTTTTATCGCTTTCTATCTAAGCAAAAAAATTTAAATTAAAAAGTAATTATGATAAACTATTTTATCATTTTACTTTAATTTTATAATAATAATATTGTAACTGGTTTTTGAATAATCTTTTTTTAAGGTAAAATTTATTTGATCTATTTCATTAATATTGATAAAATATTACAATACACAATATTTATTTAAGAGTAGAGGCAATTCCATTAATTCAGCAATGTTATTAATGCAACTACTGACCTAAGGATATTTATTTAAATAACATTATTTATTTATTCCAGAATAAGCATACTCACCTAAAAGATAATAGTAATAATATACAGTACAGTAAGTAAATTAATTTCTACGATTTCATCTATAAGTGTCAAATTTCCTGCTACCACACCTTTGACCCCATCCACTTTACATAAATATATTACTGACCATTATTAAACATTTATTAGGTTAGAGATTGTTATACTATTCCTATTCCAGATATGAAAGCATTAAATCTAGTCAGATTAATATATCCCTTTTTTGATTAAGCAGAATCACACCCCTGTCATTTATCTAACTTCATCTCTTTTTTTTCACAAGTATTATTGTTTTTAATATATTTAAAACATCCATTTCACCATATATTTTTAAAACATATTAAAGATATCTAAAAATGATAAATTGAAGTCATTTTCCATGTTTAGGAATATGCAAAAGAATGATGGGAATTTTTAGTATATGTAAATAAACTAATTTATACACCATTTTTAAGTAAAATAATAAAGTTCAATTAAAATGTGCAAGTTAATAAGTCTGATTGAATGTACATTTTGATTTTGGACTTTTTTATATCTGACAATTTCATTTTTCTACAATTTTATCAGTAGTGATATCAATGTATTTAATAGCTAATATTCCTGGACTAATTTTTATATGAAGCAAGTAATAGAAATTTCACATTAATCAATAAAATGAAACTGTCAGGATAAATTAGTTTTTGGTATTTCAATATCACTTGACATAGTAAGTAACTAACTATATTATATAAGTATTATAACTACCACTATTCTACTTAATTGTTGATTTCATAGTGTTTATGTAGAAAATAGCAATAAAAACTTTAATAACTTTTTTTAAAATCACCATTTCTAGTTAATCTTATAATATAAATAAAAACATTGACCACTCTAGTCCACGAGAGGAAGCCAAGGACTCCAGTTAACACTGTTTCTGGCTCCCTGTTTCATTCCCTTTTTCCTAGTTTGTGGAATTAAATTTCTCTAAAACTATCTCTATTAAATAGAGAAGTTTCTTAGCTCTTTTTTCATATACAAGCCATATCAACAATGTAATCACAAGTAAAAATAATTTCAACTTTTATAAAAAAAACACTATGTAAATATATGGCAGCCATTGAAATTACAAAAGATTTCTACAGAGGTTTTACCTTTTAATGAAATTTTTCATTTCACTTAATTTTGTAGTATTTTATTTTTAAATCAATTTTAGGTTATTAAAATATTAAAAATTGTTTTAACAAGGATATTTATTTTTTTACATAAAATATTTAATATTTAAAGTATTGAATAATTTGATAATATTTAATCCTGATGACTCATAATTTAAAAACTTAATTTTAAAAATGATATTGATGTACTTATGTAAATTAGCAGATTTTACAAGCAGTATTGACCAATGACATCATTGGCTTAAGACCAGTATAAAACAGAGGTTGAAGCCAATCTAGACAGATTTTTGCAGATTCTTAGTGATTTACAGATTCAGATTAAGACAGATTTAGTTTGAAATTTATAACTATATATTTTTATATTATGTCAGTAGTAATTTATTTTAAATTATTATTTTATTTAACAGTGTTTCCAAAAATATAATTTGAATAACTATTTAAATAATGATTCACTAAAACACCAAATTTTCCTGTCAGACTATTCTTCTTGAAACATAGCTTAGAACCACAATAATTCTAGGGAATGCAATAGTAGCTACTCAAATATTGGGACAATAAACACCAAATGTCAAGGAATATACTGCAACAAGACCAGAGAAGATTTATGTAAGAACTTTGAAATTTTTATAAATAGTATGTCTGGAGTGAGTGAATATCTATTTACAATAACTTTATCATATTACAATGAAAATAATTTATTAAAGTCAATTAAAATGAATCAGATATTTATTAAAAATCATTATCATAGTGTTAAATTTGAAAGAAAGAAAAGAAAGTTAAGATTCTGCATCTAAGTTTAAAACTGAATTTAAAATGTTTTTATGGTATGATAGTATGACTGTTATTATATAATTGATAGTAATAATTTACATTTAATTTGTTTTTAAAGTAATCTACATGGACTTACATTTAAGAACAATGTATTTAGAGACAAATTGAAGAAGATGACTTTTGAATATCTTTTATGTTTTTAAAAGAACTTGCTATTGATCAAATCAATAAATAAATTATATACTTAAAAAATAATTTTATTTGGAATAAATGAGCTCTGATACATTTTTTTCAAAAGATTGAAATTATATCAGATAATAAATGCTTTGAATAATATATAGTGACATTTACCTGGAAAAATATTTAATGAAAAGATACATGTTTTAAAAGGATAAAAATTGAAAATCTTTTAAGGAAAGAAATATTTATTTTAAATTATAAACTATGTCTGCTGATATACATGTTAACCCTTTTCCCGCCTCTTACAAGACCTCTCATTGACAGCTGACAGCACTCTAATTCCATTATTTTTAATGCTAGGATATTCGTTTGACAGTTATTGATTAGGTTTTTAAAAGTTCTGTAAGATGGTGCCCTCTTCTGAATTATTTTACAAGTAAAAAATCAATAAAACTGCATTTAAAGCTAAACAAAGAAAGAAGCTTGTCAATGATTGGCTGTCAGCCAGCTCTCAGCCGAAAAAGACATTCTGATTGGCTGGAAAGAACAAAGAAACCGCCTGATCAAAGAAAATAAAGAAAAACACTGAGATTTTCATTTCGAATGTAATTTAAGTATTAAAAAAATATAATTTGAGAAATTAAAATAATTTTTTAATAAAATATACTAAAAAATCAAAATTATTTTCGAAAAATATTGAAGATTTTAGTAAAAATATTTAAGATTTAGCAAAAAGAAATCTTTACTTTTCCATAACGTAAAATTGAAAAAAAGCATTTACGTCAGCATTTTTTTGCTTATACGTTCGCTTTTAAATTTGCTGAAATTGAATATTTTATAATAAATAAATAGCAATTTATTTTTGAAAGAACTTTCATTCACTTTCATAACCTGAAAAATTAGTAATATATTTTTTATAAATGTATCTGAGTTGAATTTAATATTATAGGTGAATATGTTTTAACAATAGGCTTTGTCTTCAGTTTGTGAGTTGGCCAATTAAAAGATTTGATTTTTACCTCATACAACCAATAATATAATTAGTGGTTTAAGGGTTAAATAAATAATTTATATTATGTAATGTTTTCACTAATGCTTTTGACTGATGGAAAAGATGAATATTACTTATATTATATTTACTGCAATATATCTGCTATATACAATAGCTGAAATTAGTCAAGAGTATGTATGAAGGAAAAACAAATATTTTCACATAAAATGGATCCTTGAAGTATTATTTTAGGAAGATATTACGTGCCCAGATAAAATTTCCAGAAAGGACTGGATAAACATTTTATTTTTCTTGGATTTTATTATTATTTGTTAATTTTTTTCTTCAAATTATGCCAAGAAAGAAGTATGATTGTGCACAATACTTTCCACCCATACCTAGGCAATGGAGCAAGATTCTTGACAAGTGTTTAGCTTAAGAGCAGGAAGAGAGAAAAATCTTTTCATAACTTTAAAACTTTATCTTTTTTTAATATTAAGTTTAACATTAATATTTAGAATATTACATTTTTTTATTTTTAAAAAAACTAACCTGTTGTTATTATATTTTTAATTTAATCATAAAATAAATTAATTTTATTATTATGTTAAATAAAAAAAGGGTATTCAGAAAGTAATTTTCTGAACAAGGTAAATTATAATTGTAATTGGTTTTTTTTAATGTATGGTCCAAGAAGTGGATCACCATAAATAATCTTAATAATGATTGAGATCATTGGTAATTTCTTTTTATTATTTAGATTACATTTTGCTTTATAATTTTGTTTTTTAAAAATGATATATTCGAATTAGTATTTTAAATTAGTATTTCATATTGCTTGAATTTAATATTAAACAGTGGAATGAACCATTGATAGAAATTATCATCAAGTATATTTTGTATAAAAGAGTTGATGAATTCAGATGAATGTTTTGAAAATATCCAAGAATATTTCAAGTATTTATTTAATGTGAAGGCTTGAATATGCATATATTGGATAACAAAATTAATTTATTAATGTTTTATCTTTGTAAATGTTATCTGTTGAATTATAGAGAATGATATAATACTGATGTCTAAATTATATAATAACAAAAAAAAATATGTAGTACAAATGTATGTTTTTTTTTATCAAGATCATCTATGCTTGAAAACTTAAAAAAACATCTTGAAACGAATTTAGATCTTTTTCATTTCTTTAATATCATTGTTTTGGAAATTATTGTACAATGCAATTTGGATATTTTACAATGTTAAGTGAGTTATTCAGTGTGAAAAATATAGAATGGTGATCAGGAGAGTAATGTTCATATGAAATCCTAGGGTGTTAAGGATATGTTGAAAACTGTTGTATGTGAATTACATTTCAATACTTTAAAGTTATTGAAATATACAAATAGCATAGGGCTGTATATCATTTTCTATGGACAGTTGCATTTCTTGAGTGTCAATAAGTGCTATAATAGAACCATGACTTGAATCTTAGGTGGCTGATGAATACGGACCTACTATTATGATTTGTAGTATATCCATGATGACATTGTCTTACCCATTGGAATCATTTTGTTACTATTTCATACCATGTACTTTAATTGCTATTTATCACCACAGGAATCACATAAAAAATAGTTTTATAAGTTGGTAAAATAATGACAAAACCATTTAAAATTGATAATTTTTGAAAGGGCAAGATGAAGTATATAGAAATTTATTTTACAAATGATGTTGAGATGTTTGATGATTGTCATAGTATATAGCATAAGAAAAGAAGAATTAATACCCATACAAATATTAGAGATCATTTAGCTTAAACAGATGCATATTTAAATTGAAATGTAAAAATAGTGAAAATGATTTTGAATGATATGATGAATGTAAAAGTATAAAAACAAAAGAAATGCAAACCCCCCCCCCAACGGGGCTTTTTGGGGGCCCCCCTCTCTCCTAGGAGGGGCCGGAACCCTTTTTTGACTGTCAAGCAATATAATTATTGATAGTTCTTAAAATTTTATTATAAATAATGTAAACCATTTAAGTTACAAAAATTTATGACATTATCTCTTAAGTATTTTGCATAAATAGTAATTTTTTATAGAGGAAGATATTCATATTTTTATTTAAAATTTTTTGATATTCAAATATCAAGATTATCCTTTGCTAAACTGCAAATAAAGTCTTTAATAATCTTTTTGAAAATATTTTACTGGTTGAATTTTAAGAAGTGTATTTCAAATATAAACTTATATTGATGTGTTTACATTATAAGAAATATATTTTATAATAGTATAAGTGTAATGTTAAGTTTTCTTAAAAATTGGGGAATTTATTGTAACTATTCCCAATACAAAATAGTAAAATATTATAATTACTGAATGAGGATAATATATTGTTATTACTATTGTAAGTTTTTATTTTATTTGAAATGGCCAGAGTAAAGGCTTTCTTATTTTATTTCTTGTAATTATTGGTAAGATTTACTGTAAATATTTTTTTTTAATGATAAATAATGTTAATTCTTATATTACTTTTGTAAATTTTTTATATTATGTTATAAATTTATTGTAAGAGTATAATATTGCTAATTTATAAATAAATTTGTTAACTGTTTTTTTTAAACTTATATTCTAGTTGAGTTGTGATTTATCTGCATGTTGTTCATTTGATATTACATTTAACATGCATGATTCACAGAAATTAATAATTTGAAATATTACTTATTTGGCATACCTAAGATTACTTAGATATTATTTTTATTATATTTAATTGAATGACAAGGTATATTGTTACTACTACTACTACTACTACTACTACTACTACTACTACTACTACTACTACTACTACTACTACTACTACTACTACTACTACTACTACTACTACTACTACTACTACTACTACTACTACTACTACTACTACTACTACTACTACTACTACTACTACTACTACTACTACCACTACTACTACTACCACTACTACTACTACCACTACTACTACTACCACTACTACTACTACCACTACTACTACTACCACTACTACTACTACCACTACTACTACTACCACTACCACTACTACTACTACTACTACTACTACCACTACTACTACTACTACTACTACTACTACTACCACTACTACCACTACCACTACTACTACCACTACTACTACTACTCACTACTACTACCACTACCACTACCACTACCACTACTACTACCACTACTACTACTACCACTACTACTACTACCACTACTACCACTACTACTACCACTACCA
Source organism: Epiperipatus broadwayi (assembly GCA_028023455.1). Taxonomy (NCBI): domain Eukaryota; kingdom Metazoa; phylum Onychophora; class Udeonychophora; order Euonychophora; family Peripatidae; genus Epiperipatus; species Epiperipatus broadwayi. The sequence goes on along the minus strand of JAQFVV010012435.1, from coordinate 3,713,043 downwards.
CTACTACTACCACCACCACCTACCACCACTACCACTACCACTACCTACTACCACTACTACTACCACTACCACTACCACTACCACTACCACCACCACTACCACTACCACTACTACTACCACTACCACTACCACTACCACTACCACCACCACTACCACTACCAACTACCACTACCACTACCACTACCACCACCACCACTACCCACTACTACTACCAACTACCACTACTACTACCACTACCACCACCACCACCACCACCACTACTACTACCACTACTACTACTACTACTACTACTACTACTACTACTACTACTACTACTACTACTACTACTACTACTACTACTACTACTACTACTACTACTACTACTACTACTACTACTACTACTACTACTACTACTACTACTACTACTACTACTACTACTACTACTACTACTACTACTACTACTACTACTACTACTACTACTACTACTACTACTACTACTACTACTACTACTACTACTACTACTACTACTACTACTACTACTACTACTACTACTACTACTACTACTACTACTACTACTACTACTACTACTACTACTACTACTACTACTACTACTACTACTACTACTATTATTATTATTATCATAGAAGAAGATATGATTATTGGTAATTATTTTTAAACTGATACAACACCAATGAAAGATATACTTGATATTGCCACCATATTCAGATACATTACATTTTTATGAATGCCACATTAACCAAATGAAAAATTGTATGATGTTTACATAAAATCTTATTATATCTATTTATGTTTTATTGCAAAACTTTAATTATTAAATAGATTTAATGTTGAAAATCATTAAGTGATTTTAGATGCTTATTGTTGTTATTATTTTGTAAGAGTAGTTAGATATCATGTCAAATCCCTCATCATATTTAACTACAGGGTGTTAATTTATTTATTTATTTTATCAGTTTGTTAGAAATAAACCGGAGGTAATTATTTTGGAGAATTATAAATTTCCTATTGAAAGATAATAAGTAAAAAATTATTAGTTGATGTTAAATGTCCAATCAGTATTTTTATTAAATGAATATTAAGTAATTTATTGTTACTTTTGTAATAAATGTATAAATTATATTTTAGAATTATTATACGTGTGTGTCTAAAGACATGAGAGTATTACATAGTATTTCTCTTATGTGGATTTGGTGGGGTAATATTCTTATACCATTGGGAATGTATCCTTAGAGATGTATCCTCAATGTTTAAGCCAGTATACCTTACTGAACATCTCAGGTTAAGAATTTAATAATTATATTTGTCAATTTTGATAGAACTAAATATTATTTATAATATTGAGCTAGTCATAAATTGAATTTATTATTGAAATGAATAGATTGATTATTTTAGTTGGAACCCTAATTTTTTATTATAAACCTAAGTGTTATGATATTTTAATTTAATAAGTTTTCTTGTATTTAATTATTGGAAAATATTGTTTTTCTTAGATATTGTATCTTAGTAATGTATCTTGAGTTAGTCTGAACAATGTTATTTTTATAGTCATTGTTTTTGTAACTTGATTGCAGTTACTATAGTTATATCCTAGTTAGCCGGATCTTTTGTTCAGGATTTCTCTTTTGGTAAGGGTACTATATATATATATATATATATATATATATAGTACCCTTATATATATATATATATATATAAGTTTTTAACTGAAATATTTTTCAGGTTCATTCATATATGATTTTTATTATAAATATAATGGCATATTTACACTACAAAAATATTTGTCGCAAAATAATGGTTTAAAACTCAATAATAGGATAATTTTATATCTTAAGAAAAATATGAGAAATAAATTTCCATTGTTTGAGAGATGTGAAAGTAACTTTTAATCATTGATTGTTAGAGTTTTCTTCTAATTATAACTAAGTAATAAATAGTCAACAATGAAATGATACTGGCTTTATAATAATTTGCCCAAAGAAAAGTCACATCTTTAATAATTAAGCTATTTTTCATTGACAAAAAAAAATCAATAATAAAAATGCAGAGGTTGATCAGTATAATGTGTGGTTTAAATCTTAAAGATCAGTTCTCAAATACAAACCTTTCATTTAAGTTAACTTCATTAATTTGCATACCAGAACAAAAGAAACAAAAAAACAATAAAATTCTTATCTAAATTTATATAAATGAAAAATAATTGCTAAAATTATTTTCTACTCCAGTCCAGAAACCAAAGATAGATTAGTCAACCCAGATACTATTTATTCCAAAGTAATAAGTCAATTAAACTAATGGAAAATTCCATTAATAAAATCTGCCTGAATATTTTTTAACAAACTTGATCTGTAATAACTTTAATGATTTACTTATAAATATATTTGTTGAACTAAAATTTATCCTATAGTAATAATTTCAAAGAATAAATTATTGATTTCTCAAAGAATCAGTCTAATTTTATTTCATTTATTTGTATTGTTTTTTTTTTGTATATTTTTAGATGCAGATATTATAATATACGCATATATATATATATATATATATATGCTATATATATATATATATATATATATATATATATATATATATTATTAATCAATGTCTGTATTCCAATTATAATAAAATATATATAATTAATCAAAACAATACAATAATTAATACAGTAAAAAAAAATATTTTAAAAACAAATATATACCACAATTTAATAGAAGTACTTTCAACTATCTCTGTAGTCGTTGTCAACTAGATTCAAATTGTATTACAAAAAACTGTTACAAATGTAAACAAAAAGAAACACGCCATACATCAATTTTCCTGCAATTCATTAATTTTTATATTGGCAGCCTGTCTATTTATCAAATGTTGCTTTTCACTTTTTATTAACATAGTTTCTTTGATTTTGCATTTATTATTATTTCTATCAATACACAAAATCTTAACTTTATTAAAGTCAAAATCAAAACCATAATTACATGTTACATTATAATCAAAAAATATTGACGGTGATACATCATCATTTCTAACATTCTTTTGTCTTGATTTTTGTACTCATTTATATAACAACAAATGCTCCTTTGATCTTTTCTCCAATGTATATTGAGATTCACCTGTATATGCCTTTCCACAAACACACATAGATAATTGAATGTACTTCTAATAAATTGTGGTATATATTTGTTTTTAAAATATTTTTTACTGTATTAATTATTGTATTGTTTTGAATAATTATATATATATATATATATATAGGCTTTGACTATGTGGTGAAACTGAACTGAGATCAGACCCATATAGCTATCTAGCTTGTTAGGCTGAGTTTGAAGACTTTACCAGTCTGAAAAATTTCATGCTTGCAAACTGATAGAAACTTTTTGCATAAACACTTGGAGTCAGTGTTTAGATCTAGTTTCTAGCTCTAGCCTTCACTGATGATAGCAAATTAGCTTGAAATCAGCTGATCTGATGGTGGGCAAAATGAAAGAGATAGTTAATTCTGACTCTTTTGTTGTTTATGTAAACAAATGTACACTTGGTCAGTGTTTTTGGTAAAACGCCATCTATTGATCATAAATACAAGTGACAGCAAGTTAACGTGATTAAAACTTGTTTTTGTTTTTCATATATATATATATATATATATATAGAGAGAGAGAGAGAGAGAGAGCGAGCTTATTAATTATTGTCTTATGCTGGGTTAGAGAGTATTTTAAAATATTTATTGTACAGTAATATGCTTCTTAATCTGGAATATTATATATGTATAAATTATAAATGTGTAAAAAATTATAATCATTTTATATTAATTAATAGAGAATAAATTGAATATATGGTTATTTGTCTTTGTTGGCAGAAAAATGTCTTTATACATATTATAAATTTTCTTTCAATTCATATCTAACTGACCTTACCATGTATTTAATTAGTATAGTATAATTAAATGTGGTGATGTAATAAATATAGAAACTTTTTCCAAATAACTTTATTGATCATGGAATCTTGTGGGTTTAATCATCATTATCAACATTATGAGGTAAATATGCAGTTTACAAGCTCTTTAATAATATGCATATGAATTACCCACATGTAAGAAAAGATATATATATATATATATTGTAATGAGCATAGACGTTCGTTACATTGTTTTGTTTTTTTTAAATTTATTAAACATGAAAGTAAATTAAAAAGTTCGCATTTAAAAATTTTCTTTAAGAATTAAAAATTGAAATTAAATATCATCTTAAACTCTTATATATTAATTAAATCGCACAGATAATGAAAAATTATTAAAATAAAACTTTATTAAAGAAAAAGTATTTTAAAACTAAATTTTAAAAAGATTTGGAGATGAAATTATATCTTTAAATTTATCTTTAAATATATTTTTGATTTGGAAAACAGGTTAATTAATCAGAAATGGAAATGATTGTTAATTAGTTAAATGTAAACCAGCCTTCGGTATTTAAATGTAAAAACACCGGTCAGATAAGAAAACAATAGAAACTGTTAGCAAATAAGAAGAAATCCCTATGGAATCGGACCTCAACGAAAAGTATCATCTCATCGATGACGTAATGTTAAGTCAATCCTTCGAATACGTATAAAAGGAAAATTTGGAAATTATTAATTAGTGAGGAGTTATTGATGATTATTATGATGTAACAGCTAGGTGTTAGTGCTGACAGGATTGAAAAAGACGCACAGCTTCAATCCCTTCAGTTCTGCTAAGAAAGGAAGAAAAATGAACCATCGTTTCTACATTGAGGACCAACTACACTAAAAAAATCTCCGGATGGATAAATAAATCGGCCACAGGATACCAATCTTCGGACGGCGTGGGAATTCAGGTTCAAACGGCAAGGAATATATGAAGATGAACTATTTAAATAACCGTAAGAACTTTAAAATTTATGAACAGTAAATTAAAAACTTTCCAGATTTAAATAATTGCAATATTATTCTATCTGACCGATATTATTTATTAATTAGTTATAATTTTGTTTAATGTATTTATTTTGTAAAATCATTTCCATTTATTTATTTTTTGTTCTTTAAGTTTTATTATGATTTTTGTTTTCCGTTAAATTAATTATAAAAATGTTAAACTTAAGTCGGGCGTGAACGGCTATATAGTTTGTAAGGTTATATTAAGGGAGGGTAATCTTAGGTTATTTGTTTCGTGGTTGAATTGGCTCAATGGTTTCGATATATTTACAGCTTTCATAAATAAAAATATGTGTTTATAAAAATGTACAATCATCTAGTAAAAGTGTTGTAACAATCTACTCCTCTTGACTGGTGCCCGGTAGTAATACCATTATAAATTTTGTCATCAGGTGGTAGATTGAATAAAAAAAAATATTATTAGAAACAATGATTCCAAAATTTAACAAGTTATATAGAGAGCATTCTGTGTACTCAACTATGTACTCAACTATGTAATGTACTCAACTATGTAATGCAAGTTTTGATAATTTTAATATGAAGTAATACAATTTTAAGTATGTTTCAGGTGCAAAGGAACAACCAAACTTAAAGACCCAGCAAAAACACTGAAGAATGAACAAGAATAGATTAGGTAACAATATGATGTTTGAACATATCTATATATATATTGTAAATGTTGGATCTAGAAGTTAATAATGCAAAAGGCAGGCATGGTAGAACCCTAAATAGAATAAATCAGGTATAGATTGGGTACAGGTATGGGGGAGCAGAACAAGGGGGAGACTGTTGAGAATGGGGGAAAGGTGTATCAGGCCATAAAAAAAAATAAAAACAACCATAAGTGAGCATTTTTGTGTCTTTAATAAATAAATATATATACTCTAATCAGATAGCAGAATGGAGATTGTAACCATGGAATCTGTGCAGAACCTAAACCTAGAAACATTATTGGTGAATATGTTCACTAACATGGAAAAAAAATTCGAAGCTAAGCATAATGAGATGAAGGAGTGGATGTCATCACTGTGTGGTGAAATGAATAATAAGATATTAAAACAAATAGATGAGATGCGAGCAGACTGTAGGAAAGGCTTTGAAAAAGTTCACACTAAATCTGAAGGGTTTTTGGAGAATTATCAATGGGAAAACACCGATGTCCCCAAGATGGATGGAGAAGTAATGCTGACAAAATACAGAATAGAGAAACAAGAAACCACAGCCCAGGATGATAAAATGGGTAAAGTCATCGAAGTGTGTGAAAAGTACAAAGAAGAAAAGACTCTGGAAGAAGTGAAAAAGGAGGTACAGGAAGTTCAGACTAAAATAAATATTTCCACAGGGATGTTCAATGTTCAGATCTTGAAGATAGATGAAAGTTTGACTTCAGAACCAATTAAAAGAACCTTTGATGAGAACTATAAGCAATTGGGATTAGAATCTGGAGGTACTCCTGATAATGTGAAAATTCTGAACACAGCCCTTGTCAAAGCTTTAGAAAATAACTTTAGGTATATGCTTAATAGCAACAGTTTCTGTAATTTAATCAAATTTGAAGACTTCGTCCAACCTCCATATGAGTGTTTTAAATGCAATATCTTTGAGAGCTTGACCAAAAGTATTATTAAAATTAGTAGGTACCGTATGATGTCAGGGGATCAAATTACCAATGGAGGAGACATAATAAATTTTCTTATATCAATGGACTACAGGCTTCCTGACCTGGAACCCATAGAAAAGGTAAAAAGACCTGTTGAACCTCCTGATCGTGGAAAATATTAACAAGCAAAATAATGTCACAGATGGATTGATAAGGAATTCGAACCACACTCTTAAAAATATGAATATAGTTTACTGTAATAGTTTGCACTCAGTGATAGATAGGTCAAAATGTTTTTAACATATAGCAGCAAAGAGAAAAAAAAATGGGGCTAACATTAGTTTACCAATAAATGTTTTTTTATATATATATAAATAAATCACGTACTCCTTTCAAACCAGGTTGTTCTTTTGTCACCGGAACCGCAAGTAAGATATTTTTTTTTACATTTTTTTTTTTATCAATTGTAAGTCCGGGAAAATGAAGCGGAATCTGAGATTCAGATTGCGCTTCACAGCCCACTTCCAATCTTCCGCTACCAACCTAAATTCAATCCTTCACATTAATATAAAAGGAAAATTTGGAAATTATTAATCAGTGACTAGTGAATGATTATTACGATGTGAGAGAGTTGTGTTAGTGCAGAAGTGAAGGAGAAGGGATTGAAAAAAGACGCACGATTCAATCCCTTCAGCTTTGCTAAGAAAGAAAAAGGAATGAACTATCATTTTTCTACATTGAGGACCAGTTAAAGCAAAAAACCTCCGGACAGATAAATAAATCGGCCAACAGAATACCAATTTTAGGACGGCGTGGGAATTCACGTTCATGGCAAGCAACTGTAAAAGATTTTAAACTGTAAGAACTTTATAAAAAATGAACATTAAATTAAACTTTCCAGAGTTAAATGATTGCAATCTTATCCTATCTGACCAATTTAATTTATTAATAATGTTATTTGATGTATTTTTTTTTATATATATATTTAAAATCATTTCCATTTATTTATTTACTTTTTTGTTCTTTAAGTTTTATTATGATTTTTGTTTTCCGTTAAATTAATTATAAAAATGTTAAACTTAAGTCGGGTGTGAATGGCTGTATAGATTTGTAAAGTTATATTAGGGGAGGGTAATCTTGGGTTATTTATGTCGTTGTTAGATTGGGTCAATGGATTGGATATATTGATGTAGTTAGTAGATGTAATCGGAGATTCGCTACGGGCAGAATCGTTTATATATACGCCGCACTCACCCGTTTGCCTATGGAAGGAATTATAAGACGGAGAATGCAGTTCCTTTCTATGGAGTTTTTTTTTTTTTGTTCTTCTCATTAGATAGATGTAATATTCCTATCTGATTGAGAGTCAATGTCTTTTCTTAATTCTTTTGGTGCTGCCGTATTTCGTATTACATTGAATACATCGATGTATCAGATGGATTGATGCCAGTTTGACTGCGAATTTTAGCCTAAGGTTAAATAGGGATAGAATATTTTTAATTTCAATGCAAATCTATGTAGTATTCAGACTCGATTCTAAATAAAAATGCATTAAATTTAAGTTGTTTATAGACGCTTGCATGGATTGTTTATCGGTTAACTATGTTTTGCGTTTTCATATTTGATCAAAATATATAGACATTCGATAAATAATGATACCTCACGGTGAGTATCTAAAATGTATTTATTCGGATGTCTTTTAAGTTATTGGTGACAATGCAAGTATCTTATGGTGAATACTATTGGGTTACATATAAATTTCCCTCTGCAATTGTCAGTAATCAATAATTTTATATTTTGATCGCTTATGCTTACTTTGGAATGTTTTTAACCGTGTAATCTATGTAACCGATCTATAGCAACTTATTATAACAAGCTTTTATAATCCCATCTGTGCGAACTTAATTAAAATGTAAAATCAGAATGTAATAGTAATTAAAGGTAAATTAAAGTCAAAAATCAAAGTTAAAAATAATGTTAAATGTTAAAATGTAAAACTAATACTAAAATAATTTTAAATCTTATATATATGTGCATAAATAAATAATTGTATGTTAATTACTGGCAGTGGCTTATTTTATTTATTTTTTAATATTGAAATATAATTAGATAAGATATTATATTATTTAATCTCTGCTATTCCACTGAGCTAGCGACATGGGCTAACGACCGGAATCAAAATTAAAAAAAATTTTTTTTTTCTTACGTATCTGCCTACTTTATAAATTTTTCTAGGTTCAAATGCTTTAGATGGCGCCCCGTAGTGCAGATTACATAAGTCATTTTATCCGGATCGTTACAATGGCGAACCAACTCGGGCCAATCTTTAATAAACCACAAATACCCTGAGCAAATTTTGTCAAAATGAAATATTTTTATCTGTTTACATAAGTCGTATACTTTAAATCTTATAAAAGCACTGCCAGAATGAGATAGCACATATATTAAAAACTAGCACTAGAAAGTATAAATAATTTTAAACTGTAGTTCGTTAAAAAGAAAGTCAAAAGGTTGTGATTGATATTTTGTTGTTAATATAAATTATGCTTTAATGTGTATAGGAGCGCACAGCCACGCAAGTTTATGATGGTAAATGTGGTACCTTACGATGAGTACTGTTGGGAATTTACTTCAGTGTAATCCTATTTAAGCATTTTAATCAGTCATAAATAAGTTGGTGGTATGAATAATTGTGCTGCAAATATACACGTATAAATCCATTATCTTTCAAAATATATTTACTTCAATGCAACCTTCCTAAATAATTTAAATAATTTGCTTGTCATGCCATGAGTAAAAATAAAATGTATAAAATAAAATAGAATTCTCGGGGGGAGGAGGTGTAAACGTAAATGGTCCTTAGGTAAGCGATGGTCAACATTTTCTTTTTCTTTTTGTATATAGTCTTTTTGTAAAATTATTAACCGGATGTTTTGTAAATGTCTTCGTCAATCATGTACCGTAATTACTAACCCTAAGTAAAATTTTTTTTTTTTGATCATTTTTTTTAAGTAACTTTACTGATATGTAACGAGCATAGATGTTCGTTACATTGTTGTTGTTTTTTTTAAATTTATTAAACATGAAAGTAAATTAAAAATTTCGCATTTAAAAATTTTCTTTAAGAATTAAAAATTGAAATTAAATATCATCTTAAACTCTTATATATTAATTAAATCGCACAGATAATGAAAAATTATTAAAATAAAACTTTATTAAAGAAAAAGTATTTTAAAACTAAATTTTAAAAAGATTTGGAGATGAAATTATATCTTTAAATTTATCTTTAAATATATTTTTGATTTGGAAAACAGGTTAATTAATCAGAAATGGAAATGATTGTTAATTAGTTAAATGTAAACCAGCCTTCGGCATTTAAATGTAAAAACACTGGTCAGATAAGAAAACAATAGAAACTGTTAGCAAATAAGAAGAAATCCCTATGGAATCGGACCTCAACGAAAAGGATCATCTCATCGATGACGTAATGTTAAGTCAATCCTTCGAATACGTATAAAAGGAAAATTTGGAAATTATTAATTAGTGAGGAGTTATTGATGATTATTACGATGTAACAGCTAGGTGTTAGTGCTGAGGGGATTGAAAAAGATGCACAGCTTCAATCCCTTCAGTTCTGCTAAGAAAGGAAGAAAAATGAACCATCGTTTCTACATTGAGGACCAACCACACTAAAAATATCTCCGGATGGATAAATAAATCGGCCACAGGATACCAATCTTCGGACGGCGTGGGAATTCATGTTCAAACGGCAAGGAATATATGAAGATGAACTTTTTAAATAACCGTAAGAACTTTAAAATTTATGAACAGTAAATTAAAAACTTTCCAGATTTAAATAATTGCAATATTATTCTATCTGACCGATATTATTTATTAATTAGTTATAATTTTGTTTAATGTATTTATTTTGTAAAATCATTTCCATTTATTTATTTTTTGTTCTTTAAGTTTTATTATGATTTTTGTTTTCCGTTAAATTAATTATAAAAATGTTAAACTTAAGTCGGGCATGAACGGCTATATAGTTTTGTAAGGTTATATTAAGGGAGGGTAATCTTAGGTTATTTGTTTCGTGGTTGAATTGGCTCAATGGTTTCGATATATTTATGTAGGTAGTAAATGTAGCAGGAGATCCGCCACGTGCAGGATTACATATATACGCCGCACACCCTCTGTTGCCTATGGAATTGGATAGTAAGACGCAAGACGCAATCCATTCCTATGGAGTTTTATGTTTATTGTTCTACTCGCCATCAGAAGTAGCATTCCTGGTGGTGGAGAGCAACAATGTCTTCTCACTATACTGTTCAGATGTGCATTCCTGACAGTATAGTCTATTTAGTGCCGTTGTATTTTCATGCTACATTGAATACATAGGTGTATCGGATGGTTGGCGTCAGTTTGACTTTGAATTTTTAGCCTAGGGTTAAATAAGGGAAAAATATTGTCTTTTCAAATGCAGATCTATGTAGCCTATTCATACCCGACCCTCTAAATAAAATATTAAACATTATAGCAAGCTATTTTAAATGTAAAATTAAAAGTTAATATAAAAATCTAAATGTTAAACTTATTCCTCGGGTTTAGAATGATTTTATATGTGCGTAAATAAATATTTTTCTGTGTTAATTTCTGGCAGTGGCTTTTATTATTTTTTTATATTTATATCTAAATTTATGGATTTTTATCTCTGCGTCTCCACTGAGCTAGTGACAATGGGCTAACGATCTAAATATGTAAATAAAGTGGAATCCTAACAGCGCGTATCTGCCTACTTTATAAATTTTTCTAGGCTCAAATGCCTAGATGGCGCCATTGGTAGTGCGGTGCGGTGCAATGCGATCTCCCACTTTGTTTGGATCATTATAATATATATATATTGAGATATTTTATCAGACCTCAAATTTTATGTGTATACCAGGGACAATGCATCCATGTATTGAATGGAATGAGTGCTTCCACACAAAAATTTACTAAAACATTCAATATCTCCAGATTAGTTTCTAGCTTGTTGCTTTTATCAGTGAGGAGTCTTGGATATGAAAGAGATCTTAGGATCTAATGCAACATACCAGCACCCACTTTTTACCTTATTAGCCAACTATAAAGCTTTGAATCCAAAATAAAAACACAATAATGTTTTTAATTCAAGCTCATTAGTTTGTATAGTCATATAGATGTGAACACTGTTCAGCATCCATTCTTTTTAGTGTCTTTGGTTTTTTAATAACCATAATCCACATAATCATATTGGGCAGGGTTGGTATTAAAACACTAAACATCATATGATCACCATTCTTTATGCTTACATAAGGTTAAACTCTTCATACAGTAGTGCCAGCTAGAAACTAGTCTGGGGATATTGGATGAATAGGCACTAGATAGGGATTTATGCACAAATCTTCTTGCATCTATTGATTTCCATGGCTTGCACTGAATAGTGCTACTGTATAAAGAGTTTAATTTCTGTGTAAAAAGATTATGAATGCATAAAGAATTGTGATCATGTGATGTTTAGTAGTTTAACATTCATTATATTATCAGATGATTTTTTTAAAAGTCTGTTGTATTGTTTATCATATATAGATCCTGCTTCTTTAATGTCTGCAAGCAATCTGCCAAGAAATTTCTCTATTACTAATTTGCCATCTGGATAAAAATATGTTACAATTTTTGCATTAGTTTCCCCAGGTCTTCATTTTCTTATAAGTAAAATTATTAGAATCCACTTTTTCTTACTGAAATACACATTGATTCATGAAAATATATATATAACTCTATAATGTTGTAGTTAAGAGACATTTTGTCTAATAAATTTCTTTACTATATTCATATAGTTTTTCAATATTTTCTTTTTTTAAAAAAAAAATCCTAAATACCATTAGTGCATTACGTTTTCATTTTTCCTTTTAAGCATAATTCAGTTCACTCTTTCAAAACCACATTTTTTGTAAACAAAAATAATGGTAATAAAAATTTAGTATGGGTACAAATAATCAATAAAAATGTTTGTACTCTAGTATGGAGTAAATCTTTTTATATTTAACCTAAATAATCTTAAACTTAACAATGGCGAATATTATTGCTGATTACTTGGTTAGATGAATTGTCTCCTGCGACTATATATATATAATAAGAATTTTAAAAAGTATAAAGTTATTAACTTGATTTATGTAAAAAAAAACAATATATCATTAAAATAAATAAATTATTAAACTACTAAACATCATATGATCACCATTTTATATCCTTACACAAGCTATTAAAACATTGACAAGCTCTCCATACAGGAGTGCCACCCAATGCCAGCCATAGTAAACATGGATACAAAAAAAGTTTGTCCATAAAATCCATATCTAGTGGGTACTCATTCACTATACACAGATTAGTTATTTAGCTTGTGGCTTCCATCAGTGTGCCTCTAGATCTTAAGATCTAATGTAGCCCTCCAGCAGCCACTAAACATCACAGGATCACTATTTCTTATGCATGTGCATAACTTATTAAACAGGCAATACTCTCCATACAGTAGTGCCACTCAGTCCAAAGCTCCTCACTGATGAAGGCCACAAGCTAGAAACTACTCTGGGCATATTGAATCAGTAGGCACTAGATGGGGATTTTATGCACAAGCCTTCTGGCATCCGTTGATTACTCTGGCTTGCTCTGAATTGCATTACTATATGAAGAGTTTTGTCTATTTAATTACCTCCAGCAGCCACATTGTATCTTTTTAATTAACTATAAAACTATGAGTTCAAAATGAAAATATCATAATGTTTTCAATCCATGCTCATTCACTTATATAGTCATATAGTATGCACTAGATAGAGATTTTATGCACAAATCTTTTTGCATCTATTGATTTTTATGAGAGTTTGTCACTGTTTTAATAACTTGTGTAAGTATAAAAAATGATGATCATATGATGTTAGTAGTTTAATACCATTCTTTTTCATGGAATGATAATTAATATGGTTATTATGAACCAAAGACATCAAAATGTATAAATACTGAAGTGCATTCAAATCTATATGACTATGCAAGTAAATGAACTTGGATTGAAAACATCATTGTTTTTATTTTTGATTCATAGCTTTATAGTTAACTAAAAATGTAAAAAGTGGCTACTAGGGTATTGCATTTGATCCTAATATCTAGGTGTAGTGCTTTCATATCAAACGCTCCTCACTGATAAAAGCCACAAGCTGGAAACTAGTCATGGAATATCAGATAAGTAGGCACTGTACAGGGAATATATGCACACACCTTCTTGCATTCATTGATCAGTATGACTCACACTGGTTGGTACTACTGCATGAAGAATTTATCACTATTATATATATATATATATGTCAAAGTGTTGACCAGGAAATGAAACAGGGCCAGCTACTTGGAAGGCTGCTATGTTAACCACTAGGCCACCAATGCTTGACAATTTATCACTATTTTATATATATATCAAAAAATGATCAAATTTTAAATTAAAACTTGTTCATAATGTTGTCTTTGTAACGTAATATATTAAAAAAATAATTCAATAAAAAATTATTTAATGAGACTTTATAAAAAATATTATGTTTAATAAACCTTATCAACCCAGATTTCGCTTCTATATTGGAGCCTTATCAAGATGTAAATACACAAAGTTATATTATAATTCCTTCTATTTTACAGCAACTCCATCTATAGGCTTCATTTTACATTAAAAAAAAAAAAAAAAAAAAATATATTTCTTATTCATTAATAAAAAAATTAATAATATTTATTTATAAATTATAATCATGTATTTACATTATATAATCACATATTTATATTTTAATATTATTTATAAATTTCCTAATTTTCTCTTTTTTACATATTATAACTATATTTAATAATTTAAACTTAACATAATTAGAATGATAATTATCTATATAAATATATACATATAATTTACCTATAATTATACTTAACTTAAATTTTCCAGCTATCTAATAACACCCATTTTCCAGCCAATTTTACAGGACCTTTAACTATATTCATACATTTTTCAAAATTCTCTTGTATATACAAAGATTCATAACATATCCTCTCACTATACTTCTTTACATATTTAATTACTTGAATGTTTTTTTCACAATTTATTCTATGTCCAGTATTTAAAAAATGTAGATAAATCCCTGATCTCATATCCTTCCTTTTAATTGCTCTATCATGTTCTTTACCTCTTTCTAATGCAGTTTTCTCTGTCTGACCAATATATATCTTGTTACAAAATTCACAAATAATCTTATATACTAACCCAGCTTTATCATTCTCATTATTATTTTCTATATTACATATCCATTTCCCTAATGATCTACTGTTTTTCCATCCTATTTTAATATTATTAGGTAATTTTTCCTTTACCAATTCTTTATATACTTTATCAAAATATGGAATTGAAATCCATTTATTATTTATAGTTAATTTGTGATTATTATTATAATATCGACTATCTTCATTTTTATTTTTAAAAAAATTACTTATATTTTTCTTTTTATATCCCATACTAATATAATCATTTTCAACCTCCAACTTTTGTATTAATGCTACATCTTTATCTAAAGTTAATCTATCATTTTTCTCTTTAAACCCTTTCATTGCTGCCATTTTTTGAGACCATGGTTGATATGAACTTGGATCTATTATACCTCTTTTATCTTTCTCTTTAATATAATGTCTTCCAACAATATTACCTGTTATATCCTTCCTCATAAAAATATCTAAATATTTTAATCCTTCCTCTCCATTTTCTATCGTAAATTTAATACCATATCTATTATTATTCATTTCATTAAATGCATTATTGATACTTCTACTATTACCTATTATAAGTATATCATCAACATATCTATTATATTGTATAATTTCTTTCATTTTTATATATTTATCAATTACATTTTCCTCAATATAAATGAAAATATTGTATCATTCGATATTGAAAAGATGTATCAAAGTATACCTAGAGAGGAAAGTATAAAAGTAGTTATGGAAAGTATAAAGAATTATGGTGGTATATCAAAGGAATGGATATGTATTATTAATGAAGCTTTATTGTTAATAAGTGAAACATTATACTTTAAATATAAAAATGAATTTTGGAAAGTAACTAAAGGATGGGTTATGGGATGTTCCATTAGTGGTATTTTATCATCTATTATGATTGATTATATTGAGGAAAATGTAATTGATAAATATATAAAAATGAAAGAAATTATACAATATCATAGATATGTTGATGATATACTTATAATAGGTAATAGTAGAAGTATCAATAATGCATTTAATGAAATGAATAATAATGGATATGGTATTAAATTTACGATAGAAAATGGAGAGGAAGGATTAAAATATTTAGATATTTTTATGAGGAAGGATATAACAGGTAAGATTGTTGTAAGACATTATATTAAAGAGAAAGATAAAAGAGGTATAATAGATCCAAGTTCATATCAACCATGGTCTCAAAAAATGGCAGCAATGAAAGGGTTTAAAGAGAAAAATGATAGATTAACTTTAGATAAAGATGTAGCATTAATACAAAAGTTGGAGGTTGAAAATGATTATATTAGTATGGGATATAAAAAGAAAAATATAAGTAAATTTTTTAAAAATAAAAATGAAGATAGTAGATATTATAATAATCACAAATTAACTATAAATAATAAATGGATTTCAATTCCATATTTTGATAAAGTATATAAAGAATTGGTAAAGGAAAAATTACCTAATAATATTAAAATAGGATGGAAAAACAGTAGATCATTAGGGAAATGGATATGTAATATAGAAAATAATAATGAGAATGATAAAGCTGGGTTAGTATATAAGATTATTTGTGAATTTTGTAACAAGATATATATTGGTCAGACAGAGAAAACTGCATTAGAAAGAGGTAAAGAACATAATAGAGCAATTAAAAGGAAGGATATGAGATCAGGGATTTATCTACATTTTTTAAATACTGGACATAGAATAAATTGTGAAAAAAACATTCAAGTAATTAAATATATAAAGAAGTATAGTGAGAGGATATGTTATGAATCTTTGTATATACAAGAGAATTTTGAAAAATGTATGAATATAGTTAAAGGTCCTGTAAAATTGGCTGGAAAATGGGTGTTATTAGATAGCTGGAAAATTTAAGTTAAGTATAATTATAGGTAAATTATATGTATATATTTATATTGATAATTATCATTCTAATTATGATAAGTTTAAATTGTTAAATATAGATAAGCACAAGTGCGTGTGCAGCGCAACTGCTCCCAAAAGCTGTTAATACAAATACAAATAGCTAACTAAAATATTAAAACAGCTGAGCACTTTCAAAGGATCTTGCCTTCATAATCATAGCTTGCTTTTATGCAAATATGCTAATTCCATCTTTTTGATAGAGAAAAACACATGTCCTTCCTGTTTATGGCATCGCTGTCACGAGAGATAAATAAAGCCTCTTTGATCTTTCTTTTGAGGTCATGTCTCTCTCTCTACATACGATGGTAGGATTGTCCGGAATGCACTCATGGTGACTTGTGCACTGGTGCTGATAAAAAACTGAATAAGTAGAAGGATCATTGCGAGCTCTATTGTATGAATACTTGTGCTGTGCCAATCATGTGGCCAAAGATGCTCTGCTTTCCCCATAATATGTGCCTTTGCAATAGTTATTTGGACAAGCAATGTTATATTCTGTGTGGGGGGGTCTGTAACAGTGGAGTTTGATCTTTGGTATTGTTAATTAGATTGTTAGAATTTGGAGGGGTTCGAAAACAGAGCTGATATTTGTTGTTAAGGATGGAATGTAGTTTCTTGTGTAAATTGGGTATGTATGGAAGTAATAATCTGGGTTTATCCTGTGTGGCATGAGAGTTGAGAAGTTTATTCTGAATGTGTGAGATTTTTTTGTCGATGATGGATTGTCTGAAGCCTAAATTCAGTAGATCATTTCTATATTCTGCTACATTTGTTTTTGCATCTGCCTCGATTTTACACAACAATCTGTTTCTATGCAAAAAAGATGCTAGACCCGATAATTTATGTGCTGTGGGTGTGTGAGATTGGGGGTGTGTATGGCATCTGATTTCCAACGGTTTGACGGCCATGCTATAATGGCAGCGGTTATTTTCTCTTTTTATTTTGACATCAAGGTATTTGACTTGCTGGTGAGTGTCTTCAGTTGTGACATTAACAATTAGTGCTGTGTTGGCTTCTAATTCGGTTTTGATCTGTGTAATGATCTCGGGGGTGGCAGCAATGAACAGGTCATCCACATATCTAGTGTATGCTAGAAGGCATGGTGGGTTTAGACTAGGTATGATTTTTCTCTCATAATAGTTTAGGAAGATGCTGGTGACTACACCACTCAGTGGTAGTCCCATAGGCCAGCCTTGTTTCATGGAGAAGCACTGGTTTCTGAAGAATGCCACAATGTTGCTGTCCAACCAACATAGAAAGTCATGGATGAAGTCAACCAGTGGTTGAGCTATTTTTTGTGTCAAAAGTTCATTTCTGACTATTTGGATCGATGTGTTTCTATTGACAGAGCCATACAATTCGGAAACGTCCATAGTGGCCAGTTTGATGTTTGAGTTTAATTGTAAATCTTTGATGGAGGAAATGAACTGTGCAGATGACTTGATGGTGTATATTCTAAAGCCTAATATTTGGATGAGTTTTTGTTCACCCACTTGGATGTCTTTGCATAGTGTACTCCACTGAAATCTAGCATTAATCGGACCAGTGTGTTGTCTTTATGCGTTTTGGCACTTCCAAAAATACTGGGTGGCACTGTTGATGATGGGTATAGACTGTAATATTCTGCTTTTGTGAAAGCTTTGTTGCAATGTTTTTTAAGAATGGATGAAATGAATTTGTCTCTATTGTTAGCAATACTGAACTGATCAATTTTCTGAAATTGTAACTTATCAATTTGTGTGTTAATCTTGTCAATATATTCCTGGGTGTGAATCAACACAAATCTGTTTCCCTTGTCTTAACGCATGCATGTGATTATTTCTAACTCAAAGAATTGCTTGGTTGGTTTTACTTTTATGTCCCACTGTTTGGTATTTGGTTTTAAAGCCGTGTGTCTCATTGCTGTGTTGATCTGTGCTATATATTCATCCTTTTGCGGATCTTGAATGAGTCCAGCCTCTATGTCCGCTATTAATTCCATGTCCGGTTGTTTCCATGTTCCTCCGATGAATCTGGGGCCTTTTGCTAGCACATCTTTTACTTCTTTAGGGAGTATTGTTTGTGTTAGGTTCACGAATGTTTGCTTGTTGTCATCGGGGATGGTTATGCCTTGCTTGTGCACTAGAAACGCAAATTTCTTGTGGTATTTGAATGCCAACTTCCTATCCAACTTAGTGCAGTGATGGATGACGAGTGGGTCTTTGGGAAAATGTGTCAAAATTCTACGGCTCCTTTTGCTCTGTTTCTTCAAAGCCCTCTGGCAACCTCTGATAACGAGATCTAAAAGATGTTTTCTCATTTGCCAGTAAATGCTGTTATAGTTGTACACTGCTCAATTGAGATTGAAGCTGCAAAATCTAGGAAATACATGGAATTGTTTGCATCTTTTTAAGAAAATAATTATTTGTTGTAGTTTGCAAATCGACAAGCTGATTTTTAATATCTGCCTGTCAGCAACTTGTTTCTCCATGCACGTAATAATCCGATTAAGTTAAATAATTTTACTTTTGGGAAATGTATGTATTCAAGCACAAGTATTCGTACAATAGAGCTCGCAGCGATCCTTCTACTTATTCAGTTTTTTATCAGCACCAGTGCACAAGTCACCATGAGTGCATTCCAGACAATCCTACCATCGTATGTAGAGAGAGACATGACCTCAAAAGAAAGATTAAAGAGGCTTTATTTATCTCTCGCGACAGCGATGCCATAAACAGGAAGGACACGTGTTTTTCTCTATCAAAAAGATGGAATTAGCATATTTGCATAAATTTAAACGTAAGCAAGCTATGATTATGAAGGCAAGATCCTTTGAAAGCACTCAGCTGTTTTAATATTTTAGTTAGCTATTTGTATTTGTATTAACAGCTTTTGGGAGCAGTTGCGCCGCACACGCACTTGTGCTTGAATACATACATTTCCCAAAAGTAAAATTATTTAACTTAAATATAGTTATAATATGTAAAAAAGAGATAATTGGGAAATTTATAAATAATATTAAAATATAAATATGTGATTATATAATGTAAATACATGATTATAATTTATAAATATAATGTAAAATGAAGCCTATAGATGGAGTTGCTGTAAAATAGAAGGAATTATAATATAACTTTGTGTATTTACATCTTGATAAGGCTCCAATATAGAAGCAAAATCCAGGTTGATAAGGTTTATTAAACATAATATTTTTTTAAAAAAGTTGTCTCATTAAATAATTTTTTATTGAATTATTCTTTTAATATATATATATATCAAAGTGTTGACCAGTAAATGAACCCGGGCCAGCTGCTTGGAAGGCTGCTGCTATGTTAACCACTAGGCCACCAATGCTTGACAATTTATCACTATTTTAAAATAAATTATTGTTTATGATAAATTTTATATATAAATGCTTTAAACAAAAACATATTTTCCAAAATAATACTTGATTTTTTGAAATATACTACTAATATTTTATTTAATGACAATAAATATATATCATCAATAATGGCAAGAAGTTTAATCCATTATCCTGCTTTTACATATATTAAAACAGGCAGGAAAAGCATAAGAAATGGTGATCATGTGATGTTTATTGGTTTGTACATGTATTTAAATAAATCAGTGATATAATATAAAATGTCCTTATATGACAGCAATAATATATATAATAATAATCATACCCCAAAAAATTAGTTGAAGCACATTGAAAAAGGCAAAAATTAATATTTGCTGAAAAGTTTTTTTTGTGTGTGATTATTATTATATATTATTGCTGCAATATAAGAATATTTTATATATTATATCAATGATTTATTTAAATACTTATATATAAAACCACTCTACTTATATATAAAACCAACTTAAAGAGATGGGTATAATTTTGTTGGAATGTGTCTTATTTTTGCATGCTTTGAACACATTTTTATCATAGGCAGTTCACAAATGAGTAAGAAAAACAAATTATAATAGAGATGAGCTTAGTAAAGATGATATAAACCACTCCATGAGAAGTAATATATATATATATCAACATATAAACATGTTGCTTTATTAGTCATTTAATATTTTGTGAAGCTGTATTTTAACTTCTGCAATCACATTTGTTTTTGACAAATTTTATTATCTTGTCTAATTATAACTCTCCGTTATATTCTATCTTCAGCCATATATTTTCAATAAAATCATACAACATTGAATTTATTTTTGGTTAACTTTGAGATAATTATTATAACTTAAACAGTATCCAATTCCCCATAAAAACTATGTACTGTTTGAGAAAGAATTGTGTTGTTTCCTTATTTTATATCTACAATTCAATGATGTAATTTCACAATAGTAGAATTAAATCCAGAAAACTGATGAAAAAAAAATACTGCTATCCTAATTTTCAAATTTTGTAGAGCATCCTTGAATACATTTTCTTTAATAGCTTTATACCCACATTGATAGCTTGCTTAAGTTTTTCTTTCTTACATTGAAATATACACTATGTACAGTAAAAAATTGGCTGTTTCACTCTCCAATCTGCTTTCAGTGCTTTTAATCACAACATGTGTTATGTAAGGATCCAGTTTAGCTATTCACTATATGAATTTTAAGATGTTAATGTGTGTGGATCACAAATTATGTCATAGAATTGGCAATTCTATCATCTTTAATTCTTTCCCTGCCATCATAAAATCCTGCAAGTTAATTTGATCATCTTTAATTCTCTTCTTGCCATTATAAAATCTTGCAAGTTAATTTGAAAGCATTTTTGTGACTTATGGCTTCACTAATATGCACAATTTGAATCCTTTCAAATGCAGCAGGTTTTCCCAATTTACAATGAAATTTAAAATTCACATGTGGTTCCATCATTAATTAAAATATGAAACCCATTATCACATTTTCAACCATATCCCATGATCTAGACAGATTGTAGCCTTAAAATTTTTTTGGTAAGTAGCAAAACTAGGTTTCTGTGGAACATAAGCATTATTTCAGAGATGTCACTGTAGGCAACTTGAATAAAAATAGTCTCTATTTATTTTTTTATTGGGACCCATTGTTATATATGTATATCAGTATATATTGTACTGAAAAATTATCCCATCCACTCTCATTACAACATTCTAACTGGTAACTTTACCCACTAATTTCAGTCTTACACAGAGTGATACAAATTTCTAAACAGAGTAATTCACAACTCACTTAGCTAAATTCACTACTACAAGCATCACATGTGCAGAACAGAAATCAACTTAATAACACATCCGCATATGATATTATTTTAGACCTATTCAGAGAATCAAACTAGTAATCATTCGTTATACTTTCTGATCAGCCTTTTGGTATCAATCCTTACAATGATCAGAAAAACTTGCAATCAATAAAGTCTTTTTACTAAGCAATTACATAGAATTCATGCATGATTTTTTCCATTCAAAGAAAGAGTACTTTAAAAAATTCCTTATAGAGACATTCACCTACAGTTCCCTACAACTTATCTCAGGTTCAAGTTCAATAACATAAAAAACTCTTATATTCTCAGGGTATATATACTATCAAAAATAAACAAAACAATATATGGAGTGATATAAGCTAATAAATTGAACATCAAATGCTGACTTAACTTAGTATCTAATTTATTATATTAAATAAATAAAAGAAATAAAACCCACAATCATCATTTAAAATCCCAAAAATTATTATAGATAAGTAATACTAAGATAGAAGTTAAAAACGCCTCTCCTTTTTTTTTTAGTTACATGTAGATATACAATTATATACATATATATTAGCAAAAAATTAATAAATAATTATAAGAACATTGACTATTTAAAGGTTAAACATTAATATGAAAAATAAAATAATTATCATTTTATTTATGCACACATACACATATGTTATTAATTTAAATTGCATTTATAATTAAAAAAATTAAGATCATAAATTTGCTAGCTATAACATACAATTATATTATTCCATACTTATTCGTACAGATGTATATGTATTACTTACATCATAAATTGTATATAATATAACAATCAATCTAAATAAAATTGAAACAAACAACTAATTATATTTACAATTATTTAATTATCAACCCGGCTTTTATCTCTTATTGAGACCTTTGCAAGATATAAAGTTTTATACATCACATGATTTATTAGCTACATTTACTCCACCTATTAGACATTATTTTACCTTCAACAATATAATTAACATTATAAATATAAATACATAAACAAATGACAAAATAAAAAATAAAATTACATAAAATAATAATAATAATAATAATAATAATAATAATAATAATAATAATAATAATAATAATAATAATAACAACAACAACAACAACAACAACAACAATAACAACAACTTAAAACTATATAAATACATATATTTTAATATACCTGTATAAATAAATAAATATTCAACTTCCCTTCCCTTTTATAAACCATCATTCAAATTCACCCCTAGCTTTTTACCATAATTTTTAAATCTTCCAATTATCTAATAATGCCCATTTTCCACCTAATCTTGCTGGACCTTTAACTATACTTACATATCTATCCAAATTTTTCTGAATGTATAAAGTTTCATAACATATTTTTTTTTTGATAATTTTTCCATTTTATATCTAAATATATTCTTCTCATACTCCATTTTATGACCAGTATCTAAATAATGTATATATGGACCTGACCTAATATCTTTCCTATTAATTGCACTATAGTGATTTTTCTCTCTATCAATTATCTTTCACTCTATCTGTCCTATGTATACCTTATTATAACTCCCATATTCAATTTTATAAACCATTCCTACCTTACTTTTCATACCATCTATCTTATTTGTATTACATAACACTCTACTCAAAAGACTTACTATTTTCCCAAGCTATAAAATGGAGTGTGAGAAGAATATTAGAGTTATAAAACGTGAAAAATTATTGAAAAAGGATATTTTATACATTCAGAAAAATTTGGATAGATGTGTAAATATAGTTAAAGGTCCAGCAAGATTAGGTGGAAAATGGGCATTATTAGATAATTGGAAGATTTAAAAGGTATGGTAAAAAGCTAGGGTTGAATTGTGAATGAGTGTTTATAAAAGGGAAGAGGAAGTTGAATATTTATTTATTTATATAGGTATATTAAAATATATGTATTTATATAGTTTTAAATTATTATTATTGTTGTTGTTCTTTTTTAATGTAATTTTATTTTTTATTTTATGTCATTTGTTCATGTATTTATATGTGTAATGTTAATTATATTTTTGAAGATAAAATAATGGCTAATAGGTGGAGTTATAAAACTTTATATCTTGAAAAGCTCTTAATTAGAGATGAAAGCCATGTTGATAATTAAATAATTGTAAATATAATTAGTTGCTTGTTTCAATTTATTTAGATTGATTATTATATTAAGTATATAACAATAACAACATTGTGGACAACTAATTATTTTTATATTGGTTATTTGACCATTGTATATTATAATGGTTGGGGAAGGTTTGGAGTCTTACTGTATCTGCCATACAGGGGCACCACTAGGCCATTCAAACCTGGAAAATTTATATAGTAGGCAGATACACTGCTAAGATCCAAATTTATTTTATATTTGACCATTAACTCGTGCCACTAGCTCATGGAGATGCAGAGATCTATAATAAAACTTGCTTAGAAATATTTTAAATAAAGAAAAGATTTAAATTTCTAAAATATATTTTTAATATAAAAAAAAAATAAAATAATAAAAGCCACTACCAGTAATATTACATTAAAAAACATTTATTAATGCACATATATAAATATTTAAAATTGAGGAATAATTTAGATATCATTAATCTTGAATTTAAATTACTATTTTACAAATTTTCACAGATGGATTTTAATAAGAGTTTGTTTATAATGTTGAGTATAGATATGCTACACAGATTCATTTGAAAAAGAAAATATTCTATAACCCTTATTTAACCCTAGGCCAAAAGTTTGCAGTCAAACTAATGCCAATCAATCCGATATATTGATGTATTCAATGCAGCGTAAATATGACAGGACAGTACCATACTGTCAGGAATACACATCTGAACAGCAGGGTTATGGAAGAAATTGTCTTTTGTCCAGTACAAGAATGTTACATCTCTCTGGTGAGAAGAACAATAAAATATATAAATAGAAAATTCCATAGGAAGGGATTGTGGTCCTTTTTGTCAACTTACCATCCAATTACATAGGCTAAAGGGGTGATCCAAGGAGCAGGGAATAAGTCTACTTCTGATGGTTGATAAGAATGAGATTACTTTTTCCAAACGTGGCATAAAGGTGATCCTGCACATAGTGGATCTTATTACATTTACTAATTACACCAATATATCCAATCCATTAACCCAATCTAACTGCAAAACAACTAACCCAAGATTAACCCTCCTTTAAACTAACATCAACTTAATAAATCTATATAGCCATCCACACCAACATTCAAATAATTTAATTAATATGAAATTATTAAAAAAAATGGAAATGATTATTAACTTAGCCAATTTATACATAAAATTAATTTAGAAATTTTCTTTAAGTCAGATAAGTTTCTTTAAAGTTAAGTTTAACTTATTTTGCTTATAGAAGATATATTGAAACAATCTATAATGACAGAAGTTAATACTTTCCATGGTAGATTACCTGGAGTCTGTTTTGTCCATTTTTGTGATCACTCTTGTAGACTGTTTGTCCTTTGAAATGGAGCCACTACTTGCTATTTAGTTGGTCAAGAACCATCATCTGGAGGCCTCAACTGGTTGTCTGGAAATTAAATCTACTGCAGACTCCTACATTGTAGTCTACAATATAGCTACAGTTTATAGATAGATTAATAGTCAGCCCCACAGCAACAATTATTTTGCCTTTTATGCTTTTGTAGCTTCTTATCAGCAATGCACTGGATCGATCTGTCACTATATTTTTATGCTCCATTTATGGTCCATGCTGTCTTCATGATTCCATTGGTGATTCTGCTTCAGAGTGGGGAAACAATCTTTAATTTTTTTATCTATATCTCCTATCTGACTTTTTTAATTATATATGAGCCTCAAGATCTAGTTTGCTTTTCATTTAATTAAAAGAACAATCATTTCCATTTTGAGATTACACAGGAATTAATTAATACCTGTTTCCATTTACATTTATGTTATTTTTTAAAAAATATTAATCTTTGAATCTTTACTTTTTTTTTTTATAAAAAAGTATGTTCAAATACTTTTTTTTTATTTAAAAAAAAAATACTTTTTAAGTTTTCCATCTGTGCGATATATATATGTTAAACAACTCTTTTTAATTTTAGCTTTTAGTTTTTAATAAATTTATTTTTATTTATGAATTTGTTTTTATTTTAATTTTAAAATAATGTAGCAGCATATGTATACCGTTACTATATATATATATTGTATTAACATATAAAAATAAAAACTATTCCATAGATTATATAGGTCAAAATATAATAAAATAAAAAAAACCTTATTTTCCAATGTATGTGATTTTCTTTTTCATATAACAATACATTTGATTTAATAAAATGAAGAAATATCTGGAACTAAGTTTTCTTCAATTGTTTTAATAAGAAAATGTTTTACTTTATTTGTATGCTTCTTTTTTTAAAAAAAATTGAAGCATTTGTTCCAGGCTTCCAGAAATATTCATCAGGTGTAAAATTACAAAAAAAGGAGGCACAAAGATTTAGATTTATTGATTTTTTTTCAGGATCATTTGTTTTATTGGGCAGGTAATTTGCATATAGAACAATAAGATATAGGTTTACATATTGATGAGGATAAAAGAACCTATACACTACTGAACTTCTCTATTCCATTTTACTTTCTTTAGTCATTCTAGGAAATAGTATTTTTACAAGACAAGAATTCATAATACATGCAATAACAAATATTTATACATTGAAAGCAACTGATGGTAATCTATATTGATACATGGTTGTGCAGTTTTCACCAGCAATCCAGAATCTAACTTCCCAACTAAACTTTTTTTAAATATAGGGGATTTGAACTCAGACTTTTAAGCCCCTTTATTATCCACTCTATCATACTACTGATACACATGACCACATGCATGCAGAAAAGCTAAATAATCACCAATACACACATTTCGTGCTAAACCAGCAACTCATCAGTTGGTCCAGATTACCATCTCCCATACACATACATATATATAATCAGTGCTCGGTTTATATTAAGATAGCAAATCCTTACACTTTAATGGACAGGCTTCAACCTCCTCCAACTCTTCAGCCATACATATCATTAAAATTCTAAACTTTTTTTGCAAAAGCACCACTGGATAATTTCTCTCTTTCTGCTACAAAGCAATCCAAGAACCAATCTAACAACAAACCTAAAAAAAAATCTTTCAACGTTAGTTCTAAAACCTCTTTTATAGCAATACACATAAAAAAGTTGCTGTCATTGTGTTTTTCTTCTATTTTTTTCTAATTGAATTCCCAGATAAATCTTTTACTTAATAAAATAATGGGTTTATTATACAAAAAAATATATATATTCTCAAATCCCTAGTTTTAATGAAAGAAAAAAACAAAATTCCTCTCTTCTTTACAAACGAAAAAAATATAGGAACAATAATAATAAAAATCTTCAATAATTTTAACCCATTTTAATTAATTATACTTTTATAAGATAATAATAATAAAAAAAACAATTTAATTTTCATTTTTTGTAACTTTTACATGGATAACATATATATATATGCAGATGTTCTTTTTTATAACACACCCAAATAAGAATTAAATATTTGTATACATACAACAAAATTCTCAAGAGAATAATATATCTACAAACATATATTTTGAACCTGAATCTATGTTTGTTTATTTTAAAGTGTTTCTATTAAACTCATTAATGTATTTATATTTATAAAGATAGCATAATGATAACTTGTGATCGGGGTTTGATCATCATTATCTCATTACAATATATAAATATGATAGATTTCAGCTCATCATTTTGTCATGCTAATAATATAGGATTCAAATATGATTCTGTAAAATACAAGATTTTTTCCCACAGTCCGATTGTGTTTAGGATTTTTTTAGATTGTTTATTCATAGCTAGTTCAACTGGTCATGCAGAATTTAGAATCAAATACATATATCTTAAACAAGTAATAATATAATTATTACTTCTTAATGAAATTGTAACTATAATTACCAATTAATTCATAATAATAAACACATATTATCTTTGACATCACATTAAAATAACCAGTCAACTTTTTCAGAACAGTTATTTTATGGCTTTTAATATTATTCCTTAGTGTATTGCAGAATCCATTCATAGTATTCCAATATAATGATAAAAAAACAGTCCATATATTTCAGGTTTGTTCAGTCAGTTATGCAATTTGACAGCACTGATAGGTTGAATTTAAAATTGCTTTGTTATCAATTTGGTATGTTTAGAGTGTTGTGCACTATATGTCAGTATATTTTTGAAAAATACTCTTTCACTGAATTTCAGACTATTTCACTTAAAACTTTTACAGTTAATTAAAATAGGACGAAAAACAAATGGAGAACGAAACCTTGACTTTTGTTAATTGTTTAACTAAACCTCACTTTTTTTAAACGTTGCCCTTCATATGCAAAAATATCTTTTAAACAATCTTTAAAATATGCCAATTTCATTTCAAAGTCTAGAAATACAATGAGATTCCTTACCTTCTCTGTTTTTAAATTGCCATATTAATAATTACAAAAGTCCATTTCTAAATATCTGAAGACTGAAAAATAAAAAAAATATTTAAATAGAGGGATTTGAACTCAAGATTTTTCAATCTATTCAATGTCCACTGTATCTCACGCACCTGATACCCATGACCAAAAAAACACATGATCCTCAATATACATGTATCAGTTGCTTGAGAGAGAATGAAGGATGAATAGACTGAAAAATTTTGATTTCAAATCCCTCTATTTATATACATAGGAAACATTTGATAATACATGGTCTGTTGATCCACACCACCTGATGGTACTGTTTCTATGCTAAAGCACAGAAATATGCCATTTACAAGGCCACTCATATATTTTATGGCCTGTAAACTGTTCAAACACTCAAGCTGTTGAAGTGCACTCTTCCCCAACATCTCTAGAATGTGAACATTATTAGTGATGAGTATGGGATTTTCTCTATACACATTAGTCTTGTCTATTCTACAGCATATTATATGAAGGTGTGTTTATTTGTAATGACCAAAATTATATTAGAACAGATTTTTTTTATTGTTGTTAAATGTATTGTAATTTATGTGAGTAATTACAAATTCTAACTAATTATCAAATGCCCCTGCTTTCATTCTCAAGTGTCTAAATGTACTAAATGGGGAGTGTAAATCATGATTCGGCAAAGTTCACGATCAAGTCACGCACTTTACAATACTTTATTGAGATCAAAACAGTTCAATGACACACAATGGTTCGGCATTGAAATTTGTCAATTTGCCTACTACAGAAGCAGATGTGGTGGCCTTTCTTCAACAGAAAAATATTCTACCCACCCAGAAGAACTGCATTTGTGGTTGTTTAATGAAATTAAGGAATTGTAAAACATCTCAAATGGAATGCGCATCATGGCAATGTCGACGAAAGTGTTCCTTCATCACAGAATGTGATCTGAGGGCTGCCAGAAATACGTCTAATTTATTACTGGAGCCAGGATGAGCTTACAGTAAAGCATATTGTAGCTGAGTTGCTCTGTTGAGAAAGCCTTATTTTTCATCCTTGTCACCAAATTGATGGTCCCGGTATGACAGTGGAAGTTGATAAAACCATGTTCAGCCTATGAAAAAATCACCAGGGCAGAATCCTTCCACAACAATGGATTTTCAGAAGTATCTTTCATCAGAAAGGTGATTGTTTTGTAGAGGCTATAGTCTCCCATTCTGCCAACATCCTTATGCAGTCTATCCATGAGATCATCAGTTTACTGCAGTGAAATGATCTTTTTTCTTTTGATTTTGTTCTTTTTGGGTTTTTTTTTTAAAAACAAAAATAATGTAAATACAAAATGTTTTTAAAAAGCAAATTATTTTTTTATGTATTTGTTTATAAATAAAAACTTGGTAAATGACAACAACAAAAAAAAGTGTGTTAAAAAAGTCATAAAGAGTTGAAAAAAAAGTTTCTTTAAAAAAAAAAAGACCGGAATCAAATTATTTTTAAACAAACAAAAAAAAAAAAAAAGCCGAATGTTTTTACAAAAAGCCAAATCACAAAAAAAAAATTATGTATTTTTTAAAAATATACATAAAACTGGTTAAAAAAAACCAAACAAATCCAAAACATTACAAAATCAAAACAGCACGGTAACATTATATCTATTTGTTTTTCACTAGCAACAGTGCCATTGGGTGGTGTGGATCAACAGACCATGTATTACCAAAATTCAGTATAAGGAAATAACCTACTGCCTTCAAGTTATGTATAAAAAATATTTTATAAAAAGGGCTTTATTTAATTTAAAAAAAAATAATATACTAAAAACTAAAATATTTATTTTTCTTCATCCACAGATTAGGTTGTTAAAATAAGTCATTGAAATACTTAATTTATGGAAAGCCTACATTTATCCTTTCATGTTAAATATGACAACTCAAATTATACTTTAAAAATGTTTTGTTTTTGAATACATTATTTCCCAACTTAATTAATAATTTTTTTATGAAATATTTTATATACATTATTAATATTAAAGTGGAATTCTTTTTATTAGGAATTCATGGCTGAATAACAAACATTAAATCTTATTAAAAATAATGGATTATTGGCAAAACCTTACAAAATGTTTATCTAATATCTTTATACTCCCTTAAGTGCTTGGTATTTATGTAAGGATTCACAATAGTAATCATCATCAATTTGTACCCACTATTTTGATTTACAATCAATTATTTACTATAATGATTTTTAAAAAAGATTTTTTCTGGTCATTTTGCAAAATTGATTATATATAGGGTAGTTATCAAAGCTGTGCCATTCAAAATAGTGACTTTGCAGAGCTTATTCATAATACACAATATAACAGTGTCGCATACAATAATTTGATTATAAACTTAAATTACAATTGATGAATGCACAATACAGTATTTTATTACATTTTTATCCAGAATTCTTGCAAGACAATCAGTACTTTATTAATGACATATCCAAAGTAATGATTTTCATTGTTAATGATTATAAAATCACCTAAAAACATTTTATTCAGTATAATAAATAATCAAAATTATATTTTGATGAGATGTACCACAACCAAATACATTAATACAGTATTAGATTTTAAAATATTTACATTAATTTTAAAACTATATTATATTTTTTCTACTTTTAAAGATAAAAATTATTATGTTATTGTACTTGCAGCAAAAATTATGATCACTGTATTGTAATTTAGATATCGTAATTATTATTTTGAAAATAAAAAAGATTCCATAGATTATGCAATAAAATAATGAACTTTATATAATCAAAAATTATTAAATTTAAATTTAAAATAATCTGTAATCTGCTTGTCTGATTTTAAAACAGCTTGAATTATTTCAGAAATAGCATATGTTATCGTTATATATAATAATATGGAAATGAAAAAAAAATTGAAAATTTCACTCAGCATAAAATTAAAAATAAATTTTGGTCATATAACATTAATATTTAATTTTAAATTGCTTTCAGTGTAAATATTAACTAAAGTATTCAGTCACTCAATTTTGGATTAAAAGCTTAATGAATGCTAATTTCAATCAAATTGAAATGTTTCACGTATATTTTTTGCAGTTGAAAAAAATTGTGAGTATAATTTCATCCAGTTAATAATAAATTTTGTTTGATATAAATTTTGTTTGATATAAAATGTAATACAAACAAATTAAAGATATCAAGCTTTGGTCGAGAGGTCAGCGCAGCAGCCTTACAAGCAGTTGTCCCGGGTTAGCAGGTTCTCTTCCTGGCTGATGCTATGGTACATGAAAAAAGATTCATACCTTTAATATTAATTTAAATAATGTGTATCTCTGACTTTACAAATAATGCAGTATTCAAAAGATTTCTAAGTTCATCTCAAAGAAAATGTCAACTGCATTTAATAGAATGTGGCATTTCATGGCCAAAAATATGCCAATGTAGCATATTTGTATATAAAATGCTGTTAAAATGCCTGTATTAGATACATTTTTGTTAATATGTTAGAATTTGTATTTTTTTTTCAAATTAACTGTAATATACATTTTTATAATTCGGCTACTCTTATAATTTTAATAAATAACTAGTCTTTATAATCCACAACAGTATAGTTACATGAGATATTATTAAATATTGTTCCCTAATTCTAAATAATTTCACTTAAATAATATAAGATTATGAAATTTAAAAAAATTATATTTCAGTATGGACATTTTTTTTCACCATAAGAGTTAATAATTTTATGGAAAAATACTTGAAACAACCAATCACAAACTGTCTCTTTCTCAGTTATGTTTGCATAGTGATTTATTTTTCTAATCATAACAAAAAAAAGTACATTTACAGTTACTCATGTTTTCAATTTGCATATCAAATCTAAAAATGCCTTGAATCAATGAATGAGACTTTATAATATGTTGTATGAAGAGAAAATAAAAAAAAAAAGTCATCATTTATTTAAACTTTTTTTTCTAACAATCATCAGTCAATGACATTTGTTATACTCCTCCAAAGAAAACCATGAACACTAAAGGATTAAAATATAATAGACCCTTTAAATGAGCAACTGATAACTCAGAAAAATGGTTGGTGATGATTGCTGAATGAATGAATTATAAGAGTGAGTTTAAACTAAAGTTTTTTTTTACATTGATTTAAGTTGTATTAGCTTGCCTACATATATTTTAAGTGCATATCTGCAAAATCAAAATACACACACAGCATAGCTTACACATGCATATATCATACATTAAGCTTTTTAAAAGTAGTATATATGCTAGATTAAGTTGTTTGTTTATATAATATTAACAATTTATGACATAATATTTATCTTTTGGAATGAAAAAAAATATTTTTCCATAGAAAACCATTATAATCCCTTGATTTCTATACTATCTTCTTGCTTTATGATAAGTTTTGGGGGCCAACTGCTCTTATTAAGTGGAGTAATGTTATAATTGGAATTTTAAAAAATACAGAAATAATAAAAACATTTGTTGTATCAAACAATTAATAATGCCTGCAGTATTAATACGTTCAAGTAATGAAACTATAATCAAATGCTACTCTTTTATTCAGTGATTCAACCAGATATATCTATACATAATTTAAAAGAAATAAGATTCTATTGGTTTTAAAATATTCTCCAAATTATAGACAATTTTTTTTTTAGATATTGAACATGATTTTAGTGTAGCTTGTGTATTTTAAATAAAGCAATAAAAAAATTATTTATTCACTTCCTCTTGTATTAAAAGAGAGAAGAAAAAATCCAGAAGAAAATATCTCAATACCTGTTGGAAACATCATGCAATAAAAGATATACAATTTATTACTTTATTTAAAATAAGCAATATGAAAGCACTTATAAAGTTATGGAACAACTTAAAATATATTAGAAATATATTACAATGCCATTTACATAGGCATGCAGAAATAAAATAATAAATTAAA
This sequence comes from Epiperipatus broadwayi, assembly GCA_028023455.1. Lineage (NCBI taxonomy): Eukaryota > Metazoa > Onychophora > Udeonychophora > Euonychophora > Peripatidae > Epiperipatus > Epiperipatus broadwayi. The sequence continues at coordinate 3,679,581 of JAQFVV010012435.1, read as the reverse complement.
AAACAAAATTGGCCTTTTTTATATAAATTTACTTATTGAAAGGTTTCTGTATATTAACAGAATAAATTCATTTATTCTTTAAGCTTTTGGTGTTTATAGACTTACTTTTGCCACATTGATGGAAACTCAGAGTGAACTTAATATATTAGATAAAAACATTGCATTAAACATCAAAAGCTTAAAGAATAGATAGATTCATTCATTTTGTTATCATGTAAAGTGTTACTTATTCATAGCCTAAAGAAAAGTGGTTTACTCATCTTAATTATATCTACAATAAGCTATGTTAATTTCACAGAGCTTTTCTAATTGCTCTAACAAGTTTTGTTGATAAAATGCCTCAATAGTTAACTCTTATATAAATTCTGGCTTTGGATTAGTATAAGCTACCTAGCACTTCACTGAAGAATTCCAAAGCACAAAACCATAGGTCCGGGGTTTGGGTGTGGTTTCTGATAGAGATATTTTAAATGATTTCTCTTGCTAGCATTTTATCAACAAAGCTTGTTAGAGCAATTAGCAAAGCTCTTTGTTTTTATTTACAAGCTTACAAAATTGAGTCATGTGATATAGGACTCTTTTTATGTTAATTTTATATTTGTTGAAAACAGATCTAAAATGAGGCTCTGAAGAAGACTGCAGAATAGTCAAAATTGTCAGAAAAATATTAACAAAAAGCATTATTAGAAATTCAAGAGAATGTCAGTAGGTGGTAAAAATGAACTATTTCATTTACAAACTCATATATATATATATATATATATATATATATATATATATATATATATATATATATAATTGAAATATTTGGCTTTAAAATGTATTGACATATGCTGCAGCTAGAGGGCACTTTAAATGTATATAGTCGGTTGCAATGAAATAATCTTATTAGTCTGATATATTATCTTATTTACTAATGGAGTGAAAAGCAACATTCATCCCCAATCTTTTGTGTATATATTTTAATAATTATATTTATAGTTTCTTATTAGTTCTACTATTTTATAATACACTAATTTAAATAATATAGTTCTAATGTCTTATTAATATTATTTTTATTATATCAAATTTTAAACTTATTTTTTTAAAAAAGAAAACTTTGAAATTACATAATATTGTTAAAAATTCACTTACATTTATAAGTTTTCGACTTTACTACAGTAATCTTATATATTTTTTTGTAATATGATAAATATAATCATAATGAATATTGATATTATTTACAGTATCTCTTCAAAGTCAAATTATCATTGAAGTATGAATGTTCAAATTTTCTAAACCTATACATCACTTGATGAACAGAGGTTCGGAAAGAAATTGCTCTGGAAAATTTTACACTGCATGTTAACTCATAATTTCATAACAAGCATTAGATGAGTGCATTTAATATCTGGAATGATTTGATTCATTACAAATAGTTTCTTTTTATACATTCATAAAATTTTCACTCCATTACATGTTATAAAAACATATGAATAAAGATGAAAAAGTTACCACTATATAAATAACTCGTTATGCATGTTGAATAAAGATATCCAAAAACAAAGATAAATGATAGAATGTTGTCAAAGTTGTGGGGATAGAAAGTTTATGACTTGTAAATCAAATTACAATAAATATATTCTTATATACATGCTAATTAATATTTTTAGTCCAGAATGTGATATAAAGCATTTAGTTTTAAAGTATTTCCATTTGTAGGTATTAATAATTAATTGTATATCCAAAACAAACAGAATTGTTTTGGCTGCACATTTGAAATTTTCTGTATACACTACCCTTTTTTTTTGCACAGCCTTCAATTTGAAATCTGAAAAGGAAAATAACAAAAATGTATAAATATTTAAGAGTTTTTTTTATCTTAATTTAGCAATACAAAAAATAAAAGTATTTTGCAATGTTTTTATTATTTTTATACCATACTAAATAAGGTTATGTAACTTTAATTATGCTGCTTAATAGCATTTAATATAAGTTTTGAGTATCAAATTTTAAAATTAAAATTATGTGAAAATACATATAATCCACATCAAATTAACACTGATTAATGTTTTAATAATAAATTAATAGAATCTTCTAATTTTTTTTTAGTATATGCACAATCAAAACTTGAATTCAATAAAAATATTCATCAAATATTTATGGCTGAGAAGAATATGTGATTTTTGAGCACAAATTCCACATCTATCATACTATTGCTCTTTTACATTGTACAGTTTAGATTAATCTAATGGTTACTTATTTAAGTAGTCATGTATAGATAGTAAAAGTGATAAAGTAATCAAGTCTACTATTCAAATTCCGTGCAAAAACCACCTGATTAACATTATGATGTAGATTAATTGAGGTATTATGTGATATTCAGGCAACATACACTATTGGTTAAGCTTTGATTCATAAACCTTTGGTTATGTTACTTTCCAATAACAAATTAGTTGAGAAAACAAAAAGTAGCATTGATATCATAAAAAATATATTATATATATTAAAATAGACTTGGGATGGACATATTTCTAAAAGTGTTGATAATATCTAAAAAATTGAAGTCTTAAACTAGATCTCAAAAGATGATAAAAGATTTAGAAAAACTCAGCTGGCAAATAAATAAAAGAATTAATAAAGTTTATTGGTGTGATGTGGAGAAAAGAGGTTACAGATGAGAAACTGAATTAAACTTAGAGACACTTTCATCATGTAATGGATTAATAATATCTTAAAATAATGATGATCATATATTTCTCTGCTGTTTTAAAACATTATTTATTCTTTCCTCCATCCATTTTTAAAAAATTTTCTTTTCAAAGACATTGTGGATTTTACAGTTAAATAGAAATTTAAATGAGGCAATAAATAAAGCAATCATATTGACAGATACAAGTAAAAAAACTTAAACAAATAAAAAAAAACTGTTTTGTTGATTTTTAATAATAATCAACATTTTTTTTGATAATTTCCACCACAAGTTTTTAAAAATTTAAATATATCCATAATCCAATTTATCCACTACTTTGAACACTTTTTAGCAAAAAACTTTTTATTGTATCTACATTTCAACTGTCCTGCAGTCTTCTGAGCTATTATATCTGAAGAAAACTGCAGGACAGTCGAAATGTAGATACAATAAAAGGCTTTTGCTAAAAAGTGGTCAAAATAGTAGATAAATTACATTTATATAAGATATTACAGCAAAATAAAGGAAGTGGTCAATTTAGTAATATATCCATAATCATTTTATTTTACTAAAACCTATGTTTGGGTCATCAGAACAAATTGTAATTGAGATTTTTAAATTCTATAAAACTGTCAATGTTTTTTTTTAAGTGTCATAGCATCGACTGGGACGTAAACCCACATCTCGGGCAGCTGCCTGCAAGTGCAAGGCAGTCACACTGACCTCTCAACCACCAATACATAAGTTAAATAAACAATGCAATGATGTGTATAAACTGTGGGAATTCATATATTAGTTTATATTATCATTATATAATTTTTCTCTCACATCTGATGTCTATGAGATTGAAATCATTGCAAATGATGAATTATTTTAAATATCAAGGACTAATTTTGATGAATTTATTACTATGTTGTTGTTTTAAACAGCATTTATGCTAGGATAATCTAAGACTATTACTAATGTCTTGTAATTATAATGAAATTTGCATCTTCTTACATTTTCTATATAATATTAAAATACACAATTTATATATGTACATTAACATAAGTTCATATTTATTTATGGATTACTATCCTTTAGATATAATTAACTACTAAGAATATTTATAAAATGCAACAACAACAATTAGATTACATAATGATACTGGGAAAGTCAACATTGAGAAGGTATAAGACAGTGTGGCTTCATATCTCCAAAACTTTTTACAGCAGTGCTGCAAGAAGTATTTTGTGGATTAAAATGGGAATCTAAAGAAGTGAAAGTAAATGGAGATTATTTAAGTCATTTAGATTTTTCAGATGATGTAGTTGTTTTTGCAAATAATGCTTTAGAACTGCAAAAAATGTTGCAAGAGTTATCAGATGAAAGTAGGAAAGTAGGACTAAAGATAAATGTTAAAAAGACTAAAGTAATGTTTAATGGATTTTTTCAAAATTGAAAAATAAAGATTGATTATGATCAGCTCAAAGAAGTTAACAGTTACAAATACCTTGATCAGATTATTAATACAGATGTAAACATAATGAACAAAATTAATCATAGAATTAAACATGGTTGGATTGCTTTTGGTAGGAGTAACTTGATACTAAAAGGAAATATGCCTATGTGTTTGAAAAGGAATGTTTTTAATAAATGTGTTTTACCAGTTCTTACTTATGGCTCTGAGACTTGGACACTTAATAGAGGAGCACTACAGAGATTTGACACCACTCAAAGAAGTATGGAGAGATGCATGTTGGGAGTAACAAGAAGAGATCAAAAATGCAATACATGTGTAAGAGAACAAACAGGTGTTACTGACCTCATTGAAAAAATTTAAAGACTGAAGTGGAGTTAGTCTGAACATAATGCTAGAAGAGATTATAATAGATGGAGAATTGAAACCTTAAACTGGATTCCATGAGATTGTAAAAGATCACATGTGAGATGGATAGATGAAATAAAAAAGTGTGGAGGGATGACATGGAGAAGAGAAGCTAAGATCGGAGATGGATTGAACTTGGAGAGACCTTCACCCTGCAGTGGATTGATAATGGTTGATGATGAATTACTAATTTGCCACACAAACTTTAGATATATGAATAAAATCATCTAAAAAATTAAATTATCCCCAAGATGCGTATTTGGCCGAAGCAATACTTCTCAATTGGCCTATGTTGTAATTTCTCATTTGTCTTCATCACTTTTATTATTTAAAATTTTTTATAGTAAAACTAATTAAACGGATTAAGTTTTATTAAATAAATTTAATTTGAGCAAATAATTAAACTTGATTTAAAAGTAATGAAAAGTGAGAAACTTTGAAAAATGAAAAAAATGATCTTTACACAAAGAAATTTACCCTTTAAAAAATAATTCTCATAAAATTAATATCTTGCTTGAGTAGCGCTCTTTATACTCTATAAAAAAAGTTAGTCACTTAAAATTAATTTACAATAATTAGTTTTACATAGTTAAATTTAAAGAATTATTTAATGCTTTTGGAAGATACAAGTGCATGCACACAAATGTGTATATGTTACTTAAAATTAATAAATACACTTTTTTTTTACTGAATGCAGAAATTTTTATAAAAAGATTCACACTTGTTTTTCCTTTGTTTTACAAAATACCTAAAATAAAATTTAAACTAATTTTTAAATATTATCCTTAATAATAACTAGTATATATAATATTTTTAAAGGTGATAATTTTTAATATATATATATGTGCATTAAAAAATTCTGATTTTAATATTAATAGTTAATAAAATTTTATATATTTTATGAAACATTTTAATTTTATATAAAATATAATTTTTAATTTTTTTTATTATACTATTTTATTTCACTTGGTTTTTTTTTGTCAAAACATGAATTCATTAGTTGCACGATATATATATTCAAACAGAGATCAAGAGAGAAAATATGCAATGCAGATGATAACAAGAAGAAACTTCGCTCATAAATATATCGTTTTTAAAACATAATAAAATATACTGAATTAAATCTATTAACTATAAAAGCATTGTAATACATTTACATGCACTTACAAAATAGTTGTACTTTTATTAATCAATTTGCCATCTTAGCAGTAATTTATTTACAGTCCAACACATCATTGGTTGGAGATAACAGCCACCTAATTAAATCCAACTTTTTGAAAGTAAGCAAGTAATTTAACTTCATTCGGAATATATTTAAACTAAATTTCAAAATAAACTTTAACTGTATACAATCAATACCTTGTTTTGCACACGCATTTACGAAAACAATATAGAGAAAACATTTATATGTATATAAAACTAAATATAGAATTAAAATTAATCGGAAACAGTTCTTATCTTATGAGACCGTGACGTAATGAAAAAATTTTGTGCTGAGTGCAAGTCGTTGAGATTCAGTGTTTAATAATTAGTTTCCTTACTAGTGAAGGTCATTCACCAAGTGCATGCTTACAGAGGTTGGCCTTGTTATATCAGAGGGATGGTTGTTATATAGTGGAGTTTGGGCTGAGAGGAAGACCTCATAAAAAGTAAAATAACACAAAAAAATAAAAAATATTTAATATATCTTTTGGAAAGTTTGGGATTACAATGAGTGGGTTAAAGATTTATTTATGAAATCCAAAATGTATCACCAAGAAATTCGTGGAAACAGGGATTTGAGATTAATAGTGTTTTAACTTAGTTTCATTCACAATTAAATATTCCCCGAATGACATTTTCCAACCTAACAGTAATCTATTTACAGATATATATTTAAAGGAAATTACTTCTAATTTTAGTAATATGGAAAAAAATAAAAGTGAATTGGCATAACTGAATCTACAAATGAAGATTCCAGGTTTAAAACTTAGTCTCGCACCTCCAGTGCTCAATTGTCATACAATCTCATGAATCCCAGGTTTAAATCTCAACCTCACCCTTCTAATGTTTAACCACCACATGACTCTCATTCGTTTAATCATGTATATATTTAGTTGTTTATTAAAATGTTCAGTCTTCTTTAAAAAAAAATTATAATGGGAATTTTATAGCTTTTCTGCAGGTAGCCACTGAATAAACTAACCATAACATTGCATTTACACACATTTACATCGTGCATGTAACTTAAGTTTTATTCTTAAAAACAGATAGATTAAGTGTAATACAATCAAAAAATAGCACATGATCATTATCAATGATAGTTTATCATTAATTGTGACTCCATAACACAGTTTATTGTATCATCACAATTTTAAGTTTCTAAAAAAAAAATCACAATTCATTTGCAAAAAAAAAAAATTAAGAAATTAATTAATAAGTAGAATTCATTAAAGAGGATGATTATAAAATGGAATAAGTCCAAATTGATATAATGATTATTCTGCATAGCTTAGTGTGGTGATAGAATGGATAGATGTAATTGCTGAGCATTTATACTTTACAGAACAATTTTTCGCTCCTTCTGTTGCAATATTATATGATCTTTAAAACAGGCAGAATTCTCCATACAGTAGGGCCACTCAGTGCAAGCCAGAGTAATCAATGGATGCCAGAAGGCTTGAACATAAAATCCCTATCTAGTGCCTATTCATCCAATATCCCCAGATTAGTTTTTAGCTTGTGGCTTTCATCAGTGAGGAGCCTTGCTTCTGAAAGCACTGGATCTAGTTGCAGTGCTCTCAGACTCAAGGTTCCGTACTGACAAAAGCCACAAGCTAGAAACCAGTCTGGGGATATTGGATGAGTAGACACTAGATAGGGATTTTATGCACAAGCCTTCTGGCATCCATTGATTACTCTGGCTTGCACTGAGTTTTACTACTGTATGGAGAGTTTTTTTCTGTTTTAATAACAGTTATGAACAAGTATAAGAAATGGTGATCATGTGATTATATAATCTTCTGAGTGAAAAATCATTTTCTCATATGTATTTATAATATATTCATTGAACAAACATTTATTTATATGTGATTTTAATCATGATGCAGGATTTCCATGAATTTCAGTTTTGAAGTTGTTGAAATTTGAGAACATAGACTCATTAATTTATAGAAAGGTAATTTCACATCTAACAAAAGTATTACAATTATAGATCTTAGTAATAAATATAAGCTTTGATCAAGTTACTTTTAACTCTTCAGTCCTTGTGTATAATTATCATAAAGCATATCAGCCACTCATAAGTGAGTATGGCCAATTCAACTCCAAGGAAATATAAAGAAGAAAACAGATTAAAAGAAGCTGCTTTAGTGATGAGCTTTATGATAATTATGCACACCACTCTCTGGAGACAATTACATCCCCATGCAGAATACATTGGGACATTTTAAAAATTTATTTAATATTTTGCAATGCTAGCTTTCAATTTCTTTACTGAAAAATTTTGAAAGATTTTTATATCATATCTAATTATAAGCGTCCAATGTATTCTATTCAGCCATATATACCCAAGTGAAATAATCAATCCTGAACTTCTTTACAATGACTTTGAGATAAGCCTTATAACATGGGATGTACAGCTTCTTCAAACCCATTCTTGAGTTCATCAAAAAACTCATCTTTTTAAGAAATGCTGCATTGTTCATTCACTTTACATATCTAATCCAATGAAGATGTGATTTTGCAATTGTGGTCTCTATAATATCACACCCAAAAAATTTCAAAAATATACTAATTGTTTTTACAAACTTTCCATTGTGTTTTTAAAATTTTATAGAACAATCTTAAATGAATTTTTTTATTATATACGTCAATAAAATATCCAAATCTAACTTCTATATGGTAAATGAGATAAAATAACAGTTCAATACGCATCTAACTTAATTGTACTATTTACTCACCAATGATGAAATACTCTATATTTTAATTTGTTTAAAGTAGCATTATGTTGCATCTTAACATCTAACTTCATCTTTGTATTTATAAAACTACCATAGAGTGAATTTGAATACAGACTTTCAAGTTCCTTTCAGCTATCCACTTCATCTTATATAACTGATACACATGTCCACATACATGTGAAAAAGATAAATGATCTCCAATACATGTGTTTTGTGTTAAACTAGCACTCATCAGTCAGTCCAGATCACCATCTTCCACACACACACACACACACATATATATATATATATATATATCATTGTTCAGTTTATATTAAGATAGCAAATCTTCTGATGATAGAATGCTCAAAGCCATTGATGATGTCAATATTACTATCATATCCATGTTGACTGTGACAGCAATATTGGCATCAACAATTGTTTTGAGATACCACCATCACATTGTCAATAATATGGATGGCTGAGGAAATAGAGGGTGGGGAAGAGTGAAGTCCATTAAAGTTTGAAGATTTGTTATCTTAATATAAACTGAGCACTGATTATATATGTGTGTGGCAAATGGTTCAGCATGAAATATGTATATTGGATATCATTTATCTTTTTTCACATGTGTATTGATTACATAAGAGAGAGTGGGTAGCTAAGGGGATCTTGAAAGTCTGTGTACAAATCCCTTCTAATTACATATAAAATTCAGTATATACATTATAATATATTGAAATATTAAAGGTATCATAGATATTTAATATTGTTTATATTCTTAAGATGATAATCATCTAAAATAAGAATTCCTCAGGATTTTTCTTCCCTCACTGTGTGACTAAAACTTGAGTTTTTTGAAAATTAATTATTAAATCAACATTTTTATAATTTTGATTAAGCACATTCTATGTATTATCTTTTGAAATGACAAAAATAATGTCATCATTAGGTATATTTTACTACTGCATTAAACCATAATAAACAATAATTGTATAATCAATTGCCCCGTTGAGAAGAATTCCATTCAGGTAATCTAAGCTGAGTGCTTTTTACTTACCTAGGAATTTATTCTGGAACATTTACATTTAAATCTGTTATTCTATTATTATTCTGCATTAAACTGTCCAAAGAATTAATGTGCATACAATTAAAGAATAGACATGTTATTTACTACACAAACATTCAATCTTATTGTCACAATTATTACAGAGAGATGATGAATAAGATGAGAGGGATATGACAATTGGATCCTATACTAAATTAAGTGATTGAATATATTAAGGTAAAGAGAAACAAGAGTAGGGAAAATAAAAAGAATGAAGACAAGAGATAGAAAGCTATATTTTTTTAGAGGAATGGATTGTGTATTTGACTTGTAATTAGTTATTTCTATGAGAGAGATTAAACAAATTGAATTGATACATAAAATAATAAAACAGTATTTTCCTGGTTGTGACATAAAATTGTGTTCTGTTGGGTATCAATAACAAGAAGCAATTTTTAGCACAACATTTGTAGGTATATTTGAAAGTGAAATAGATGGAGGTGATATGCAAATTCTTGTTGCAAGATTATGGTTATGTGCAATTTGTTGCTACATAAATGGACTGTAAGCTAAGTTTTTGTAAACATTTAAACTTTATTCTCATTTTAATGGAGAATCATATTGTAAGAATTTTATAATGCATTTTACTGCAAAAATATTTATTTTTGTTTATAAAATAGACCTTAATATGTAATAATCAAATGATTAGATGTTTTGGAAATCATGTAGTCAAGTTTGATCTTGGGATTTTACAAATTTAGTCTTCCACTATGGTAAACTGAAAAAGGCAATACAATTTATTCAGTTTTCAGGAGCAAAATTGACTGAGAATTTTGAAATAGTTTATAAAATGAATATTTTTACTCCACAGCTTTCCATAAATATTGTAAAAACTTGATTTTGAAAAAATAAATTATTGCCAAAAACCAGATTTCTTAAAAATTTGTCAATTTCCTTATTGGATTTTTCTTTTAAAATTTAACACATTTGTTTATTTTTCTGAAGAAGTCTGCTACATAATCAAAACTGTCAGCTAATTTAATTTTTAAAAAAAAGTTAATAAAAGTGAAAAAATAATAATTTTCAGAAATATATTTATTACTAGCTGTTTTTGTGACTTTGTTACTATTATTAAATTAAAAAAATATAATATAGTTGATAATTAAAATATATTTGAATAATATTTACAGGTGTTATTAACAGCAGGCTAAAAATAATTATTGTAATGCATTTTTATAAACAATGTTATAAGATAGTTTTTATCTGCTGTTGATAGATAACTCATGTATTATTATTTCATAAAAATATTTTTTAAATATATTTTAATTCCCTACGTTTTATTTTACAAATGCAAATACTCATAATTTTGCACCCATTAGTAAAATAATAATAAAAATAAAAAGATAAAAGAATATAATGCAGTTGATTATTAAAATATATTTCTAATTTATAATAAATAATAAAAATCATATACAACAGCTTTATGAATATATATAGTAATAATAATTACGCTTAAAATATCTTTTTCAGCATATGACTTCGTCTTTTTTCAAATGTTAAACATTTATTTTAATATTGAATTAGATGCTTAACATTTAAAAGGGGCAAGATGCTGTGTGCTGAAAAAGGATTTTTATATGTAATAATTATATATATATATATATATATATAGTAACTGAATGAAAATGAATCATGAAAAATGGTCATGGATTAAAGTGAATCTACCCCTGTACACAGTCAACAGGTAGATCAGTCCCATAGTTGGGAGAGAGTGGTTCCACAATCTGGATATACCAATTAATATTATTAAAAAAAATGTCTCTGGAAAAAGAAATGACATACAAATACCCTAATTTGTTTAATGAAGTATTGGGATTAATTAATATGAGTCCAGTTGAGATGGAATTGCTGAAAAATGCATGACTAGTCATGTGTAAACCACAGAAAACCCCATTCACACAAAAAGAGAAAGTAGCAGAAAAACTATAATCATTGGTTGCTAAGATTGTATTAATGCCAATTGAATCATCAGATTGGACATTGCCTATAGTAGTGATAACCAAACCAAATGGCAAAATTAGATTATGTGGTGATTACAGAGTAACAGTAAATAAATATCTGAACAGGGGAGCATACCCCATTCCTAATGTACTAGCCAGTCTTCAAAATGCCTTGCATTTTGCAAAGTTGGACTTAAATTCCACATGTCAGCAAATATAGGTGACAGACAAATCAGTGAAAATTTTAACTTTGACAACACTGATGGGATTATTTAAATGTAAACATTTACTGTTTGGCTTATCAACAGCCCCTAATATTTTCCAAATGAAAATTGACACATTGCTCTGGGGTATGAAAAGAATTATTCCATATTTCAATGATTTGCTCATCACCGCTAACTCAAAGAGATGCTATATGAAAGGCTCTTTACTGTATGTGAAAAATTTAACAAAATGGGAATAAAATTAAACACCCAAAAAGCATATGGCACACAAAAGAATTGTTTTTTTCTTGGCTACATTTTTGATAGTGGAAAGAAATCAGCACCTGAGAAAGATAGAACAGTGAAAAATGCAACGAAGTCTAAAATGTTAAACAACTACAACAGTATTTAGGATTAATAATTTTTTTCAAGCCGTTTTTACAGAATAAAGCACACATAGCAAAACCATTGTATGACTTACTGAGAAAAGATCCAAAATGGCAATGATTGGAAATTTATGATGAAGCATTTAACAAAACTAAAGACGTATTATCATCTGATAAATTATTAATACACTTCGATAGCAATTTTAAACTGCATTTAACCATGGATGTGTCAGAGTGGGGGGATGGGGGAAGTTCTCTCTCACCCTTGTTATAAAGGGAAAATGCATATGCATTACATACTCCTCTCACAAGCAGAAAGAAATTATAGTCAGATGTCATTACATTGGGTCTTGGATTCGAATTAGATCAAACAGATTGTGTTAATAATACTTGAGGGATGTAAGGGCCACTCCTTACAATAAGAATGTGTCTCATGTTTCATTTTATGTTATAAATAATGTTAACAAATTAGTGAATAATTCTAAAAATGTCATACGTGTCAAGCACAAAAGTAATTTTGTGTATCAACTTTTTGTGGTTGAATGCTATCATATACAGGTGAATAGAAATGCAGTATTAAAAAAAAATTAAAGGAGCATGAATTGTTACATAAGCATGTAAAAAGTAAAAATATAATAATGATTTAATGACTGCTTCAGTTTTATTGGATCATGAAAGGATGTGTAAATATAAATTTAAGTTTTATATTGGAAGTGTTAAGATTCTTCATGTAGAAAGAAACCATAATAAAAGAAAAATTAAGAAGGATATTTTAATAAATAGAAATAAACTAAATATAATTAATAGACAAGCTTCTAACATTAAAATTGAAGATTTATGGAATTTGAGTTGCTGACATTTGTGGTCGTTTTGTTTTTTGAATTTAACTGCAGTTGAGGCAGGTTAAGGAATTAACCAAAAGTACTTCTGCTGATTGAAAGACTGTATATAATAGTTAATTACCATTATTTTATTTGTTATTACAATAGTTTTTTTTAATTAATGGATAGTTTATTTGTATTATATATATATATAAAAAGGTTATATTCTAGACAATAATAATTTTTAAATGTTTTATTATGTAAATTCTATTTTTAACTTTTGATGTATTGAATATTAAATAAAAATTTATCTCTTTAATCCTTTCTATTTTTCTATATATCCGATCAATATTATGTTTCAATAATATACTTTATTGTACAATAAATAGATTACATGAATTTTACAATGATTTTGCCACTGTTACAATGGCATAACAGGTCTAACAAGTGTGTTATCTGTTAGAAAAACAGCATTGTTCAAATAGGTTTACAAATTATTATTTACATCTACATTTTAACATAGATCATTACAGTACAATTAAAGGAGATAAGATTAAATAGAAATAATTTACAGTGTAGAAATATTTACATTAGCAGTTATATATTTATTATTATTTGTAATGATTTCTTCCTTTTTCCTTATTTATGTGTTCCAAATCAAACTTTATTGTTCATAAAAATTTACATTATTGAAAATACATGGTTGAAAACTACATAGCTTTGGAACAAACAGATAGATATTATTGTTACAGTTCAAATAAATTGTTAGGCAGGTATCTGATAAATAAAAACTTGTAAACTGTGTACTTGCCTATGTTCTATTTTCATTGTCTGAAGGTTTAGTTCATTAGTTAAAAATACTTTTGGATTGAATTGAATATATCATTTGGACTATTTAATACACAGATGTGGTGTTTAAAAAATTGTCGGAAAAAAGATTTGTAAACAAAAAAAATAATTGTTCTTGTTATAGCAAAAGTCATTTGGTTTGTTGAGGTTATGGCTTGTTTCAGATTTTTAATAGTGACCATGTAACAGCAAATATATCTGGGTGTGCAATTTTGCCATCTCTGACCTTTAGTTGATTCAGCATATTAGAGAATGTGGCTGGGTGCCTTCTGGTGCTGTTTCCAAGGCAGAAAGTACATCTGGTGCACCACAAAGTATATAAACAAAAAGTTGCTGCAGAAGCTGCTAGTATTGAGCCTTTACTGAGTTTCTCTATTAGGTTGTCAAGTAAACATTATTTTGTTAATATATGTTAATTATAATTTCTCAGGTATTTGTCAGAACTGTGCAAGCATGGAATAGGTGCTGTTGTGTTTTTTCCCTGTGGCACAAGGAACAAAATGCATCAATTTTGTTGTAAAACCTGTGGTATTTAAGAAAATAGGAAATGGGTAGAGCATGAAGATTTGGCCTTAAGAGAAAATCAAAAAATTTGGGTTCCAATGACCATTTTTTGAATTGTTACACCAAATGACTGTTATTCATATTTAGTATTGGTGACTGAGGGTCAGTAGTTATGTCTGGGTACAGTATAGTATAAATATTCCAATAGATGTATCTACCAACACCCAAAAAAGACATCTGATCATAAATGTTTTGAAGTTGGTTTACGAGCAAAAGCAAATATCCATGTGAAGATGGTGGGTGGTTTCTGGGTGTTATTTAAAGGATACATTTGAGAGCTGGAAAAGTTCTTATCAGTGCAGCTAGGAGATTAATACTTTTTTGTTTATGAAAAATTTGAATGGGGTGAAGACCTAATCCATATTATTAGAAACGTTGACAATTAAAGTATATTTATTTATTCCAATTTTGAATTTTAGATGTATCCATGCATTAGTAGAAAGTTTAATAATCATAATATATTTATGTAGTTTATTTTTGATGTAGGGAATAGCAAAAAATATTTTATTTGCTACTTAGTAGAAAGTTTGATAATTAAAATATATTTATCTAATATTTATATGAAATATTAACAGCAATGTTGCAAAAAATATAATTTTTATTAAATAAAATAAGCATATTTTTTTAAATAAACTAATTTATATTTTTATATGATAATTTTTAAAATGTCTATAAAATTTTAACATTGTCATATGCAAGAGAAATTAAATATGTGGTCCAAATAAAGTTTAAATATTTTAAAATATATTTATTCAATAAAATTTTATCTGAATACTAAAAGCGGATATTACTTTATTTCTTTAATATGTTTTTCAATAAACAGAACCACAACATTTTACTTTATCACATGAGAATATGTTTAAAGGGAAATGAATCAATTATTTTATATAGCGTGATGTTTATAAACTGTAATAGCTAAACAGCATTAAGCTGTTGCACATGCGCTTTGCAGATTTTAACTATAAATGACTGAATACAAACACTTCAAACACACGATAAAGTCTTTGGGAAAAGACTGTTGCACATGCGCTTTGCAGATTTTAACTATAAATGACTGAATACAAACACTTCAAACACATTTCAAACACATGATAAAGACTTTATTATGTGTTTGAAGTGTTTGTATTCAGTCATTTATAGTTAAAATCTGCAAAGCGCATGTGCAACAGCTTAAAGGGAAATGGTAAAAGTTTATCAAATTCATTATTAATCTTGCTGTATCCATGGCATTTTAAATTTTACTTTTTGCACATGTTAATTATATTTAAACTGTCATATTAAAAGTTTATCAAATTAATTCAAAATTATCATTATTCAAATGAGATATTAAATACATAGTTAAAAACATAATTTAATTAATTTAAAATAAATTTATAAAATCCAATTTTATATTGTTTTATCAAAATCTATATTTTTTATTTAAAAAAATATCCAACTCTTAATCAGTGCTGCCCTCTTTTTGGTTTTGTATGATGTCATTTAAGAGTAATTATAATATAGATTTTCCATGTAATTTTATATTGCAAATTATAATTTTTTTTTGCAACAATTAAAGGAAAATTATACTAGTAAAATTCTATATAAAAAGAGAAAGGAAATCATGCAAGATTCTGTCAGATTAGTGAAATATTTATTGGATTATAAAGTCACAAATAAACCAACAAGTTTTCATATTTATATAATAATGTGGATTGACAATATAAAAAATATGAATTATTTGACTATTATTTTTAAGTTCATAACAATTCCTTGCATTTTATTCTTTCTTAAAAGCCTGATAATTGCTTATAAATACAGTGTTATTTTTCTTAAATGTAGGATTTATTTATGTAGAAATAAGAGAAAAAATACTTTCTTACTATTACAGACAGAAGTCTTTATTTCATGGAGAAGTAATATCTTCACCAAGATTAGTAATTAGTGATACAAGATGTATTTAATATTTGATTTGATTTTGATCACATAAAATTACATGCTACTGTTAAAAATTGAATGTTGAAAAAATTGAATAGTGAATTATTCTATAGAGAAGATAACTTTGACAGATTTTGTAAAGTAACAAGAGAGAATAAAGAAATATTGGAAATAAGAATAAAGATTCATTTTTTAAACGTTTTACAAAATTTTTATAAGATATATAAGAATAAAGAATGAAAAACAAAAAGTAGGAATTAAAAAATAAAAAAGTAATGTATTCAGACATGTTCTATCAAAGATTTTTTAAACAAACAAACAAAAATAATGATATCAATGATTTAAAAAAAGTTCTGTCTGTTATAAATGCATTGATTGAAAAATAATTTAATGGTTGAGAAACATAAGTTCTAAGGAAAATCAAGCAATAAAAATACAGAAATGAGAAACACTTTAAATTATTAATGTATACAAAAACATGATGAAATTATTCATATAATTATAGTTGAATGGTTGCTTTCAGTAGAAATAATTTATCACCTGTCTATTATTTCTTAATAAAATTTGCTAACTGGTGATCAATGCTTATTATATTTTAGAGATTTTGGATAATAAAAAAAAAGTATATATTGATATTACAGGGCACACAGCCAAATATGGAAAGGTGAATATGGGTTAATAAGATGAAATAAAAGATTAAATATTTGATAAAAACAAATATATATCCCTTTCTTATTGAAAAATTAAGAAGTTGAAATACAGCTGAAATGAATAGAAAATACGAAATAGATGAACTATGATATTTTAAACTTGATCCCAAGAAAGAAATATTAAGATAAGTAGAAGTAAACTACATATGAGATGAATGGATGAGAAACAGTTTATAGAAGTGATTAGTCAAAACAACTATAGATTTGAAGGTCTAAAAATCTTGTTTTTTTTTTTATTGGAGGGTCAAGTAACTCACTACCAACTCAACAACATGAATAGATGAGCTGAGCTTGATTAGCTCCTGAATTCTTCATTGAAATTCGTGTATATATTAAAAACTTCTAATTTAAATCGAAAAGTTAAAGAACTTACTAATGTTAACAAACAATCTTTAAATAAATAAAAGTAGAAATTTTAAACCTACGTAAAAAAATAAAAAAAACATTTCTGAATTGATTTTTGTATTCAAATAAAGTTTTTTTTTCCCTTTAAAGTAAAAAAAAAAAATCTTTTTGAACTGTTAGAAATATTGGTTTTTTCTTTTCTATAAATTGGTTAATTAGCAAAATTAATATATAGATTTTCATCATTTAATAATTTTTATTTAATTGAGTGAGCACAAAATTTTTCTTTCTTTTTGCAAAAGAAATGTATTTTTTTAATGTTTCCACTGAACGCAAAATCACGATAAATTTAATTAAAGATCAATTTGAATTAATGATAAAGATTGTATTAAAATAGTTTTAGTTCTGTAATCCAATTATATCTTTTCCTAAAACTATCATTTTATAAAAATGTTATTTAATAATAATTGAATTTATAATTTTCTAAAAAATATATGTTATTAAAAAAATTTCAAGATATATAAGAATATAAGCAGTGTATTATAATAATGATAAACAATAGTTAAATATTAATACACACACAATGGACTGAAACTTATTTATTAAATTCATATTCTTTTATATTTAAAGTAGTAGTTAAAAATAACCAGTACAGATTTTTTAAAATTTAACATGATTAGTTATTAGGTTTCTACTTTTATGAATTTTTTTCTCTATTTAGAACTGTAACTCATATGAAAACATTTTATGTAATTTTAGTTTTTGTAAAAAAAAGCTGTTCTTTGCAATCCACTGTTATAACTACTTTCAACAAAATTATTTTTTGCTAATATACTTACCACTACCCATAATTTCTTTCGAAAGGGAACTTAAAATTAAATCTAAAATACAAAAAAATGGCAAAATATTTATCTTCAAAGAATAGAGATAAAATCCCATGTTAGAAAATTTAACTCTTAATATTAATAAATAAAGTGTGCATTAAATCAAAGCTCTATCTAAAATTAAAATAATCCCACTGGATAAAGGGAAGCATTCATTGGACATTTTAAATCAAATTAATTTTAGAAAAACTTGATATATTGTATAATGTTATTATATTACACAAGCCTGCTGTATGAATTAAGCAACATTGCATACACAGTAGCCAATGGCACCATGTTATTTATTATTGTAACTCTTAATGTGGTTGTTGCAAGGGGAAAATAATGTATCTCAAAATAAAGATTGTACTAACAACACTATTCATAGATTATGTTCACGTAACAATTTATGCTTTCTTGAAATTTCTCTATTTATTTAAGGAAGAGAAATAACATTTAAAATTTATTGAAGCTATGTTCTTATTATCTAATCTACAATAATCAGAAATCATTATTGCAGAATATTAAAAAGTACTATCACACTCTTTAACCTTACTAAACATTTTATTATGATCTAATTTTTTTTATACCTAATCAAAACAACACATATATTTTAACATTTTGAACAGAAAAATGAATTATTTTTATAGTGCAGATATTAAGTCTAAATTAGTCATGTAATTTTTGTTTGACCTTTATCATTATTTTGCCAAATTTTTAGAGACTCCTACGAGTATCATAAATTTGACAACATCCAAATACACATTTAGCAAAATAGCATTAGGACTACTTAGTTAAATATGCATATTTATCTTAGGTTCAAGATTTTAGGATGATGAACCTTTCAAGTCACTAATTTGAATAATAAGTGAAGCTTATATATATATATATATATATATATATATAGCTATATATATATATATATATATATATATATAGTAAGAGGACTGTTACATGACACATAATAACATAATGTGTGTGAAAATATATATAAAGTTGAAAGAAAAAGTAGAAATAAACACAGACAAAAATTTTAGTAGGTATTTTCTACCTTTCTGTAATAATAATCAGGAATGAAATAATTCTAAATTTAAAATAAAATTTTATTATGAAATAAACATTTAAAATGTCTGAATAAATATTAATATTGCATTATTATTATTCTGAATTTAAAAACAAGCATGGTATTTTTGAAATCTTTTAATTAATTGGTAAATTTCTATTTATGTAGAAATATTTGTATATCATACTTTGATAAAACTGTCAAGCTTGCTTTCAAAGAAATTAGAGAGATAAGAAAAAAGTTTTTAATTAATTGGCAAATTTCTATCTATGTAAAAATCTTTGTATATTACATTTTAATAAAAATTTCAAAGTTGCTTTCAAAAGGATTAGAAAGATAAAAACAGTTTTTAAATTAGTGTTTTTGTCATGTTAGTAATACAAGACTATAAAAGGTTTAGATAAAAAGATTATTTGGAAGAGTTTGGCTGTAAAGTGCTGGCCAGAAGAGTTTTGGTTTTAATATTTTTGTGAAACATCTCACTAGAAATAGTTAGGGTTGGAGAGTTATATAGAGCTCCCATGAAGGAAGAAAAAGGAACAAGTCCAGCTGCAGTCTACTAATTTATTATGCTGCAGTTTTGAATCATGAAGTAAACCCTACTTCTATATTCACTAGCCTGCTTAAAGATAGACAAAACAGTCAGTTGCATGGAACAATCCTAGAATGAAGGGATACCCACTTGTCTATCTCTAAATCCCTTAAATGTAGACAAGACATCTTATTAGTCTGAAGCCCATCAAATCTTAGACAGAAGGAATCTCATGGCATGCCAACAAATTACCTGAATTGTATCTTTCTTGATGATGACAAGCCTGAACTATACTTTCTTGATGAACCAAAAACCAAGTTCACCAAGAGAAAGCTTGAAGAATTGGTATACATGTACTGCTGTTTGTCTATAGATGCAGAGAAGCATAGATGAATGTATATAGAGTGGTAAGAAGCATTATATATAATGTAAAAGAAATTTTAAATAAGCTATTTTAATATTTCTTAAAATGGCATTTTAACCTATAGCTTAGGATAAAACAAATGAATAATTTGCCTAAGTTAAACATCTGAAAGAAAGGATGAATCCAAAGATGATTTGATATACATAATTTTTGAAGAAATACTTTTAGTAATTCCTTAAAAATGACATTTAAAAGAAATATGTCTTTAAATGTAAGCATAATTTTGTTTGAATTAAAGCCAAAAAGCAAAGCTTTTAGATTAATTTAAAGACATTGATAATTAATCAGTTGACAATTACAGGTTGAAAATTGCCTTTTTTAAAAAAGAAAAAAGAAAGCTGTAATAGAATTTGATAAACTGATTTTTTTTATTGATACACACACACACATACACACACACATATATATATATATATATATGAATATTATGTATATTCAAAATAGAATTAGTTATTCTAAAAATTAATGTCATTTATCATTTGATACATTCAGATATGATAGAAATGAATTTCATTTATATAATTAAACAATTATTGTATGGCACATATGTGTGCAATTATATATATGTGTTTATGTAAATCTAGCATATCTATTTGTATTAGGAAAAAATAAATCATTTATTGTATTTATATGATGATTGAAATATATTCATAAAATGTATTGCACATCTGTGTGAAAATATCAATGAGTGTCAAATAGACACTTATATGTAAATTTTAATTATTTTTGACAACTCAAATTTATTCCTTGTAAACTAGGATATAGCACATCAGTGAAAATTATATATATGTGAGCCCATTAAAAGATATTATAAACCATAATAGTAGCTTGAATTTTATATAGTAATTGTAAATCACAATGTGATAGCTTTTTTTATTATCAGAGGGCTTAATTGATATGTGCATAGCCTTATTTTAAAGATCTTAACTTCATTTTGTTGTTGTTAGTAAAGTTGTATTCAATTGTCAAAATTATTCCAGTGACTTAATTCTCAAGTTTTTAGAATGTTGTATGTTTGCATCATCTCTTGGTCAGCATACAGTGATAGAGATGGTGTTCCCTAAGCTATATTAAGAGCATAACAGTCTGATATTTAAATGGGGATGCATGTTAGTGATTAAGGAGCATTCAGTGATGGTCAATCACCATCCTTATTGACACATAAGATTATATTCTTTAAAATTCAATCACTACATTTTATTTAGTTTAGGCTATTAGAAATTGTTTATAGTTGGCCAGTACATTAATGGTACTATGTGGCCAGAGCATTGATGATGATCAGCATATTTTAATATGTTAGCATTATCGTTTTGATGATTAGGTATTCTAATGGATGAACACTTAGGATGGTGCATTTAAATTAATGTTTAAATAATTAACCAAACTGGAAAAAAACTCAATAGTTAGCCTGGTCTATAGTAGATCCATTTCTAATCCAGCCACTAAGATGGACTGTTGACTTATTGTATTAATGTATTTTGATTGATCATTCATGAAGAACATAAAATTTTCAAATTTGATGGAAGATATATTGAAATAATGAAAAATGACTTAAACTATCCTTCATTAGTGTTCTCGCTTTTTATCAAAAAGAATTTCATCCACTATTTAGAATTATTTATTATGTTATTAAATTTATATTAATATTTATTGATGATTTTACTTTCGCATGACTATTATTCACCTCATGCTTTTATTTGTAAAAGCTGAAATAAAATTTCACTATTAATGCATGTTTTATAAAAAATAAAAAAAATAGTGTATTTATTATACTTAACATTTCTCTGTCATACATACACATATAATAACAATTTTCATCGGCTTTAAAATAGGGTCACAGAAATAATTAGATAGATAGTAATTAGATATTAGACAGAAAAGATATAACAGTTATGTTTTAAATGTAATTTTTAATTGACTAAATAAATCTGAATTAGTTAAGTTAAAATTCAAATATAAATTAAATAACAACATAAATATACAAAGACTATTATAAATGTCAATGGATTAGATCGTGCATGTTATGTAATTTTAAATAAATAAAAGAAATTTAAGTCCTATTTAAAAACAATCAGTTTAAAAAGTTGTTCTTAAAAACATATTTCAGATTACAGTTTTAAATTAATAGAAAAAGACAGAAAAAATTTGTTTGAGATTAATAAATAAAATGATGGAAAAAAACTTGACAAACAGAAAAATTTTACTTACTAAGTTTTTCACACAACCCACCACTCTCCACTCTATTTCATAACACTGATACACTTGAACACATATATGTTGAAAAGATAAATCATCACCAATATCCGTATTTCATGCTAAACCAGAAATCATCAGTTGGTCCAGATTAAATATATAGACACAGGTATATAATATGCCTGTGTTTCAGTTATTACATAGTAGAGATGTTGCCCATCCCTTATATATGTATTAATGGATTATGTCCTGTACATGAGGGGTCAGATTGACTTTAGATCAACATGGATGTGACAAGAATCTTGGCCTCAGGGTGGCCTTTGAGCATTACATAATCAGATTTTCAATTGGATGGACGGTTGAAGAGTTGGAGTGTGGAGTAGATTGAAGCCTGTCCATTAAAGTATGAAGATTGGCTATCTTAATATATATCTGAGCACTTATAGCATATATGTGTATGGATTATAATTTTGACCAACTGATGATTGCTGGTTAAGCATGAAATACGCATATTGGTGATTATTTATCTTTTCAACATATATGTGTTCAAGTGTATCAGTGTTATAAGATAGAATGGAGAATGGTGGGTGTGTGAAAGTCTGTGCTCATATACCCTATATATTATTAAGTTTTATACATTGAAAAAATATTTTTTAATTGAAAATTTATGATAATTACTTAAAACATTCTGGATGATTATTTATAAAACTGAAAACTATAATAGTAAATGTGATATAAAAAAAACGTTTATTTTAAATTAGACTAGAGTTTGTAATATACAGTCTATAACATCTGTTTAAGTAAAATCACTTGAGAGTAAAAGTCAGTCAACATTGTAAGCTACATTATTTGATGATAATTGTTTACAAGTGCCAGAAATCTACTTCAAATTTTATTGCCATATCAATCAAAAATTTTATGCTTGAAATCTTAATCATGGTTGAATAACTCAGTCATTAAAACTTTTTTCTTATCATTGCTTATTGCATGAAAAATGTTTCTTAATTGTATTTATTTGTGTCAAATGATGGCAGTCATTATTTAGTGAATTTAAAGATCACTTAGAAGTTAAGTCCTTGCAAATTGCAAAAAAGCCTGATCCATTAAATTTTTACACATGGAAAAAGTTCTGCTGTTATTCCACAACCAAATTTTCATTTCTCAGAACCAGAAGAAATTGCATGATCAAAAATCTACTGTAAACCATGATATGCAATATTTTTATATCACAGTTGTTTTTTAAATATCAGCCATAATTTAGTAATGAGTCAAAACAAAGCTATAAATGAAAGTGATTTAGTTTTAAAATTTAAAAAGCATACAAAGAAAACTTTTGTTAAAAATTTGCAATTAAAGAATATTTTTACCATTAGCAGTAGCATATTCTCCACACAGCAGTGCCACCAAGTGTAAACCACAGTAATTAATGGAAGCAAGAAGATTTTTATATAAAAATCCTATCTAGTGTCTACTCATCCAATATCTCCAGACTAGTTTTTAGCTTGTGACTTTCATCAGTAAGGAGCTTGGGATTTTAGCACCTAAATCTTAGGATCCAATGCAACCTTCTTTTTCTTCTTGAAACCATTGGTTACTGGGGCTTATACTTGGTGAGCACTACAGTATAGAGAATTTGATACTGCTATTAATAGCCTGTGTAAACATATGCAATGGTAACCATGTGCTCTTTGTATTATCCAATCATTTAAAATTTACATTTATTATGTAGATCATAATATAATAAGAAAGGAGAATTCAAGTTTGTATGATATTATAGCTAAAAATTTAAAATTAATTATAAGAAATAATATCAACATCATCATTTTTAACAATTATTTATCAACTGCAGTATAAAAATCTCTTAAACTTTAATCCAGTTTGTTCAATCTCTAGACTTTATTGTTCACCCATCAAATTCCTTATTTTGTCAATCCATCCCACAAATAGTGTTTTTGTAGGTCTTTTACTATCTCTTGGCATTCAATTTTAAAATGTTAATTATTCATCTACCATCATCTCCTTTAGCAACATGCACAGTTCAGCTCTTTTTCTAACTTTCAGTTTTTAATAATGTCAGTGATATCTGTTTATTCATCCATGTATTTTGATTTTTGATCTCTTCTTTTTACCCCCAACATACATTCCTCCATATTTTATTGAGTCATCTGAAGTTTTTGTGTCACTCTTCTAAGTCTCAGATCTATGAGTAAGAAGTGGCTCATGTATAGATTTTTTTTCTTTTGAATGCATAGGCATATTTCCTTTTAATGCTAAATTATTTTTACCAAAACAATAGCAAACTCTCCATACAGTAGTGTAACCCAACCATAGCAGTCAATGGATACTAGAAGGTTTGTACATAAAATTCTTTCCTAGTCCCTAATCCTTCAATATCTCCAGCCTAGTTTGTAGCTTATGGTTTTTAACCATGTGTTGTCAAGTTCTCTCAGAATCAAGATTTCTCCTTATGAATTCCACAAGCTGGAAACTAGTCTGAGGATATTCAATGAGTAGACACTAGATAGGAGTTTATGAACAAATCTTCTAGCATCTATTGATTACTACAGCTTGCACTAAGTGGCACTACTGTATGGAGAGTTTTCTACTGTATAAATTGTGTAAGCATAGTAAATAATGATCATGTGATGTTTAGTGATGTATTTCTTCCTAATGCTATAATTAATTTTATTTACTAAGAAATAATATATTTCGATAGAATTTCTTTTTTATTTTGAAAAAAAAAAAAAAAATAGTAATCTTTAGCGATCAGAATTTATACTAAATAAAGAGAAATTTTCGGATTAAATTAAAATATTTAAACAAAATCATACTCATTATTTTAATATTTGCTAAAAGTTTGAAATGAAAATGTTAGTTTAGTTTCTTTTACGTGAATAAGAAATTCGAAAACAAAATTAACAAAGTAAACATATTTAAGGAAATTTTTATATTTTTACTTAATCGTATGTAAATGATGTGTTTATATGAACAAGAGTAAAGAAAAACAACTCAAATTTTGATAAAATTTATATTTAAGTTCATAAGTAGGTCAATTAATAAAGAAAATTATATAATGAAAGTCTTTTTATTCATTATGATAAAGTATATTTTTAGTACATGTGATTTAAGTATATTTCTGCACATGCCAAAATTCTGTTTAAAATTAATTGTATGATATTAGAAATTAAATATCTATATAATATACATATTTATTTTAAGGCTTATATATGTATATTATGGCTATAAAAAATGTATCTTTAAGTAGCTAAAAATATGTATCTTTAAGTAGCTAAAAATATATTACCTCATTTTGTGGGCCAGGATAAGTGAATAGCCTGTAGTTCCTAGAGAATTATTTTTCCTATAGGCCCATAAAGTTGGGATATGCTACTGCTGTGTATTAATTTGTTGAATATATACTGCATAGTGGCATGGTTCATCCTAGATATTGTAATTTTTTTAAAAGTGTTAGAGAGTCGACTGGGAAGCAAACCCCAGAACAACTGCTTGTAAGGCTGCTATGCTAACCACTCGGCCACATGCTTGACTAGATATTGTAATTTTAAAATCAGATTTGATAAGTTGATTGCCATGCCTTTAATGATTAATGTATTTAATGCATGAAGTAGTCACATCTACATGTGTAATATGTAAATTTACTTTAAATTTTACTAGCATAAAAAAAAATGTTCATTTATTAAAATGGATGTTCTAATTAGAATGTGTGTTTAATGTTTTATATTTTTGCAAACAAACATAATAATCAGGTTGTAATTATTTTACACATTTTTTTTTTCATTATTTAAAGCTAAATGAGTAAAGATATTGCTTCATTGTACAATGACTGCTTTCACTTATTGTATTAATTAGGTTTTATTGATTAGTGCTTGCTATTTTACTGAGATCACATTATTGTCTGAGTACTTACTCATATAAAAAGAGGTGAATCTAGAAATCTTTCTATATTCAAATGCTGAATTACTTTTCTTACCTTATTTTTTTAATCATAAAGCATCATGTGAGTACTATTTACTATGCTTACACAAGCTGTTAAAACAAAGATAAAACTCTCCATACAGTAGTATCACCCTGTGTAAGTCAGAGTAAGCAATGGGTGCAAGAAAATTTCTGCAAAAAATCTCTATGTAGTACCTCCTCATCCAATATCCCCAGACTAATTTATAGCTTGTGGCTTTCATCAGTGAGAAGCCTTTGATCTGAGTGCACTACATTAGACTTGCACTAGATGGCACTATTGTATGGAGAGTTTTGTGTCTGTTTTAAAAACTTGTATAAACATAAAAAACTGTAATCACATAATATTTATGGGTTTAATACCAATCCTGCTCATATGTTTATGGTCACCATGGTTATTAAAAAAATAAAAGACACCAAAATTAATAGATTTTCAACAGGTTTCAGATATATATGACTATACAAGCAAATAAACTTAGATTGAAAACATTATTGTGTTTTCATTTTGGATTCATAAGTTTATAGTTAATTAATTAAGTAAAAGGTGGCTGCTGGAGAGTTGCATTGGATCCTAAGATCTAAATGCAGTGCTGTCAGATCCAAGATTCTTCATTGTTGAAAGCCACAGGCTAGAAACTAGTCTGGGGATATTGAATAAAGAGGCACTAGATAGGAATATTATGCACAAACTTTCTTGCATCCATTGATTACTCTAGTTTACACTTAGTGGCACTACTGTATGGAAAGGTTTGCTTCTGTTTTAACCTTATTTTCACAATTAATTAAGTTATAACATATGAAATATAATCATAATCCATTGATTTAACAGATAAATAAATTTAAATATACTAATTTAAATTTGGAAGTTAGTGGAATCTAGATGATTCAATAACTTTCATTATAACATATTCTCATATCTATAATTTTTATTAATTGTATTTAACCTAGGGTAAATAGCCATGGAATTGTGTTTAATTAAATAAATAGTTTTATATAAAATTTCATTTCATTTTATAAATGTAACAATTTTATTGTTTGTAATTTTTAATTATAAATAAATGTTGAAACGTTATCCTATAAATGCTTTTGAGTTTACATTGATATTCTTTTTCCATATGTCAAAGCATTGGCCGGGAAGTGAACCCACAACAACTGTCTGCAAGCAATTGCACTGATCTCTCGGCTACCTATGCTTGACTACATTGATATTCTTAATTTTGTATTGTTTAAGTTCGTGAAAAATAAAAAGGAAGTTTTTACAAACCCTGACCTAGTATAGATAATTTTAAAATGTAGTTATGTATTCCTTTGTGCTATCCAAAAGGAATAACATAAAGTGGAGCAAATATTAGTTGTCACTGTGGAATACGTTTTTATTTAATATAAAAGAAGATAAATCTTGTAAATCATAATTTGATCATGTTTTTCAACATGAAAATGAATCCAAAGTAATAATATGAACTCTAATTTTTAATTTCTGGATTTTTCTGCAAATATAATGGAGCCTAATTGTAAGTTAATAATGGTTGGATTAAATAGACCAAAAAGAAAGATTTTTTGGAAATTATACATCTCAAAAGTCTTAACTTATATTATCACCTAGCCCTATGCAATATTATATTTGTGTCTCTGTTAAAATGAACAGTTTAAAGATCTGATATAAAATGAATTGCTTAAAGAAATAACTAAGTCAGCAATTGCTTTATAAAGTATCTAGCTAATCTCACTAGTGCCACTCAGTGGAAGCCAGAGTAATTAATGGATTCCAGAAGGATTGTGCATAAAATCCTTATCTAATGCCTACTCATCCAGCATACTCAGACTAGTTTCTAGCTTGTGGCTTTTATCAGTGAGGAGGCATCCATTGATTACTCTGGCATGCACTGAGTGGCATTACTGTATGGAGATTTTTGCCTGTTTTAATAAGTTATGAGCAAGCATAAAAATGGTAATCATGTGATATTTAATCATTTATTAACAGTACATATTGTATTTTGGCCTGCATCTAGATGCTTAAATAGGGCTTAAATTAAGTATTGATATATAGTGGAGTGAATTTTTAAATCAGTGAAGCTGTTGATGAAATTCTATTCTAGTTAATTTAATTAGAATGAAATTATATTAATTTCTCATTGATTTGAGAGCTCTTATTATTATTATTATTTATCATTGTATACTTTACAGACTTTTTAAGTGCTTAGATATAAATAGAAAATATAGTTCCGTTTTTTGACTAAATGTAATTAGCCTTGATAATAAGTAGTAGGTTTGGGTGGATCATTTAATCATCGATTGTGAAGTCATTTTTTTGTGCAATTGGCAGCTCATCATCATCATTATCAACCATTATCAATCCACTGCAGGATGAAGGTCTCTCCAAGTTTAATCCATCTCCTCTGATCTTCAGCTTTTCTTTTCCATATCACCCCTGCACACTTTCTTATTTCATCCATCCATCTCACATGTAGTCTCTTTCTGGGTCTTTTACAATCTCTTGGAATCCAGTTTAAAATTTCAATTGTCCATCTATTATCATCTCTTCTAGCAATATGTCCAGCCCAACTCCACTTCAATCTTTTAATTTTTTCAATGAGGTCAGTAACACCTGTTTGTTCTCTTACCCATACATTGTGTTTTCGATCTCGTCTTGTTACTCCCAACATACATCTCTCCATATTCTTTGAGTGGTCTGAAATCTCTGTATTGCTCTTCTATTATGTGTCCAAGTCTCAGATCCATAAGTAAGATTTGGTTAAGCACATTTGTTAAAAACTTTCCTTTTCAAACACATAGGCATATTTCCTTTTAGTATCAAGTTATTTCTACCAAAAGCACTCCAACCAAGTTTAATTCTATGATTAATTTTTTTCATTATGTTTCCATCTGTATTAATAATCTGACCAAGATATTTGTAACTGTTAACTTCTTCTAATTCATCATAATCAATGTTTATATTCATATTTTGAGCAAATTGATTAAACATTACTTTAGTCTTTTTAACATTTATCTTTAGTCCTACTTTCCTACTTTCATCTGATAATTCCTGCAACATATCCTGCAGCTCTGAAGCATTATTTTCAAAAACAACTACATCATCTGCAAAATCTAAATGACTTAAATAATTTCCATTTACTTTCACTCCTTTAGTTTCCCATTTTAATCCACAAAATACTTCTTACAGCACTGCTGTAAAAAGTTTTGGAAGATATGGAGTCATCTTGTCTTACACCTTTCTTAATGTTGACTTTCCCATTATCATTATGTAATCTAATTGTTGCTGTTGCATTTTTATAAATATTCTTCAAAATATGACAATATCCTGGATCTATACCTTGATGATCCAATGCTTTAATCACTGAAGAAATTTTTATAGAATCAAATGCCTTTTCGTAATCTACAAATCCAAAACATAATGACAACTCATATTCATTTATTCTTTCTATAACTTCTCTCAACACCTGGATATGATCTACTGTACTAAAACCACTTTTAAATCCAGCTTGTTCTCTTGGTTGGTGGAAATGCAATGTTCTCTGTAGACGAGTTGTAATTATCTTGGTAAAATTTTTGTATAAAACTGATAAAAGGCTGATAGGTCTGTAATTTCTAATATCTTCTTTATCACCTTTTTAAAAATTAATATTATTACTGCATTCTTTCAATCATCCAGTACATCTTTATCATTTAGACATTTGGTATATAACTTTGCTAAAAAAATTTCTATTTCTTCACCTGCTTCTTTTAATATATCAATTATAATTCCATCATTACCTAAACATATATTTAGTTTAATATATAAATATATTTAGTTTAATATATAAATATATTATTGTGACCATTACTGATTTAAGGCAGGATAAAATTCTTTCATGTTTACTGCAGTTTCCTGGTGTAAAGCTTTGTTATGTTATCCAACTATTTCACACATAGTCTGTTTCTAGATCATTTACAGGCATTTCAGATCAAGTTTAAAATTTGACCATCCATTTATTGTTATAATTTTATGATAGATCATCATCCCAGTTGGCAGTTGTTAACAATATCTATTTGTTCTCTTATTCATATAATTTACTTTCAACACTTTTATTTCCAACATTCAGAATGTCCATATTACTTTTCTCTTAAACATCCAAATCCTATATTCGTAAGTTAAGCAATGATAAGACATATTTATTAAAAATCTGTCTAAAACCATTTTAATGCTAAATTGCCCCCTTCACAATAAATGCATCTCCAATATCCTCTCATAAGGAAATATTGGGGTAAAATGCAAAACTCACTGGCTTATCAATTTCTG
Organism: Epiperipatus broadwayi; assembly: GCA_028023455.1. NCBI lineage: Eukaryota > Metazoa > Onychophora > Udeonychophora > Euonychophora > Peripatidae > Epiperipatus > Epiperipatus broadwayi. The sequence goes on along the minus strand of JAQFVV010012435.1, from coordinate 3,648,936 downwards.
TGTGATAATATTTGAACACTTTTTTTTTGCATTATCCCCATTGCTCCAGATAATAATAGTTATATACTCATTTACTGATTCTATTTTATGAATTAATTAATGAGTTATGAGACAGCTGTCCAGAAAAAAATCTGAACCTCCAAGATTTTAACCCCTTGTTAAAAGCTCGGAAAGTGAACATTATATCTCTGCACCATGGATAACTTCTAACACAAGGATATATTTAATATATTGTGTTGAGTTATCTGATTAAAATAAGATTTGAAATACAGCCATTCTTCATATACCTGAAGCTTAAATGAAAATACAAGGAATTTGAACACAGACTTTCAAGCACCCTTCAAAAATCCACACTATCTCATACCACTAATACACATGACTACATTATTTATTATTTCTACATGTGTGTGTTGTCATAAGTGTCAGTGGTATGAGATGGTGTGGATATTCTGATCAAAATAAGAAAGTAGGACTAAAGATAAATGAATGTTAAAGAGACTAAAGTAATGTTCAATGTTTTTTCTCAAAAAAAAAAAAAAATGAAGATTGGTCATAATGAATTAGAAGAAGTTAACAACTATAAATGTGTTAGGTAGATTATATAATTTGGTTACATTGTTAATATAGATAGAAAATGTGGTTGATAAAATTAATCATAGAAATAAATTTAGATGGAGTGTTTTTGATAGATATATCTTAAATATTAAAAGAGAATATACCTGTGTTTAAAAAAGATTTTTTAATAAATCTGTTTTCTTACTTGTAGATTTGAGAGCTGGGCACTTAACAGAAGAGCAATATAGAGATTTCAGATGACTCAATAAAATATGGAGCAAGATGTATTAAAGGTAAAAAGAAGAGATCTAAAACAAAATTCATTGGTGAAGAATAAGCAGAGAATTTCTAACATTATTGAAAAAATTGATAGATTGAACTGAAGTTAGACTGAACAAATTGCTATAAGAAATGATATTAGATAGACAGTTGAATTCTTAAACTGGATCTCAAGAGACTGTAAAGCTCTAGAAAGAGATCATATGTGAGATCGATGATTGAATAAAAAAAGTTGATGTGATTTCGAAAATCTATTGGAGAAACTGGTTTAATTTTAGAGAGAGCTTCATCTTTTGTATTTATAGTTAAGATATTGATAATAATTATGAATACATTATGAAGTAATATCATATCATTCATTATTGAAATAATATTATACATTTATGCTTTCATCATTTTAAAAATAAATTTTACCTAGTTTAATTCAATATACAAAAATGTTTTTAATACATTATTTTATATCCTAAAAAGTAAATTAGGATGAATTATGAAAATTTTTATCCACTAGTATCAAAGTTTCTGCCTTTTAATTTTTAGCACAGATATAATTATCATTAATTTATTCAATTTTTAAAAACGTTACCAATTTCAACTATGTTTCCACAAAGATATCCTTTACATAAGTGTATAGCTTATTACATCATAATAGCAATGTGTCATTATAATATTAACATAATAAGATGTGGTGTGTCTGCAAGCCTTACAGTGTAGTATTTAGTGAATCTGCCTACCAAGTTCATAATCTGGATTTGAATTTAAACCTAGTAAATCTTGACCATTCTTAAAACACATTCAAGAACTTTTTAAGATAGATACTCCATAGTTATTCCCATTAGATATATAATAATTATTGAAAAATTATATAGATATTCTTTGCTAAAAGTAAAGATTTTACATTAATCTATATTAGTCAGGTAGGTTCTAGATGCAACATGTAAATATTCATAATTAATAATAAATGTTCAAAAAAATTCAAGTTCTGTATCAACAGAAATTAAAGAAAAATCTTTCATAACTTTTAGTCTGGATGATTATCAATTTGAGAATATAAACCAATTTAAATATTTTAATAGCTTTTTAAGTAGAAAGGTAGACTTAGATGCTGAAGTCCAATACAATTGTTGCCCTGCTTTTAATAATAAAAATAGGGTGTTATATTGTAGTGATATAAATATTGTAACTAAATTAGTTTTATATAAATTTGATATTTTATACACTGTGAAGAAGCCATCTTGGAGCTTTTATCTTGCTTATCAATGAATTGATGATAATCAAAGTTGGATTATGAGCTGGACCCAAGTGCAATTAAATGTATGTGTAGTATTATCGGCTGCTAAATGAGACAGTCAATAAATTTGAAAAATTTAAGTGTACACAGAATGCTATATATGCTTTGAATTATCAAATTCATTTTATCACTGGAGATCCAGTCATCAGTGAAGATCAGTATGGACATTTTCAGAATGATAGTACATCATTATATGTGATTTACCTTGTGGAAATAATTTCACCAGGACTTCAGATTATTTATTCCATGGATATATTCCATGCAAGTATAACATGGTCACTATAAAATAAAAGCAGTAGGAAAATAAGATCATAAGACAAACCAATATGGTTTTTAGAGTGCTGGATATGATAGTAAAGGGTCTACCATTGTCAAATCACTTAATTATTGAATTGCACATGTGAAATAAATGAATAATAATAGTCATCTTACAATATTGACTATTTTCATAGGAAAAGTATGTCATAATAAAATAAAATAGAGTACTTCAATTAAAAGACCCAGAAAGAGACCACATGTGAGATGGATATTTGAAATAAGAATGTGTGCAGGGTGATGTGGAGAAGATAATCTAATGATTGGAAAAAGATGGATTGAACTTTGAGAGACCTTCATCCTCCAGTGGATTGATAATGGTTGATGATGATGATGACTTCAATTAAGTAAGATGTTAAAATCTTTCTGAAAAAAAGTTTTCTGAAGATAAAGTTAAAAACAGCATCATAATATATCAAAAAGCATACTAATTGTGAGTGTATTCTAGCCATGTATATTATATGGATCGAATCATTTATTTATAAAACTCATCTCTGATTTTTTTTTTAGAATTGGAGTAGTGATATTTATTCATTAGTGATCTCTATAGTGATGATGATTCCCTATCATCAATTTGAGTGTTGAGTTTCATAATTATTTCTATTATGTTTTAGTAGATTGAATCTATTTTTCACAAATTTTCATTGATTTTTTAATTTGGAAAATATATTCTGAATGATTATATAATATTTATTCATTGATCCAACATCCTGTTTCTATCCTATATTTGCAATCGATCTATAAGACATTGTTTAAATAGTTTATAATATATTGTGTCATTATAAGGATTATTCATTTGCTAAATTTAAAAAATGTTGAGCGGTCTGTCTGTCTGTTTGTACATGTAATATTAGGGTGCATAATATGTTAAATTGGTGGTTCGTAGATTTTAAATAAAAAAGATAAATATATCCAATATATTTTAATAAAAAAAGATCTATCCAAAAAAAAAAGAATGTTATATATATATATATATGGTTGTAGTTATATAATATTATATATATATATATATGGTTGTAGTTATATATATATTAAATATGTAGTCATACTAATACTTTATTCTAATTAATATACAGATTATTAACATAATTCAAGAGGATTGCGATATAGCTTCTCTAAATAAGATTCCATTATCTTGTAATAGAAAATAATCTACAAAGTCACCCTCAAAAAGAATAATTATTAAACCAAATCAAGCATCTTTTTTGGAAAGCTGAAGCAATCCCTCATCTCTCAAATATAACAAATGCAAGAAAATGAACTTGATTACAGGACAATGTGATAATATAATTGTTTTTAATTACATAATATAATTGTTATTATGAAGAAGCCTCTTTTTGTCTAGTAAACTTGAAGTAACTCATTCTTTTTCAAAAAAATAATAGTTTGCTTATATCTTCAGACACATAATACATTTAAACAGTAAATATTTGAAATACAGGCATTCTTCATATACCTTGAGCTTAATTGTAAATATAGGGGATTTGAACCCATACTTTCAAGCAAACATCAACTATCCACACTCTCTCATACCACTGATGCACATGTGTGTGATCATGTGCATCAATGGTATGAGATAGTGTAGATAGTTAAAGTTTGTTGAAAATTTGGGTTCAATTCCCTTATATTTACAATTTAGATAGTAAGTAAAAAAATTCTCCAGTATTCAAACATAGAAAGAAAATTATGCTACACATGTGTAAAATCTTGCACAATTTACATCAGAGGTATTAGCAACAAACATAAAGTTAAAAAAATACCTAACTTTATAAACTATAAATGCAATGACATTTACACACTAATAAAAACTAAGATGAATACCAAAACATATATTTATCAAACATTAAAAACTAAAAGTATCACTTTATTTAGGCTCAAAATTAGGTCAATGAAAATATAGCAATTATAATTAATACAAAAGCAGCCATGAACTTCATTCACCAGTTTTATTTTTAAACTAAGTATTTGACAATGTCCTTATTCTTAGATAATCTTCCACATTGTTTAATATGGGTATGCATATTCAATTGCTAAAAAACTTATTCAATGTTCTGCATACTATTTAATAAAGGTTGGCCAAGACTAGTTATATTAAGGAGAGATTTAAATTACATTTATCAATGATTTTCTAAGTCATTCAAAAACAAAAATAAAATGCGAATAGTTAAAATATTAAACCACTAAATGTCACATGATCATCATTCTTTATGCTTACACAGGCTGTGTACACAGAGGCTAAATTATTTATATAGTAACACAATTTAGTGCAAGTTGGAGCCAGAATAATCAATAGATGCAAAAAGGTTTGTGCATAAAATCACCATCTAGTGCCTATTCATCCAATATCCCCAGACTAGTTTCTAGCTTGTGACTTTCATCAGTGAGGAGCCTTGGAACTGAGATTACTCTGCCTTGCACTCCAGTGGTGCTTGCATTGAGGGTTTAGTCTCTGTGTAAACAGCTTGTGTAAGCATAAAGAATGGTGTTCATGCTATGTTTAGTGGCTTATAACAAATCCTGTCAAATAGGATCATGGTAACTGTGGTTATTAAAGAACCAAAGACACCAAAAAGTATGCATGCTGAACTGAGTTCAGATTTATATGACTAGATAATCTAATGAGCTTGAATTGAAACCATTATTGTGTTTTCATTTTGAGTCAAAGTTTTACAGTTAGATAACAAGGTAAAAAGGTGGGTGCTGGACAATTACATGAGATCTGAAATTCTAGGTGCATTGCTCTCAGAGTCAAGGGTCAATTACTGATGAAAACCACAAGTTAGAAACTAGTCTGGGAATATTGAATGAGTAGGCACTAGATAAAGATTTTATGCACAAACCTTCTTGCTTCCATTGATCACTCTTACTTGCACTGAATGGTGCTACTGCTTGGAGAGTTTAGTCTCTGTATAGTTGAAATATATAAGGAATATCCTGTTCAAGCCTATTTACTTTTGGAAATCATGCAAATAACTTATCTTCCTCCTCCACCACCACATACAAAGAAATCATAAGCAATCATTACTCTTCACAAATGGGGTTTTCAAACTATTAGCACATAAAGTTTATCTTAATAAACAATCACATAATAAGTTTAATGTTAAAAAAAAATTTCAATCAACATTTCACTAACCACTAATCAAATTTTAAATAAATTGATTTTAATCAATTACAATCACTCATTTATGTAAAATGACATCAATAATAGTACACTAAATAATTTATATATATATATATATTGTAACCAGTTGGGTTATATGGCACACACTGACATAGTTGTGTGTGTGCTCATATATATATAAAGTAAAGGAAAAGTAGAAATAAACAAAGACAATTTTTTAAGATATTTTTTTTACATTTCCTGGAATAAAAATAATAAATAAAGGATTAAATAACTCTGAATATAAAACAGAACTTTATTATAAATTAAAATATTTAAAAAGGTCTAATAAATAAATATTAATATTGTATTATTATTAGTCTGATTTTGAAATTTAAAAATAAGCATGTTTTCTGATAATTGTAAAAAGGTCTATTTTGAAATCTTTTAAATAATTGACAATTTTCTATCCTGAATAAAAACATGTATATCATACTTTGATAAACATTTCAAAGTTATTTTCAAAAGGATTAAAATTCTTTTTAATCAAAATTTAAAAAACACCATTTTTTAAATTTTGTGTTTTTATCACCTCATCAAGACTATATAACACTGGATGGAAAAGATTAGTTCAGTCTGTATTTTAGGTTTTGAAAAGAACAGTCTGGTTTTAGTTTTTGAAGAGTTTGGCTAGTAAAATTTTTGTGCAAGTGATAGCAATTAGCTAACCAAAATAAATAGTTGCAGTTTGTTGTTGGCTGTAGTAGAGTTTGGCAAAACAGTTACCATGAATCAGATGTAGCTAAATTCAGGACAGTAGTTCCAGACATGGTCTGCTAATTCATGTTAGAGTTTAGATATATTTTGAAGGGAGCCCCAATTTTTTTGTATCCATCTATAGCTGACATATGATTAGTTTTTTTTTTACCTGAAGCTTATCAAGTTCTAAACAGAATGGAAAAATCTAACTATACCTGAATTATATTTTCCTGATGCTGACAATTGCTTGGATTATGTCTATTTTGATGATGGATGAAAACCAAATTTTCCAAGAGAAAGCATGAAGAATTGGCATATGTATGTTGCTGTTTATCTATATATGCACAGAACCACAGATAAATGTGTTGCATGTATATACAGTGAGTTATTTTATTTTAATATTCTTTGGTCTGATTTGACATTTTAAAAATTAGGGATATATAATATAAAACAGTTTTTTAATTACATTATCATATGTCTGTGTGTGAATGTATATGCATGTATGCATTTTAAAAGAGAATTTAAAATAAATTATTTTTAAATGTTAATTATTGTTAAAAGAATAATATATTTCAATAGTGTTATTTAATATTATAAAGTGGTTAATTATATTTCTTTGAGAATTCATAAATAAAAGAAAAAGTATTTGTTTAAATAAAATAAATAATTTGATTTAATAATTAAAACAAAGTTAATTATATTTTATTTATTTTAATTTGTGTCTAAACATCTGAAGGTTAAATCTATTTTTATACATCTTGATTAATAAAAGATCAACATTCTATTAATTAATTAAAAAATCTCACCCCAATGTTAATTGCTGATTGATTAAGTAAGATTACATCATACAACTTTGCTGTTTTTGTAAAAAGCACATACATATTTAAAAAAAACTTTAAAAAATAAATGTCTACTTTTATTCCAACTTTTACTTTTAACTTTTTTTAAAAAAGATTAAGTTTATTCAAATATTTTTTTAATTAAATAATGTGTTGCTATAATATTAAAAGTCATTTAAGCAAATACTTACATCAGATCATGCATGCTCTTTTACCAACAGCCAAGATCTTTTATTAAATTACAACAAGATTTATTGTTATAAAAGAACTCCAAAGCATCATATATATGAAAAAATACTACAAAAGATTGGTAAGTTGGAGAATTCATAGATATGTTTGTTTTACTATTTCTATAACTTTGGCTAACTCTACACTTTATTTTCTTTTAAAAAACAGTTTAACATTTTGTTCCTTCAATGTATCAAAAGTTATATAAACTAATTACAAAGATTAATATTATTGTTTTATATTTTACTACGTACCTAACTTTAAAAGTAGCTAGCTACCCATTTGTAGACAATTTTAAAATGTTTTAAAGCATTAATTATTGAAACATTATGATTATTACAAGAACTATTCTTTAAAATTGTTATAACATCTGTCCATTGTCATGTATCAATTTCAGCAGTTACATTGTGGTTTCCATTGCACTTGAATTTTATGACCTCCCCCATCCCCAGAGTAGAGATTGTAGCTTCTTCAACACTTTCGTGTTATGCAATCAGATGTTAATTTATTTATTACTATCCATTTGACTTTTTACTTTTATTGGTGCATGTTTTATGAAAGGACATTTCAGGCATGTACATGTATGGTATTGCTTAACTCTACTTCAAGTTACTTTCATGTATATTAATTCATTGAGAATATTGAGTTTTTTATTATTCAATTCTTTACATGCATAAGCAGATAAAATCTATATAAATTATTGTTGGTAGTATCCAACTATGTTAGCAATGTTGTAAGACTTATCTTTATGCACTGATATTAAATATAGCTAGTATTTAATTATCATCTTTTAGTGGCCTGTTTAAAGGTATGTTTGATATTCTGTGAATATAATTATTGGTGGTTAGTTCTTCAAAAAGTGAGAGAACATTTTAAATGCAGTACTTTAGTTTATATAAATGCTTATATAAATAGTAGTTTGTACTGCTATACTGATTGCTTATTGTTTTAATTCATTATTGTATTATTGAATTTATTTCAAATTGTAAATAAAATATATTCTGCTTCATTAAACATGTTTATGTTTTCATTGTCTTGATCAGACTAATTTATCCAGAAAATCCACCTAATAAAGTTACATTAAATTTTGTGATATATGAGAATAACTTTCAAAAGTCACATTAAATTCATTTATTCAATTTATCTATTATTTTTATACCTGCATTATTTAAAATAAAATATTACATTGATCTACCTTTATTACAAGTGTACATAATGATGTAATGGGTGGCAGAAAAGTACCCTTTCTGCTTATTGCATTGTTTTTACTTTGCTTGGTGCTAAGTTATACATTAAGATATTTTGATAAGATTTATTCATAAGTGATATGAAGATGAATATTTATAAAAGAAGAATTTTCAATATTTTGAAAGTAATTTTATTGCTGGACAAAGGTTATTTCAATTATTCAGATACTTAAATATTTTTATTTTTACTTTACATTTATTTTAAAGTAATATATAAGATTATAAAATATAAGAGGATAAAAATATTGTGTATAAGAACCTAAGTTGTTAATTCATTTAATGTTATTTAAGTGTCAAGCAAAAAAATTATTTATTGTATTAAGTATTAATAAAACCCTGAGGTGTGGATAAAATAAAAACCCTGACATTGAAATTAGATAAAATCTGAGATTTGAATAATATAACAACTTTAAATTTAAATAAGTACCTGAGATTTAGATTTAAGAACCTGAGATGTTTATTACTCATACTTAGGTTATAATATAATTTGTCTATAAGAGGACTCATTCTCTAAGGTATAAAAAATCCACAATTATTATGGTGCTGGACTGTTGTTGTTTTGCTTTTGGTATGCCTTGATTTGTTTGGTGATGAAAACTGACTGGCCAAAGAAAAGGCTACAGGTTATTACGTTTGTTTTATGACCGATATGATAACTTTTGTTTTGGGTCATTTTTGTGGTGGCTGAAAGTTCTTGAAGATTTCAATATATATATATATATATATATATATATATATACATATATATATATATATAAATTATTAATCAATGTCTGTATTCCAATTATAATAAAATATATATAATTATTCAAAACAATACAATAATTAATACAGTAAAACAATATTTTAAAAAAAAAACAAATATATACCAATTTAATAGAAGTACTTTCAACTATCTATGTAGTCGTTGTCAACTAGATTCAAATTGTATTAGAAAAAACTGTTACAAATGTAAACAAAAAGTAATACGTCATACATCAATTTTTCCACAATTCATTAATTTTTATATTGGCAGCCTGTCTATTTATCAACTGTTGCTTTTCACTTTTTATTAACATAGCTTCTTTAATTTTGCATTTATTATTATTTCTTTCAATACACAAAATCTTAACTTTATTAAAATCAAAATCAAAACCATAGTTACATGTTACATTATGATCAAAAAATACTGATGGTGATACATCATCATTTCTAACATTCTCTTGTCTTGATTTTTGCACTCGTTTATATAACAACAAATGCTCCTTTGATCTTTTCTCCAATATACATTGAGATTCCCCAATATATGCCTTTCCACAAACACATAGCCATTTATATATTGCACAACTTTGATTTAAAATACTATATGTATTTGTTTTTTTAAAATATTGTTTTACTGTATTAATTATTGTATTGTTTTGAATAATTATATATATATATACATACAATAAATGCAATAAACATATATAAGATGTGTTATTTTATTATATAGTGCTATGTTTTTAATCTGTAACAATCATTAGGGATCATTCTACTGCACATGCATTGTACTAGATTTAGACACAGAAGAAATAATTTCCATTCCAAACACAAACAATTGGATTTGGAAATTCTAACTGAATTCCAGAGCAAATCTCTAACTAATTGACAATCTGCAACATGATTCTACCATTTATCAGCAAATCTCTCAAAATAACTTTGTTGATATAATTCAAAAATTACTATCTTGCAGAGTCTGTAAAAACCATTGATCAACTTACAGAAATCATCTACATTAGAAATAACAATAATGTAGACTCAAACAAGGATCAAATATCAGGTGTATACATTGATAAGTATGTTGTAGCTAAGTTGAAAAAATATCATAGTCATCCAATAATGTCAAACAACTAATAACATGAATAACATAGAAGAAAATCAAAACTGTTTCAAAACATGAAATTTTACAGAAAATAAAAAAGTTAAAAAAAAAAAAAGTCAGACAAAACTACTGCCATCATTCCATTTATAATATACAAATTTATTAATTCTGCCATGGTCTTACTATTTAGGAGATGGTATCACATTTCCTAATGATGTAGTGTATCCATATATATATAGATATATATATACTAAAAATTAATCTGCATTAAGAAATATCTAAATAAGCTAATTATGGTAGTTGATATCATAAAACTAATAACAATAGTAGACACACCAGAATTATCAATATCTCTATTTTTCATTGAGAATCAATTCAATCTGAAGCCATAACTTTGCAATAAATAACACAGAATTCATATTTAATGAAAATATTATTTCATGTATTTGTTATTAATAAGTTCTTATTATTTTTAATACACTATTTACCTTTAGTTTTAATTTTTCTCTTTCTCTATAGTTTTAAAATTTGTTTTGTATATTTGTTTTAACCATTAATAAATTATGATTGGATATTGAAGTATTTCTCTCATCTAAATTCAATTGTTTTAAATCTCTTTTTTAAAAAGTCAAATTTTATTTTTTCAAATACATACAATTGTTTAGAATAGCTACAACATTTAGGGGGAATATTATTTGTCTCTGCTTTTCAGGAATTGATGGCCTGACCAGTAATGGCACAAACATAAAAATTGAAACTGTGACTGTTAGATTTGTGAATATAGAATTTAAGATGTTACTCTAACCTAATAAAACTTGGGGCCTTTAAATTCATGAATATTGAATTTAAAATGTTGCTCTAAAAGCATTCAGATTTGTCAGGTAGCCACCTATCAATGTTCTAACTGAGCATAATATTGATTAATCTCAAGACTTAGACATATATTCAGTGTCTTCACTCAGTTGGAGAAAAAACTGTTTAAATTATAATTTTATAGTTAATGCATAATTTTTACAATCCAGATTTGGGGGGGGGGGGATCTTTACTTTCTGGATGAAGAGAGCTCATTTAACTAATTGGTTTCCCTGTGGATAAACTAACTAAAATAATTATAAGTTTGCTTGGGAAGTAGTCAACTCATAAAAATTTCCAAACTATATTCAGATTTAAACACTGAGACATGGGTGCTCCGGATAAAACAATAACCACGACATCAGAATTCTCTTTCGCCATATTTACTATTTTTAATGCTTTATGTCATTATTAATGTGTATCTAAATTAATATTATTTATTAAGACTTTCTTAATATATATTTAGATGTTTATTTTATTTTTATCAGATATATTTATTTCCTTTACTCCACCAGATAGTAAACAAATGTGTTATTCTAATAAATTGCTCAGTAGCTTCAGGTTAAATTCAAAATGACTCATTTAAAATGATGATTACAAATTTATTACTGTATTAAATACTAAATGAGGTTCTTTTCAAAAGAACTCTTTAAAAATTCCAGATATTAATCATACGATGAAAATATTTTATCTCTTTTATATATATAATCGTTTTTGATAAAGAAAATATTTATCCTGATGTCAGCAAAATGTACTTACTGTCAAAGTCTAATTTAAATATATAAAAAAAATTACAAAATATCAAAAGTAATTTAGTAGTCTGTCTATATATTAAATGAGATGCGGAGAAATGCATTTTTTTTTATAACAGTTTTTAATATTTTTGACCTTACACCATTTGATACTATAATGATTTTATCTAACAAGGAAAAATGTCGACTAAAATAATGTCATTTTTTTAAATAAAAAAAACAACTACAAAATATTGACAAATTAATTATTTATACATTAAAAACTTATGACTGAAAACATTCAATTAATATAAACACCATCACAGATTCATTTACTAATATATAAATGTCCTTAAATTATTTTTATCATATGCTTATTGATATTCACTGTAATAGGATAGGTGATAGTAAAGATAGAATATATATATACACACAATAGTTATGGTGTTGAAATATTTCAGAACAAGAAATGCTACAAAAAAAAGTTAAAAGCAGTACAGAAAATTACCAAATGAACAAAATAACTGATTACCATATTTAATTTGCCACTTGTGATTCAATGATTTGCTTGTATAGTAAACAACTAAAACCGCATAAGATCACCATTTATTAAGCCAAACAAGCTGTTAAAACAGTAGGATTTTTTTTTACAAACAATAGTGTACCCAACTGGTGATACTATTGTTTGTGAAAAATTTTTGCTAGTGCTTTAACCGCTTGTGTAATCATAATGAAATGGTATTCATGATATTTTGAGGTTCTATTAAAAATCCTAACCGAAAGATAGAGGTGACTATAGTTATTCAAATATCAAAGACACTCTAATATATAGAAGCTGAACTGTTTTCAGATCTGTATGATTATATAGGCAAATTAGCTTGAATTGGGAACATTATTGTGTATTCAGTTTGGGATAGTAGCTGTATATTTAATCAAGAAGATAAAAGATAGGTGCTGGCGGGATGCACTAGATCCAAAGATCCAAGTGCACCGCTCTCAGATCTATGGCTCCTCCTTGATGAAAGCCAGAAACTAGTTTTAGGATATTGAATTGCAAAACATAGAATGAGGATTAAGATGCACAACCTAACTAGCATCTATTGATTACTAGAGCATACACTAGATGGCACTATTGTGTGGAAAAAATTTTTGATTTATATATCCATTGCAAAAATCTTTTTTCTTTTTTTTGTCTTTTTCCACAATGAAGTTGGGATGGTCATTCTCATCCATTAGTAGTGCTAATAATAATAATGCTTCACATTGATAGTTAAATAGATTTAGTTGTTAAAATATAGTGCAAATTGTTTACTATGTAAACCTAAAAAGAGACTACATATGAAATTGATATATGAAATAATTAAGGTTTGGTATGGGTGAATTGTGAAGGAAAAAGGCTATGAATCAGAGAAATAGGATTAAATTTGGAGAAGCATTTATTCTATTATGGACTCTTGAAAATGATAGACTTGTTGCAAGAATTCATGATTTTATTTTTATCCATTTAATTATTGGTATTGTAATAATATTATATCTTACAAGTAATATTTTTATTATGCTATACAAAGTGCATTATTTATTAGAAATAATGACTAGACTTTTGTATTGTAAGAATGATTTATTCTAGAAACAGTTCCATTAAATAGTCAGTTCATTCAACATTGCATTGAAATGCATATCTATAGATGTAATTCTTTTTAGATCTCCAGTTATCATCCAAAAAAATCTTTTAAACAGAAAAATATAAAAGTTTTAAAACATAAAGAATGTTAAAATAACATTATTATTTGTCATTCACTTTTTATTAATCCATTTTAAAAATAGTTTCCATTTGTCCCTTAATATTACACTGCAAACTGTTTAATCTGGAAATTCTTTTTATAGCCTGCATGTTTTTTGTTCCATCTTTATTTACTAAAATTGCATTTCTTATTCAACACTTAGATTTCTGGAGCTTTCCTGCTCTTTTATTTAAAAAATCATTTCTTTCCTGAGATCTATGATTAAAATTATTGTACAGCATGAATGTAATAGAATTTATATATATATATATATATATATATATATATATATATATATATATACATTCATATATATATATAGTTAGTTTTGTGTATATATATATATATATATATATATATATATAACACAAAACTAACTACATATACATGCTTTGTTTTGTATATATATATATATATTGAAATTAATGAGTTATTTTTAAAATAGAAGATTGTTTTATTGATTTAATTTATTTAGAATTTAAAAAACACACATTTTTACTGCTAAAGGTACAAGCAAACAGTAAAACAACTAATTGGTAACAAAACTGTTACAAATAATAATAATGGGGTTGAATAAAAATATTGAATCAATCTGAAACAATTCATCCAATAGAATTTTTTATAACATTTGCATTCATTGTTTTAACCAATTCATGGTGAAGTTAATAAAAATTTCCACAAATAACATTTAGCTTAGTGCTTTTGGAGCATGTTTACTCCATATTCATAGTGATTATTATATGTAAACATAATGAATGCAAATTTATGCAAATTCTTTTTTTTAATATATATTTTCCAAAGTAATTTATTTTGTTTAATAGATTTTAATTAATTCTAAAGATATTTTAGTAATAACTAAGCTACAAAATAATTTGACTTTGCCACACACTCTATTCAAATTGGTTACACATATGTAAAATTAACTATACAAATTGAAGCCTTGATTAGATTATATTTAATTATCATTTTTAAAAAATAATGGCAGATTAGGAAATTGTCTCTACTATTAAATGAATTAAGACCATTTTCATTCATAGATTTATATAATAGTAATGTGAGTGTATATTAAATGGGCTTTATAGTAGTTTACAAAATATAAATAATAAAATAGTGAAATGACTTTATCGATTGGATGACCAAACAATTTCAACTATTAAAAGTGACAGAACTAAGTTATAATCCATGGACCTTGAACTCTAGAATTGTCCACTCTACTACTATACCAAATTTATGTAGGTCCTTACAAAACAATAGTAAGAAAACAAAGTAAGTACAGTTATACCTTGGATAAGAATAATCAGTTCTCCCAAATACTTTGTAAATCAAGAATCTTACATATATAAATCAATTCTGATGGGTTTCTATGACAAATAATTAATTTTAACCAACAAATTTGAAATATTAATGAATATTAATTTATATCAGAAAATGAGCGTAAAACAAAACTTAAAATTAAAAAAAAAAGATAAACATTTTACAAATTATATTATTAATAATAAGAAAAGTTTTAACTTGCATGTATATAAAGTATATAATCAGTATATTCTAATTGCTGCATTTTTAAAATAATGATTGTAGTTACCATCTTGAAATTACAATCAGATAAAATTGACAGTTCATTAAATTAAAATGAAATGTACAAAAAATAAATGGATTAAAATAACACAATGTATTATTATTATTATTATTATTATTATTATTATTATTATTATTATTATTATTATTATTATTATTATTATTATTATTATTATTATTATTATTATTATTATTATTATTATTATTATTATTATTATTATTATTATTATTATTATTATTATTATTATTATTATTATTATTATTATTATTATTATTATGAGATTTTGTTATTGAAAGATAAATTACATTCTATGGAACGATTTAATCTGGATCATGAAGTTGAAATACAGGGTTTGCCTTTTCAAGAAAATGAAAATTTGCCGTTAATTTTAACTAACGTGGCGGACAAGCTCGGTGTTTCAGATGTCGCTATAGATTTGGAAAACGTTTTTCGTACAAAAAATAAATCAGGAGCTCCAGGTTTTGTTGTAGCTCGTTTTAAATCACGAAATTCTGCCATACAGTTTTTAATTAAAAAAAAATCTGTTTTAACAGTTTCTCAAATTTTGCCTGGGGTTAATAATAACAAACGTATTTATATTAATCAGCGTTTGACTCCATTCAATAGAAGGCTTTTATGGTTGGCGAAACAGAAGTTACGTTCTGGTCAAGGTTTTGCATTCATTCATAATGGATCAGTGTATGTGAGAAAAGATTATAATTCTCCTCGTGTTTTAATTAGAAATGAAAGTGATTTGGAGTCATTCTGAAATTTATTTATTATGATAAATTCTGATTTGATTTCTCAGGAAAAAGATTTTGCTTCACTTAAATTATTTCATTTAAATATACGTAGCATTAGATGTCATTTTGATGAACTTGTAGTTTATTTAAATAATTTTCCTTTATTTCATTTTGATATAATTATTTTAACGGAAACTTGGATTTCTTTACAAGAACAAAATTTATATAGTTTGAATGGCTATACGAGTATACTTTCTCCTCGTATGCATTTACGATCTGGTGGTGTTATGGTTTTTATAAAAACCGGTTTAGACTTTTCTTTCAATATTCCAACATTTAATACTGCAGAATGTATTTTATTAACTTTGAAACTCCCTAAATGTGTGCTTTCTATTTTGGCTATATATAGATCATGTACAAGTAAAGTTTTGGATTTTGTTACTGAACTTGATTCTTTGTTATTAGATTTGGGTTCAGAATCTGCTGTTTTAATGGGTGATCTAAATATTGATTTGTTAAATAATGCTTGTAAGTCTACTATAGATTATTTAAATTTACTTTATAGCTATGGATTTAGTCAAACGCTTTTTTCACCTACGCGTATTACTCCTATATCTCAATCTCTTTTAGATCATATTTTTGTTAGATTAAGCCGCAGTTTATTTTCTGATTCGTCTCTTTCTAAATTATTTCTTACAGATCATTTTGCTACTGAATTAAAAATATTGAATTGTATGGATAATATTAATGTTTGTGCATATGTTGAGAAATTATCTTTTTCTAAATTGAATTATTTATTATCTGTTCAGAATTGGGATGAGATTTTTATGATAGATAATGTAAATGATGCATTTTTGGGGTTCCAAGCTATTTGTTTAGATTTAATTGCTAAAGCAAAGTTTCATTTAAAATTGACAAGTAAGAATAGAAGAAGATCTCTTTGGGTGACAGATGCGCTGGTATGTAAAATTAATCAGAGAAATGTGTTAAAATCTTTGGATGGCTCATCAGATGTTTTAAAAAAACTTAATGTTGAAATTAAGTCTGATATTAGAAAGTTGAAGTTTAGATATTATCAAGAATTTCTTAATGATAAAAATGTTTCTTTGAAATGGAGAACAATAAATTCTTTGATTAAAAAATCTTCTCCTGATCGTATTAAATGTATTAAATATAATGAAAGTTTAATTGAGTTACAGAATAATGAAAAATATTTAGCTGATCGGTTTAATGAGTATTTTGTAAATTTATCGATGCGTGATGTGCCTGAGCAGATTTTGTCTTCTTATTCAAGTTTGAATTCTTTTTTATATTCTGATGTTTCTGAATCTCAGTTGTCTGTAGCAATTGATAGTTTAAAAAATGTCACTTCTTTTGGACTAGATGGTATAACACCTAAGATGCTTAAAGAAAATAAGGTTGCATTTTTGCCTATTTTAGTTCATTTATTTAATTTATCTTTGCAGTCTGGATCATTTCCAGAATGTCTGAAAGTTAATGTTATTACTCCTGTTTATAAAAAGGGTGATTCTACTCTTATGGTCAATTATAGGCCAATTGCTATTATTTCTGTTTTTTCTAAATTATTGGAAATGATTGTTAGGGATCAAATGTTGTCATTTCTGTTTAAAAATAAAATTTTATCTGACTATCAATATGGTTTTCTTCCTGGCAGAAGTACATTAGATGCTTTAAAACATCATGTTCAGTATTTAACATCTTCATTGGATCAGGAACTTAAAACATTGGCTATTTATCTTGATTTATCTAAAGCATTTGATTCTGTTAATCATAATATTTTGATTAAGCGTTGCTACTTGTATGGTTTTCGTGGATCTATTGGTAGTTGGTTGGAGAGTTATTTAAATGATAGGAAACAGTTTACTAATATTTATGGTACTATCAGTGATGTTGTCTTGATTAATTCTGGAGTTCCGCAAGGTTCAGTACTTGGTCCTCTATTGTTTTTAATTTATATTAATGATTTATTTTCATTGAAGTTACATTCTAAGATTTTTGGTTTTGCTGATGATATTGCTTTATCTTGCAATGCTGTTTCTTATAATCTTCTTGAAAAATTAGTGAATGAGGATTTGGACTCAATTGGTAAATGGTTGGCATATAATTCATTGTTGGTCAATTTAGATAAAACAAAAGCTATTCTTTTTTCTTACAAGCGTACTTTTTTTCTCTTAAGATTAAAATTTGCTGTAAGTATATTTTGCATTATAATAGTATATGTACTTGTGAGAATATTCCTTTGGTAGATAATTATTGTTATTTGGGAATATATATTGACTCCAGATTGTCCTGGACAAATCACATTACCTATCTTTGTCAACGGTTACGTAATTTAAACTATATGTTTTATTATTTAGTTAAATTTCTTCCTAGGTCTGCTCTCATTTTTATTTACATTGCCTGTTATCAGAGTATTTTATCTTACAATATCATTATTTGGGGTAATGCTTCTCCACATATTTTATCTTCTTTGCGTGTTTTGCAAAATTATACTTTGCGCATTATTTTTGGTAGATCTCGTTCCTCTTCTGTTCGAGATATTTATATTGCATTTGGTTTATTTGATGTAAATCACTTATATCAATATAGAGTTATTTTTGATATTTTTTGTGCTAAACCTTTTCTGAATTCTAGAGTTTATGTTCTAAATACTCGTCTTTCTAATAAATTTCAATTACCTTTACCAAAATTTTTTAAGGAATCTAGTAGAAGACAATATGTTTATTCTGGGTCAAAGTTGTTTAATAAATTTGTATATGAATGTTCAATTGATCTGAATAATATTTCTTATATATCATTCAAAAAATATTTGTGTCAATGGTTGTGTAGTATGTATTAATTTTGGCATTTATTTTATTTATTTAATTAATTTTATTTATTTCCTAAACTGTTCTTTTGAGTTTTTGATTGTATTTTTATTTAATTTATTTTTACATGTAAATTCCACACACAAGATTTTTCTTGTTTGGAGTTTTTAAATATTTGTGATGTACTTTGTTTTATTTCATAGAATAAATTGAATTGAATTATTATTATTATTATTATTATTATTATTATTATTATTATTATTATTATTATTATTATTATTATTATTATTATTATTATTATTATTATTATTATTATTATTATTATTATTATTATTATTATTATTATCATTATTATTATTATTATTATTATTATTATTATTATTATTATTATTATTATTATTATTATTATTATTATTATTATTATTATTATTATTATGTTTCAAAGAAAAGAACTTTATTGATAACCATAGAGTTACATTTGCTATAAGACACTTCGTATACATATATTTACATTGCTAGTGAGTAAACCAAGTTTAAGTTGGTATCTGTGATGTACAAAAAAGGAACTTAACTTAGGAGGGAAAGATATTTAAACATTGTTAGGGGGGTGAAAATACATATGTATACGTTACATTTATGAGTGCTGCTTGCTGTAATCATAGTTCTCCAAAGTCTTGGGTTATCATTGTTCAATTTGCAAAACTTCAACTTTGATGTATATTGCCATGCTGGGTTTAGTTTGCTTTCCAGTATTTGAGGTCTGATTTTGTTGTTACTGTCCTTTATATTAATATTATGCAATCAAAGACAACATTCTGTTTTTTTATTTGTAGATAATTGCCACATTTTTTTTTATATATATATTGGTTGAGGGCATAGATTTTGGTTATTGGGAGCCATCTTAGAGGTTTGATTGTTGTGTTATCAGTGACCAGGTTGCTGCATAGATGTCTGGATGTGCAATTTTATTGTCTCTGGCTCGTAGTTTTGCCAGTTTGATATTGAAAGTTGATGGATGTCGCCTTGTGTTGTTACCTAGAGTGAATGTGCATCTAGTGCACCAGTATGCATAAAGCATAAAAGTGGCTGCACGGACTGATGGAATAGAGCCTTTGCAATATGAATTAATGATTGTTTGAAGGGTTGTGTTAGATTGTCTATATGCTCCTATCATAATAACTCGAATTCTGTCTAGTGCCGGACAAAGATAGAATAGATGTTCCTGTGTTTCTTCAGCCCTGTGACACAGGGGACAAAAAGGATCAATGTTAGTGTATAGTCTCCGATATCTCAGAAAATATGTCGTGGGCAGTGCTTGTAGGTTTAGTCTCAGCAAAAAATCAAAATACTTTGGCTCCAGTGACCATTTTTTAAACTTACGGAGTAATTGTAGATTATTGATTTTCAGCATTGTCAGATTGGTGTCATGGGTTGGATTTGGATGGATTAATGAATAAATTTGCCAGTATGAATGCTTGTATATTGTCTGAAGAGATATCTGTGGAGCTGTGGTTTTTATATGATTGATCATTGATGCTAGTTGGTCATAAGCAGGGGGTGGTCTATCTGTTGGTGTTATTTGAAGTAGGCATTCAAGCATTGGAAAGTGTTTGACTGTGGATGTTATTAAGTTTGTGGCCTTCTGTAGATGGAAAATATAAATACTATGAAGTCCTAGTCCATTGTGAATAGGTGGTCTGGTAAGTTGTTTTGCAGATATTGACACAGTCTTCCTCTGCCACAAGAGCTTATTACAGAGAGAAGAGATTTTGTTAATAAAACCTTTAGAAAATGTGATAATGGGTGAGTAATAGGTGATTTTTGTTATGGCTAGCTGGTTAAATAGCTGGATCTTGGAGTATATTGAAAGATATGCCTTTGAGAGAGAAGTAGTAATTCGCTCTGTTTCTTCTTTGAGTTTGTTCTGGATCTTGACCCTCATTGCACTTGCACTCATATAAAAGGGAAATCCCAAGAAAGCAGATGGCTTTCCCCCATACATGCCCGTGTACTGCTTTGCATTATAAAGAGACCAAACTGCCGTCTTATTTAGATTGACCCTGAGTTTGTGTGTAGCTGCAAATTCTTGTAGTATTGTATGCAAGGCTGGTAGGTGTTTTTTAGATGGGAGGAAGACAGTTATATCATCCATATAAGCGATACATGTTACCTGCTGAGATGTGTTTGGTATTTGGATGCCAATGAATGTTTGCTGGATTTTTATTAATAGAGGGTTGATGTAAAAGGTGAAAAGTAAAGCACTCAGGGGGGATCCTTGTGAGATTGATTGTGTTGGAGTAAAAGATTCAGAATTTTTGCCACTGAGTGTAATATGTATATCCCGATTTAACAACAAGTTGGTTATAACATATAAAATAGTGCGAGGTATTGCAGTGGCAGCCAACATTTTAATTAATATCTCGATTGCCACAGAATCAAAAGCTGATTCAATGTCTATTTGAACTGCAACTGGGCTGTATTTTTTCCGGCCTCGCACCGATCCCAATACAGCTTTGAAAAGAAGTGCTGCCTGTCCTGTAGATGATTGCTTTCTTGCAAACTGATATGGTGAAATCAATGGGAGCAGATATGATTCAATCCTGTCTTTAATGACTTTCTCAATGATCTTGATGGCTATTGGGCACATGGAGATAGGCCTAATATTATTAAGGGTGGTTATTGGAGCTGGTTTCTTATTAAATGGTACTATTGCAATTGGATAAAGATTTTCAATGTTGTATATTTTTTGTGAGAGATAGTTTGCAAGATTACATAATACTTGATTAGTTGTATGGCTAAGGTGTTCGTACACAAATTTTGGTATGCCATGAGTGCCTGGATGACAGGCATTGGGCAGAGTGGCAAGCTTCAAAGCAAATTCATTAATGGTAAATGGTGTATTTGTTTCAGGTGATCCAAAATAATCGGGGGGTGGGTTGAAGAGTTGATGTGTCTGAAGATTCTGTTTGAAATGCTTATAAATAGGTTCAATCATGTTATGTGCTGCATGTATAGTTGTTCCAATTTGAAGTGCCATAGGTACTCTAATGGTGGAGGGAAAACCCATGGCCCATCTGATGTAGCCTCTAGTCCATGTATGTTGTTGACTGAGGCAGATTTTGCTTTTTTTTATCGCTAAATAGTCTTTAAGTGCTGCACATGTGCTGTTATATGCCTGGGTGAGCTTATATATATGCTGATATGTATTTTGAGTAGGTTTAGACATTGTTATCCTCTTGTGAAGTTCATCTGCCAGAGCTAATAGCCTGGAGGGTGGAGGTTTTTTTTTGGTGACATGGTCAATATTGAATGAAAGTATATTTATGTATGCCTGATATCTCTGCACAGCACTTAGTTGTAGTCCTGCAAGTTTATGGAGCATAATATATGTTTCAGAAAAAAGGGATTCTGGAGTGGATGCTGGTATTAGAATTCTCATTGTTTTCCCAAGTGGTAGTGTAGTTGGCTGAATTTCAGTTAGATCAAGTGTTGCAGTTTGAGCAGAGTGATCTGAGAATGGGGATGGATTGAGCTTGAGGCTGAAGTAATGATGCAGCATTGGTGAATAGAAGCAAAGGTCAATTAAAGATGTGTGTCGGTTATTATGGAATGTTACTGTGTTTGGTGGTAAAAAACCTTCAGCACTCATGAGTGGTATTGCAATTTGATGCAGCCATTTTGAGATGAAATCTGTGTACTTCATGTTAAAATCTCCCATGATGATAGTTGGGTAAGGAGTTGATGCTAGCAGTGAATTGATGGTGAGTATTATGTTTGATATGATGACGTTTCCAGGTGGGATGTAGGTGAAAACTATGTTGAGAGTGTTTGCATGGTGATGAAATGTAGCTATCAACAAGTTTGCATCGATATATATGATTCTGAATGATGTGAATGGGCAAGCTGGGGTTATTAGTAGGCCAGTTCCACCCGCAGGTGATGACATGTCCCTGGAGCATGCAAAAAAGCCTTCAGTGCGAAGATGCACTGTTGGGTCAATCTGTGATCCACTATATATTTTTGTTTCCAGAAGTCCCAATATATGTGTCTGTGTGATTTTGGTCCATTCTCTAAGTTGATGCAGTTTGTTTGCCGAGTTCAAACCCCGCACATTAAAAGCTGTTATTTTGACTTTCATTATGGTTGTATTTTGGGATTGTTCACATTTCAAAATATGTTAGTGACTGGTTTTCATTGTATGAGCTGTACATTGTTGGAGTTTTAATTGGTTGGTTAGATAGAAGTGATGTCCATTGGTGACCAGTCATCCGTTTGAATTCTGGTTAATGATGATGCGGTGTTGTACTCTTCTGTTTGTGAGTTGTTGTCCTCTTCTGTTTTTGGTTTTTTATTGTTTTTGCTTCTTTTTGGGCGACCTGGCCCTTTTTTTTCTATTGTATTTACTTCAACTTGTGGAAGGCATGGCATGATTGCTTCCATGATATATGTTGATGTGTTATTTTTTATTGTGTGTGTGATGTTTGTTCTATTGGTACTTTGTGTTTCACTGTAATTGCTTTGTGATATTTCAGTTGGGTTAATATTTGAATCATTCGTGCATTGTATGTTTTGACAGTTGCTTGTGTTATTTTGAATTGCTTGTGTGACATTTGGATTTAAGTGCTGCATTCTGTTTGGTTCATTTATACTGTTGTCTTGGTTTTTTGTAGTTTGATCTTCTTTAGATGAAGAAGTTGTTTGCATCTGGTTATTCATATCTGAATTTATCTTGACTATGTTAGTGTGGCTGATATCTTCCGTTTGTGTGTGGTTGAGCTGATTATTTGTTTGCTGTGATTGTAGACTCTTTCTGTTATCACATTGTTTTTTCAGATGGTCGCTGTTTAGTTCATCTGTGTTTTTATTTTCCTCATTGGAATTTTGATTAATGAGAGGGAGTGAGAGTGTTTCTTCAGGTGGAGAAGTTGTTTGCATATTGTTGTACATATTTGGATTTATGCTATCATTATATATATGGTTGCTGTCTTCAGTATGTGTTTGGATGGCCACTCCATTTGTTTTTTGCGATTGTGGATTCTTTTTGGTGTCACATTGCGTTGCCAAGTGGCCTCGCTTCCCGCATGTGTAGCATATGGGTTTAAGCCCTCTTATGAAGAGGCTCAGCATGGCTTCCTGATCTGCAAATTGTGTAGGAATATTGTTTGGATCTATTTCTGGATGCAATCTCAGCTTGAAGTCAAAGCTATTGCTGTATACAAGCACTGGCGTATCTTTCAGATAAATTGGGTTGAATGCTGTGACTTTTCCAAATGGCTGCATCATTTTCTGAAAGATTTTGATGTCATATCCAAGGTATGCATTCTTGATTATGCCAGTAATCTGGTTATGTTGATCTGGATCTACTGCAATGAGTGCATAGTTGCCTAAAGTTTTAATGGTGGTTTGAAACCGGGTTTTTTGGCTTTCTTGGTAAAATTCGAGGATTAAATACCGTGAGTTAGGATGGTCAGCAATCCTTAGTATGCTATCCCAAAGTCCGTGTAGTGTTATTGCTTCATAAAGTAAATTTCTAGGAAATTTATATAGCGATAAATTTGCATCTGTAGCTGATAATATTATTGAACGAGGAGAAAAAAATCTTTTGAAAGACGTATGAAGGCCACGTGGGATCGTATTATTAAACTGTTCACATATTATTTTCAAATCCTCATTATTCCACTGGGCGGTAGGGGGGCATTGATTTTCTTGCGTTTGTATATCTAGCTGCAAAATATCATTAGTATTTATTTTTCGGAAGCGATGGAAAACTTTATTTTTTTCTAAAATTGGAACTTGATTGTGTTCTTTTTGTTGTAAATTATTTTTTTCCGAAGAGAAATTATTTTCCTGTAAATTATTTTTAGCTACGTTGGCATATGTTTTTGCTTCACCTGTAATTTGCATAGGCTTGGATAGCATATTGGCGCCGTTCTGCTGGTCACATGACCGGGGTGTCGCCATTGTAATGCTTTTTACGTTGAGCAACGAATATTATTTTTTTAACAAAACAATTCATAAAAATATCTATTTAGTTAAAATACAAATTAATTTGGATTGTCCAATACTTACTGTTCATATATATATAACTGCAAGTCAAAGATGTGTTGGTTTTAGTGTTTTCTTTGGTTAAACTCCTAAGATCTCTGTAAACAACGATCCGTTAAAATCATCATTTGCTGCGAGACTTTTTTTATTATTATTATTATTATTATTATTATTATTATTATTATTATTATTATTATTATTATTATTATTATTATTATTATTATTATTATTATTATTATTATTATTATTATTATTATTATTATTATTATTATTATTATTGTTGTTGTTGTTGTTGTTGTTGTTGTTACTACCATCATCATCATTATTATTAAAATTATTATTAGTAGTAGTAGTAGTATTAGTGCACTTTTGATATTATATTGTCAATATTTTTTGTTTTATAATTACCTAATAAATAAAACTTTGAACTTTTTTTTGAAGATAGGTTTGGCCTACCTTTTAAAATTCAATGACCTGCTGTTTTGTTATTTTTATAAAAGTAAGATTTAATTAAATAAAAAAAGTGGAGCAAAAATGTCAGGTACAATTTATTACTGTAGTTTTAATAACATAAGTGATTTTTAAAGTATATTCTTTACACTTACAATCGTAGAAATTTTGCCTGGGAGTAAATAATGATTTTTATCACTGACATTAAAAGAATTAAGAAATCAAAGTGAAGTTTAACTGATCATATTGCTAGAAGATATGATAATAGACACTAGAAATTTGAAACTGGATTCTAAGAGATCATAAAAGATCCACAAAGAGACCACATTTGAAATGGATAGATAAAATAATGAAGTTTGAGATGTGATATGAAAAAATAAAGCTAAAATTTGGACACCTAGATTAACCTTAAAAAGACCTTGGTCAAAATAATGATAATTGGCCTGATAATTTTAACCCACAATTAGATGAAAATTTCATTTTAGATACTGTATACATTTTAAAATTTACTATTAATGCATTTTAATCTGCACATAATAAAAGTTTATTTTAAATTGCGTGCATAAAAAAATGTATTATTTTTGTTTTAAAGAAATTGTTTACATTCACAATTAAAACCCTTTAGACTACCTATGTCAAAAAATCTATGACATATTACAATATAAGGATTTATATATATATAAAAATGTATGGCATATATCTTAACTTATTATAATTACATTTTATTGTTATATATCATCTAAGTTTAGTTTATTTACATACTGAATAAATCTTGTATATATTTTTTTAAAGTCAGCCTTGCTATTTTATAAGGATGATTGTAAGGATCTTTTTATGTCTTATTATTTTAAAAATAGTGGCTATTTACAGAATGCAGTTGTCAATGGTTTATATAAAAATAGCAGACATTACTTTAAAACTGTACCATTCTAATTCAAATAACACTGTCTATGGTGAAGATGGATAACAGCTTTCTTGTAGCACCATTTCCTGCAAGTAGCTCACATTTGTATGTGAAATCAATAGTTTCCATAGGAAAAGCAGTCATTTTGAAACTCCTGATTGAAAACATCATGTAAAGAACTTATATATTTTGTTAATAGTCAAGATATCAAAACAAATGTTATTTCTAAATTAGTATTGTTTTAAGATTACTAGATTTATACAGGAAATTAAAAATGATAATTTCATGTGTTAATATAAATTCTTTTTTCACAGAACAAAAATGTAAAATATATATTTGTTTTTAAAGCTTTAAATATATTTCAGTGCAGGACATTTTTTCAAAAGGCAATTGTTAGAAAAATAATACGTTATTGGGGATGGGGCCAAGTAACACTTGAACACCAAAAGTGACAGAGCAAACTCAATCTCAGAAACTTCCAAACTCATTATTCTATCATTGCATTAAATTACATAGGGCAAAATAATAATTAAGTGTGTAATTATTTAGGAAGTCATAACATATTCAAGCATTAGAAGTAATAGATTGAACTTAGAAACAGAAACCTTTGGCTCTTAAGTTCACCACTCTACTTCTGAGAAAACTGCACAGGGCTAGCAAAAAAAAAAATAAACATCTAATTTTCAAAGTAGTTATAAAGGAAAATTTAAGAGGATGAATAAATAAAAAATGTTTAGTAATAGCATGGAACATTATTTGCCGCATTAATCAATATTTTTTTAAAAAAGATAATGAAAACTACAAATATAATATTTTGAAAGAAAAAAAATGCAAACATCAATATTCCCAATGCAGAATTAAGATTTCATTTTATACATTATTTTCATGATTTTAAATATATTACTTATATGATTTTGTTAAAGCTTTATTGATAATATACGTGATGTGTGACATAATATATACGTAGAGTTATTTTTATTATTAGGTAAACCTGGTTGACTATTTAGTGCCATCTAGATGCTATCTTTATTTTTTATTTTTTTAAAAAAATACATTATTGGATTTTCTAGATTTTTTAATTCTAAGAAAATACAGTTTAATTTAACATCAAATAAATATTTATTTCACAAATAAATATAGTTTAATTTAATTTGATATTTTCAAAAATAAAGTTTTAAAAAACACTATAATATCAAGATTGTATAATTTTTAACATTTGGATATTTAAAAATCATAAAATAACCTAAGTAAATTGTGAATACGTTTTATATTTGTAATAATTTTAATTTACAAATAATAGGAGTAATAAAATATGTATACAATTATGGCAATGTTAATTAACCTTTTTTAAATTCTAATAATGATATTATTTGCATGAAGACCTTCAACTATTGTGTGTATATGTGTGCTTTAGTGAGTATTTTAATATACATATAAGTAGACAATGTGAGAAATATCTACTTTTTTCTTATATAAAGAACCCCATGTATATTGGCATATTTTTAGTAAATATTAAAACATTAATCTTTTTTTTTGATCTGTCATTAAAGAATAAACGCTAATTTGAGGGGAAATATAGCTGTTTGCATTTTTATTCTATGTTACAGTATTTTGAACAGTATTAAATTATTACAAATAAAAAATAGTATGTTAAAATTTATTTCTAAAACACTGTTTTAAAATAATCAGATCTAAAACCATTAAATTTCTGTTAAAATTATAACTATCTTTTTAAATACGACAAATAATTTAATTTTTAAGAAAGTGAACAAATATTTTAATTTATTAATTATTGTATTTATAGAATGCCAGATTCTTAATTTACCTATGATAATTTAATGTTCTCAATTAATAATTTCTGTTTGATTATTAAAACATGGTTATTAAAAGTGAGATTTGGTTTTAATCTTTGTACATTTGAGTAATTATTCTCTCCTATGAGGATCAGGTCCATTGTTTTTACTGCTGACACTTTTTGTAATCTTTCAACTTTTGATTTTAATATTAAATTATTTTTCTACATCAAAATTCAATAAATTGTACTTGATTTGATAAAAACAGACATTTACAAATGAAAAGCATTATTGAATAAATTTGATTGTAATGAAAACAAAATAGCTTCCAGTATTCAATCATCAGCTGAAAAATACTGACTAATTTCAGGAAATTAACAAAATCTTTTTTATTTGAAATTTATTTATAGAACATGAATAAATACATTTTAATCATTGATAAATCTATCAAATTCTGCTTTAAAATATTAAAATTGCTTTATAATTTTTAGAGCATCTCAAAAGATCCACACAGTGTCAGTAATAATGCTTAGAGATCAATTTCACAAGGTGAGTTGACCATAATGACCATAGTTTTCTTTTTTCTCATTACACTAGAATTTATTATCTTCTGTTTTTCAAAATAAACATATACAAATAAAAGAAGTGTAATCATATATACTTTTGATTTTTAATAATTATTATATAATTATTGTGTAAAAATAATTATGAATCTTAATAAACTTCACAATAAAAAATCAAGGTTTTAGTTATTCCAAATATTTCCTCAAAATAATCTTGCATGTGGTATCAAAATGGATTACAAGATTTAAATCTATCTAACATGTGGAGGCAGAGTTAAAATATTTTCACCTTGTTACCTATTGCCTTCTTCAAATTTTTTAAAATTAAAAAATCATTATTCCAAAGTAAATTATGTTGCAGTTTTTTTTAGAAGCAAAATATTTTAATAAATGGCAGTACATGATTTAAACAAATATGATACCAAAAATTTCTCTCAGCAAGATTCTTCATGTTGAAGAATATGCTCATTAATACCATATTTATGTTTACTTTGAATTTCCATCTATATTAGTAAAGATAAACTTGTAAATATAAAAAAACTTAAAGAAATAAGTGGATATATTTCATTTTTGATCTTTTAACAACAATTATATTTATTCATAGCCTGAGAAAAAATACTTTAGTCCAATAATTAAATAAAAATAATAGCAAGAATAAAGAATATGTACCTTTTGAAATTAATAATTTTATGAATTCTTATTACTACATAAATGTGAATTTTATTTGTTTGTTACTTAAAATTCAACAAATTGATATATCTTATGCATTTTTTTCCTCTTTTTTTTTGAGATTTACATAGGCTAAGGATTTTTGCTTTATGGGACTAAATTGTTTTAAAAACTTTAATAATTTGCATTTTAAAAATGCATCAATGTCATAATAACTTTTGAATGACTTCATTAAAATGCAGAAAAAGCAATAATTATTAAATATTATAGTCTTGGAAATTGTTCAAACTATGTTATGGTCTGCGTATTAAAATACCTACTACAGAAATGGAGAGAATTATAGTTATTGAAAAGGTGAGATGAAATTTGATTTCATAAATATATTTTTTATTAAACAAGGGCAAAACTCCCCATACAGTAGTGCCACCCTGTGTCAAACAGAGTAATCAATGGATGCCAGAAGGCTTGTGCATAAAATCCTTATCTAGTGCCTACTCATCCAATATCCCCAGACTAATTTCTGGCTTGTGGCCATCATCAGTTATGTGCTAGTATAGAGATGGTGATCATGTGATATTTTTTATTAATTAAATTTTATTTGTAACATGTATTTAATTTCTCACTAGCAAGTGGAGTGTGAAAAAAAATGTTATGCTGTTAAAATGGCATAGCCATTTATAAACACCAGTTTATGATGTGAAAAATATATTTAAAGTAAAATCCTAAAAGTGAAACAAATTCGGTAGTATAGCTGATTGCAAGACCCTATATTTTTGTGATACTGCCACTGATAACTCATGTACTTTTATTTCTTGTAAAAAATATGTAAATATACAAGCTGTGGGACCTGCTGCATATTGCATTATATTCTTTTATTCTACTAATGTAAGCAAAGCCACAGGTACAGCTCATATATTAAACAAAATAATACAATAAGAATATAGTACAAATACAATTTTAACAATCAATCTACTGTAATGTTTATATATATGAATTAATAGTATTATTTTCAGGAATTTCCATGTAATAAAAATATAATAGCTAAATAGTTGATGTTTCATTTCACTAATAAATCTTTCTCACAGCTTCTTCTTTCTCAAATATATATATATATCAATAATTATGTGCTTATAACACTCATTCTATATATATATTACTAAATTTATTTAAAGCTTAGCACTTTCAAAGCTCTATGACTTCATAATCATAGCTGTGTGTGATTGATAGGGAGTATTCAAATTTATGTTAATTACATGTTTCGGTATTTTATTTAAAATATTGTTTGAATTAGTTTGTCCATCTTTTTGAAATAGCAAAACAGCTGTCTTTTCTATTAATTGATTGGGTGTCATTATTTATGAAATATGCCTCCTTTATTTTGCACCTATGGTCATTACTCTCTTTGCACACTATTCTGGGGTTGGTGAGTTCAAATCTGTGTCCAGTAGCTTTTTCATGTTCCACGAATGCTGATGTAGACTCCTTGTTGTTCAGTACCCTTTTATACATATATATGTGTTGGGATGCTCTGTCTGTAATGGTAGTTTTTGTTTCCCCATAACATGAAGCTCTGCATCCAGCCTGAGGGCATTATATCTGGTACACCACTTGAGATGTTAGTTTGGGATCAAGTTTATCTTATGAATTGTTTATTAGTCTATTAATGTTGGCTGAAGTGCGGAAACCAATAATAAATTTTTTTGATAATGTTTTAGTTAGATGTTTGGCAATGTTGGGTATGTATGGTATAGTTATTCGTGGTTTATTATCTCTGATTCTGCCTTGCTGATTTATTTTTGCTTGGAACTGTGCTATTCTTTTAGTTATGTGTCTATATATGTAGCCAACAGATGGTTACTTTCATCATTAATTTTTAAGTCTATAATTTATTGCAGTCTTTTCATTTTGAATTTTATAAATGTTCTTCAGATAATTATTCTATTCGTTTCATTTACTAACACTGTTGAAATGAAATGTGTTTACTGATTTTTATCTTTTTGTTTTTCCCTACTTTTTTCTTATATTATCTTTTTATTTTTGTAACTTTCTAATTTTTTTATTACTTGCTTCCTATATTTGTGATTTTTATTTTAATTAATTGACTGTTTTTATTGTGACAGATTAATGAGCATATGACACTAAATTTAAAATCCGATAATCTATCTACCGTCTAGTGAAAAAAGTAACACATTTACATAGTAGTTTCACAAAAGACTTAAATATGTATTTCTTAGGAAGAAGTTTAAAAATAAATGAGATAATAGTGTTGTACAATCATTGATTTATTAAATTGTAATTAATTAATTAATTAAAATCTTAAACTGGATTCCAAGAGATTGTAAAAGACCCAGAAAGAGACCACAAGTGAGATAGATGGATGAAATAAGAAAGTATGCAGGGGTGATGTGGAGAAGAGAAGCTAGAAATCGGAGATGGATTGAACTTGGAGAGACTTTCATTGTGCAGTGGATTGATAATAGTTGTTGATGATGATGAATTAACTAATTCTCACCTGCATGATATTATTGAGTATTGTAATGGTGCTATTAAGTTTCACCTTTGAATCACTCACTACTATGTTTAATTTTATTTTGCCAATTTTGGATTTATTTGAAAGTTCTCAAGATTTGGTATTGTTAAGAAGAAAATTTTCACAAATGAGCTGAGATTCAACCTACAACCTTGATGATTTGGGATAAGTACAATTGCAAGATCTTTTATTAGATTTTGAAGGTGAAAACATATTTTACATTGTTTGTTTATATATTTCTGATTATTTTACACAATACTTTCAAAGATGAAAAAATGAGACAAAGTATAGCACAATCTAATAATACAA
The DNA here is from genome assembly GCA_028023455.1 of Epiperipatus broadwayi. Lineage (NCBI taxonomy): Eukaryota > Metazoa > Onychophora > Udeonychophora > Euonychophora > Peripatidae > Epiperipatus > Epiperipatus broadwayi. The sequence goes on along the minus strand of JAQFVV010012435.1, from coordinate 3,616,712 downwards.
AAATACTTGGGACCTATTCAACATCTAATCAAATACTCATTGCAGCATATGGATAATTTCAGGAAAATCAAAATTCAAGGATAACTCCTAAACACTGCCTGATTTTGGAACATATTAATCATCACTACAAGGGACACACCTGAACCAATCATACCAATCATTTTTCTTGAATCCATTCCAAAACTTGAACTATGAACTTACAATGTACTTCTTCAATATTATTGATGTAGTTTTTCTTTTCCGATTACATGTAATACACTTACTTAAATAAATATTTTGAGAATAATATATACTTTATTAGAAAAATAGGATTATTCAAAAATATTTACTTTTAGAAGACATGTCAAAAGAAACCAATAATGAACTCTTTCATATTGACTGCAACAAATTTATTTATTTATTTATTTCTAAAATTATGAATACTGTTTTAAATAGAATTTCATTGGTTTAAGCAATCCGAACAATAATTCATTCAGGCTTTGCAAACTAAGTTAAAATAATTCGATCTTTTTTTTTTTCAAGCACATGCGTATAAAATGCGATAGTAGGGACCTCTACAGGATATAATTAAATTTGATGAAATAAAGTTGTAAATTTAATCTAACCTGTAGGGCGTCTCAAAAATATATGATAAACTAAAGCATTAACAGAACATTATTTCCAATATGAATTCAATTCAATAATTATTTAATATACTCATTTTCAGATTAAATTAAACACATAAAAATATGCATACAGAGAACTAGTTAAACATATACAATTCTTTAGTTCAATCGCTTACTCTAATAATAATAAGATTGTGTTGACCTGTTTAAATCCCTAATATTTATTTTCTAATTGGTCTGAAGACTAACCAAGTTCGTAAAAACGCTTGCAAATGTTAAGACCATATGTTTTAGAATCAAATTGTTACCTCCACTCTCTCCATTAATTCTTTTGTCATATTGTCTCTCAATTCTCTCGTGTGAAATTATTATTATACTTATATAATTTTACAAACCATAATCAATTAACATGAGTAGTTTTACTTTCATAATTAAAACTTTATTTACGCATTAGAGTGGATACAAAAGCAATTAATGATAGGATAAAATTATGTCAATAAGAAAGTTTCAATGTAAACATATAAATGTGGTATGCAAGCCATGAAGTAGTTTTAATCATTACATTATTCCAAATTCTTAACAGAATTTAGTTTAGTGTTTATAAATCTATACATATTAATGAGTTAATTAAATTAAAAAAATAATAAACTTTGTACAAGTTTTAATTATTTTACTAATCTGTTTTTATTTTAAAATATCGAATCTAATTAATATATTTTTTTAAAATTATAGAAACAACTTCTGTGATGTTGATCAGTGGTGTGCAACTTTTTTACATTTGCAACCCCCACACTCTGACTGAAATTTTATATGACCCATTATATATTGCTACCATCCTATTATAAGAATATAAATATAGTAATAATAAAAGTCATTTTATCACATACAAATATATATCTTCTTCTTTGCAACTATTTTTATTATTTTCTGAATGTTTGGTTTTTATTACCATTTATGCATTTAAAATTTTTAATTTCTATCATGTACATAAAACTGAGAAACAGGGTTTTAAAAATATTTTATTGTGAATGTTGTGAGAAAAAATAAATATGACAAATGTATACCAATATTTCATTTTTAATAGATCTGTTGATTTGAAGTGATTACAACATTTTAGCTGTTTTAGAAAATGTATACATTGAAGAACATAGTACCATGTATTATTAGGAAAATACTAGACTGAAGTACAAAATTATAAGAGTGAATAAGAAATATGAGAGCAATAGAAACAAAATGCCATTATAGTATTTACACAAAGTGGATTTGAATATCGAGAAGGAAGTGTTTAAACACAAAAGTGATCAGACACACAACAACAACAATAATAATAATAATAATAATAATAATAATAATAATAATAATAATAATAATAATAATAATAATAATAATAATAATAGGAGGAGGAGGAGAAGGAGGAGGAGTAATAGTAATAATAATAGTAATAGTAATGATGATGACAGTAACAACAATAATAATGATGATAATGATGATGAGTTGGACAATTTCATATATTTTTAATAGTGTTTAGGTTTTTGTTCTTTCAATTAAAAATTTAAGAACTTTTCAAAATTTTCATGACTTTTGACAAATTTTCTGCAACCCCTTAAGAGCTCATGACCCACAGATTGCACACTGCTGTTATAGATAACAGATTTCTGTTCTATGACTTATATACATCAGTGTTTGTTATTTCAAAACACACAAAAAGAAATAAATAATATTTTTAAAATAATTTAAGGGATGCTTTAATTTATATAAATGCATGAAAAAATTAAAAAAAAAAATACTCAAAAGTCAAGTATAAATTTTCCTCAGCTTTCACAAAATGAAAATGTTGGATTTATGTTTGGAAGTAGTCTTAGTTGTACTTTTTATCAATTTTTATGGGTTTTTATCAAACAAGAATTAGAATTGAATATTTTTAATTTAACATTTTTTCAGTCCATATTTTTATTATAAATCACATAATACCAAGAATACTATTAAAACTGAGTATTTTTTGTTTATCTTTTAGTTCATTTTATTATTTTTAGTTTTAATTTTATATAGGTCCAGAAATGAAAAATGAAAAAAATGGAGACAGAATTTAATGTCAATAAATAACCGTAGCATAAAACGTACAGAATACTATATAAAAGTTTTAATGTTTTGCTAACATTGGTTGCAAATTCAAAAAATATATATTGTTATCAGAAATATTTATTTATGCAAGATTTTAATGAGATTGGAAATTGAAAAGTGGGTGAAAATTTATTTACAAGATTTTATCAGGACGAATCTATTGGACCATAATGCGAAAAATCATTTTTATATAAATGTCAAATTCAAAACAACTCCGAACTTAAAATATAAAATAATCACAATATAAACTTACAAATTTAAAAATTTAAATATTTCGTTATAATATTTAATTGGTTATATTTGTAAAAATGCATTATGATTATTTCATGATATAAAATTGAAATGGTTTTTTATTTGATATTTATATGAAAAAATTTTGCGTACTATCTTAAAGTGCATTAATAAATAGTCATTTCTAATTGTTGAGTGATATTGAGGACCATGATATAATTCTCTTGTAAGAGACATTTGAATGATTAATTTATGATAATGTTCATAAGTAAATGCTACCAATGATTTGATTGGTAGGTTAATTGAACATTGTTAAAATAAGTTAATTTATCTATTTATTCTATGTTAACAGTATGCAGATTTGGATTATAAATAATTATATAGATATAAATATGTAGGTGTCAAAAACATTATTTTTTATATCATTGTTAAAGTACCTTATAATGGTTTATTTATGCTCACTACTTCACTGTGACTCCAAATCAAAAGGATAATAGAATTTTTGTTAGATCACAAACAGATTTATATATATATATTTTTGCAGCCATCCTATATAAAACCAAAAACAGATACAGTACCAGGCAGTAAAAAAGTATACAACTATTATTATTGAGAAGATTAAAGATTGTTCATTATCTGAGATGGTATTGATATGTCATCTATAAAAGCAAAATATATGACATAAGTATGACATGATCATTACTAATAATTATTCCCATAATTACTGTAATAAAATTACTCATGCATAGTATTGTTATTCTGTTCAATTTATTGTATGAGAAATCTCCTGTTAACATTAAACAAAAACATTAGAAATTAAAGGAAATTTTGTAAATACAATGACAAGATTGTAAAACCAGTCAGCATGTTCTTCAGCTTATACATCTTCTTGGATTGGATATGTTAAATGCGCCCAATGTTAACAGACTTTTTTAAAAACTACTTTATTGTGAATATGAGCATTGTTTTGGAAGAAGCAGATCCCATTTATATTATAAAGACGATTCCAAAAACATTCTAAATAAGTGACATAGTGATAGATTTTATTGAAAAATGCAACCAGTGATAAAATACAGGAAATAGTTACAACTAAAAAAAATACTGAAGTCTTTCAGTAAGGAAACTTTGCTGCAGAAAGAATTAAAAAGTGAGCAACACCAAGTTAAATAGAGTAATGGTTAGCCATGTTCTATATATGCACCTACTTATGTTTCTCAGATTGGTTTGTATAGACATACAAATTGTTTCTTTTTTTTATATCAGAAATGGTTTTGCCTTAATTATTAGGCAGTAGTATTAATGATGATAATTCACTATTGGAGAAATTGACCTTTTTCTATTATGCACATCATGTTTTTTTTAATGTTTAAATTAATTCCAAGAGAAGATTTATGTTTTATTTGTGCATAATATAATATTCTTTCTATACATAGTGTTTTCATGTTTGTATATGCCTGCCATATAAATATAATTGAATGGGGTCAATGTTTAAGAGTTCACAAGAAATTTGAGCACCAGAAAAGACTAATCTAAATTTGAGCACCAGAAGAGACTAATCTAGACCTGTAAAATATAATATCGATCTCCAGGATCTGCCACATTACCCCTGCATTACGCAGGGCATTGCTAACTATAAATTATATGTAATCGTTTAATTCAGCATGTTAAGTTTAGTAATAGAAAGTCAGAATCTGGAGAATAAGGTTCTCTGATCGATTCGAATTCTGGTTCCTGAAGCTCAAACTTATGAAATTTTGAGCAATAGAACACCAACACCAATTATTTTTTATTTAAATGTCTTTTTGTCACCAACAATTTTATAGAATGACATATGTATTTTATAATAAAATAATAACGACCCTCGATTTTTTTTTTATTTTTCATTTTATTACAGCTGTTTTAAAAACGGAATATTTTACACACACACACACACACACATTAGAAAAGATTTTATAATTCGGAGTTCTTTCCTTTGGTTTGTCTGTCTGCAAAACTGCAAGTTAATTGTTTCAAAAGTGACAGGATTTGAAAAGTTTAAAAATACTAATTAATAGTTTTTTTTTTTTAAATAGTCGTATAAAAATACACATCACTTTGTTTGAGTCATTAATTTTTAAACTTTTCTTAATGAACAAAGAAATGTCAGAAAAATAAAATGTAAATTTTATTTTTAATAATTAAACTGTAATATTTTAGTAACAAAAATTTGCTTTTAAAATAAAAAAAAAATATGTAGTTTTTTTTTTTAGTTTACTGCTATTTTTTGTAAATTTTTAAAAATATATTTATATCCACAATTTCGTTTCAACATGTCACTTCCGGTATTAGAACGTCACATGACCTTCCAAGGAATTAATATTAATAGTTTGTAAAAATAAATACAAATGGACTCCAATTTTGATTATAATTTTTATTTATACTATCTCTCATTTCAAACCATTAGGGTCATTCTAGAAGTGGACAGCAAATGTTTTTTTCTCTATTTTGCTGAAATAATTCTAGCTAAATTCAAATAAAAATTGAATAATTAGTTTGAAAAGCAACATTTTTTATAATTAGAATTCTAAATGCCTTTTTTATATGAGTAAATAAGTAAAAGACAAAAGCATTCTTTGAATAGTCTACTAATAAAGTGCATTGGTGGAGAAGTGGGTTTTAGAGTGCAAAGTATTTGGTTCTAGAATTGAATTCTGCCATTTCTTGATTTTTTTGTCTAGTGTGACTTAATACAGTGGTATAATAATGAATTCTGCAAATCAAGACTTTCAGTTCTATCATTTTTAATACTTGAATTTTATACAAACTCCCAAGCAATTGCAATGTAATCTTTTTTTCAGTACCTCATGAAAAAACAGCTTACCAAGGTTGTTAATTACCTCCTAGATCAATCAAAAAAAAATTCATTTTATGCACACCAGATTTGAACAAGAAATAGACATACTATGCATATTCTCTATCATGGATTACAAAGTCTTTCTACAAATATGAAATGTTTATTTATTCACTTAATTCTTTTAATATCATTTTTTATTTAAATTTTTTTCTGTGCATCTATGAAGAGGTCCATGAAAAAAAAAACAATAACCTCACAATAGTACTACTACTTTATATATTCTATTTTATAGCTTTGACTTATTATAATATTAACAGCAATGTGATATTTTAAAAAATCAATCTACTGATACATATTTTAATGATTTATTTGTATGTGTGTGTGTGAATATTCTAATTATCATTATTATTCCTCAGAGTTCTTATTTCATTGTATCCTCTTTATTATGTTTATGAGTTTCTCTAGATAACATTAAATAAAAACAATAATCTAATGACTTATTTCTCAGAAAGAAGCTTAAACATTGGTATCAATGGATGAAAGCCATTAGCAATGAACTCTAACTTTCAAAATCTGCCTCTCTATCACTACACAAAATCACATGGCAAGTATCATTGATATTTTAAAAAACTAGATCCTATTTGTATTATATATCATGTTTATTAAAAAAATTAACTGATTTTATCTTTTCTTTTTTCTATTTATTAGTTGATATTATGTTTGTTTTTTTTTTTACTTTATGATCTTTTTTATTGCCTTCTAATATTTGTTTTTTTATTTTATGATTTGATCTTTTAATGATTATTACATTAGTTATTTTTGTTTTGTTGTGTACTATCTATGGAAGAGAGATATAATGACAATGAGGATAAGTTTGACTATTTTTATTTATTAAACAATAATAATGAAAATTTATAAAAAACAAGTGTTTATATTTGTAAGATTGCTATGACAGAGGCAAAACTCTCCATACTATAGTGCTATCCAGTGCAAGTCAGAGTAATCAATGGATGCATGAAGGTTTGTGCATAAAACCTTATCCAATATCCCCAGATTAGTTTCTAGCTTGTGTCTTTCATCAGTGAAGAGCCTGAGATGTGATAATACAGCACCTAGATTTTGAGATCGAATACAGCCCTTTAGCAGCAACCCTATAAAGCTATGAGACCAAAATGAAAACACCTTAATGTTTTCAATCCAAGATCATTTGCTTGTATAATCATATAGATCTGAACCCAGTTCAGCACATTTTGGTGTATTTGGTTTTTCAATAATTTTACACACCATCATCCTATTTGGAAGAAATAGTTTTAAATACTAAACCTCAAATGAACACCATTCCCTATGCTTGCATGCACTGGGTGGCACTATCATATGATGAGTTTTGCTCCATTATAACAGTTTGTGTAAGCATAGTAAATGGTGATCATGTACTAATGCATTTAAAATTTTGATTTGGCTTTAATCTATAAGACTTTCATAAATGTAAATATATTAAATTTATTAAGTGCAAGCAGATAATCTAGTAATAATATGAAAGGCTTAAACCTATGACCAATGCACCTTAAAAATGCTTATGTGACAGCCAGTCAGATGTAATAATGACTGCACAAGAAACTCCCAATTCAAGAACACAAGCTAGAAATATAAGAAAAAGATGGAAGCCAATGGGACCCATCCTCTTGTCTACTTAAATGTATATATAAATAAGCTGACAGCTTATTTATATATAAATTTAAGTAGAGAAGAGGGTGGATTCCATCTTTTTTTTGTATGTGTAGTCATTATTACATCTGATTGGCTGTCACACAAGCATTTTTAAGGCACATCAGTAAAAGGTTTCAGCCTTTCCCATTATTACAAGACTTTTTTAATTAGATTTAGTCCGAGTAGAAGACAGTACCAGAAGTTAAACTTAGCAACTTTCTGACTGCTTAGTCATGAATTACAAACTAATAATTGCTGAATTGTTTTTTTCAACATCATTTGTTTACAATTTGTCACAATATAAAATAGTAAAATAATCATGAATATTGTATTTTGAATTAGTAACTCATTTTTATTTAGATTATGCTTGTTTAATCTATATCTTAGTGTTTTTAAAAAAGGAAATGTATTTTATATCAGTATATAAAAGTAAATATATAATTTAATTGTGTCATCCTTTTCTTGCTTCAAGTTGTAAGAATTTACATAAACACTTTATCACATGATCCTCAACTATCCATGCAATCTTATACTGCTATCACACTTGATCACACACATGTCAAAAAGATAAATAATCACCAATAAATGTATTTTGTGCTAAACCAGCACTCGTCAGTTGGTCCAGATTATCATCTCCATATATATACAATCAATGGTCAGCTTCTATTAAGATAACCAATCTTCATGCTTTAATGGACAGGCTTTAATCCACCCCACCCCACAACTCTTTAGCCATAGGCTTTGAGTATTTCATCTTCAGATTTTCAATGACATGGATGGCTGAAGAGTTGTGGGGTGGAATGGATTGAAGCCTGTCCATTAAAGTATGAAGATTGGATATCTTAATATAAGATGAGCATTCATTGTATATATGTGTGTGGAGATGATAATCTGGACCAACTGACAAGTGCTGGTTTAGCATGAAATATGTATATTGGTGATTTTTTTTTGATATGTGTGTGATCAAAGGTGCCAGCAGTTTGAGGTAGCATGGCTAGTCAAGGGTCACGTGAAAGTCTGAATTCAAACCCCCTATATATTACATATTGGAGTGCAGGTATGAAAAGCCTGTACTGTAGAAAAAATTCATATATTATAAATACTTTATATCAATTTTGCTGGGATTAATTACATAAATAAATATAATGGAAGTAAAGTGATGATAATAAAATCTTCATGCTCTCATTTCAAAATGCTTTAGATTCGATTATATAATTGAATTTATGTACAAAGATAAGATGGCTATTCTTATCATTTCAAAGTCTCTGTCTTATGCTTGGTTTGAGAGTTTTTTGCATATTGGGTATACCATTGTAGAGTTAGTAATATGATTGTGCATGTGTAAATGGATGATCACCATCTGATAAATAATTATTAATAAAAACTATTCTAGTAAATAAAGTCATCACATATATTTATATAAATACTTTACGAAAAGAATGTATATATATACTTCAACAAAAATCAATAAATTAAAAAAAAAACTGTGATAAAACAAAAACACAGTTGCTGAAGCTTTAAACATAAAATTACAAATATAAAGCTGAGTGCTTTCGGGGGACTTACGCCTCCATAATCATAGCCCAATACAAAATAAATACAAAATATAAACACTTACTCAAAAGCAAAATACGTACCTCAAATAAAATGTAAACTAAATCTAAATAAATAAATAAAATACAATAAAAATAAATATTATAACGTCCAATGCTATTAATAGAAAGGATTCTTGTTTTAATATTTCTAAAATATGGACGTAATAATATTTATTTTATTGTATTTTATTTATTTATTTAGATTTAGTTTACATTTTATTTGAGGTATGCATTTTGCTTTTGAATAAGTGTTTATATTTTGTATTGGGCTATGATTATGGAGGCTTAAGTCCCCCCGAAAGCGCTTAGCTTTATAAATACTTTATATAGTTTATTCTGTGGTGCAGCTCCAATCCCTGAAACAGTAGTTGAAAAATACCAATCTAGATTATATAAATTTCTTTCTATCAGCCTTTTTAAAAGATGCATTAATGGGGGTTATGGTGTATTATTAAAAAGATGCCATCATTTTTTTTTTTTTGGGGGGGGGGGGGGTTGATTAAATTAGTTTGTTAAAAAAACTATTCTTTTAGAAAATTTATTTAAGATAGCCATTGTCTTTTTATTTGAATTACCTTTGTTTGCAAAATTTATTTTGATGTGAGAGGCTTTTTATATATATATGGGGGAAAATGAGGTTAGTCATTAAAAAATAATTTATAATAAAAACATTGTTTATTTCAACATTCTGAATATTGGTTAAGTAAAGGTTTATTCTGTTTAGTTTGTTAACTGTAATTGAGCACATATTCAAATGATGAGTCTGGTTTCACCAGTGGAAGGCAAGATCAGCTACAGTTAACAAGTGCTGGCTCTGGCTAAGCATTTATCACAAAGCTTGTAGAGGAATTGGCAATCTTCATTGTTTATAACTTACAAGCTTAAGAGATAGGGTCATGTGATCAATGACTCTTATTTTGACTATTCAAACTAAACTGAATAAAATTTTACTTCTCCAATGTTCAAAACATTGAAATAAACCGATTATTGTAGAATAAGGAAAAAGAAAATAATTCTGAATATTATATGCAAACATTTTTCTTTTGTCCTTTTATTTATTGATTTGTTTTAATTTTATAATTACTTTATAACTTAATCATATTTTTTTTTTTTTTTGTTTTTGATATTAAATCTTCTTGGTTTGAAATTTAAGACATCATTTGCATATTGAAAGTAAGCACAAAACAAAGAAAATGAGGTTATGCTTTGCTTGATATATTCATTCTTGCCACATATATCTACAGTTAACATAAACTGGGATTACTAAAATATACAGTTTATAATTCAAATCTGTATGAATGTTTTCTAGAGTTCAAACCTTTATTGTGCTTTTGAATCACAGACTATTATCCTAGATAATTAAAATAAGTAGAAATGGTTGGTGGGTGAAAGAGTGGAAATCAAATGCTACTTACTGAAGAATGCCAATATTCTGAAATTAGTCTGGATATTTAAATGTGACATTAACATTAAGCATCTCTGATTCCCCAAGCTTACAATAGATGGCTCTGAACATAAGCAAGTGTAATAATGATTGCATAAAATAGTAGCAATTCAACCCAGATAATAGTGCCACCTAGTAAAAGCCATAGTATTTAATGGATGCCTGAAGGTTTGTGCATCAAAATCCCAATCTAATGCCTACTCATCCAGTTTCTCACTGCAGTCTTTCATCAGTGAGAAATCTTGGAGGAAGGCTGTGAGCTAAAAACTAGCCTGCAGATATTGAATGAGTAGGCACTAGATTAGGATTTTAAATGCACAAGTTCTAGAATATATTGATTACCATGACTTTTACTGGTGTATGGAGAGAGTTGCAACTACGTTAACAGTTTCTATAAGCTTAGGAATTGTGACTGTGTGATATTTAGTAGCATTGCATTTTTGTGCAAATATTTTACCTCTTAGTTATTTTCTGTTAGTATAATTTGATAATAGAGAATCATTGCTGATTAAAATCTATTACATTTCTTTAGTTTTATGATATTCATGTCTTAAGATTATAATTAGAGATTTTAGATTCATTTAAAGTTAAATTAAAAAAGGATGTCTATGCTTTTAATGGCATTTAATAATTTATATACTGTCTTGCATCATTATATTGAGTTAAATTAGTTTCTAAGTTTATAATTGTATAATTAATTTCTGTACATTTATTAATTAACCATATTTTAATATTTGATTTTTCAAACAATCTGCAGCATATATATTTTTTATATAAAACAAGTAAAAATTTAATATAAAAATTTTTATCTAATAAATAATTCAGCTCATATTTAAAAAGAAAAACTCTATTAATAAGTCAATATTGAAATAATTTGTTGAAAATAAGTGAAGTTGAACTAATATACTCCTATTTAATAATCTTGAATAAATTTATCTCATTTGAAAAATGACAAATAGTAGTCACTAACCAAAAAAAAAAACATTAAATTATTTATAAGGCTTTTTGTAATATATTATGTTTTACAATAAACATAGCTAGCTGAAATAATAAGTAAACACCTCTTCATACAGTAGTGCCACTCAGTGCAAGCCAGAGTAATCAATGGATGCCAGAAGGCTTGTACATAAAATCCCTATCCAGTGCCTACCCATCCAATATCCCTAAACTAGCTTCTGGCTTGTGGCCTTCATTGTGCACCTAGATCTTAGTAATGCAACCCTCCAGCAGTTGCCTTTTATCTGTACTTCACAACAAAACTATGAGAATAAAATTGAAAACACAATAATACCATCTACTAACCATATTAATTACAAGCTGACAATTTTCATTATAAAGATAAAGACAAAATAGCCTTTAAAACAGCCACCATATTGTAAATGTTTATTCAGAATTCTTTCATTAAAACAACTAAGGAAATGACAGTAATCACCATTCTATCCAAATGATTTAAGATTTTTTCTTTCTTGCTAAGAATGTTTACCATGTCATTCAGGCAACCACATTTTTATGAATAGCTAGAGTGCTAGTAATTGGAAGCCTAAAAAAATCTGAAACTTTTAAGAAATCTGAAAAACTTCAAAGATATATCATATCAAGCTTGGATTCAAACTCCAGGGCATGGACATGACAACTTGAGTGCACTAATCATCAGGCTACAATATTCTTTGTATTTTTTCTACCTCACTATTTGTGTATTGAATTGCTACAATTTGACCTGCCAGAATCAAAATTCTTGCAATCATATCTTTGACACCTTCCAATTTAGATAAAATATATTGATAATTGTGATTAATAATTTCTTACACTAAAGATTATCATATCATATCTAGCCCAGTTATAAACTTCAACAGTAATTGCATGTTATTTTAATCAAATCCATTCTTCTTTTTCCATGTATTATATTTTTAGATGTATTTAAACCTTATAATTCTATAATTAAAAATCACTTCTTTAGGAGCAATTTTTTTTAAAAAGGATTGAGTCGTGATTAGAAACAGAAGTAAATGGATTTGTATTTAAACCTTCTAGTCCACCAATATATATTTTTAAGTAGGAGCAATAAAACGTAAACACTTAGGCGATCGATTGATAGAGTCAGGAAGCTTGATGCTGTTGATTATTTTATATTAATTTATTTCAGTTATTTTGAATTAACATAATTTAATGGACATGCAAGATTTTATCATTTATTATGTCTTGAAGCCAATAAGATATCAGCGGGAGAAAAGATCATTAAAATTTTCGCGCGCATTATGTGCAAAAAAAATCTCCCTTACTATGATGACGTCAAAATAATGTCATTTTCAGAGAGTAAAACATGTTAAAATAAACACTACCTACCATCCTGAATAATTAATAAGTTGAGAAAAAACTTATAACTGCTTTATATATACTAAAAGTTTTGATTATTTTTTTAAATAAACGCAGAAAAGTTTGAATTAAATATATCTAAAAATAATTATAATTTAAAATTTATTTCATTAGTTGATAATTTTATATATCTGGGTCGCATTTTATAAATAAACTTTTTGTTTTGTTTATTGTGTTACTATTTTAATCGTTTGTACTTTATTGTACAAAACCCAATATTTTTAATTCAATCTATTTCTATAACAGAGTGTGAGGAGAGAGGGGAGGCGGTTGTTTAAAAGATCATGTTTTTCATTCAATTCATTAAAAAAATTGTGTTAATTAAATAAATATTTATTCTTTTAATATGAATATAAAAGAATTTATTAATAATAAATATTCTTTTGTTATTGTTAGAGAATACAAAGAATCATTGTTTTATTGCTATCCATTGTAAAAATTAATATAAGGCCGCCATTTTGAAAATTAATTTCTAAAATACACGATGTAATTATATACACATAGCAAGTAAAATATTGCTGAGATTTTTAATAAATAAAAATTGATTACTTTCTGATAAGAATAGCATAAAAAGCACTACATACAGGGCTGGTCCCATAGATGATGCATATTCAAATAGGCAATAAAGTAAAATATATTTATTTAACACATTTTTTTTTTTTTTACTATTACATTCGTTGCCTTGGTCAATAATTTCCCAGTCCCTAATTTCTAATGTTTGCCTCAAATGCCAAAATTGATTGGCCAGGTGCTGATCCCATCTTTCTCATATGCAAGAGTTGGGTTCCACACCTTAGAATTTTTTTTTAGTTTCAGACTATTAACTCAGATTTCAAAATAAATAAATAAATAAAAGACCTATTATATATATAAATGCATTAGTTCCAGTTTTGAATCCACATTGAAGTAGGCAAAACTCAAAACAAGCTGTGATAGAGATACCATACCATTTGTTATTCATTAATTATATTAGTTTACAATGCATAGATATAGAATAGGGTGAATATATATTTTTGTAAGAATGATATTTAGTAAGCAATGCATCTCATGACCTTTTCACTTTCTTTCAATAATGGGAATGCCAAATATATTTCATTTTAATTTTTCAATCTGGAGCTATCTTGTCTCAAATAATCAATAGTCTCCATGAAAAAATCAATAGATAAAACTAGATTGAGAATTTGAATATAATTCGATTTTCTATTGCCCATTGATTACATAAAATTACAATGCATGGCTCTAGAATAAAGGATATTTAGGAAATTACTGCCTGTTGACTTTCAACATTAAGTTTGGTTATCATCAATTAACCACCACACACCACCTGATGTCACTGTTGCTAGTCAAAAACCAATAGATATAATGTTACTGGGCTGATTTACAATTTACTTTTTTTACACTACTACATGTCAGCGAGTAGTGCTGGAATTTTCAGGAAGGGGAATCCAATGTCTTTGCCAATCCAAAGGATCATCCATCACATGCGAGACAATTTTTAAAATATTATCCATCTCAGCGCATAGCGCTGGAATTGGCAGGGAGATGCATCTGATGGTTTTGCTGATCTAAAGGATCATCTGTCACAACATACACAACATTTTTAAAAACAAAATTATTTAATAAAATCTAATATTTCTTTTTTTCAATTAATGTCTGATCAAAAAAAATAAAAAATTTCAACACTATTTTAAAACAATTTATGAAACACAATTCGATTTGAAAATTCCCCTCTGATCAAGCTAAGCTTATGCTTTGAAAGTCTCGTAACTGTCCCTGTGCAAAATATGTTTTACGCATCATTTCTATATAATGCTGGAACATGCACTTTTGAAATTCATTTAACCTTAAAAATATGTGTACGGAAGTGTGTCTTTTGTCTTACATTTAATACTATCTAAAACTATGTCAGGTCATATAAAAAATAAGTACTTCAAAGGCACATGCAAAGACTTAGGACAACTGGAATTCTACACACCCTCACATCATACTGTAGCTATCTATAAAGTATGCAATAGTACTGTGAAGCACAAAAGCTGCTTAGTGGCCAATATGAACATAACTGTTCTATAGACCATGTGAGCAGTATATTTCTGTGCTTTTGCATGGAAACAGGGACATCAGGTGGTGTGTGGGGGTTAACCCTTAAAAGGAGCTTTACGAGCTGATTCATAGCCGCTTTAAGTTGCTTGAATTCTGTCACTTTTAACACTACAGTAAAGATTTTACTGTCATTTGAAAGGTTATGTGATGTGATGTGATGTATTATGGCTTCTCCTTAAACGAAGTCAAGAATATCTCAGCAATTATGCCCAGATAAACCTGTTAGCCACTTTCTTTTACATTCCCCACTCTAAATTTACCCATAATCTGCTCTATCCCATTTCCACAACATAATTTTTGTCAACTCTATAACCTTTATATCTAAATCCCCCTTATCTTTTCCCAAACCCAGCATAAAAACCAATAATTCACTTTCTGTATAATCACTCTTTTCATATTTATTTTTCCACAACTTCATTATATGTACCCTTTCTGTTTTCAAACATTTACATTCAATTAACAAATGCCTAATATTTTCAATTCCTTCCTTACATAATTTACAAAATAAATCACCCATATTTTTCCATTTACATGTATATTCTTTTGTAGCTAAAGATCCCATTCAAGCCTTAAACAATAAACTACTTTCCTTACTATTATCATATATTAACTCACACCTAATATTCTGTTTATTTCTATATATATTTAAACTCTTTTTACTCTCCATACTATTTCTCCATCTCTCTAACTCCCTAGTCTTTATTAATAAATTTATTCTTTTATCCCATTCCTTACTACTATAACACTCAATAATCCTCTTAACACAATCATCCCATCTTTTGTACAAATATACTGATATAAATTCTTTATCCAAATCTTTTGCATAGCGCATTACCTTTCTCACCCATCTTGTTACCTGCCCTTTACAAGTAAAAAATCAATAAAACTGATATTGACAGTCTAACAAAGGGAGGAGGCAATCTGTTCTAAGTGTTGATTGGCTTTCAACTATTGAGGACAAAAAAAATCACTTGTCAATAAATTTACCATTATGATTTCTATTGTTTCATTTCAAAAGTGATAAATTAATGTTTTAGACCATTTTAGAAGTATTTTTTGACATATTATTAATTATTTTGATAAAATATGCTAAAAATAAAATTATTTTAGAAAAATAGTTAAGATTTTAGCAAAAATTATTTATTTTTCCAAAACGTAAAATTGGGGAAAAAATCACTGATGTCAGCAAAACTTTTTAGTTGGTGAGTAATGTTTGTTTTAGATTTGCCGCTATCAAATATTTTTATAATTATAAATAAAAATTTATTTTTTGAAAAACTTTTGTTCACTTTCATAACCTGACAAATTATTAATATACTTTTTACAAACAAAACTAAAGTGAATATAATATTTAAAGATGAATATATTTTGACGGTTGAGTTTGTGAATTGACCAATTAAAAGTTTAGACTTTTACCTCACTCAGCCAATAAAATTAATCGTCCATTAAAAGGTTAATCAACAACAACCTTAGGTTTTCAATAAGAGATGCTGGTTGGGATAACTTGATTTATATTAGAGTGCTCTAAAAAACTAATGAGTAAATGTTTGCAGCTGGGAACTTCATATGAAGAACAAGTACCAAAGTAACAGAACTACTAAACTATAAACCATGCATTTTAAGCCTTACAAATTCTACGACTTATTCAAGCTACACTAATGATTATAATTAAACAATTATTTTTTTAAATTTACTTATACTTTGATTAATTTTAAAAAAATATATGATGCTAATACACATTATGAAAGTAAATCAGTTTAATTTTTAAAATAGCAATTCTTATTTATTACTATGACGATAACCTCTACATTGAAATATGGCATGACAATATTCACAAATCATGTGCCAATTTAATAATATTCATGTCTTTTTAAATAACTTAAAAATACATTTAAAGTGAAATTATTCATGAAATAGGAGATACAGTTTATAATGATCTTAGATTGAGATGCTAACAGAGATAATATAAAAGGAATTGCAAGCAAGACCTAACAATCATAATGCAAGTGTTACTGCTACATTGTAACATTCTATTGACTAGTTATTTGGTTTGCAATTGGACAGACATTTTACCAAATAGGATTACCTCATTTATGTAGACTTATTCATAAACAATTTCAATTAACCATATTTAAAAAATATAAAATATTAAAAAAATATAAATTTCACATACATATTTATATGCAGTCAATATATTCTTCAATTTAAACAGATATTTTCATAATTGTATTACTTTTTGTTAATTACTTTTGATAATGATAGTGAATGTATAGTGTAAAAGTTGAGGGCAGAGGTCCATCTTTACAATATTTATATGTTTTTAAAAAATAAAATGGATTTCCTCTTTTTTCAATTGTGCCATATTTGAAGTTTTATGAAGAAAGGATAGCAAATGTTTTTATTATTTCAGTATGCACATTTTGTTTCATAAAACTAGCAATTCCAGAAAATGTGATATTTCTTTTTAACTTACAATTGGAAATTGTGTGCTTTTTCATTTTCTTTACTTGTTATTTTCGTATGATTTTGATATGTATATTTTTGTCAAAATTTAACCGATTTGTACTTTTATTCACACATTAAGATGTGAAAATCATTTATTTATTATTAAAATCTCTTTACTTATTACATTCAGTTAAGTTATACTCTAGCATCAGTATTTGTTATTCTTGGTTATGAAAGATAGCAATAATTATGATGGTATATGGAGGGAATAGAGAAATGATATGAATCACTTTAAAAATATTCATGATCGTAATCTGTTAGAAAAAAAAGGACGAAATTACAGTTTATTTATTAAAAAAAGAAAAAGAATTTGTAAATTCCCAATAAATCTTTTTTTTTATTTATATATCATAAACTTCCATATTTATATGTACAAGTATATATATAATTACAATTGTAAAGCATTAAGATTCCTTTTGGTGGATCTATAGCTATGTAAACAATATAATTAGAAGAAATATGACACATGGAAACATAACCTAGATACTATAGCAGCCACAGATAATAAAAGAAAATATCGCTACAGTTTTTATAGGGACTATTATTGATAATTGGGGAGAAAAAAGATTAACCAATTTATTGTAAAATTTTTCTCCTTTTTTTGAAGAAATTACCAAAGATTATTTGGAGATGGTATTAACAAAGAATATTTTTTGAGGAACTTGGGACCTTCCACCTCATCCATTTATGATTGATCACTATTGGAAAGAAATAAAACCTTGTCACAGGGCATATATTGAGAAAGGAAAGGAATAGAAGAAACGATTCAAAAAGAATAGCTTTCTCATCCTGAAATTAATTTGAAAAATATATAAAAGCTTCTAAAGTAACGTTACTACTTCCCATTAAGGTATTTAAGGAGGAGTGTAAAGAGAAAACCAATACTTATGGTTTTTGCGTATGAAGCTGATATTGTTTTACCTTTAAAATATATCTATAATTCTCAACCATTTGATTGTAATAAAACATTATTGTTATTGTTAGTTTCCATGGTTATTTTACTTATTTCAAAATAT
This sequence comes from Epiperipatus broadwayi, assembly GCA_028023455.1. Lineage (NCBI taxonomy): Eukaryota > Metazoa > Onychophora > Udeonychophora > Euonychophora > Peripatidae > Epiperipatus > Epiperipatus broadwayi. Next base: position 3,598,182 of record JAQFVV010012435.1, on the reverse strand, counting down.
AGACGATTTTCATATGAATATAATCATAGTTTGTTTGATATTGTTAATAAATATTGTGAAGTTAAATGACAATAAAGCCAAGTAAGAAGACTTATAAAGAGATAAGATTTTTATTTTGTGATCCTATTATTACTGCGTTTAAAAGAAAGCAAATATCCAAAGTGTGAATAAAAGATACATCATTCATTTAACTTAAATGGTTTTGTGAAGCATTTATTTATTTAATTTTGTTATATCACTTATCAACACGTGGTCATTATGTTACACTTGACATAATGAATATGATCAATTTACCCTGAAAGCATTCCAATGCCATCATCGCTTGCCTAAACATTAATCAATGATTACATTATTATCTATTGGTACTTTTAAAATATTACATGGACCATCTGTAGCTAGCTATTAGTAGATATAAAGTAGATTCAGTGAAATATCCCCTTTGCTTCTGGTTTATATCTTGGTAGGTATCATGTCTAATGAGTTTTTACAATACTAAACCTTGACAATAAGCTATTTGTGATGTTAAGGGAGATTATAAACTCAAGCTTGTTACATGTTAACTACTAGATTTGGGAGTGGTATAACAAGGCCCTTCTCTAGCATACACATGTCATGTGTATCATTATATTAAGGATCCCAAATCTATGGAACAAAAGTAAGCCTTCATTGACTAAGACATACTTCACACATATGTTATATACCATTACAATATATGTATTAAAATATATCATGTATGTGTATATATTAATAGTGCTTATAATATAGGGTTCACTATTATCTGATCTTTCAGATATTATTAGCAAGGCATGAAACCCCATATCTATTTAGGAGCATATAATAGAAAACTCTGCATCAACACAACATTTTTGTTTTTACTTTGTTAAATACATTTAGAATTTTTGGTGGCAATTTAAGTAATTTGCAACATTCTAAAATGTAATTAGCTTCCAAGCCATTAAATTTATATGTTTCATTGTTAGGTAATACAACACATCTTTAAAAACAAATGAAAATGAAAATTTATTTAATTTTCATTGTTCAAACTTCCTACTGAAAACTAACAAAATATGAAAGAGAATATAAATAATAGAACCACACTCTGGAAAATAAGACCATCGACCAATTCCATGTCAGGAACTTCCATTGTATGTATGATATGAATTTCTGAACAATGTAATCTTTTGCTTATTATTATGATTGATAATTCAGGTGAGCATGTGGTTATCTTTGTAAGGAATACTTAAAGAAAATACTTCCATTGCAGATATAAAGCTTAATTATAAAGATTTACATCCCTTGTATATGTATTAAATGGATTATGCCCTGTGTATAAGGGGTCATATCAACTTTAGGCCAACATGGGTGTGATGAGAATCTCAGCCTCAGGATGACTTTTGAGTGTTCCATCATCAGATTTTCAATTGGATGGATGGTTGAAGAGTTAGAGTATTGAACCCTGTCCATTAAAGTATAAAGATTGGCTGTCTTAATATATAACTGAGCACTTATTGCATATATGTGTAAAGATGATAATTTGGACTAACTGACAATTGCTGGTTCAGTATGAAATACGTATATTGATGATTATTTATCTTTTTGACATATATGTTCAAGTGTATCAGTGTTATGAGATAAAGTGGAGAGTGGTAGTTCATGTGAAAGTTTGTGCTCATATACCCTATATATTATAAATTATTTAAATAAAATGATTTATTAGATGGGGATTTGAACACAGACTTTCAAACTGCCTTCAGCTATCCACTCCATCTTATGATACACATAACCACATACATGTGAAAAAAATAAATAATCTCCAATATATGTAGTTAGTGCTGAAGCAGCAGTCATCAATTGCTCCAGAACATCATCTCTTATATATATATATATATATATATATATATATATATATATATATATATATATAATCTGTGCTCACTTTATATTAAGATATCAAATCCTCAAACTTTAATGGATAGACTTCAAGATTGAAGCCTGTCCATTAAAATTTATGGCTGAAGAATTGGAGAGTGGAGAAGATTGAAACCAATCCATTAATGTTTGTTAATTTGTTATCTTAACATAAACTGAACCCTGATTCTAAATATGTGTGGTAGGTGATGATCTAGACCAACTGATGGTGCTGTGAAGCACAAATTATGTATATTGGAGACCGTTTATCTTTTTCACATGTATGTGATCATATACATCAGTTATAAGGGAGCTTGAAAGTCTGTGCTCAAATCCCTATCTAATTCCATCTAAAGTTTAGTATATACATTATGTTACCACAAGACCCTCAACCTTTCTCACTTATGCCATCTGGTTGGCCAGATGTCACAACAAGTTTACCTTTCCTCATCCCAAGCCTGAAGACACATTCATTTCCAAGCTGAAGGAATTTCGCCATAAGGACTGAATAATCTCATCCAGATTTTAATTTGACAACATGTGGAGCCTGATTAAGCTGGATTAAGCAACACCAGTGACCACATCAGAACATTTGGTTGCCTGACTAACAATGGATAACTATTATTTTTGATTTACAATTGTATCATTATTACATATGGTTTTTCAATAAAATTATTTATAAATATACATTATACTTTTATTCAAATAAAGTAATTAAATATAATAATATTACTACTAATACCATTTAAATATCCCATTATAAGGTCACATATTTCTCAACTAGTTCTCCAATGAATTTTATGGTCAACTTACCTTCAAGTAATGGACTTGTCCAGATTTCAATCTTATCTAGCCCTTGTCACTATGGAACAATGAATAAACATATAAATTAAATTAAACACTCTTTGCCTTTATTTTATCTTTATTTAAGTGAATTTAAAAAGAATGGGGAAGCATTGAGGTGTTTATTATACCTATAAGATATCATACATGGGAAATAACTCCATGGGTGTCTAAAATAAAAAATCAGATATATTAATCTTTAACTGAGGTTTAAAGTTTAACCATCTTGCAAACAGCAAAAAAACTATCCCCAAACTTTATCCCATAGTTATGGTCCCCTTTCTTAAGAAAAACTGGGACCCATCTGCTCTATCTAGCATAAGACCAATCTCCATGACCCCAATTCTGTTTAAGGTCATTGAAGGAGTGATCAAGGAGAAAATACAAGATGTTATTCTGGACAGCATATCCCAGTTGCAATTCACAAAGAAGGGCTTGTCCACACTCTCTGCAATCGGGGAGGTAAAAATCCTCTGTGATCATATCAGATCCAAGAATCTATACAAAACCATTGCCGTTCAGCTAGACATCTCTGAAGCATTTAATTCAGTAGATGTCAACATCCTGCTAAATTGCCTCTCAGCACTAGATATTCCTACTCAAATCATTCAGATATTGGACAATCTACTAAATAACAGATTGGTCCACATTTCCCTGAATGGTTTCTTTACAGATGGTTTTATTCCTTCAAGATCCATACCCCAAGGATCTCCACTTAGTGGTCTCATATTTATACTCTACTTAAACCCTCTTAAACAGATTGAGGCAGAACTTCCAGGAATCTATGTACCCCAGCTGAAGAAACACTGTAAAGCATTTGCCTACTTGGATGATGTACTTGTCACCTTATCCTCCCAAAAATATCTAAAACCTCTCATCCAAATAATCAAAAAATTTTCTGAATCCTCCAAACTTTCCTTCAACCTCAACAAGTCATCGGCCTGGAAAATCAACACTGGCAAGAAGATATCATCACCTTTCTCAGCAGACCCCCAAAACTTTTTGGGGTTTCCCATATACAAGTCACCACAAGCCATGTCGATACAAATACAGAATTCCATCATTGAAGCCGCCACCAACACAGTTAAAAACCTTGTCAAGGTTTATTTATCACTGCAAGGGAAAATCTCTCTCCTCAATATCAAGGTAATGGCAAAGATTAGCTACTATCTACCTATAATTAACATGACAAAGACTTTCAACACAAAAATCAACCGAATCTGTGCATGGCTTTTGTGGAATGGTAAAACAGAGGCCATAGGAATTGAACGCATGCGGCGACATAGTAAAAATAATAGTATATCATTGCACACAACTTTTTCTATATATATTACCAAAAGTGCCACTCTCTGATCCACATCCTACAAAAGAAATTTCCTCAGATTGTAGCGGAACAACCAGTCATTCCGTCAGACAGACCTCCACCTTCAACGATAAGCTGGCTAAATCAGATATTTGACTACCTTTTCACTCACAATGGCCACTCTACCTTAGTATTCAAACAAAAAATCTCCATTTGGGATGCTCATAACCTGCTATTTCTCACACAAAACTCTACCATTCCTTACCTCAGTGGTAACCGTCAGGTGGTCACCAGGTTTTTCAGGCATCTCAAGCTGGAGCCAAGGTTCCTGGACTTTCTAGTGAAAATCAACCTGAATTCACTCCAGACAAACTGGTTCCTGCACTACAGGAGATTGATTCCTCAAGAATATAGATCCTACATGTTACAACTGCCATAGAACCTGTAAAATCTTTGATCATATGATAAATGATTGCCCAGCATATAACAAAATCAGAACTTTCATTACTTACTATTGCCACATTTTCCTGAACAAAATCTTAAATATCAAATGCTGCTTCCTGTCCAAGGATTATGTCACTACAAGACTCTCAACCTTTCTCACTTATGCCATCTGGATGTCCAGATGTCGCAACAAGTTTACCTTTCCTCATCCCAAGCCTGAAGACACATTCATTTCCAAGCTGAAGGAATTTTGCCATAAGGACAGAATAATCTCATCAGATTTTTATTTGACAACATGTGGAGCCTGATTAAGCTGGATTAACAACACCAGTAACCACATCATATCATTTGGTTGCCTGATTAACATGGATAACTATTATTTTTGATTTACAATTGTATCATTATTACATATGGTTTTTCAATAAAATTATTTATAAACAATCTAAAGTTTATATCTGTGCTAGAAATAATCTCTAGTTTTGAAAATGATTAGTAATGATCATTATAGTATTTATCTGAAATGGATGGAGTCAAAGTTGTGACTGGAGGAAGTTTGACAATTGTAAATGAAAATGTAATAATTTACTCTAGATAAATACTTTTCATATAATAGATATATACGAGAGATAGTGACCTGCACCAACTGATAGAGTGCTGGTTCAGCACGAAATGCATCTTGGGAATCATTTGTCTTTTATTATATCTTTTTAAGTGAATTTTAAAAAAATGGGGAAGTATAGAGGTGTTTATTATATCTATAAATTAAATTAACTAATAACTGTAACAGCCCATTATTTGAAGGTAAGTTGAAAAAACAAAAAACAATGAATTAGAATGTGCTAATGAGTTTTTGAGTAATGATTTTTCTTTTCTTGCCTATATCATAAGGATAGTCAAATATGAATTTACTAACCTATGATTATATGATTATCCCATATACCATGATACTTTACGCTCAATAAATATGACACAAGTAAAGTTCATAATTATTGTGATGTAAAAAGTTTTAATTTGTTTCTTAAGAAAGGAATTAATTTAAGTATTTATATGTTTATGTGAATATATTTTCATTTTTACTCATGAATACATTTTGCATGCTGTTAAAGCTGTGATTATACCGATCACATTAGCTATCATTTTTAATAGCATAGATTATTCAAAAATGTTGCTGAAATGATATCTACTATCTAGTTGATGGTGTGATTCAGTCAAAAATTTTATTATAATAATAATATTAACAACTATTAATGCAAACACATACAAATCGGAGATATATGTTCACATCTTTATTTGCAAAAAAATTTGTTTTAGTTAAACATGGAAACATTTATACACACACATATATATAAGCACATTTATGTGTAGTGATGAAACTCATTTTTGAGCATATAAATAATGCACACACATGCATTATCTATGTGTATTCATATGCCAATATACATGCTATAATATGTACATAAAAATAAATTGATAAAAATTAACTAATTAGCACTTTAATACAGAAATTATTTTAAAAATACAAATAATTTAGCATTCAATTTGAAAAATAATTATAGCTAATAAGAGATGTTGACTTAAAGAAAAAAAAAAAGTATGGAATTTTTACTAATTAGAACTTTCTTAATTAAAGTTGTCATAATAAAAATCAAAAGCTATTAGTTCATTTATTAATCAAAGAATTAGATACTTTGAATAATGTCATCCTGTAATTAAAACTTTTAATGAGCAAAAATCATTCAGGATGTTAATACTTTTCTAAAGAAATTTATAATATTGTATAAATTTTTTTAATTAAAAATATCTAACATTTAAAATCAAGTGTTATAAATAGTGATTTATATATATTAAAAAATTATATTAAATAGTAAAATAGTATAATAAGCACTGATTCTTAAAAAGTAAATAAATAAAAGCTGTGACTTCTCTTTAAAAAAATGAATTCTTGCTCTTCACGTTTAACACTTTTTTATATATATAAAGTAAATAATATGGTATTTCAGTTGATTATAATGTATCATGGATACAGATTTCTCTTTTTATTCTCATGATTTGGGTTTCAAATCCAAATTAAGTGAAACTGGTTTGTATTTTTTTAAGTTAAGCCAATCTGATTTTTAATCATTTATTTCTTGGTAAATGGGTATCTAACTATTTTTGGTTAAAGACTAAAACATGAACACCTTAAATTTTCATCACGGGTTAATTGATAAGCCAGGTACATAATTCTCAGAGTTGGGTGTTAAATGCATATTTTTAAAAAGCACATGCAAGTATAAATAGCATAACTGTAGCACAAATAGTTTAAATAGGAATACTTATTGTGATATAAAAGTGTTTTTAACTTCATAACAATATTTTATTTTCTGATAGGGGGTGGGAAGTAACTTCATTTATCAATACATTTTTATTATGAAAATTCAAAACTGCCAAAGTAAGCAGTTAATAGATATACCCAAATAGTATAATTTAGTACATATATTTTTATATATGTATTATTATAGTTTCAGGAGTAATAAAAAAAAAAATAACAGTATCTTTAAAATGCTACATATAGTAAAAATTGTTTAATATTTTATAGTTTTACCAGTGAAAAAAATCTATATAGAAAATAACTGTGACTAAAGGAGAATGTTTTCTAAGTCAAATTATATAAAAAAAACTTATACAAAGAGCACATAATTTATTTAATATTATAAATAAACATTTAAACAAAAAATGAATTACCTTTTAAGTATTCATTTTTTCCTGAATTTACTCTTTACTATTGTGCAAACATATTTTTAATTATTTAGAGATTCCATCTATTTAAAAAGACTATACTTAAAATATAGTTGTTTTATATGAATATATTTGTGAATTTCAATTATTTATAATAATGATAATACTGAAACAGTCAAGAGGGAACATCAGATCCAATAGTTTAAAAAGAGTTAAACATATGAAACATTTACGAGCAATATATAATAATGCTTGTGAACAACCCATAATGTTATTTATTTTACTTTATTATTTTTATATTTCAATTAATAAAAAAATATCTGAATTTAATAAAGAATAGAATATCCTTATTATGAGATGCAAATTTTATAATATCTTGATTTGAAAAATCAGTCATATTATTCAAAGGAAATAATCTAGAGTATGTGCAGTTAAAAAAACATTACATCGCAACATTTTCTTCATAAACTTCTATTAGAAAACATAGTATTTATGTATTAGTCCAGTGGAGATGAAAGTTATCGGCACAAACAAATGTGTATATAAAGACCAAATTAAACACATTTACAATCTTTTAAAAAGAAAATAAATTAATGTTGTAAGTGAAGATTAGATAATATTCTGACGAGAACAAAGTTATTCGTTAAAATGTTGTTTGAGCTGCTAATTTTATGACCACATAATGGTAATGTATGATTCGGGATTATTAAAAGAGAGCAGCAATTTGTAACAAAACATGGTTTGAGATAAAATAAAGTTTAGTCCACCACAGTGGTGCTAAGAAACAATATTTTGTAAATGGACAGAATTGTGTGGTTAAATATGTATATTATTATTTTTTGGGTTTGATTACAACTTATAATAACTTTAGATTGTTAAATTTACTTGTTAGAAGATCATTTCTTGCAAAAACCATAAATGCATGTTTATCTTATTTCCATTAAATAAAATTATAGATGGTAATTTTTCAAAATAAAAAATCTTTATAAGTATAGATGGTGAAAGATAATTTTCCTCAAAAAATGTAAATGCATGATAGTAGATATTTGTATTATTTCCAGTATATAAAGTTATAGGTTATCATTTTTCCAGATCAATATTGCCTGATTAATACTATATGAAATTTCACTACTGGCCTAATATGTAAGTACCTAAAACATTATAACGGATTTAATATTATCAGTCTGTATGAAGTATTATATATATTGTACCATTTATTTATATATGGTACAAATATATTGGCATTTGGTAAAAGCTAAAAGAAAAAGTAAATTTAGCGATCTTAATAAAAGATGCAATTAAAACTTTTTAGTTTGTATATATATTTTTTTAAAACATACAATGAAAGTTACATTTTTCGTTCATAATTTTTTCTATGTGATTAAAAATAAAAGTTACAATTGGAAAGAATAAAAGACATGCAGATTACTAATCCAGATAAACTAAAGAAAAGAAAGAATTCCACATGCAGATTTCAATTAGTAAAATGATGGCGGAATTATGTTTTTAAAAAAAGATGTTATAACTAAAATTTAAGAAGGAATGTACAAGATTATTATCTTGTGTGTTGATAAAATAATAAAACAAAATATGTGCAGAAATCTGAAAACTGGACTTCTAGTATAAAAGGAAGAATACCAGTGTGATCAGGGTCTTGTCTGTTTTTTTTTCTTTTGGCTGGTCCTGGATCCAAAATCCAGAACCACTCTACACTGAAATAATTCATCATGCTGGAGTGGACCGAAGCTTTTGACATCATTCATCATGAAGACCATCAACCCCAGAAAAATTTTCATGACTAGCCTTTAAAACCAGAATCAAGAACAAGTTAAAACTAATGGCCATGTGCTCATTCTATCTCATGAAAAACTATGCATAGTAATCAACAATCTTCGTAAACTCACTAAACTTACCAGTAAACTAAGATTAACTATTCTCGATTGTGACTAAATTAAGCATTTGCAAACCATTCTCCAATAAGCTTATAATATAATCCTGATACAGACATTAAATTTTATTATTTAAGAAACTTTTATTTATCCAAGAAAGCTAAGTTAATATAAACTATTTTAATTAATTGATTTATGTCTGGATTAGCGTATGTGTGTTTTTCTAACTTAATAGTAATTTGTGTTTTAATATTTTAATTTTTTAGAATAAAAATATTTATTTTTAATATCAACTTTTCATTGTGCATTATTGATGATAATAATTAGGTTTATTATTGTTAGTTATTAGGATTTGAGTATAATTTACCTTAGCCAATAGTTATTAACTAAGTCCCAGGTGTAATATTCTCTGAAAAAAATAATTTAAGTTACGAGAAAGAAAAAAGCCAATCTTTAAAATTATTAGTGTTTACAATATGCTTGATGCAGAATCAGTGAGCCTAATGACTTTGGTGCCCTCTTTTATAAATTAAAAACTGATTATGCCAGCAATTGAAATCGTAATAATTCTTGGGTCGAGTTAATCAGGAAATATTGCTATGTTTTTAGAAATATGAACAAGATATTTTCTTATCCATAGTTTGATTAACTTTCACTTAACAGTGTGTAAAAGATGGCCTAACAGTATTTATTAAAATGGGAAAACATTATGGAGAGATGCATGTTGGGAGTAACAAGAAGGGATTGAAAACCCAATGTATGGGTAAGAGAACAAACAGGTGTTACTGACCTCATTGAAAAAAATTAAAAGATTGAAGTGGACTTGGGCTGGACATATTGTTAGAAGAGATGATAATAGATGGACAATTGAAATTTTAAACTGGATTTCAAGTGATTGTAAAAGACCCAGAAAGAGACTACATGTGAGATGGATGGATGAAATAAGAAAGTGTGCAGGGGTGATGTGGAGAAGAGAAGTTAAAGATAGGAAAAGATGGATTGAACTTGGAGAGACCTTCATCTTTGCAGTGGATTGATAATGGCTGATGATGATTGATGATAGCAATATATATATATATATATATATATATATATATATATATTGTAGTTGGTATTGCTTAAGTGTTGATTGCTTTCATATATTTATATTTATAAACCTATCTAGCCTTGAACATTATTAACTTTATTATCCAAGTAATAAATAGTTGGAATGCTGTTTGAGACTCCAGTTGAAAGTTATAATTGACTATTTGTTATTCTGCTTTCAGAACAGCTTATATTTACCTATTTAATGAGGTTTATTTAAACTTCTTTGAATTAATAAGTTTATTCTCTGTAGTATATCTGCAAACATTAGTATCTATATAAACTTATTAGATCATAAATAAAGCTGGATTTTCATCTTTATTAAATAAAAGTTGCCTTGACAACAGATTGAGATTGTTAATTGTTAATACTATTGGTATTGTTTAAGTGTTAACTGCTTTTATGTATTTACATTATATTGTTAGCTTTATTATCAAAGTAATACATAACTGGAATACAATTTAAAAGTTATAATTGACTATTTGTTATCCTGCTTTCAGTACAGAATATATTTACCTATTTAATGAGGTTTATTTAAACTTGTTTGTATTAATAATTTCACTCACTGTAGTCAATTTGCAGCCTTTAGTTTCATTGTAAACATATTAGACTGTAAATAAAGGTGGATTTTCACCTTTATTGCTAAAAGGAGGTTGTCTTGACATGAAATTTATATTGTTGATTATTTTTGATATTGGTATTAAGTTTTTTCACTGCTTTCATGTATTTATATATATATACATAATCAATAGACAGGCAGCAAACTTAAGATCACAGAATTATGGGAAAGTTAATATTTCAAAGTATTAGTTGTCAAAGACCACAAGGACAGTTGAAAGTGCTTCTAAGTGATGTTTATATTTTGTTATTTTTAACAAATTTTAATTACTGTATTTTCTAATATTTATTTATAAGTTTACATATTGTACTGGTCACACATCACTACCAACAACCTAAGCCATGGTCCAGATTCAAATCCAGTTAAACCAAAAAATTAAACCCAAGACCAAACTGAATTCAAACCCAACTCACAAGCTCAGATCAAATCGATAGATAACATATGTGGATGGCACATGACTATGCGCCAAGAAACTAGCTCAACGGGTGATGATGATTTGAAACCCCTGATCAGACTGTACTAATGACTATGGATATTTATAAATCAATCAATATATGTATGTTCGGGTTGCCAATACAGACAGTGATTTTAATACTTAAAATAGTTATTAAATAATGGAGAAAGTTAAAACTAAATATGTTATATAAAGTATTTAATAATACGTAAATATTTTTGTTCAAATTGTTTATGATTAACATTATTTATATTAACTCTAGTCTTTAGAAATGGAATGGGAAAATATATGCCTATGCTCCAACAAGTAAACAAAGGTAAATAAAGGTATTTGGCTTGGAAAGAGATTATGATTCTAATTTTAAAAGAAAAGAATGTGAGATTCATTTCCACACATCCATAAATCAACTCACGAAAAGCATGATAAATGTTTAGGGCATAACTTTACTGTTTAATGAAGAACTTATTTAATTATAAATGAACATGAAGTTGTTTGACTTTAATAAAATCAATTCATTACGATTTATGAGCAAGAGAGCGGGGCTTTATTTGCACTGAGAAATAATGGTACTGATGACTTACGAGCATTAATAAGAACAAATATGGAATATAATGGCTTGTTGGTGATTTAAGAAGTAGAAGGGCAGCTTGTATTTTACAAGTCTTTTATGCCCTATTAAGAATCCATGGAACACAGGAAAGCCAGGCCCGACATAACCACGAACCTTTAGTATTCCAATATAATAACGAGCGAGTGAGGAAATAATTTCTTCCTAGGTAATTAAAGTAACAGTAATATCACTGATATCAAGCCTATGAAGCAGATGATGGCTCACATCAGCAACGTTCGGAAAGTGATGATTCCATGATCATCGTATTTAATTAATAAAACCCAAATTACAGAAGGAATGCTCTACGTAATGACCTGATCATGTCAGATTAAAATCAAACGGGCTTAAAAATAAATGGGATTAATGTAATTATATAATTATATTAATTATGCCCTAAACATCATGCTCTCCCTGAATATTAATATAAAGTATAACATTTAAATTAGGATATATTGATTTTATTTCCTTTATCAAGCATTAGAAAAACACTTTAACATTATTAATATGAATAATTAAATATTGGTGAAACTCAAAAAAATAGCCGGGAGCACAGGTTAGAAAATGGGCTAATTATTATCAGCCATTAGTAACATTAGCAAACATTTAATAAATCCTTCAACTCAATAATTAATAGAACTGTATTAAATTAGTTCTAGTGGGCAAGAATTACTATAAAACTTAATAGTATATTATTTTCCTAAGGTAAATGTAATGAAAGAGATTATTATCGAGTTGAAGTATTATTGGCATATAATCAAAAATAAATAATATTAATAATCATTCAAAAAATATATAATAAAGTTAGTGAAATAAACCGCCATCATAAGAAAAGGAAATTTAACAAAATATTAATTTTAAAGACTAGAGATAGAAATAGAAAATTACTAATACAAATTAAGACATTATAAAGCAAGAAGGAATTTTAACAGTAGTTAATGTAAAAGGTGATTTAAATTAAAGTTTCAAAAACTGGCCAGAAAGTTGCAGTTCATTAAAGAAAGATATTACCAATCCTTCCATGGTTTGTTCCTTAATTTACACAACAGAGTCCAATTGGGTTGAAACATAGGTGCACATTTTAACTTATACAAATAGCATTTTTGGATTGACCTCTTTAAGGTTTTGGCAGCTCACGATTGGCATGGACAAGTTTTACTTTGCAGCTACATTTAAAGATATTTTAGGAACTTCAGGATCCAGCAATCAGATCCCTGAAATTAGACATGAACCATGCTGAAAACACTATAAAAATTCATGGTTTAAATTGAAATAGCTTTAGGTAGAAATTCTTTAAAAAAAAGATAGCTTCTCTTTTCTTTAAACTTTTCCAGGCTATTTATACCTGTCCTCTGGTTTCCCGCACATTCTGATTCTTGAGGCCTTCAGGCTAAAGCTTTTTACATTATCAAAAGTTAAAAATTTTGTTAATTGATTTCAGATACATTTCTTTGATAAAACTTTCAAATCCATTAACTTTGAATTCAATTTCTAATTAGAAAATACATTTACAAATTCTGAATATGATTTTAATTGAAAACCGTCCTTATATTTTAAATTATTATTTTTACTAATTAATAAAGATTCCCCATTGTCTTTGGGAAAGGACGATCTGAAAGCTTATCGAAAGAATGTAACTTTTAATCACAGAAATTCAAACAGACTGGTAAAAGTAAAAATAAAACATTCCAATGTAATGAAACTTTATAATGAATATATATATATTTAAATATTTATAAATATATAAGTACAATCCACGCAATTACAATATATATATATGTTTTCATGAATAATTTTATCATGAAGTTATTAATAATATTAATTAGTTTAAATACAAAATAATTGGTTTTAACAAATGTTTAAATAATACTGTTTTAATTGAAACTAGTGTGTATTGAATGTATAAAGCCCTATTACATTCGGAAATTCACTGTTAGTAATAGGGTTTGAAGTAGGCTACAGGTGGGATCTCATGAAGCTCGGATTGAACTTAGATCTGACTGCTTCAGTATATTATTTTGAAGAAATACAGACATCAATTTGTAGTATTATTAATACATATATATAATCAATAAAGCAAGTCATATATATCATGATATTCCTTTACCAATATATAATATAGGGAGTGTACCAATAGCTCAAACAAGCTCTTATTTAATAAGTGTAGTAAGAAAAAATATTTTAAATCTCTATCTAAAATAAAAGCAATGTCACATTATATATGACTTGCTTTATTGGTTATTATACTTTTACCTTTTAAGAATTTGGTAATGCTAAGGCTATTAATATATGGTACATCTGAATTTGGTTAGTCCCATATAGCTATTTGAGTTAGATAGCTGGATTTAAAGACATTTTTACATCTTAAAATTTCAGATATTTTCTCAATAGTTACATATTAAATAAGTGCTGGGTTTTGAGTTGACATTTAGATCTAATGTCTGAATGTTCTAGCTCCTCACTGAGGTGAGCCATAAACTCAAAAACAATTGGTCTGGTGATAAGAATATTGTAGGTAGAGATTTTAAGTATTTTCTCTTACCACACTCATTAAATAAGAGCTTGTTTGAGCTATTGGTATGCTCCATATATTATTATATACACCTTTATACATGTACAAAGCATTAGTGATTCATAGACAAGCAGGAAAATGTCTATGACATTGATTGTTTTGAGAGGTGAAGAATAAAATTAATATAAATTTAGTTCCTCCATTTTAAATGGATTTTATTAATGCCTGATTCTCTTATTTGTGATGTTCAGAAGCCAATTAGTTATTTCCTGTTAAATGGTAGAAAAAGATAAGAGATTGCATAATGCACCAAAAATGTTTGCTATAGCTTAATCTGCCTAAAATCATAATTTTATATTCTTAAAAATTACAATTAAGTTTGATCATAGTTGTCCTCTATATTTACTAAAAAAAGTATAACATTTTATATATCTTTATTATGAAGTTATAGTTTTAATACTATGATATTCACACATATCTTTGCATTTGAAAATAATCTATTGAATGCATTCAAAAGTAATTTATTTAATGAAACAATTGACAAAGAAGAACTGTAGCAATAATATTGACTTTATTATTATTAAAGATTATTCTTTTCATGTGTCGTATGCTTGCCTAAGTGGTGCAGTGTGAAAGGGCCAGACTTCGGGGTATAAATACTTCAAACCCATTATAGTTATGGCATTTACAGGGTCAAACTTTTTATGAACTCCTGAGGAATAAAGTCATTAAATGAATTTTGTATTTATGCAATTTCTTTTTTAAGTGATCATGTGATCTTCAAAAAGCTCACTAAGCCCAACTACCAAACTGGGGTTTTTTTTTACTTAATGGAAATTTGATGACATACTTTGCTTCTTCAGTCAACGATTTTAACCACTGCTTTAAACTACAAACAGCATTTTGTCATCACAAAATTAAACTATATTCAATAATTTGATAAAGATAACATTCCATTTTAAAATATAATGTGTTATAAATAAATATGTACATATTGGCACTGTTAGGAAAGCATCTGATGTGAGTTCAAAAGATCCTAGGATTGATTCTGACACTTATTGTTGTGGTGCTGAAATTTTTATGAACTTCCAAGCAATAAAGCCATATACATTTTTTATGTTATATATAGAGCTCGCAAAATAAGCTCTTATCAAGCCTTGAGAACATCCTCAACTCCAGACTGGTTTCTGCTTCTGGCATCATCAGTTGCAAGCTCTATATATAATATTTGTAAATACAAGCTTTATTAAAATTAAATCATGTGATATCTAACTTAATTTTTTAACATTTTACGTTTTTTATATTTATATATGTGTGTGATTATCAGCAGTGAGAATAGTCAGTCACACACAAGTATCTGCCATATTAACTTTAAGAAGAAAAAATCCTTGAAATATGTATATATTTAAGTAATCTTATTAAATGTTAATTGGAGCTAGATATGGTTATCAGAATTGATAGACTACATTTATTAATGAGATAATTTGTAGTGCTATAATAGCTTATCTAATAATTTGAGTTTGAAAGCAGATTAACTAAACACCTAATACTGGTTGGTAACAAGGTGTCTAGTTAATCAGTGCTAGGAAATAAAAAAGGATAAAAAAAATCCTATCAAACATTCATCACGTCACTATTAGCAAGCTATTAATATTGGCTTTTGCAAAACTGTCCTTCTCTAGGTTAGTATTAGAAATAACTTTACCTTGCAGAGCATTAAAGGCTATTTTTTTCTTTTATAAGTATATTTATTACATATAAAATGTAAAATTGATCTGCAAACATTACATATATTATAGTTTTTATTTAAAAAATTGAAAATCAATCATATATATATATATATTACTTTAATTATTAATTGATTAAAAAAAATTAAAACCAAAAAAAATTCAAATGGTAACATGAAATTTTTTTTTTTTTCATACATCATAGCAACGGCCGGGACGCGAACCCTCAACCGTCTGCAAGCAACTACTTGATTGCATGGCGGCTGCGATACCTCTCGGCTAACAATGCAAGACTAACATGAGAAATATTTATTCATTAGTTATCAGTGTTGTCCTGAAGGTTTGTGATGATGGTGTTTTACTTGTATTTTTATATTGGACTATTTCCCTCATCTAATATGAGTATTGAATGTCTTTAGAACATTTTTACTTTATTTAAATATTCTAAATACATTCAACTGTTAGTAGTAACACATCAAACAGGTTAGTATATGCACAACGTTTTGAGAGGTATTATTTTCCTCTCGTCTTCAGTTGTTGCTAGCCTGACTACTGACAGTACGATTGTGTATTTTATAATAAACATATAAGTAATTTTTTTTTATTAGAAAGTTTTTATAAAAAAAGTGCTTTCAGGTGTTCTTCTTGTCAGTTATTTTCACAAAAAGAAAAATAAATTGATTTTACTGAAATCAAAAGAAATCTGCACTTTTATAATAACGAATTTATTTCATACATTGTTCAAATGTTAATTAAAAGTAAAATTGAATAGTAATGAAATAAATGTTAGATACTTCTAAATTTTAGAGTTTTACAAAAATATTTTCGTTTGTTAATATTTATTAAGATTTTTACTTAATTAGATATAATAAAGATTATAATCACGACTAAAGACAAACTCCTACTTTTATTAATAATCGTGTTAAAATTTATATCCAAAAAATCCATATCATTTTTATATAAAGCTAATATTTCAAAATAAACATGTAAACCAGATTTGAATGTACATTGTGTATTTTGTTTTTAAAAAAAATACACTAATTTTACTTCTAAATCTCAGTACAATTGAAACTTCTGTTCATCTTAACATTTTCGCGAATTAATAAAATATTAAGTATTTTCTTCAAGCATAAGCTGGCAAAAGATAGCTTTTGTAAATTTTAAAATTAATTATTAATAATATCATCCTGTTTCTCATTTTATTTAGAAAAATAAAAATATGAAAACTTTTTTCTTAATTTTATTTTATTTTTTTAAAAATTATTTTCAACTTGTTTTAATTAATATTACATAAGTTCTTCTATTGTATGAAAAGAGAAAACTAATGTAATGAATATTTAAATAAAATAGTACATCTTTCAAAAAGATATTAAAGTTATTAATAATTCAAAAATAATTTTAAATATGTATAATATCTACTAAAATATAGATTCAATGTAATAGATACTAATAGCACTTTAAAATCATAATGGGAATTTTATTTCTTTAATTCAGTTAATTTTAGGAAGGGATAAAGACTTTATATATTTTGCTAAAAAAAACTAATTTTGACATTGATTAAAAAATAATAACGATAAAATAAATGTATAAATAACATAAATGAAACAAATAAAAAATCATAACGAATAATTAAAATTATTTATAATCAATATATAAAATAATTGTGTGAAAAGCCATTTGTTGTTTGAGCACTTGAAGTACCAATTTGGAGTTTTAATTGAGAGGTCTTTAACTCTTAAACACAACACATTACCATTGAACTAAATCGCAAAGAGTGTGTATTATAGTGCCTAATATAGTCATCAAATACTATAAACAAAGCAAAACTCTCCATACAGTATTGCCACCCTGTGCCAACCAGAGTAATCAATGAATGCCAGAAGGCTTGTGCATAAAATCCCTATATATGACTATATAAGCTATTGAGCTTAGATTGAAAATATTTTTGTGTTTTCAATTTCATTCTCATAGTTTTGTAGTTAAGTAGAGATAAAAGGTGGGTGCTGGAGGATTCCATTAGATCCTAAGATCTAGGTCCAGTGCTCTCAGATCCAAAGCTCCTCACTGACGATGGCCACAAGCCAGAAACTAGTCTGGGGATATTGGATGAGTAGGCATTAGATAGGAATTTTATGCACAAGCCTTCTGGCATTCATTGATTACTCTGGTTGGCACAGGGTGGCAATACTGTATGGAGAGTTTTGCTTTGTTTATAAACAATTATGTGCTAGTATAAGATAGTGATCATGTGATGCTTAATGGTCATCAAATACTGTTAATGCAAATAATTGAATTCTGTTTTATAATTGATTTATAATAAGCATACACTCACTTTGTAACTCACTTTAAGAATTTATATAGGGAATTACTGTGAACAACTTTAGCTAGATGAATCAATATTTAGGTTAAAAAGGCTATTATGGCAATTTAATTTAAACCTAAATCAATTTTTAATTAACTATTCAGAGCTATTTCTATCCATTTTACAACTTTCAGAGTAAATAATCAAGTGATAAATATATAATGATGAATAATTATAATGTTTAATAAATGTAAAAGATGAGATAATTCTCCATATAGTATTAATATAAATATTTGAATAATTGTTTAGCTGTAGGGTTTGATAATTTTTTGCCACACATTTACAGCTGCCTTTATTGCTATTTGTTATTCATGGCACTTTTAAAAGTTATTTATCCTTCACCAAAATTGTTGTTCGTTAAAAATAACGCATATTGTCTATTTATTATTGTTATTGATATCATATAAAAACAAAATATTTATTTAATTTAACTCCATGCTCACATCATAGGTTTAAATTCAAGCCTACGAACCTTGAACATTTTTTCAAGTCATAAGTAGACTTAGGATTCATGAATAACTCATCTCATAATCTAGTACTGATATAGATATTTTGCTATTATTAATTAGAGGAAGATTTTAAATTGATCAGAATTAGTGAGTAAATGTTAAGACAATGTTTGTAAAGAAGATAATTTTAATGCAATGCAATCTTTAACATTGATAGTAGAGGTGTCACATCTTAGAGGATGTTGAGCTCAAAATTTACTTTCACCTTTTTTAAAAGATAGAGAACTTTATGATATCTCACAATAACTGCTGCTAAAAATATTTTTAATCTTTAGTTTATTTTTTCAAATAAAATAATTTTAAAAATAAAAAAAAATCACAGTAGGGCACTGAATGTTAAATCATCATTAGCACCTACAATTGGTAAAAGACTTTTATCTAATGCAAACTTGAAAATCTTTCAATATCTGTAACATTGTTAGTATTATAGCAATATACTTTTTCTTGTATCTAGGTGATAAACAGTGATGACTTCATTACAAAATATTATTAACTGATTTTTAATTGTTCAGATTTTTGAGATGAAATAAACAGTTTATAATATCAAAAGTAGACATTGATGTTTTCCTAGGTAAATATTTAAATGATATGAGTAATGCCTCTAGTATAAAAAAATAGTGCAGACCAGTTAAAAATAGATACTTTATTTAATTCTGATCATAAACCAGAAGAATAACAAGACTCACAGGATCAGTTTCAAGGGAATTGCTTTCATCCGCTGTACTAAGCTCTAACATCACTAACCAAAAATCAGAATAGGCTTAAATTTTATTGTACTTTAAAAAGATTTCACTTGCTTAATATTAAAGTAAGAAAGTTTATATTATCTTAATTTATATATATATATATATATATATATATATATATATATATATATATATATATATATATATATATATATATATATATATAATCATTCCCTAACTAAAGCATAATCCATTGGTAAAGCAGTAAATTTTTTTCATACATGATTTTCCAAGCATCAAAAGTTATGAGTTAATGTACTGTAATTCATTTTATTAAGCAGTTCATAATCAACACTGGTAATATAGAAATCACTTAGTTAAAACTGATTTGAATACAGAAATAACTAAAAATCTTTTGCTCGTTTAATGCTATTTTAATTTAATTTCTTTGCAAAATATTCCAAACTATTATATATAATATATAATAACATTTGTGTAGAAATGCATTCTAACTTAAGTCATTACCACATACATATCAACTTAAAAGGATTTCTAATAATATAGCTCCAATCTATATGAAAACTATTTCACATCAACTCCCATAAAAATTACTTCACAAGTACAATTTAAAATAAATTGCTACCATTTGCTTTTTTTATAAATTTGATTTCATTTACAATAAATTATTTAAAATGTTTTAAAAATATAAAATGGTGTTAATTCTTTTTTTAATCTCCTATTATTTCAGAGAAGTGAAATTTTCAAGTTCATTGACAATATTTATTATATCCAAGAACATATTTATTCTTGTTGGACTTTGTAAAGATACAATGCTTTTATTGTTTAGGTAGTCCAAATTTTAATATTAATTTTGGTCAATAGATGGCATCTCTAATTAAAAAAACATATTTCAGCAGCATTTACTTTACTTTTTTTTTCTCATGTGTCATAGCATCGGCCGGGAAGTTAACCCAATAACCCAGGACAACTACTTGTAAGGTGGCTGTTCTGACCTCTTGACCAGCAATGCTTTACTTTGTAAAATAATTTTCAATTGAATTTTTTTTTGCTAAAATTTGATTTCAACAAGCAATTACATTTTTTTATTTCAATGTATTTAATTAGCTTTATTGATTATAAAAAAAAACTATCTTTTTTTCTAATTACTTAAATTATAGATTTGAGATGAAAAGCATATAACTATTTATTACATTTATTTAAAATCAATAATGTTGAAAGTGGTTTAAAATAATTTTCTACATTCTGTTTTTCTTTTGGATACTTTTTGTAATATAAATATTACAACATAAACTTTTTAAAACTAATATATCTATAAATTAGGTCTGAATGTCACAAACACATTAAAAAATTCTGACTTTGTTTATTAGTAGTCATGTATCTAAAGATGATTGATCTTGTCCCAGGTGTATTAAAACCAGTTCTTGCTAAAACTTATGTGATATGATACCATTGTTTTGCTTAACTGAATTCACATTTTAGCAGATTCTAACAAATAGATATCTTTCTTCCACTTTTTCTTTCGGAAATTTTCCATGCTTTTGACACATTAGTATGCATAGCAATGACAAAAATTAATTGAACTTTTAATACAAAGATTACTTAAAATGTCTGTTCCTGAGCATTAAACTTTAATCTTATCCAGTGTAGCTAAAAGATAAAAATAATAAAAACTTTTTTTCTTATAGAGATGATGACATTCTGTGGATAAAGGTGCATCTTATTTCATGTAGCCATAGATTAAACCATACATATATGCTTTTTTTCTGGTCACACTTTTCAGATTATTGATATATAATGCATTAACACCATCTGTAAGAGAAAATAAATTAAGAATGGGGGCTCTAACATCCTTATATATATATATATATATAAGAATGGGGGCTCTAACATCCTTATATATATATATATATTCACTAATCCAACATTATTTTTAAGATTGTGTCAAGAATTCCTCTTTAAACTTTCTTTATTCAATGTTTAAAATACTAAGTTAAAAATTAATTGGTAGTGTTTACTACATTAATCTAAATACTTAAGTAGCTAAAAGTAATATTTCAAGTGGTGTCTAAATGTCACATGATCTACTCATTATTATTATTATTATTTTCTGCCAATTGAAATAATAAGCTTTGCTTTTAACTAATCATTTAAATCTTTACTTTTAAAACTTCAAAATGTTTAGATATTAACATAATTGTATAATTACATATAGCCTCTAAACAATTAGTATTTACATCTGTATTAATTTTTTATAAATCTCCTCATATACACTTTAATTCAATTTTTATATAATTCCTCCTTTATTTTTTTAACAGTTTTGACTATCCTGAAGCCTTAATAAAAAACTCTGATGAAGATTGCAGGACAGTCGAAATTCTTAGAAAAATAATATAAAAATTGCATTAAAGTATATATGGGGAGATTTATAAAAAAAAGTAATATATATGACAAAATGCAAAAAAAGTAAAGGAGAATATATAAGAATAATATACCTGCTATTAATAATTTTTTTTATATTATGATATATATACTTTAATTTTTTAATGATTAAATATATCCATATCACAATTAAACATATGTATAAAATTATACTCTTTTCAACTCGTGCTCAAGAAACTAATTATTACTCCTGCATGGTTAAGTGCAGAGATACAGTATCAGTTTCTGGAGTGCAAGGTCTTTGAATCAATTCCAGTTCTGGCAATTTTGGAACTCATCCCTCTTATGAACATCAAAAAATAAAACTACTTGATTATTTATTTTTATTTTATTTAAATTAAAGGTTTTAAATTATGATCTAAATTACTATTTTTATTTTGTACCAAAAAAAAAAAAATCTAATAGCTTTATTCTGGGACTTCCCAAACCCCAGGTTGGACATTCTACCAATTGCACCAAATCACACAGGGTACTTTTTATAAATAAGTAATCAAATATGTTCTGTAGCCAGAACCAACTAAATCAGTAGTGCACAACTATTTTATACTTGCAACCCCAATACACAAACTGAAATTTTACATGACCATAAAGCATTATCATCCTATTATAAGCATATAGGAATAGTAACCATAAAAGTCATTTTACCACATACAAATATATATATAGATCAGACCCATATAGCTATCTGGTTTGCTATGCTGAGTTTGAAGACATTACGTGTCTAAAAAATTCACGCTTGCAAGCTGAATAGAAATTGTTTCATAAACGCTCAGAGTTTGTATTTAGATCTAGTTTCTTTATTCCTGTCTTTCACTGACGATAGCAAGTAGCTTGAAATCATGATCTGAAAGTGGAATTATAGTTAGAGATAGTGAATACTAACTACTCTGACGTTTATGTAAACGAAACATACGCTTGATCGGTGTTTTTGGTAGAACGCCATCTGTGGACATAAATACAAGTGTTAGCAAGTTTTTTAACTTGCATTTTTGTTTATCATATATATATATTATATTTCAGTACATATGGTTTGATAGAAGAATTTTAAAAAAAATTGCATATTCAAAAAAAAATGTGTAATAATACTTGATTTTTAGTAGATATATTGATTTGTAACAATTACAATTTTTAGACTGTTTTAGAAAATGTATACATTCAGCAACATAGTAGTACCATGTGTCAACATTAGAAAGATACTAGCATGAATAACAAAACCCTGAGAGTTAATAAGAGAAATGAGAGCAATATAAGTAAAGTGCCATTATCCTGTGCTGTTTATACATAGTGAATTGGCATATAAAGAAGGATGTGTTTAAATACAAAAGTGGTCAGTCACATAATAATGAGTTGAGCAGTTCTTATGTATTTTTCAATAGTGTCTAGGTTTTTGTTTTTTTTCAATTAAAAGTTTATTATCTCATAGGAACTTCTCAAAAAATTCAAAACCCCCACAATTTTTCTGCAACTCCTTGAGAGTTGTGACCCATATGTTGCATGCTGCTGATCTAAATGAGACTGTTTCAGCCAAAATGTGCATGATTGTGACAATTACACTTTCAGATAGGTTATTTTTTTGTTTATAAAAGGAAAAAGTGGTTTAGATCATAATTAAAAGTATTTAGTATATTTTAAGCATCTAAATAGAGTAATAAATGAATACACAGGATATATAGAACAAAGCTCTAATAACATTGATTAAGCATGATGTGCTTAGCAAGCATTTAACTTGAAATAGTTATAAACCTAGCAATAATTATTCTTGTAGTCATATGTTATCTTGAGGGTTTTAAAAGCTGTCTTATGCATTAGTTGGAAATCCATTTTATGAAGCTGTAATTATAATTATAAAATTTGATGCTTTATGTCTAAAGAAATGTAATAAACAAATATGCAGGATGTATAAAACAAAACTTTAATAATGTTAATTAAGTATGGTGTGTTTAGCATACTGTCCTGCTTATTTGTTTATTACATTTCTTTAGAGTTAAAGCATCGAAATTTATAATTACATTTACAGCTTTATAAAATGGATTGCCACCTAGTGCCTAAGATGGCTTTTTATTCGAAACTCTCAAATCAACATATGTGTTACAAGAACAATTACTGGTACTTTTATGACCTTTTCAAGTCGAAAGCATGCTAAACATATCACTATGACTTAATTAACATTATTAAAGCTTTCTCTGGATGGCCAGCGTATTTGTTTATTACATTGCTTTAGAAATAAAATATCGAAATTTATAACAAAGTAGAGTAATTTTTTGTCAACTACTTTTAATTAAAAGAAAAAAAGTTAACATTTGCAAAATAGTTGATTTTCCCAAAATTAACCATTTAAACATAATTATACGCCAATTGTTATAGTAGATTTGAAAAAGAAATACAAAAACTAAAACACTTAAAGTACTTTACAAAAATATTGAAATAAAATTTTGCTGATAAAAAATCATCTTAAAAAAAAACCTCATCTGAATTGACCTATTATTGTGACGGGAGTAGTCTTAAATTTAAAATAATCAATATTAAATTTATGCATACAACAAAATTAAATCTATATTTATTTTAAAGCTGGCTAATGGAATATTGTTAGATAAATTTGATCGATCTTAAGTTTCATCAATTTCAATCCTGTCAGTAGTGAAGAGAAAGTTGATATTTCAATAATATAGCAGGCATTCATAGATAATGGAACTCTTGAGTGACTTCTCTTATTAGAACAGAATATGTTAATGGGTTCGAGAAGAGGTTTTTTGAAAAATATTTATCATCAATTTTTAAAAAAATTAATGAAAAACAATAAATCAAATTTAAAAAAATTAAAAGTATGTGAATGTCGATGTCTAAGTACTTCAAATGACATCTACCGACATTTTATTTTAAATATATATATAATAATTAATGTTTAAGCCTATTTAATAAATTGGTTCTTATAAGAAAGAATTCTGATGGTGGTGGTGATTAGATCATGTCCAGAACCTGTATAATGGATATATAACTTAGTTAATACTGAAAAAAACCTTAGAATAGTTAGCTACCTTTAACAATTTAGAAATGTTATATTTAGCAAATTTGATCATCGTCATCATTTTCAATCATTTATTCACTACAACATGAAGCTCTCTGACTCCAATCGCTAATCTCTCTTTGCCAGATTATATCAGCGAACTTCTTTGTTTCTTCCATCTATTTCACACGTGGTATCTTTCTAGGTCTTTGATATGAGTACAAATTTATTAAGAAAAACTATTTTAACCATTTTAAATTAAGTCAGTCAATATACGATTTACATATAAGGATATAAGCACATATATATGACAACATTATAGGTAGTGGATAGAATATCCATCTATTGACACCATGATTGGAGGTTTGAATTTGGTACCATATGGTCTTGAAATTTGTTTTTCAGGTTGCTGGTTCATAATAAACTCAACATTGTTTACAAATGTGCATTTAACTATTTTTAATTAGAGATTAAAACAAGATTGAAAATTGATCAAGCAGTTGAAAATCCGATGAATCAAACCTTTTTCAACACTGATCTTATATTGATTGACTATTCTTTTGTTATGAAATAAGATATGTAGTAATTATTTACTTATCATTATATAAATATATTCATACATATTTTCATAATTTAAAATCTCATATGCTCTGTGAAGATATAAAACTTTTATTTCAGTGTAAGTATTTAATACTTTGTTTTAACTGTTGTTATCAGTTAATTAATTTTATACAACTTCAAATATATTACCCTGAATGGTTTGGGAAATGACAGACAGTTGGACTCAGGAGTAAGGAGTCCAAGGACCACAGTTCAACTCTGTCACCAATGATCCTCAAACATATTATGAACACTTGAGCAACAAACTAATTGATAATTTATTTTAACTTCAAATATAAAAAAAAAATAGATGTTATTAAAATTTCAGAAGCAAGAAAGAGAACTTTTCATTTTTAAGATTCTTATTAAAACACATGCATTGCTATCTATTTGTTAAAGTGTTTTACATTCTGTATTGATTCCATGTAACACCTATCTTATACTTTCATAAGATAAAAATTATAATAAGAATGCCACTTATTTAAGAATGATAAAATTGAAAATGGAAACTTTCGAATAATAAATAAACTGACACAGACAATACTAACTTAAATCTTTAACAACATATAAGTCATGATTATCCATAGATATAGAATATTCTTGCAAATATCACATCTTTTTGCAATTTGCTTTTAATATATTCTTCCAAGAGTAATTATCTTAACCTATTTCAAAACAATCTACAATGCTATTTTATCCATATCCTTATACTACATTTGGCTTTTGTCTTCATCAATGAGAATTTAGGATTAATATCTGGGATTAATGCACTTATGTTTCCAATGAACATCTTAAACTTTCTTAAATCAAACTCTTGCAAAATATATGCTTAAATTAGAAAGTAATTTTATATTTTGACTTCTGGACAAATGGCAGAAAGGATCTACAGTTAGTATAAAACTAAGATCACTAAAATATATTGTTAATGAGTTGACATCAAACCATTATTAACTATGCAAGTCAATTTGTCTGAATTCAAAGTTTTGGTCTTTTTAAATTTTAAGCTATTAACTTAAATGGTAAAAAAATTAAAAGTGATTTCTAGATGTTAAAATATTTTAGTTCCAGCTTCAAATCTTATTATAGCAATACCATCTAATGTCCATAGGTTATTTAAGCTTACCATGTAGCTCTGGAATAAGATAAAAGACTGCTCTTTGATATAAATAGAATTTTGTCTGTCAGGAACTTTTCACTGAAGTTAAAATACACTTATTATTCATTTTCCAATGTTTATTATGTTTTGCATTACAAATAAAAATATTAAAATAAATTTTGTTGAGATACAAGCAATTGCTATCTTCCACTAAAAACAATCAAATATTATTATTTGGTTTTGGTATTGTATTATCAAGGTACTCAACGATCATAGAGCTAAAAACTTACATAGTTAGACACATTTTTATTTGCAGATTTTAAGCCAATAATATTTATATTTTTCCTTTAAAATTTTGATAATTTTACCTACATTATTAGTAATGTTTATTTTCATTAGTATTCCATCTTTTTAGTGCCCTATACTGTTTGCTTGCTGCAGTATTAAAGTAACCAACTCAAAATATACAAATTCCTGTCTGGATGTTAACCTGTCACTTTTAAAGCTTGAATAATGTTTTCCAGAGTAATTGACCATTCAATTAAATGTAAAAAGTTATGTTAACCATCGAAAAACATTGAAGTGGGAAATTTTTAAATAGTTTTATAATAGTGTACTATTTTATAGTACACTATTTTATAGTTGTAAAATGTGGACAGTGATTAATAAGCTTAGGAACAGATTGGGAGCCTTTGAGATGTTATCAAGAAGAATGTAATAAAATCAGTTGGTTAAATGAAATAAAAAATGAAGAAGTTTTGAAAAAAGAAAATGAAAAAAAAAGAAGAAAGGACAGAAAAAAATGATAGTGTTGAATGATATAAGAGATAGGAAGAGTTATGTGGAATGAAAGAGCTGATAATGAAGAGAACAGTGAGAAAATGAAAAAACTTGTGATATGACTACTCTCTTGACTTGTTCATGGGGTAGAATACTATTGATGATGATGATGATGATGATCTAATAATTTTCAATTATTGGGTGAATAATCTAAATCTAAAATAAAATCTGATATTTTAAAATATTTATTATTAGGTATTGTATCTTTTACTTTTTAAAAAAATATAACTCTGGGCATTTAAACATACACTTGACTTAAAACATAATATGACCAAGAATGAAAATATTTTTCCCAGCCTGTCACTTTGGTGTTTGAACGTCATATAATTTTCCCAAACAACTGATTCATCAATTATTTATATATAAAAAAAATTATTTTATGAAGTTCTTCTGTTAGAAAACAATGCTTTGCTTAGTGGATAAAACTCAGCTACCCAACAAATCTTCAAATAGAAAGCCAAAATAATCAAAATAAATCAAACTCAATTCAATGCATTCAAATATAGAATAAGTTAGTGGAAAAATACTATATCGAAAACATTAATGTCTTATCCAATAGCAATTTATTGTGTCTTTAATTGTAAAAAAAAAAAAATCCAAATCTTTTTTAATAAAATGTTAATTTAACAATATTAAATATTTAATTATTTGCCCTAAAGTTAAAAATACAACTATTGATTTGCATTTATTTTG
Source organism: Epiperipatus broadwayi (assembly GCA_028023455.1). NCBI lineage: Eukaryota > Metazoa > Onychophora > Udeonychophora > Euonychophora > Peripatidae > Epiperipatus > Epiperipatus broadwayi. The sequence continues at coordinate 3,569,822 of JAQFVV010012435.1, read as the reverse complement.
AAAAAATGCTTTTTTCTTTTTCAACAAAGTAAAACAAAAAAGAAAGAAAGAATGAAATATATAACAATCATATCAAAAATACATAGCAAAAAAGTATCAACACTTTACTTACCGTTTATATAAATATGTTCTTATAATGCATTTAATATCCTGAAACGTAACACTGTGCACACACACGCCAATAGAATACTTCAACTATAAAAAGAAGCTTTATTAATATTTTGATGGTAGGATAATGGAATTTGAAACATATTTTTTATTCACTTTATATATATGTGTGTGTGGTATGTGGATAAAACAGCATTAAATTGTCCATTGCTGGACAAAAGTATCCTTAATAGCTTCTCATACAGGTAACAGTAAAGGGTATGCAATTTTTACTAAAATTACTTACCATAGATGGTGAGAATTTAATTTCCCTCTAGCGATAAATAGCTAGATATTGCCAATAAGTGGGTAGAAATTTATGGAAATTAAAAAAAGAAAGCATTCAAATGGAGATTATTTGATGATTAGAAAAATAACAAAACTTATAGAAAACAATAAAATCAAGAAATTTAAAACCAAATGATTAACTCAAAGATATTTTAAAGAAGATTAAAGTTTATTGCTTTGATTGGGAAGATATGGTTGAAGATAAAATAGAATGGAACTACAAAATGTTGAACTATTGCAAAAATATTTATTATTGAACTTAAGTACATTACTGTTATCAAATAAGCAAATTAAAGAACCATCATATACGTTTGTGGTCATAATTGTGTTTCATGGATTGTTTTTTTTTATAATCATTGCAAAAGTAATCTATTATTATTATTATTATTATTATTATTATTATTATTATTATTATTATTATTATTATTATTATTATTATTATTATTATTATTATTATTATTATTATTATTATTATTATTATTATTATTATTATTATTATTATTATTATTATTATTATTATTATTATTATTATTATTATTATTATTATTATTATTATTATTATTATTATTATTATTATTATTATTTACTTTTGAGTTTGAATGATCATTTGTGATTGCAATTTTTACTATACTCTTTTGCAAAGATAAAAATTAATATTATAAACTAACAACCAACATAAAATACCAGATTATTCTTTTCACACTATTTGTTTACTGAAACTCAGTAGTCTCTTCAAATGTCTAGAGATCTGGAACATCTACCAAACAATGCCATAATAATGATCTGTGACTTATATGTAAGTAGCTTAATGTTATATCGATTTATATTTACATGCTTCATCAAACATCTCATACAGGCTATTCCAATCCTAATCATATTTGAATTCTACACAAATTGGTAAATATAATCACTGTTGGATGAAATATAAAATAAATAACAAATGACAACAAACATTATGAATATGAAAAAGGGTTTTCTAAAAGTTTACATATCATATATATAAAACAATTAACCCTTAAGCTATCAGCAATCTCAACCTGCAGTCAAGGCAACCTTTTTTAACAGTAAAGGTGATAACACCTCTATATATGGTCTATGTATTTATATACACACTAAAGATTGCAACTTGATCAATGAATGTGAGATTAGAAATGCAGTGAAGTTTAAACAAATCTCATTAATCAGGCAAATATAATCTGTTATTGACATAATATATATATATATATATATATATATATATATAGAGAGAGAGAGAGAGAGAGAGAGAGAAAGAAGTTTGCTATTAACTGAAAGGAGACCCTTTGATTCCTCTTGGAGGCCTTAAAGGAACCAAGCAGGGCAAATTCCTAATGTCCACTCCATATGTTCTTGTCATTGCAGCTGTTATTACTATGTGATTATTCATATAGTACACGAACATGGATGGGCTGCTCACCAACATGCATTAGCCAGCGTGGTGAGTTTATTGGCTTTTTACCTCTGAGTTTAAGATCGAGAAACACCATGTTCTTTCTTCTCAGTGCCTGATAAGGCAGAATGAATGTTTGTGTAAATGATAAATATTTTCCAATACATATATACAATTATGACAGACAAAAATAAAGCATGGCCCTTATTTCCAGGAGGCTGTAAAGTCACCAACCAAGGCAGCGGTTGGTGGCCGAAGGCGGAGGGTGCTAAGAATCCCCTGATTGCGGACCCAGGCTGACATTTGATGATGACTTTTTATTTAGGTACTTACAACTGCAGATCACTTTCAAGTGAAGGAAGATTGCAAGAATTAGAAGAACTCTCTTATATTAAATAGGACATTATTGGACTTTGTGAAGTTAGAAGAAAAGGTGAAGAGACAATTGATTTAAAAAGTGGACATATACTCTATTATAAAGGCACAAATATTGGCAATACAAGTGGAGTAGGATTCATTATAAATAAAAAGTAGAAGAACAATATTGTGGAGATTGATGGTGTATCAGACAGAGTGGCAAGATTAGTTATACAACTTAATAGCAGATACGAAATGCAGATAATTCAGGTTTATGCCCCAACAAGTTCTCATAGTGATGAAGTTATAGAAGATTTTTATATGTATGTACAAAAGGCTTTTGATCAGAGTAAACAACATTTTAAAATTGTTATGGGAGACTTTAATGCTAGAATTGGTAAACAAATGAAAGATGAAAGTGTTGTACGTAATTTTGGTTATGGTAATAGAAATGAAAGAGGACATAGACTTGTGGAGTTTGCAGAAAAAGAAAAACTTTATATTATGAATTCATTTTTTGAAAAAAATGTTAAAAGGAAATGGACATGGAAATATCCAAATGAAGGTACAGCAGAATTGGATTATATTTTGACTAACAGAAAATACATATTTCAAGATTGTAATGTTCTTAATAAATTTAACACAGGAAGTGATCATCGATTAGTAAGGTGTAAGTTATGTGTTAATGTAAAACTAGAGAGACAAAAATTATTAAGAAAAACAATATTTACAGTTGATATTCCTAATCTTCAGAAACATTCTAATGAATTTAAATTAGAATTTACAAATCGGTTTCAAGTGTTAGGAGATTTTGAACATGATTCAGATTTGAATAAAATTAATATGAAAATAACTGATACACTTTTAAAAACTGCAACAAAAACAGCTGGTAGAAAAAAGCAGCAATTGACCAATAAAATTTCTATTGAGACTAGAGAATTTATGAAGAAAAGAAGAAATATGAAGATATACAAAAATGATGCATTAAAAAGAATTGAATATCTCGAATTTTGTAAAATGGTGCGGAAAAGAGTTGAAAATGATATAAGAAAGTATAACTGTGAACTAGCAAGGAAAGCTGTAGAAGAAAATAAAAGTCTTAAGAATGTAAAACAACATATTGGTATTGGTAGGAAATTTATATCTGCAATAAGAAAAAAAGAGGGAATTGTTACTAAAAAGAGAGATGACATCAAGAAATTGGTAGAAGATTTTTATCAAGAATTATATAGTAATAAAGAACAAGTACCTCCTATATCTATTATATCTTCCGAATTGCCCAGAATTTTAAATAAAGAAGTGAGATACGCAATTAAATGTATGAAGAAAGGAAAGGTTCCAGGTAATGATGGAATTATAATTGATATATTAAAAGAAGCAGGTGAAGAAATAGAAAATTTTTTAGCAAAGTTATATGCCAAATGTCTAAATGATAAAGATGTACCGGATGATTGGAAGAATGCAGTAATAATATTAATATTTAAAAAAGGTGATAAAGAAGATATTAGAAATTACAGACCTATCAGCCTTTTATCAGTTTTATATAAAATTTTTACCAAGATAATTACAACTCGTCTATAGAGAACATTGAATTTCCACCAATCAAGAGAACAAGCTGGATTTAAAAGTGGTTTTAGTACAGTAGATCATATCCAGGTGTTGAGAGAAGTTATAGAAAGGACGAATGAATATGAGTCGGCATTATGTTTTGGATTTGTAGATTATGAAAAGGCATTTGATTCTATAAACATTTTTTCAGTGATTAAAGCATTGGATCATCGAGGTATAGATCCAGGATATTGTCATATTTTGAAGAATATTTATAAAAATGCAACAGCAACAATTAGATTACATAATGATACTGGGAAAGTCAACATTGAGAAAGGTGTAAGACAAGGTGACTCCATCTCTCCAAAACTTTTTACAGCAGTGCTGCAAGAAGTATTTTGTGGATTAAAATGGGAAACTAAAGGAGTGAAAGTAAATGGAGATTATTTAAGTCATTTAGATTTCGCAGATGATGTAGTTGTTTTTGCAAATAATGCTTCAGAGCTGCAGGATATGTTGCAGGAATTATCAGATGAAAGTAGGAAAGTAGGACTAATGATAAATGTTAAAAAGACTAAAGTAATGTTTAATCGATTTGCTCAAAATATGAAAATAAAGATTGATTATGATGAATTAGAAGAAGTTAACAGTTACAAATACCTTGGTCAGATTATTAGATGGAAACATAATGGATGAAATTAATCATAGAATTAAACTTGGTTGGAGTGCTTTTGGTAGAAATAACTTGATACTAAAAGGAAATATGCCTATGTGTTTGAAAAGGAAGGTTTTTAACAAATGTGTTTTACCAGTTCTTACTTATGGATCTGAGACTTGGACACTTAATAGAAGAGCAATACAGAGACTTCAGACCACTCAAAGAAGTATGGAGAGATGCATGTTGGGAGTAACAAGAAGAGATCGAAAACGCAATGTATGGGTAAGAGAACAAACAGGTGTTACTGACCTCATTGAAAAAATTAAAAGATTGAAGTGGAGTTGGGCTGGACATATTGCTAGAAGAGATGATAATAGATGGACAATTGAAATTTTAAACTGGATTCCAAGAGATTGTAAAAGACCCAGAAAGAGACCACATGTGAGATGGATGGATGAAATAAGAAAGTGTGCAGGGGTGATGTGGAGAAGAGAAGCTAAAGATCGGAAAAGATGTATTAAACTTGGAGAGACCTTCATCCTGCAGTGGATTGATAATGGTTGATGATATATATATATATATATATGTCCACAGATGGCGTCCTACCAAGACTGCCAATCAAGCGTGTTTTGTTTACATAAACGTCAGAGTAGTTAGTATTCACTATCTCTAACTATAATTCCACTTTCAGATCATGATTTCAAGCTATTTGCTATCGTCAGTGAAAGACAGGAATAAAGAAACTACTCTGACGTTTATGTAAACAAAACACGCTTGATTGACAGTCTTGGTAGGACGCCATCTGTGGACATAAATACAAGCGTTAGCAAGTTTTTTAACTTGCATTTTTGTTTATCATATATATATATAACTTTTAAATATAGCATTGTCCAACATTACAAATGTAATTTCTAATTATTACAACTCAAATGAATACTTGCCCTGCATAGATTAGCACAATTGGCAAAATGTCAGATGTTGGGAAGTAAGATTCCCAGATTGATTTAATTTCTGACACTTCCCATACACTAAAGCATTATCAAGTGTTGTTAGCTGAGAGGTCATCACAGCCGCCTTGCAAGCAAGTAGTTGGTTGCAGACGGTTGTGGTTTCACCTCCCAGCCGATGCTATGACATATGAAAAAAAAAACTCTTAAGCAATAAAGTCATTTAAATATTTTATATTTATTTAATGCTGCAAAATCATTTTCACCATATTCGTCTTTGTCATGCAAGTGCAAAAATAGTCATTTCTATTTATAGCCTCTATAAATATCAGATTACAAATATAAATGGCCATTTTCCATCAGCTTTGTGATGTAGCAATGATAATGGTGATGAATTATCGTATTTGAAAATTACCTATATATATGTGTGTGTGTGTGCCATACTGTGGAAGCACTACTCTTCACACCTGTGCAAAATCACTATATTATTAATTAATATATATTATAATTTGAAGTTTCACTTCTTATACACACAATATATATATAACTTTTTATTAAATAGCTTATAAATATTTGAGAACCTCGAATAAGAATAAAAGTTACTTACTGATGACGACTACACATAGTTATACCATTTACAAAATATTGAATCAAATTCATTGATTTCAAAATAAACAAAAGTTTGCTAAAAGTAAACATTCTGAAATTCAAAAATATGCAATTGTTGCAAGCATATCACTATATTTGATAATTGTATTTAAGATCCTAAGGGGTCCCATATTGGTGGTATTTGTTTTTTACTTGAGAATATGTAATTTTTTATATTTTTAAATAGTCTTAAAAAGTTGAATTTATTTTTGAGGTGATATGAAAATTTATAAAATTTATGAATTTATTAACAAATGTAAAAAGTCAGCTTGATTTAAAAAATAAAGTGATTTTATAAAAAGTTCATTTTTTTACACAGAAGGAAATCAATACTGTACACATGTGCTGTACTTTTATATTTAATCAACTTTATTTTTTTTTAATATGAGGAAACTCTCAATCCAAGGCACAAGAAAAAGACTTTGGAAAGATAAGAGCAGCCATCTTGTATTTAATTAAATAAAAAACATACATGCTATGAAAAAAAAACATGTAATTAATTACTTAAGATTTCATAATTAAGGATTAACTTGAGTAATATAGAAAAACAGCCAGATATCAGTGGTTGACAATAAAATACAACATTTGATAAGCAAAACCATATGCTTATAAATGTGAGAAAAACATATAGGAAAATCATATGTTAAAAATTAAGACTAATAATGCACTCATATTTTTAGACTTGGAGAAATACAGTCATCTTCATTCTTTCATAGATTCAGAGATAGGTTCATGTAGTAATATTTCCAGAAAATATATAAAATTGTAATGTAGTGCAAAGCTTGAATTAAAGCAGAAAAGAATTGAGTATAGTTTAAAGCAAAACATCACAGTTAAAGAATTAGAAAGTAGGTTTTAATGTTATTTTTATTCTCACAGTAATTGAAAAGATTTTCATGTAAATAACTTTTAACAAGATGTGCTAAATACTAGAACAATGTATTACCCAAACTTCCAGGAAATGTAATTTCTTCATAGTAATAAGATTCCATGCTATGCCTCAGAATTAATAGTGTATAAATAGTTACAATGAGTAACTTAATATGCTCTCATGTCCTGTTGAAAGTTTGTTCTACTGTCAAAAGTTGTCCTAGCTTGTTGAAGTGAAAAATCATACAACATAAAGAATTCAAAAATAACAAAACTTAAAAAATAATAAATTAACAAATGAAAAAACAAAGACAATTTTTAAATTCAGAAAAATACCAGACAGTAAGTTTACAAATTTGTAAATCAGAAATTACTAAACTAGTTTCGTTGTTAGCCGAGATGTTATCGCAGCCGCCTTGCAAGCAAGTAGTTGGTTGCAGACGGTTGTGGGTTCGCATCCCGGCCGATGCTATGACATATGAAAAATAAACTAGTTTCTTTATAAATTGCATTAAAAGCATTAAGAATAATCTGCTGATTATTTTTCATATGCAGAAAATATGACAAACATCATTTTATTGTAACCATAGCAACAAAGAAGATAAAGTTTTCATTTTTGATTTTAATCTTACAAATTAAAGATTTCATGTTGCATTTGGATGCTTCCTTATGAAAACACCAAAAACCACTGTCATGAAAATGGAAAAGAAAGTTACAGTTAATATCAACCTTGTTTAATACCATCTTTATAACCAGAGCGATTTTGTAAAAGACACTTCTAATTTTATAACAATCGAGCTTTATTATTTTGGCATGAAAGATTTTTTCAAGTCACATATTTTATTTAGTCTTAAATAAATTAATAACACATATTTTAAAAGTACTTTAAAAAAACAACAACATGTTACTGTGAGTAAATAAATATGCCTGATTTTTAAAAAAACTTGTTGTTTTTTGATATTCTTAATGAATCATCTAATAGATTTATTACTTGGGAGCTCCAGAAGTGCCACAACTGGAATCTATGTGAGGACCTTACCCTTCAGAATATCTTAACTCTTCATAGCATTAAACGATGTAGGATTTTGTGTCTCCTATAACAGCAGAAATTGTCTACCTACTTTGGCAATTGATTGATTTGCAACTGAAAAGTGAATCTGAAACACATTTTAATCATTAAACTTGTTAAGTATATTCCTATTACTATTTAGAAAATGTTAGTAAATGGGTGGTGAAAACTATATCAAAGCAAAAAAAAAAGTGTTTTTTTTTTCATATGTCATAGCATCGGCCAAGAGGCGAACCCGCAACAACCATCTGCAACCAAATGCTTCCTTGCAAGGCGGTTGCATTGACCTCTCGCCTAACAAGTCAGGTAATGTTATTCCAGAAATTAAAAAAAAAACCTTGAATCAATAGCATAATTAGTTTTCTATCATTTGTTAAAAAATTTGCACCCCCTTTCTTAACATCGCTTAGATTTAACAAATATATATATATAATAACACAAAATTAAAATATATTTAATTTGTTTAATTATTTTTAATTTTGAAATTAGCAAATGTATCTGTAATATTTTCTACATCTAGAGATTAAATGATTTTATCTTCATTAAATAATGCATTTAAATCAAAGATCAAATGACTTTTAAATAATTTTTTACTGCCTTTGGTCTAGAAAATGGTCATTATGCACCTATTTTGGTAAAATGAATTGTCAAAAAGAATGTTATTACACTGCAAACGCACTTAAATGAGAATTTATTAAATATTTTTTATAACAATTAAATCTAACAGATCTGCGGTTATATCACGTGTATTAATTTCATTATTAAATAAACTATTTACTGTAAATAACTATAAAATCAACTCCTTAGTGAAATCAGTACTTTAAATATTAAAGGAAATAAAATAACTATAAACGACTGTAATTTTCTCATGTGTCATAACATCAGCCGGGAAGCGAACCCGCTAACCCGGGACAACTGTTTGTAAAGCTGCTGTCGCTGACCTCTCAACCACCAATGCTTGACAAACGACTGTAGTTTTGATGTATAATTATAACTAATAATGCATTGTAAACACTTACTTTAAACTGCTAATCAGAATCGAAATTCTTTCATTTTCAGAAAGTTCATCAGAATGCGTATTGATATAATTTTAAATTTATTGATAAAATCTATATATATATTTTCAATTATTTTAAATATTGAAAATCTGTAAAGTTGTAAATACTTTTATCGCAGTATTTTATTCATTTGCATCTCTAATATCACCGTGCTTGTATTAACCACACACCTTTAACTTTCTTGGTTGTTCAACTGACATGAACATTACCTTAAGAATGGAAAAGTAAAAAAATAGTTTACTTTCCAGTTTTATGTTATTTTCATATTAAGTTACTTTTTCAGTTATAAAGATACATTTTAATTTAATTACAAAACTCATTTAATTCAGTAAATAGGAAATGTCTACTATACAGAAAAGATTGTTTTGTTTGCAAAATGTTTAAATGAAAAGTTTTTAATAACCTGTAATATTTTGACATCATAGGAGTTGCTTAAATAATGATCACTAGAGGACTATTATTGAATTATCAACATATGGTCTCTACCAAAATCAGTATTTTGGAAAAGCTAAGATACCAGAACTTCGGAATTATTGATGTTCAACCTTTAATAGAAATCATTTGATATAAACTCTATCCTATTCCAGTTCTAACAGCTTCCAAAATCAAAAGGTAATGCATGGAAGTTCCTGTTAAATCCCAATCCAGAATTTCCTGTCTATACTCCCAGGCTAGTTTCTGGCTTATGGACAGTATCGATGAGAAGTTTTTGTATCTAATAAATCTGGATTTTTTTAGATTTAATGAAACTTCCCCCTGATGCCATTTTTTTTACCTTTTTTAAATCAAATGATAATAGAAGGAAATTCCTATTAAATTCATATACAGAGCTTCCTGTCTATATTTCCAGATTAGATTTTGCCTTATGGTGTTTGTCAGCGAAAAGTTTCTGGATGTGGATTTTTTAAAAATATAATAAAACTTTTGTTCAATTTTTTTTTTTACTTTTTTAAAGATCCAACTACAAATCTGTAATATAAACATATTTTAATGCTTTGATATCAATATGTTTAAATTGATATACAATTGATATCACTTTTAAAAAATAACGGTTTTAAACTTTTTTTTTATTTTTAACTTTTTTAATTATAACATCTACAATAGGTTAAAATTATCAACAATACATTTTAAATAGTAACATATAGGGTACATGAGCACAGACTTTCACTCACTCCACCACTCTCCATACTATTTCATAACACTGATACACTTACACATATATGTTGAAAAGATAAATAATCACAAATATAGGTATTTCATGCTAAACCAGCAATCATCAGTTGATCCAGATTACCATCTCTACACCTATATTCCATAAGTGCTTCTGGACCAACTGATGATTGCTGGTTTAGCATGAAATACGTATATTGGTGATTATTTATCTTTTCAACATATATGTGTAAGTGTATCAGTGTTATGAGATAGTATGGAGAGTAGTGGAGTGTGTGAAAGTCTGTGCTCATATACCCTTTATATTACATATATAGACACAGGTATATAGTTATTACATAGTAGAGATGTTTGCCCATCCCTTGTATATGTATTAAATGGATTATGTTCTGTACATGAGGGGTCAGATTGATCTTAGGTCAACATGGGTGTGACAAGAATCTCAGCCTCAGGGTGGCCTTTGAACATTTTATCATCAGATTTTCAATTGGATGGACAGTAGAAGAGTTGGAGTGTGGAGTAGATTGAAGCCTGTCCATTAAAGTATGAGGATTGGTTATCTTAATGTATATCTGAGAACTTATGGTATATATGTGTAGAGATGGTAATCTGGACCAACTGATGATTTCTGGTTTAGCATGAAATATGTATATTGGTGATTATTTATCTTTTCCAACATATATGTACATGTGTATCAGTGTTATGAGATAGTATGGAGAGTGGTGGAGTGTGTGAAAGCTGTGCTCATATACCCTATATATTACATATATAGACACAAGTATATAATAAGTCTGTGTGCTTCAGTTTTTAAATAGTAACACAAAATATCATGTAAAAAATTTAAGTTACAAATTATTTTTTATTAATTTCCTGAAAGTTTGTGATGATCGTATATTAAATGTGATAATATTTTGAAGTATTTCTATTATCTATTAGTAAATGTTGAATGTATAGACAATTTTAAACTTTATTTAAACTTTTCAAATACAAACAACTTGTTAATAATAACACACAAATAGACAACACAGGTTAGTAATGACACAATGTTTCGAATAGTATTATTCTCCACTCTTCTTCAGATATTGCTGGCCTTACCAAAAACAATATTAGCTTTGGTTAGAGCATTTGTCTTAAATTCTAAATTCAAGAAACTAAAGGTATGAGTTAGGTTCCTATGCTAATAGTGTCACTGCTTAGCCCAGCAACACCTAAAAAGAGTGGAGAATAATACTACATGAAACATTATGTAATTCCTAACCTGTTTGTTTATTTGTTTAAAAAAAGTTTAAAATTTTCTATACATTCAACATTCACTGATAAATGATGGAAATAATCCAACATATTATCACATATTTTTAACATGAATTTCTGAAATTCATTTGGTATCTGTTTACTGCTACTCTCAATAAAAAGTAATTTACAGTAATATGTTGAAAGATTATGTGACCTTTAAAAACTTTAGTGCCAAATTGAGTATTTAACCATTCCATTCAGTTAATATTTAAGATGTTTTTTAAAAACAAATTATATTAGTCAATCCATGAATTAACCAAGAAACTTTCAATTCTCAGTTCACAATTACTGTATGACTTTTACTGCTGCCTTAATAGCATATAGTCTTGCTAATATTCTGAGGTCATAATTGAACTTCCTGATCCAATGAAATTATGTGATTTTTCTGTATTTGGCTATGCCTTGCATTGGTGGTCGAGAGGTCAGTGCGACTGCCTTGCACTTGCAGGGAGTTTCCCAGGTTGCGGGTTTGCATTTTGGCCGATGCTATGACACTTAAAAAAATAAAAAATAAATAAATAAATAAAAAATTTAACCTTGCATTTATATATTAAACTATTTCAATTATTTAATATTAAGTATTGAATGTTTTTAGAAAAATTAAACTTTATTTACATTTTCCAAATATATTCAACTGTTAATGTTAGTGTATGCACAACATTTCAATAAGTATTATTTTCCTCTCTTCTTCATAAATTGCTGGCCTGATCAGTGACAGTACTAGCATTGGAATTGAACATATACCCTTATATTCTTGAATATTAAATTTTCAGATAATGCTCTAGCCAATTGTGTCTTCACGCTATCTTGAAATTTAATATTCAAGAATCTAAGGATACAAGTTCAATTTCCATGTTAGTATTGTCACTGGTTAGTCCAAGCAACACCTGAAGAAGAGAGGAGAATAATACCATTTGAAACGTTGCACATATACTAACCTATTTGCTATTACTAATAGTTGACTGTAACCGGAAAATTTAAATAAAGTTAAATTTTTCTAAAGTCATTTAATACTTAATATTAGATCATGGAAATCGTCCAGTATGTAAATACAATTAAAATACAACCAACCACAAACCTTCAAGAAAGTACTATGTAATGTTGGTTGATGTTTCATCCAATGATTTTTTCACTTTACTTACAATGTCGCAAAAACTATAACTCTTTTTTTTTTCTACTACTTTTTATATTTGTTATATAGGTTTTAACTAAACTGAAAACTGAAAGGATGAATAGTTTTTTTTCCAGCAGTCTGATCCTTTTTTTTTATTATTATAATTTTTTTTATCTTGTCGATATATTTTATATAAATCTACTTTTTAGAAAAATATAATTTTGCATCGTCATATTTTAAATCATTTTTACAATTGGAATTATCTTTTTATTAAATTTTTAATATGAAAAATTAAATTACTGTATTAAAAAAATGTCTAGTCTTTGCAATAATAAAGAACAGAAATAATCAATTAGGTAGAGTTTATTTTTCAAACAAAGACACAAACATATAAATATTTTTATGCAGATCATTTATTAAAGTAGAAATGAAAAATAATATAATTTATATTTGCAAATAAATAAATTGAATAAATAATACAATTATTGAAATCTAATTTTTAAAATGTATTAAATAAATTTATCCAAGAAATAATGAGATTAAAAGAAAAAAAAATATTGTAATGTAGATTCAGTTGTGACAAAATAGGTTTGATAAATGCCTATGTAGCAGAACTTATTCGTTTCTGCCCATAATATTTTATATTTATTATTAATTTGTGTTTTGATTTCTTTCAATTGGTTTCCAACAACTATCTTACTCTTTATACTATTTCCTGTATTATCTTTAATTGCTTCTTAAGATTGGCTTTCAAGTCTGTTTGCTTTTTTCTAATATCTTATGCAAATTTGTAATTTTAGATGTTTTTTTTTTTAATATCTTTTGATTTGTTAGAAATGTACACTGACATTTTTTTTATATTCTTTTACAATTTCTACACTTGTTTCTATTTTTAAATTATTGTTTTATTTTATTTGTTGCTCAAGATCTCTGAATTGTTGCTTAAAGTCTGTGTCTTATGAAATCCCAAGAAATAATATGTTAAATTAATTTTGTTTTTTGATGATATGGATGTCAGAAGAGTATAGATTTTATTTATTTATTTAGCTTATAATTTTTTAAACAGTTTAACTACTAACCAAATATTATAAAAGAATCCATCGAGATTCAAACAACTGGCTTTATGAATATTTTTAATTCTACTGCTGTGTCTATAAATTTTACAATCATCAGTTACATGCTAAATTCCATTTGTAAACAGATTAGCTCACTGAAAATGCATTGTTTGAATCTTTTGATGATATTCCAGATGTGCCAGGAAAATCAAATCCCAATAATCATAACTAATTGATGATTCTAGTTTAGCAAAACAACTTTCTATGGGTCATTTGTTTTTTTTTTTATTGTCTTTACTCTTTTTTTTTTTTGAGGAATAATAGTATTAAATAAAAAACATTCAAATTTATATATTGAATATTTCACCCATGTAACAATTCAAAGATGAAGTTAAAATATCATCACGCCTATATATTGTAATGGGATGGGGTGGGTGATAAGTGGTAGGAAATAAAATGAATCTGGTTTGATGGTAAATCAAAAATTTATACAAGTATATATATAGGTATTTATAAGAGCATGAAATTAGAGAATCTCTGAGAACATTGAGAGATCAGAAGCTAACTCAGAAGAGCAACTACAAACATAATTAAATATTCAACCAGCATTATCAAAAGTCAAAGTATGAGTACTCTAGAGAAATAACCATCCATCATCATCATTGATGGGAATAAACAAATTAGTACAATATATCAACAGTCAATCTTGTGACTGGATTTGAAATGGATCTTCTTTATACCAGGCTAACTATTGAGCCTTTGCCAGCTTGGGCAATTATTTAAAGATAACTTGGATGCACCAGCTTAGTGCCCATCCATTAAAATACACAATAATCAGAAATCAAATCAATAATGGTGGGACATTTAAAACATGCTGATCATCATCAATGCTCTGACCACTTAGTAACATTAATGTACTGGTCAACTAAAACTTAAATTTTTTAACAAGACTGAACTACAATAAAATATAGTGCATGGGCTTTAAAGAGTATCCTCTTTTGTGCCAACCAGAATGATGATTGATCATCTCTGGATTCCCAAAGCACTAAACACATCCCCATTTATCCGGGTCCGAATCTAGCTCAGGAACACAAGCTCTATTACTGTATGTGACCAAGAGATGATGGAACACAATTTTTAACAATTAAATATAAGTTTATTAATAACAACAAAAATAAATGATTAAGGTCTTATAAGGGTTCTGATTTTGAAAATTATTCAATAATAAAACTATTGCACTGTAATCTACAAAATTACTACAAAATTCATGTTATTACATCAATTTACATTATTTCTTCATTAGTTTCTATAAATGCATATATATATATCCGTACACAGATGTGCGTTTTACAATATACAAGGAATACCTTTCAATTAACATAAAATGATCGTATATTTAAAAAAAATTAAACTTTACATATATATGCACACAGACGTGCGATTTAGGTATATACAATTAACATTCAATAACAAAAGGCTTAAATTTGCATATATGTCCTATTTGACAACACTGAGATATATTTTCATAATTAATTCAATATTGAAAGTATATAGAATCCTGTTGCTTAATTCTTTCAGAAAGTCTAACAACTTTTTCTTTTTTTTATTTTAATTCAAACAAAATTATGTTTGCTTTTAAGTTATATATTCTTCTTTTAATGTCATTTTTTATAAGAATTACCAAAACAATTTCTTCAAAAATATATATCAAATCGTCTTTCTTTTAGACATTTGACTCAAGCAAATTATTTACTTGTTTGTTTTAATTTTTAAGTTAGTTAATTTACAATTTTATAAGTTGTTTTAAGATATATTAACATAAAATTACTCACTGTATATACACATGACATGCTTATCTGTGGTTCCCTGCATGTATTGATAAACAGCAGCATAAGTACACCAATTTCTTCAAGCTTTCTTTTGGTAAGCTTGGTTTTTGGTCCATCAGAAAATGTAATACAGGTTTGTTGTCATCTTCAGGTAAAATTATACAAGTAATTAGTTGGCATACCATGAGCTTACTTTTGTAGTCCAAGCATTTGTCAAGCTGTCTTCTAGAACACATTTAAGCAGCTAGTTGATGCATTTGAAGTGACCCTGGCTTCATAAATCAAAACTGCGTAAACTATAAGGCAGCTATTGGACTGTCCTTAGATCTTCATATGAGCTTTATATAACTCTGCTAGCTATTTTGTCCTCTTTTTTATGGCTATTGATTTAGAAGTGACCCAGCTTCAAAACCAAAACTTCTGTGAAGGAAAATAGTAGCAGCTCCTGCCTTCAGCAACATTAGTTCATGGTAGCTTTTCTGCAAACTCCTTTGCTACAGCCAACAACATACTGCTCTCTTTAAAATCATTATCCAAACTTTGCAGTGGCCCACTTGGCCACTGCTTAAAATATTACAACCAGACTCCTCTGGTCAACTCTTACAAACTACAAGCAAAAACTAACTGATATTTTTTTTATCAGTCTTTTATAAACTTGGGTAGGTCAGATGACAAAAACACAATGGCTGTTTTCAATTAAATTTAATCCATTTGAAAACAAGCTGGAAATTTCTATCAAAGTGTGATTTTCATGTTTTTACTTTAATCTTTGGAATTTGACCAAAGGTGTGATAATCCTTTTGAAAACATATACATGTTTTCATTTAGACAATAAAAATTTACAAATTAATTAAAGATTTCAAAAATAGACATTTTTTTTTCAAAATTATCAAAAAAACAAGCTTATATTTAAATTTCAAAATCAGAATTACAAATAATATTTATCAGACCTTTTAAAAGTTTAATTTATAAAACAATTTTTATTTTAAATCAGAGTTATTATTTAACCCTTTACATATTATGATTTTATTTTAGGAAATATAAAAAAAAATCTACAAAAATTTATTCTGTGTTTATTTCTACTTTTCCTTTATTTTACGTATATATTTATGCACACACACTATATTAGTGTATGCTATGTAAGCCAACTGGTTACAATATATATATATATAACTATGAGAGTACTACTTGATATTTAACAAAATTTAGAGTATATATATATATGAGGTAATAATGATATGTAATTCTTAAACACTTGTTGACCTCCAGTTTGGTTGAAAAGATAAAACAATTAATAAATATAAACTAATTATTAGCACTAGGTATTGTGATATAATATGTAAATGAGGCATAATATGCAAATAAGGCAAATACATATTCCATTTCCCAGACAATGGAACACCCAAATTATTTTTGTTGTTGGAATGTGGATTTTTTGCAATTGTTATTCATTTGTTTGGAACATGGATAATAATAAAAAACATTGTGTATTAATCTATAGAGATAAAAAAAAAAAAAAATGAATTAAAGTGAGAAAAATGTAGACACATTTTGAAATTTTTTATAATTCACACTGAAATATCAGAAATAGAAATAGTTAGAATAATAAAAATATATAAGATTATCATAAAATATAATTAATTGTATAACGTTCTAAAGTAATGACATTATAGAATTAAATATGATGTAGTTTCATGCTAATTAAAAGCAGTGGGAAGAACACTATTATGTACCAAATTGAAGTAACAATATATCACAAAATGAAAATTGAATAAGATACAAAAGCAACTTTTTGATATGTCTTACAAAATAAAGCATCAAAATAGTAATGGTGGAAAATTTCCAAGAGATAGAAACTCTTCAAACTAGACTAAAGATTCAAAATTTATAATGATAAAAAATATTGAGATAAAAATTAAAAAGACAATATTTATACATCCTGGCTCCAAATTCCTAATTTGTACCAATACAATCAAGAATAAAAAATAAAAAAACTTGCTAGCTCTTATCAATGTCCAGTAAATCATAAAATAGGAACTAAAAACAATATTAATTAAATAATATAAATATATAATGAATAAATATACAAGTTAAAATTGGTGATGCTTTATAAATTGATAAATTAAGCCAAAATGGAATAAAAAAATGATGGTTTAGAAGGCTTTTATAAATAAGATGCTTTAAAATTCATGTTGTTATAATATTCAAAAATTATTGTTAAATTCACATTGATATTTATTTATAAAATGATCTTTGGGCTGCTGTGTGTTAAATTTATATATTTAAAAGCATGAAAATACTAAAAATTTTATTAATAGTTTTAACAAGGCTGTAAACCTTAGCAATGAGCGTCTGAAAAAATCGTCACTAGGGACCTCTGTAGGTCTTTAAAACACATGCTTACGCTATGACTCTTTTCTTCATAGCATAAGCATGTGTTTTAAAGACCTACAGAGGTCCCTAGTGACGATTTTTTCAGACGCTCATTGCTAAGGTTTACAGCCTTGTTAAAACTATTACTGAAATAATAGTGAGCATTTAATAAAATTTATAATTAAAAATTTTACTATAAAATTTAGTGGTAACTTTGACATCAATAAACACTCATGAAAATGTTAGATTAACCTTGATTAATTGTTGAATACCAGTGTAAAGATGATATATATTTTACTCATTAGTTAAATCTGATGTGTACATGTTTATGTTTTAATATAAATTATGATAGCTATATCTTACATTTGTTAATGTATAAACTCATAATTCAAATTTAATGAAAAATAATGATAATTTATTTACAAATAGATGATAATAATTGTGAATATATTATAGAAATTAAAATTAAAACTCTATGAGGTTGCATATGTTTGAACTATAAAATGATGCTAGACAAATATTCATTCCAAAACCAGAGAAAAGTACCTATCTATATATTAATTTGAGATGGACCATCTATAAAATTATGAAGTAAGTCCTAACTTGTTACAGTTTATCCATTAGACAGATTTTGAATAAACGTAAGCAAGTTATTAAGCAAAAATTTATTTTTATCACTAATCATAGAATTTAAAAGACTACCATGATTTTTCTTTAAGTATCCACTTAAATATATTACATTCAAAAACATATTTTAAAATGACACTTTTAAATATAATAGTAATATTAAATCATAAATGAAACCAAATGACTAATGTTCAGTATTAAAAGTTCTACCGATTTTTAGATTCCTTTCACCAAGTTCCCAAAAATATATAATCCATTAAGAGAATCAACCAATGAGAGAAAAACAATATTTGAAGTTTATCCCATTGAGCTAACTACTAGAAATTTCAGTATAATATCGGTGCATATTAATCCTTTAATGGTTATTATCATGTTAGAAGTTATCATATGTATCCGTATAATTCTAGTTTTATTGAAATATATATATATAACTATATATATATATAGATTTTACAAATCTATTTAAATAATAATTGAACTGTATTCTAGCTGCCAAGTTCAATAACTTTTTACAGTAAGAGAGTGGACTACCACTTAATGTCTTTTAGATGTTTTTATGTACAGCCATCCAGAACAATAACAGCTAGAGTGCCAATTTAAATCAGTCTTTATATATTTAAATGTAAATTGATCTATAACTAACTGATATTAAATGTATAGAGTGGATATCTTTCACTCACTTCTAAAAACTCTATAATCAATTAACACGTGTTATATAGGTAATGATAAATAATATTTTAATAATGAATAACTATAACGATATATGAAAATTTTACAAATCTATTTAAATAATAATTGAACTGCAGTTCAATTCATTATTAAAATATTATTTATCATTACATATATATATAGAGAGAGAGAGAGAGAATATGAATGCAGACAAATATTAATTTCTATAGTTGATTTTATTCAATATTTCAGTTACTAAATTTTCTATTTATATAGTTCTCACTTTATCATTCGGTGTAGTAATAATCCATAAGGATAAGGTGTAGAGAAACACACACACATATATACATATACAGGTTAAATTTTATTGGCATTTTATAACTATTATTCCACTAGCAAATCATTATTACCTTTAAATTCTTGGAAATTTATTAATTTCATTCTCTGGATATATATTCACCAGGCACCCCCCCACATATATATATATATATTCACATGGATTAAATATATATATATATGTTTGTTTCACCATTCACTGTGGTATAACTAAAGACCCTGAGTTCAACCACAATGAATGTAGACTAAATTTAAAGTAGGAAAAAATTTACGGAATGTTCTTTTTAATTTTAGAAAATAAAATGAAAAGATTTTACTTTTTTAAAAGATAGAGAACAATGGGGATTGGAATGCAAGATGGCCAACAAGTTGTGTAGATAGAGAGAGAATAGTTTAGTATCTGCGCGGCCTTTGCCCGGCTCAGTTCAACCGCTAGGATGGAAAAATAGCACAAGATATTTTAGTGAAGAAGAAATACAGTTAACTGGTGGGTAAAAGCTCACACAAATAAGAGTATATTAGCTCCCTGCTGAGGAGTTTGGAACCACAAACATTCAAATAAACTTAAAGAATTTTCGTGTGCAATAATGGAAATGGCCGAGTAGATTTTTCTCTCTCTCTCTTGTCAGTTTTACTGTTTTTTCTGGAGATGGAAAGGTATAATATCAAAATGTAGAGTTGGTGATAGAACATTTCTTGCCTAACCAAATGCCTGCTCTCAGTCATGGATAATGAAGGACTAAAATCAAGATAAGCTGTTACTTGTGTAGTGCACTGGAATCTCCATAAGATCAACTAATTAAAGATGTACGCATTTCAAAAATTACCAGTAATATAAATTTTTGTATTAGTGTTTGGCTTATTTTAAAACATTATCATCAACAAAACATATATGTACATTTAGTTCTTTATATATATATATATAATTAGTTTAAAACATTTTATTAAAAAAGCAGAATAATAAAATATTCTATCTTTTTTTTTTTTATACAAGGTATTTTACCTCAGCAGAAGCACAAAAGGCATTCTAAATTAAATTAATGTTTTTGTTTATTTTGTTGTAAAGGAAATCAGTAGATCGTCCTTATTTCGGTTTATTTAAAGAAAAAGCAAATTAATTGAAACTAAACTCAGCTTATAGTTTTTTTTTTTATTTCACATTTTGCTTTTTTCAATCCGAATTGGAATAGCATATGCACATACATGTAGTCATGTAATTGGGGTGAAATGATTGAAATAACATGTATATTTAAATGAGAAAGAGAGTGTTTATATAGTCTAGAAATGCTAAAGAAGTTTCATTAACAGAGGTGGGTAGAGTTGGTTAAATAGAGTTCTCGTATCCTTTTTTTTATTAAGCCACTAGTAAACATATATATCTAAAAGACTATGTAAAGATCGATAATATAGAGGGATTTCCTTTCTATCTAAATTTTTATCTCAGTTTTGTTAGAGCTTTGTGTCATGAGAATTTAGATATTAGTATTTAATTTCAGGCTTGATTTTTTTTTCTTTTAAATGGATTATTATTCCATCTTAATCTTTCATGTATTACTTTGGGAGTTGGAAATTGGAAATATTTTTATAAATTGTGTCTTGTTTCAATCTCCATATTGGTAGACTTATCTTATGGACATATCCGGATAAGATTTTGGGAATCGTTATAGGTAAAACCTATTAATGACTGGACGTAAGCGTTATGCTCCATTCTGAACTCAGATCACACTCTGTGAACAAGTTCTTTCTCACCTTACTATGTTTTAGGGTCAGAGCACTATCCAGCCTCATGTCATTCTACACTCCCCATAGAGAAAAATATCTCTGGAAAAACTATCTGCCAAGAAAAAGGAGAAAAACAGTGAATCTCTGAGTAATACACTTAGTTAATACATTTGTTTTATTAAGCCTGACTATCTTCTATGCTCAAAGCACTGCACAGAAAACCTGATGATGTGGGTAATGTAAAAGGGGAAGAAAACAAAGAGGGTTCAAATTTAAGTTACAGGCTATGTTTTATTACAGCTCAAAGAACATCTATTTAACTAGTAATTTGTTTTTTTGATTTTTTTTTCTTTCTCTGCCACCTCTGAGTAATCCATTTTACTATCTCTCTCTTCCAAAAATCATTCATCCCATGCCAAGATAAATGCAATATGATTTTGTGAATTAAAACCGATGTTTACTGCCTATATGTAGTTATTGTCAGTCCATTGATGATCTTGGATAGTTGGAGAAGTCAATGACTGCCTCTTTAGATAGTGATCTTGTGTTTTTCTTTTGTATATAATAAACTTTAATTCTTTTGTGAACAATAAATCTTTTTTTTATTTTTAATACATTCACATACCACTTATTCTTATTTGTATTTTCCTCCTTCGAGTCTTATCTCTCCCTGGCCACCGGGCATACATTGAGAAGAAATTCTAGTGAGGTTGTGGGGAGTAAGTTGCTTAGTGGCAATCTGGAGGAGTAGTCGAGGTTCGAACCCCCTCAACCTGCATCTCTAGATTGGATTAAAGCAGCTCTACTTTTCATACCATTACAATATATATTCACATATTATTTAAGGAAACATCTTAAACTTCTTTTATAAAACTTTTAGAATGCTATAACAAATGATAAAGCCCCTCAAAGAAATAAGTTTATTCTTCAGGATAAACATTGGTTTTTATCTAACCTCTCATCATATTACTTTCTCTAAATCATCCTTAAAATGCATATACTGATATTTACTGTAAAGAAAAATGTTATAAAAATATATTATTCGTTACAGTGACCAATATACATTCAAGAACAAAAGAATAACATCAAAAGGGTACCAATTTAATATCATGTGCTTATTTATAGTATTTTTTTATTTATATATTAATAAAGTCATCAAGTTGAATTTTGTTGTTAATGATATACACAAATCCATCTCTTCTATTTTTAGAAAATACTTTTCCTTTAGTAAAGTCCTATTTTCTGCATACAAAATAAAATACATTCCCAGCAGTATGTCTTCTTAGAATTTTAGTTTCTTAGAATTTTAGTTTGGAAACAAAAGTATTTTAACATATTATTACAACAATAACTTGTCTCTTTTAAAATAATAAAAAAACATTATTTTTAATTGAGATATTTATTTTTATATAGTGTGATGTTTATGAATTATAATAAACTAAGGGTCAGCTTTTCAAGCTAATGCACATGCACTTTATGAATCTTAATGATAAATGAATACTTTCACTTCCAACACAAGATAAAGTCTTTGCAAAAGATTAGAATGAATCCACCTATTCTTTTAACCCAAATGCTTAAGTATGGGCAAATCTTAAGCATTTGGGTTGAAAGAATAGGTAAATTCATTCTATTCTTTTGCAAAGTCTTTATCTTGTGTTGGAAGTGAAAGTATTCATTTATTATTAAGATTCATAACAACACGCATGTGCACTAGCTTGAAAAGCTGATCTTTAGTTTATTATTTTTAATTGCTTGAAAAGCTGATCTTTAGTTTATTATTTTTAATTGTAAAATAATGTTATAAACACATGCACATATATTTTCACATATATATATAAATGTGATCATTATTCACATATTTATATTTTCTATTAAATATAGGGATAAACAATGTTATTTTAACTCCTAAAAATGTAAGTTAGTCTGCTTCCGGTAGCCTGATTGTGCAGGTCACGATTTATGAGCTCTGACTGGATTAGTCTTATTTGCATGATTTGGGTCCTAAAAATTCTTGAAAAAAAACAAAACAGGTAAGTATTTATTTCTTTATGTTAAGTAATTTTTTTTTTGCATGGAAAAGATTTAAATTCCTATGAACAAACTTGATGGTGAATAGTCCGTTCTGGGATACGTCCATGGCTGTCGTTAATAATACTACTGCCAAGCTAAGAGATAGACTTATTCCCATAAACTCTGGAAAAGATCCAATGGATGAATTTAAAATGAATGAATTTAAAATCGGTAGCAATAATTGGAGAAGTAAAAAAGCTGCCAGTATTACTGATCCTATTCATAAAGTGAATCTAGTATCTCCTAAGAAGTCATTTTCTTTAATTTCTTTGCCAAAGAAAACAGCGGTCAAAAAGAAAACTGATAACATTAACTTTGATCAAAATAAAAACTGCTTTATCCCCTCTTCCAAAACAAAACCATACACCAAAATGATAGATAATAATTTTAATTCTAAGCCTACTTTGAAACCTACTAAATCGCTCAGGAAAAAAAAAGTTCTGACCTGAAAACTGCTAAAAATCTAGAGTTACGATATGAAAAGCTGCTTCCGGAAGTGCCGGAATGCGGGAAAACTTTGCAGCGACAGGAAAACTATGAGAAACCAATTTCGATCTCAATCTTAGAGTCAAATAATACATATTCCAACGTAATGAACACGTCGGTGAAAGAATTAGAATTTTTGAGCCACTACCAAAAAAGTTATCCCGAAAAACCTTGGGAACAGTGGTGCCATTAGAAAACAAAAATTCTCATAATGTAAATTTAAAATCCATTGGAGATAATTTTTCGTTAGATAATGATTCTCAGAAGGCAGAAAACTCCCTAAATATTAAAGCTAACCTAGCGAAATTTACTAAATCTATAGATTTTCTCTCAGAGAACAGTTCTCAGCCCAAAAGTTCCCTCTCTAAAGCCCAACAAGAATTTCACAACAACAAATCTCCCACTTCGTTCTCCAACAAGAAGATAGATGGCAGTACAAAATTACAGTTTATCCCAGATAAGTCTCAAAATTCCAAAACTAACACTTCCAAAAATAACAAATCAATAGATTACTTCCCTATGAACAGTTCTAAATCTAAAATGACTCAACCCACAACAGTAAAAATGAGTTACACCAATTCATCTACAACTTCAATTACTAAGGAAAAGGTTGACTTTGGTTCAATGTTACAGAAAGCTCCGGAATTTGTTACTGATGAGATTGGATTTGAAACTAATGATATACAAGCATCCCAAAAATCATTGATGGCAAATAAGACACCCATGGATTCTGCAAACACATCTAATTCGAATTTTCAACCAACACAGCCCTCTCACTTCTTTAAACCTTCACCTAGAAATAAATCATCAACCAATGAAGCTAAGTGCACCAATAATCTTCCTCTAGACAGCTTCTCATACCCGAAAAATTACTCCAATAGATTTCTAAGCTCAGATTTTCCTGAATTAAGTGCCAACTCTGAATCTAGACTGAATGGCTATTTGAAGCAGAACCTTATCCGAAAAAATCCCTAAATATAATACTGCCTGATTAAGCCCGAAACCAATGTCTTATGCAGAAAAAGCTGCTATAAATCTTAAACCTCCAACAATACTCATGGCCTCCAGACAAGGCAATATAGATGGAGGGTCTCAAATGGACTTATTCTCCAAGGCTATTCTCATCATAGATAATGAGGGGGTAGAATCACCTCAAGCAACTTTAGAAGACTACTCACCTAATCAGAAGGTCAATCACCCATGTGATTTATCGATACATGGCAAAATTAATGAGAGGTTTAACCAGTCGGTCCCAGCCCTACTACACAAAACATTCAAAAATTACAAAAATGATAATGCTGTGATTTTATCCACAACTGACAGAAACATCAACCTATTTAAATTCCCTGTCCAAGACTTATATGATTTATTTAAAATGCATGGTCTTGCGTGATTATCCAATTTAAAAATGTTATCACCAAAGAGGCATTCAGTAATAATCACAAATCACTTGTTATCCGATACCTGGTTACTATTGATTTAAACCTCCCCACAATCTTAGAGGGAAAGATGCATAATTGTGGGAAGGACTTTGAGAGGGCTGACTCCAAAAAATTCTCTCCCCCTTTGGCAGCATTGTCTCATTTATTTATATTCTGGAGAAACAAGCAGACTCTGAAGTGTATACTAATGTGGCCCTGTTTAGTCTAGGCAAAGGTATTTCTCCCTTGTTTATCCCAAGTCTGATCGAAGATAATGAAGCCCCCCTCATAATAATACTCCATTGAGTGTCTCCCCAGTGTTTTTCCTGTAATCAATGAAGGCATATTAGGAGGAATTTCCAAGATCACAAATGTAAACTATGTGGACAAATCCCTAAAAAATACCACAAATGTACCATCAAAAGCATGCTACAAATGCTTCAACCACCAGTTAGAACCACAGCCAATTCATCTAAGTATCTTGCTACTCCTTCAAGAGAAACTGTGATGGCTGGACAATTAGTCTCTTTGCCTAATCCACAAGGGATGGCCAGAAATAAGAAAACTACTGATCAAGCTACGACTGCCAGAACAGCCCACTCAGCTGGACAGAGAGAAGTTAGATGAAACATCTAAAGATGAAGATGATGACTGTGTAATGACCTCTGCTGATGAGGTAGTTATCAACAACAGACCCTGGCCCCCCCAATGCAAAAGGAAAAATAGGAATGGTAAATCTAGGGCATCACCAGTGAACTCCAGTGCCAGTGATGATAGCCTAACTACTCTGGTTTCTACAGATCATTACAATCTCTTGAGGTCTGAATCCAGACCTAGAGAAAAGAAGATCAGATACACAGGCCCTGCAACAACCTTTTCTCCAGTAGGGGAATCAGTTTTCCCTGAGTCAGACTGCTCTAAATGCACCATTCATTTGGATAGGTCTAATCCCTTCTCAGCATTGGTTGGGGATGAATCACAGCTGGACCAAGCATGTGTCATCTCTCCGCACTCTGGAGAGAACCCTGATCTGAACAAATTCAGTTCTAATAAGGTCAGGCCTCCCGAGGTTGGGGAAGTCGATCAGATCATTCCCGTTTAACATAGTCTCTATCAATGTCCGAGGTCTGAACTCTCATGACAGAGCCCATGCTCTAGCACATTGGTTCCATCATTCTGGCCTGGACATTCTCTGCCTTTGTGAGACAAAGCTACATGTGAAATCAGACTCTCAAGTTATCAACCTTATTCACAGTTTGGGTTACTTCCATTACAGCTACTCTACCTCAGCTTCTGGGGGAGTTGCCATAGTTATTAATAAAAGATCCCTAATATCTCTTTTCAAGATTCTACATATCGATTCCAATTGCCTTATTGCCATAGTACAATTTGGAGGATGGTCCCTGAATTTAGTGAATGTTTATTTGTCAAAAGATTCACAACTTGTTCACAGTGTAATTCATATAATTAATTCCACTCTCAGGACAAGTCCTCTACCAACGGTGATTATTGGGGTCTTTAACCACTCATATGAACTATTTCAATCAAAGTTCCTTCGGTGCTTGACTCAACCCTTGATTAGTGGTAGAAAATTTTTTCCCCAATCAGCATTCTCTTTTTATACCAGAACAACTTTTTCATTAATAGATCTTACATTCTTCTCTCCATCTCTCTCCTCCATCCTGGAGGCCCATCTCTGGCCAACTGTTCTATCAGACCAATTTGCTTTAGAGGTAAGAATCAATCCCAGTACTATTACTCAGACAGCAATTGATATGCCTCGGACCATCAGGATGCTCATTAAATACAACATCACACTTTCAAATAATATCAGAATCCTACATCACTTTCAATAGGGTGCAACTTCTTTCTCTCCCTGCACATATTGCCTGGAGTGTCTTTGTCAATTCATTAACAGACCTGATTTTACCGATGCACTAGTGAATTCAAGGGTCCAATTTGGATGCTTAGCGAGCTGGACTCAATTTCCAGAGAATTAAAACAACTCCCCGATGTAGCTCAGAATATCCCAAACATCCTAATACTAAAGGCTCAATACAGATTCTTACAGAGAGCAGTTGCTGAATATCTCTGTCAAAAGGGACCATCAATACATTCACCATCAACATTGCTGGACCAGGGGCTATCTCATATGGGCCCTTGGATATGGCAAAAAGTCCAAGGCCCCAAGATCGATCGAGGTACAGGGCAACAGCTTTGTGGGAACATCCATGTGGGCCAGGATTCATGAACACTACTGCAGGAAATTCCAACCCTTTGGTGTGTCAAACTTGCGTAAAAAATTTATTACAGAAGGTTCTGCCACTCACAATATCACCGAGGCCAGAATTTTTCTAAAACTCAAGTCCATGCCTGACAGAACGCATCCTGGCCTGCACGGCATTCCTAAGTTTCTACTGCTTCGTCTTCAATCTTTCATGATCCCTATAGTCAAGAGAATGGTGGATCTTCTGGCAGATGACTGCAGAGAGATTGATGGGGTTTGTCCAGTTGCCATGGTTCCTCTTATCAAAAAGTGGGAGGCACCACATGATTTGGAGAATCTCCGTCCGATCTCAATGCTTCCTTTACTGACCAAGTCAATAGAAAGTCTCATCAAAGAGGATATACAAGATAACATCATTAGTCATCTTTCATCTTATCAATTTGCCAAGAGAGGGAGCTTGACTGCCGATGCCGTCAGCCGATTTCGTCTTCTGGTTGACTATGTTCGTAGAAAAAGAAACCCCAGACCAGTTGCAATTCAACTCAACTTTGCTGGGGCCTTTGACTGTGTCAAGATCGATGTGTTACTAAGTGTATTGGAGGGGCTCCAAGTACCTGAAGCTTACCTCCAAATGATAGAGAGCCTCCTGCAAAATCGCAAAACATTTCTCACTTTGGATGGCAGAGTTGCCCCAGGATTTTGGCCCTGTATTTCCATCCCACAGGGCTCACCTCTGAGTGCTCTCCTCTTTGCTGCCTACATCAACCCGCTGCTGTTATGCATAGAGGCTTCTTTCCCTGGAATTGCAATACCTATGCTGAAGGAGAACATACGCCACATCTCACATATGGATGATGTGGTAGTATTCCTTTCATCCCAGAGTGAGTTGGTGGGGCTCAGGAAACTCTTGGACCAGTTTGCAAGCATTCAGTCTCAGTGTTAACAGAGATAAGTTGTTTATCTGGACAATATTCACTGGCAAGAAGATCTCTGGCTGGTTTGAGGCTTCCCCCCAAAAATTTCTTGGGTTCCATCTGGCCTCTTCCCCCTTCCATCATGAGGAGAGATCTGGAAAATTCCCTAATCAACAAGATTGAAGGCTTAATTACTTCATTATCCAAAGTTCATCTTTCTCTGTTTGGGAAGGTAGCCCTCCTAAATTCAGTGGTTTTACCCAAAATTTTATATTACTTGGCCGGTTTCTCCCAACAATTAGATTTACCAAACGAATCGAAACCCTATGCAGGATATTGTGCTGGGGGAGCAAAGCTCCTGTCATTAGTCTGAACATGCTTCAAAAACCAAAACTCCTCAATGGCCTAGGACTCCATTCTCTCAAAGTCTTCTATCTCCAAAGAACCCATAACGTTCTCCATAAGATCTTAAAAGATAACCTAAAGATGGAATGCCCTTTCCCAATAGAGGTGAATCCTACCGATCAGCCCCCTCCTAAGCTGCGTAAACTTTGGATCCAACATCAAGTGTCTATCACTGTTCAAAACTTTCGAACATCGAGTTCACTATTCCAAAATAAACTATCCTACTGGCAAGTCTACCAATTGGTTTCAGAGGGCAAAACCAAAACCGGTAATGTACTTCCAATTGGAATACTGCAACTCTAAAAGATAACAAAATTACTCAAACTAAGTTCCAAAAATTTGTTGACTTTCTCCTGAAGGTCAACCTGGGTGCTCTTCCTACTGCAGCCTTCCTTTGTTATCAAAGGGGATATAATATCAACCCCCTCTGCCCTTTATGTATGAAACAGGAGGAGTCCATGGTCCATATTCTTGATTATTGTGGATTGTGGACATACCTATGTAACCTAGCACTGAATAGAACCAACAATTCAGACCCTGCCTACATCATGCTCAAGCCTGCATTCGAAAAAAGAAACATTCCATTGATAAGTCTTGCCACGTTTATTAATTTTTCAATCTGGTCAGTCAGATGTATAGTCACATTCAATAAAGGTTGTGACGACCCCATTGATAAACTCTTCTTCAGTACCCTGTGTAAAATTAAAGAGGATGATAAACACACTGGTCAACCCTGGTTGGTGGACCAGACATGGGGACAGTTTAGACTTTAATCACATCACTGTACCGATCTCAATCGTCTGTACCCACAGAAAGCCTAAATCCAGGAGCTCACTATCCCAGATCAAAACTTGATTGAATCTTAACCTCATGAATTGCTTAATTGATAGACTATCTAACTCATCTTTTGCTTATAAAAAAAAAGAAAACAACTCATAAGTTGTAATTGATTTCAATTGTAGCTGTTTATGTACCTAGAATTAGACCTAAATAGAATGCAAATAAATTTGTTGTTGAAAGTAAAAATGTATGTTTTAAATTTAAGTAACTTTTAGAATAAGATGTCCAAACAGATGGTATCTGATTTTTAAATAATAAAAGAAAAGTAAAATTGTGAATTATTTTTCTTCCAAAGATAAAAATAAAACAAGTCACCAATTGTTACTTATATATTGGTGTGTTCTATAATAATTTAAAAAATTTAGATATCACTTGATGATTTCAATAATCAATGATAATAAAATAATACTTAAATAGGACTATAACTTTAGTACATGTGCTGACATTATCTTTAATAAAATAATAAATGACTTTTAAGTTTAAATTTTTTTTAATGTTCAAGTACTGACCGAGATTGTACAATATATATATTGTCAAGACCATGGTGTGTGTGGGGGGGGGGGGAGAGAATAGGAAACTTTTGTAACTGAGAAACATTTGTTTTATTTAATATTATTATTTAGAACCATTATTTCTTATACTATTATTTATTTTAACCAACTTTTTACATTAACTTTTCTTTCTTTTAAGATATCATATAACAATTATAAATTTGTACACTTTGTTATCACCTTGATTGATCTTAATAGCTTCAATTAAATATCACATTGCATTGTTTGGGTTGATTTACTTAAAGATGGCTTTGATACCCTGTGATCAACACCACAGCAGAGGGGTAAAATATTACTGACTACCTATCAATCATGTCTATGACCAGAACAAGACTGCATGAAAGCAACTAATTCTACATATTTTTCCTGATCACAGGACCCTCCATAAGTGCTGGTACTACACCAATTCTCCAATATTTCCAAAATATAGTGCTTTAAGGTCTGCTCATCCCTCATATATGTATGCAAATAGATTATACCCTGTACATGAGGGATCAGAGGGATTTGTGATCAACATGGGTACGATGAGAAGATTGGCTCTAAGATGGGCTTTGAGCATTCCATCATCAGATTTTCAATAAAATGGACAGATGAAGAGTTGTGGGGTGTAGTGTTTTGAAGACTGTTCATTAGAGTATGAATATTGACTATCTTAATATAATAAGCTGAGCTTTGATTGTATATATGTGTGGAGATGATAATCTGGACCAACTGATGAGTGCTGGTTGTAGTGATTATTTATCTTTTCAACATGTGTGTGATCAAGTGTATCAGCAGTATAAGATAGCATGGATGGTTGAATGTCATGTGAAAGTCTGAGTTCAAAACCCCTATATATTAAATAATACTCATCATTTATGGGATCAGTAACATCAGTTACAGAAGAACTTACTCTTCCATTTATTCAATTGAGTGAATCACTTAAAAATGGTCAACATGTTTTCTAATTTTCCCACTATCACCATTGGCAATAATCTTGATATGATTCCTGTTTGCTATTTATTTTAATACATGTATATCAAACACTTTCATTCTTCATAAATTTTAAGTTCATTAAATTGGTCTTTTCTCTCTTGTTCTTTCTAGGAGTAAATTATTACATTTCGTTTTAAAGTTTCTTCTCATCAATAATTTTACAGGTGTTTTTCTGGTTTTTGTCTAGGGGTAAAATATGTTGATAAAATATAACTGCCATTAAATCTTCATTAATAGATATTGTATTTTATTCAGTGACAGCTTCAATTGTTACACTGCTTTTTCAGATATTCTGTTAGATTCATAGTGATATAGAAGTGTTAAAATATATTATAATCTCTTATTAGCTAAGATGCCTCTAAATTCAGCTTGGTTGTTGGATTTAATTATTTATGGTTATCCATAACAAGCACACAGTTTGTTTAATATTGTTGTGTTCTCTGCACTCATATTTTTTTCTGGTTTATATTAGGGCACCTTGAATAAGATTTGATGATTACCATAAAAAAGATATTTGAGGGTCTGGCATATCCATATGTATCCTCTGCCATGGATTGCTGTCTTATGATCATACACTAATGGCTTAAAAGATAGTGTGTCTGTGAATTGGCATCATCTATATTTTTTGATTATTTATTCATTATCATGGATCATGGTAGTCATCGTACTTATGATTTAGCTAATTCCTTTGTTCTAACGATTTCAGGATATTCTTCAAGTAGCAGATCCAATATATTTTCTTTTTTCCTGTCAGAATCAATATATAGTTCTTCATTAAAATGCATCCATTACACATGTATAGACTCACACTCATATTCAATTATGCTTTGATAATCATAGAGACCATCTTTCTTTAATCCATCTTTTAACTAATTGATATTCAAAGCCATATTGTTCACTTATCTATGATGGCACTGTTTAATAATTTCAATTTTATTGAATTAATATAGTTTATTTTAGTGATCTATAGTTCATATTCTTACTCATCCATTCCAATAAAGCATTGCATGTAATTTGTTTCCCAGGCTTATAGATAAGTTTAAAATTATTGTATGCTAATATATTTATTCATTTGATTATCCATTTATTAACATGATCAAGGATTCTTTTCAGTTTTCCTACTATTCCCAGTAGAGGTCTGCAGTCCATGTAAATCTGTAAAGCACATCCATGCATATGATAATGAAACTTCTTTTTGACAAATACTATTGCTAGAGTTTCATTATTATGTTGGATACAGTTTTTTCACCTGCTATTAATGTTCTAGATGCATGCACAATAAGGCATTCATCTCCATACTTTCTGAGAGATGATTATACCCACTCCATATCCTGAAGTATCTGTGGTTATTATTGTATCCTGATAATATTGCAATGTGACAGAAGTTAGCTTTAGTAAAAAAAAAAAAAAATACTTTTTTAAAGAACAATATTTTATTTGTCTCTCTAATTCCATTATTGTTGTTTTATCAGATCAGGAAGTGAAATCAGAATGAGATTATTTTTGGAAAACTTATAAAAATTTATCAGTCATATGAATGTTTGCAAATCCCTAATATTTTGGGGTTTAGGTGTAGTTTTCATAGCTCATATTGCCTCTGCATTCAGATGATTTCTTTTACCAGTAATAATATATCCTTAAAACTTAATTTCTTTTGTGAACAATTGAATCTTTTTAACTTTTCATATGCATTATTAATATGTACTCTGTCTAATATTTGTTTTGATGCTTATCAGGATGTCATACAGGTAAAAATAATTCCTTCCATTTCTGCAATAGACCATTAATTTTTGCTTGAAACACATTAGCAGTTATAATGATTTCATATGGTATCTTATTATGCTTGAATAGTCCCAAATGCATATCAGTTTGGGTTTGAGTTTGACTGCTTTTGCCGTAAGTGGACCACTGATAAAATACTGACTATAGATTATTTTTTACAAAATAGGAAGTCATTTGTAATGAAACTAAAATCACCTCAACACTAGATAAAAGTTATGCTATTTTATTTATTAATTTATTTTACAGTATCAGTGCAGGTATAATTGGTAAAGCAACCAACTTGGGATCAGAAGATTCCAAGATTGTTTCTAGGGCTCACAAGTCTGGAGTTCAAACTTAATAACTCCTAAGGATTAAAGCCTTAGTCCTTTTTTATTTGAAGTTGCATGGTAATCATTACACTTACACTTACTTTCATCAGATTTCAAAACTACTATTTTGGGTGTATCTCATTCTGATACCATAGTAGGCATGATTGCATCTGGACTAACTAAGTCATTGAGCATTTCTTCTATTTTGGTTTCCCAACCAGAGCTACATGTTGTCTCTAGACAACAAGCTGAACATTATCCCTTAAGTGTATATCAACTGGTAGTGTATTCATTTCTGCTGAACTTGGTTTAAACAGTTTTGGAAATTTATCCTGGGCTTCAGATTCTAACTAGACTCTCTTTATTATTGTTATTCAAATCCTCAGAATTTTAAACCAGTTTGGCCCAAAATTAGGTTCAAATCTCTTGACACATTTTAAAGAAGTTTTTCACTCCCATATTTACTTTTAGTGGCAATGTTACAATTCCTAATATATCTACCCAGTTTTTATTCATGTTGGTTGCTACTAAGTCTGTTTTATCCATATTAATATTCCTAATCTCTTTTTAACATAGACATCCACATGTTCCGACTTCAATTTTCATTCAAACATTATGCTCATAATTTTGAACATACACTAAATTGCAATTTTTATCAATGTCCTTTATTTGTTTGACATTGATTTGCCATTTTCTGCCTCCTCCATTGATTTATAGTCTCTGGTAGTGAATCATCTTTACTCCTCTGCTAATTACAGAAAACTCATGATAAGTATCCTTTGACATCATAAGTGTGGCATTTTTATATTTGTGCATCTTCTTCATATAGCCTTTACCACTGTAGCAATAACATGTCCATGTATTTTCTATGTTTCACCAGTTCATAAATGATGGTTGTTTTGTTTACCATTGATTTTGATTTCTTTAATTTTGTAGTATTTTAGATTTGCCCCATTTTCTAATCTGCTTGATACAAATTCCCTTTCCAATAGTTTGAGTATACATTATTTCTGTTTCACTTATTAATTGTTGTTTGAGCTTATTATCACACATACCCCACCATGACTGGCTTAATATATAGCATGCCTTCCAGCTTTTTTCTGAAATCGCATAAAAATGCAAGGGTACACATTCCTATATCATAAAGTTTTATGCTTTTGCATGGTATTTGCCTTTTGTTTTTGAAGTATCACCACACTATATATGTAATGTATTATGCTTAAAGCTTGTGTTTAACTTATGTATTAATTCTTCATATGGAATATCCTCAGGAAAACATCATTGCATGTAATCCATACCAATATTGCCATTTTTAGTTAATTGTCAAATATATTGTAGATAAGTATATCATTTCTACCTGAGACACATAAATCTGCCATCCCACTATATTGTTAACAACAAATTCAGATATAGAACTCTTTTATAAGTACCATTTGGATTTTCTTCATTCTTTTCTCATTACTGTTATTTTGAATTGTCAATTCTTCTACTATACACAGTTTTTACAAAATGTTGAACTGCATCGTTCTGGAATATCCAGGTGTGATCATCTAACACCAATTGAATATAAATGAACACTCAATTCAGAGAATAAAATTAAACAATTAGAGTTTATTAATTCTAAATATATTTCATAATAATAATTGTACAACTTGAACATTACATCTAGCTTTCTTTTTTGTTGTTCTAACATCAAACACAATTGAATATATACTTTGTGAATTTTTGCAATCTCTGCTCTGCTCTAGTCGCATTCTGTAATGACTATTTAAATTTTTTTCTGCTGGATAAATTGCAGTTTTTGTTTGCATTTCTTATGATCAGCATAAATTAGAATATATTTTTATATTTGTCATTAAGCCAATAAACATCAAATGATCACCATTTCCTATGCTTGCTCATAACTGTTATCAAAACAGGCAAAACTCTCTACATGTATTGCCATTTAGTGCAAGCCAGAGCAATCAATGGATGCCAGAAGGCTTGTGCATAAAACACCCATCTAGTGCCTACTCATCCAATATCCCCAGACTAGTTTCTGGCTTGTAGCCTTACATTAGTGAAGAGCCTTGGATCTGAGAGGATTGCACCTAGATCTTAGGATTTAATGCAACCTTCCAGCAGCCACCTTTTATCTCTACTTAACTACAAAACTATGAGACTTAAATTGAAAACACCATAATATTTTAATCCAAGCTCATCAGCTTATGGTACTGAACTGAGTACAGACCTATATGACTGTATAAGCTGATGAGCTTGGATTGAAAATATTATGGTGTTTTTAATTTAAGTCTCATAGTTTTGTAGTTAAGTAGAGATAAAAGGTGGCTACTGGAAGGTTGCATTAGATCCTAAGATCTAGGTGCAGTGCTTCCAGATCCAAGGCTCTTCACTGACGAAGGCCACAAGCCAGAAACTAGTCTGTGGATATTGGATGAGTATGCATTAGATGGGGATTTTATGCACAAGCCTTCTGGCATCCATTGTTTGCTCTGTCTTGCACTGAGTGGCAATACGTATAGAGAGTTTTGCCCGTTTTGATATATTTGTCATTGCTGTATAAGTTAATTTTCTAGTGTCACTTTATTGAAGCGTTTATTAACTTCCTTCCTGATTAATATATATGCACACACAATCATTTAAATTTTATTTACAACAATTATTTATCTGACATATATGCACCACAATGTTTAGTAACTATTTAATTATTGAATATAAAGGTGACTTTTTTTTTCTGAGCAAAAAAAAAATCTATATTCTCACTATTAATAATTATCGTTGTTAACGATGAATCGATAACCAAGTTTTGTGTTCAACCAAAGATGACCAAGTAACATTAATAAATTATTCTAATCGTTTCAGAAAGATGTTTCTGTGCAATAAATGTGTGTGCAAAAAATAAAATTCAAAACTTTCTTCTAAAACAATAAAATATTATTTATTACTTTTTTTCTCCATCAAATATTTTCAGAAGTGGTAGCATTACCACTATTTTTTAATCTTTTATTTCTCAAAATGTTTCAAGTTAGTTATTTTACACGAAAAGTTTTTTTGTAAAAGCTTATATTTCAGCACTAGAGGGCATCAAGACACACCTTCCCTTTATAGCTGGTAAACTAATATCTTTAATGATTTCTAAAAATTGCTCACTGAGGAAAAAAAACCCTAAAGCTAATCAATAGAAAAGGTTTCCTATCACTCTCGTCTTTATTGATTATCATTTTCAACTTTTTCTTGATCAAGTTCTCATTTAAACATTAGTACAAGATATACAAAAATTTTATTTTTCTGTAAGTCGTTTTCGTAAAAGCTGTTGTAAACAAATGTTAGAGAGGAAATGCATTAATATTAAGAAAATAATGAAACTTAAAAAAGTTGCCCTCCTAATGAAAGTAAAAGCATTTTTGATAGATATTTATTCCATTCATTAAACGCATCTGAGTAAAAATACAATCATGAATTTTTAAAAGGTTAAGTTCATTTCTAGTATTACTGTAATGTAAATTTAATCTACACACTTGAAATGAACCTTAAAAAAACCTTTGTAAAAGAGGGAAAACACATTGGATTGTGATATGTCAAAGCATAAACAGATATATGTATATATGCAGTTGTGAGATTCAAATAATTCAGCTACTCTAACTATTTTTAAGTATCAAAAAACATTAGGTCAGCGCAGCCGCCTTGCAAGCAAGCAGTTGGTTGCAGACGATTCTTGCGGGTATCGCCTCCGGCCGATGCTATGACATATGAAAAAAAAATTGAAAAAAAAAAAACCATTAAGCTAAGAGATAAGTTATTATTTCACGTGATTAATACTTAAATAAGAATAATAAAAAAAAAGGAATGCAATTAAATGTAAGCAGTGTCCAGACATGTGGATGAATAATTTGACTTTTTTAAAAAATAGTTTTGATCATTTTCTTAATCAGCATTAAAAGAGATCTTGTTGCAGAATTAATAAATGTATACTTTTTTTGGAAGGAATGGTAAATGGAAGTAAAAAGAAAGGTCAGAAGAGATTGACATTATTGGATGATATGAGAGATGGGAAGAATTATGTGTAAAAGCAGAGCTGGGCAATGAAGAAAAAGAAATGAAAAATTGATGAAGTGACTGATCTCTGGACCTGTCCATTTGATGGAATACTGTTGATGATACTTTTAGACAGAAATATGTTCATAAAACACTTTAATCATTAGAGATAATTTTTTGCAGCAAACTTATCTGTTTGATACAAAACAGTATACATTCTGGTAGTTATTAACTCTAGAAATCACTTATAGTACATCTCGTTGTATTTCACAAAAGGTATAATGAGTTTTATGAAATTGCAAGATTTTAACAACCAGTTTATCCCAAATTTTTAAACAAATTAGTAACTATTTCTGCCAAGACAACTATTTTACATATATCTGTGCGTATGAGTAAAAAGTAACACCACATTCTTCTTTTTTAAAACTTTTTTTACCAAGTGAAAATTAATAGTGAGCAAAGATAAATAATAGGCATTTATTTGTCATAATAATAATGCATAATGCCAGTAAATCAGATAATCAACTGGTTAGTTTCTCAGGAATTATTTGCCATTTAACACTAACATTGAGGAATTTGATCTTTAGTCCAGAAATCTTTGGCTTTCAAATCTACCACTATTGTTATACTTTATGCATGTCTTAAGACTAGCTCCTAGCTATCGAATGACCATCTTCAATAAGAAGCAAGATTTGTACTTATGCATCTAGAAACCAAGTTTACTTTTTTTTTTACAATAACCTGTGATTCAAAAATGTTCTAAAGTTTTGAACTCATGCTAATTTTCTTATGCAATTATAGAAACCCAAAATTAATCTACAATTATATATTTTATACCTGACAAGTAGTTAATAATTAAAAACCAGTCCGAGAATGTGAATATGGTAATATAATTTTGTGATCATGATTATTCAAACTTACAATAGCTGGCTCTGGATGTAAATAAATAGAATAATATACTGCTCAATAGTGAGCAAAAAAAGTTACAGGGTGGATTGTTTGATATATAGAAAATAGAATATATACATCTAGATCCAAACAAAAATAAAAAATAAAATTTTGGAATTATAGATTTTGAAACACATTTATCTTATCACATGACCACCAATCTCCTATGCTTGGGTATAACTGTTGTTAAAACAGGCAATATTCACTATACATATTGCCACACACAGCAAGCTAGAGTAATCAATGGATGCCAGAAGGTTTGTGCATAAAATCCCCATCTCGTGCCTACTCATCCAATATCCCCAGACTAGTTTCTGGCTTGTGGCCTTCGTCAGTAAGGAGCCTTGGATCTGAGAGCACTGCACCTAGATCTTAGGATCTAATGCAATCCTCCAGCAACCACCTTTTAACTCCATTTAACTACAAAACTATGAGTCTTAAACTGAAAACACCTTAATGTTTTCAATCCAAGCCCATTGGCTTATATAGTCATATGGGGCTGAACCCAGTTCAGTAGCCATACATTTTGGTGTCTTTGGTTCTCTAATAACCATAGCCACCACTATCTTATTAGGCATTAGATCCTAAGATCTAGGTGCAGTGCTCTCAGATCCAAGGCTCCTCACTGACGAAGGTCACAAGTCAGAAACTAATATGGGGATATTGGATGAGCAGGCACTAGATGGGGATTTTATGCACAAGTCTTCTGGCATCCATTAATTACTCTAGCTTGCTGTGTGTGGCAATATGTATAGTGAGTTTTGCCTGTTTTAACAACAGTTATACACAAGTATAAGAGATGGTGGTCATGTGATGTTTATTGGCTTAAAACCAATCCTGCCTAATAGGATAGTGGTGGCTATGGTTATTAAAGAACCAAAGACACCAAAATGTAAGGGTACTGAACTGGGTTCAGACCCATATGTCTATATAAGCTAATGGGCTTGGATTGAAAACATTATGGTGTTTTCAGTTGAATTTATGCCATCCTAAACATTAAGTTTTTTTAAAAGACTTATGGTAATTGAGCACAGAAATGTAAAGAATATCAAAAAAATTAAAGCAACAAAAGTGTGGGAGCTAGAGCTATAAGTCCAAAGTCTGCCACACAATAAGTGAACTAAATCATGTAGTTTAATAATAGAAATGAATTTTAGTGCATAAAACTTTAACCTTGAATGTATTAATTTACTAGTGAGATGTTTTAAATGCTGTTATTTGCACAAAAATTTTCCAGTCAAAAAAAACTAATATGCTTTTGCAAATGAAACCTGATGTAAAACAAATTGCTATTTTAAGATCTGAAATGCAGGATTTTACATATTACAACAATACCAAAAATTATGCGCTTTTACGCTTGTTAGAAAAGCTATGTTTATTATTTATTTATGCTTAGTGCTTTCAGAGTTCCATGGCTTCATATTCATAGCTGAGTGCAGTTGATAGTAATGAGGGGGAATATTCTAATTTATGCTAATTGGTTAGGTGCTGTGTTTTAGTATTTTATTTTGTTTAAATTTTGTTTGGATTAGTTTGTCCATCTTTTTGAAATAGCAAAACAGGTGCCTTTTCTATTGATAGATTGAATGTCATTATTTATGAAGTATGCTTCCTTTATTTTATGCTTATGATCATCTCTCTCTCTCTGCAAACCATTCTGGGGTTGGTGGATTTGAATCTATGACCAGTGGTCTTTTCATGCTCCAAGAATGCTATTTAGTCTCTTTGTTATTCAGTGCCCTTTTGCCGGGATGTTCTGTTTGTGATGTTTGTTTTTGTTTCCCCATAATATGAGGCTCTACACCCAGCCTGATGGCATTGTATTTGATATTCCACTTGAGATGATGATTTGGGATCTAGTTTGTCTTTTGAGTTGTTTATGAGTCTAAAATTTTAATTTTTCTACAGCAATATCAAATATTTTAAAATTTATTTTAGATTGTTATATTGCTGGGATACAGAAACATGCTGTTCATCATCATTAATATACATGCAATGATGGTTTTCTTCACATTTTCAAAATCTCCCAATTCATCGGTTTATCTTAAATCAGAGTATAGTACTGTCAATTAAATAAATATTTCTATATAGATTTTAATACAATAGAAATCATGGGATCCCCTTCCTCTGTCTTCTTTAGTTTGGAATGATATCATAAAAAATAATGCTAAAAATGTTTTCAAGAATCTCTACCACACTTCAAAAATCTTATAAGTGCTGCCACTGGTCAGCATACATCTGATTTTAATATCTGTCTTTAGGCTCAGTGGAATTACAGTACTTATATAAAATCGTTAATTCCATATATTACCAATATCTTGACAATATTTTTTGCTTATTTCTACTAATCCTTTAATCATTTGTAAGCAATTTTAAATAAACAAAGTTACATCCTTGTGAGGTTGGAGAGGGATCACCTTAATTCTTTTTCAAATAACAAAGCAGAATTTTTATAGTACCAAATTATACATAAAAATTTGTAAAAAGTACCTTACGATCAATATGACAGCATGTATTTCTATATTTAAGCATACATTGCCTCTTATAAAGAAGAATCTTATAATGCAATTGCATCACCATCCTCTATCATATCTTTGACCTGGATTCAAATCCATTGAATAAAGTTGAAAACTTTTGGGATTTCATTTTAGGTATTTTTTTCATGACCAATCTAGCTAACCATTAACATTAGTCATCAAATGGGGATCTATGTAATCTTAGTTATAGAGGAACACAAAGATAGTAATTTTCTCAGATCTTCATCATCTGGAAATTGACAAGTCTGGTGAGTATTGTCTTTTTTTCTTTATGATCGTTGATGTGAGAGATCCCAAAAAGTTAAAAACAGTGTACATTTATCTTTGTTTAATTATTAAATAATAAACACTTTCCATCATTTAAGACCAGTAATAAGGTCAAGAACCAAAAGTCAACAGATAATTTTAATGTTTAATTATTACTTCTCAAACAACAGATGGAACAATTACTTAATGTTCATAATAAACTGTACAAGACTTACAAAAAGATATGGAGTTATAATA
Organism: Epiperipatus broadwayi; assembly: GCA_028023455.1. Classification (NCBI taxonomy): domain Eukaryota; kingdom Metazoa; phylum Onychophora; class Udeonychophora; order Euonychophora; family Peripatidae; genus Epiperipatus; species Epiperipatus broadwayi. The sequence continues at coordinate 3,528,630 of JAQFVV010012435.1, read as the reverse complement.
TTCTGTTTCATTTTTGTTATCAAAAATTACTCTTGATATATATATAGTATTATTTCTGGGACTTCCATGTAATCAAAAATTACTCTTGATATATATATAGTATTATTTCTGGGACTTCCATGTAATGAAAATGTAATAGCTAAATAGATGATGTTGCATGGAAAGCCTCTTTCCATTGGCCAAGGTAGAACCAACGGATCATCCTCTGCCCAAACAAGCAAGCATTTGGTTGCAAAACAAGTGTCGATGATTGTAGGAAAAACTAAGACATCAGCAGCTATATTTGGCTTCAAGCTTAACTATTGGGAAGCATTTAGTATGACACAAAACAATGAATCCACAGTGGAGAGTCTTCTTTCAATCAGCATTCTGAGGTTTGCTAGGTTGACAAAAAGGATAAGACTCAAACCTAAGCAAGTGGATTTCCTGATAAAAGTCAACCTCAGAGCCCTCCCAACATGCACCTTTCTGTGTTACAAGTGGGATATAGAATAGATCCAATTTGCCCAATGTGTAATAAAAATGAATAGACAATGAGCCATATCCTAGATCAATGTGAAATATGAAATAATCTATGTTATTGTGCTTAAAAGAATCAGGGAAGCAGACTTTCTATGTACAAATGTCACAAAGGCAGTATAATGTGGCCTTTATGGTAAAATTATACTGGCCACCTTTATAAATTTTGCTATATGGATAGTGCAAAATAAGATAGTCCTTGACAATGGATTGAATAATAGGCCAGAAAAGCTTTTTCTCAAGTTACTTGGTGAGGCCAAAGACTACGATTGGAAAGTATGCCAGCACTGGTTAGCCAGTCAGACATGGGACCAACTGGAAATCTGAAGATCAAAACACTTAGGTGTTTATTGGACTGTTATGGCAAGATTAACTAACTGGACATAATGACTCATGCAGAGTCTAAAAGTTGTCACTTTAATATAATCCAGTTTTTTCCATTTAATTGTTATTTATTGTTAAAACTCTGAATTTGGTGGTCAACTAATTGACTCAAATAATTCCTAAGTAGCTTATTTTTATGTATTTTTTTTTACCATTAGTTTTCTTATTTATTGTTTTCATTGTAGAGCCACTGCACATTGTAAGCATGTAACCTATAATAAGAAAGTGTAAAATGATATCCATATGTATCTTCTTAAGGTGTAAATAAAGTTGTTATTTGAAACTAAATAGCTGATATTTCAGTACAATCATAAGAATGTCTATATAGGCATTGTATTATTGATACTTTGTTCAACAGTTAGAATTCTTTTAAGTCATAGCCTGGGGAAGGGTAATTTATTTTTCTTGTTTACATGTACATTGAGCTATCTATAATTTAAAATGTATATATAAAGAACCTGAACTCAGACTTCTAATACTTACCACTATCCAATCCATCTTATACAATAGATACACATGACAACATACATGTGAAATTGATAAATGATCTCCAATATATATATGATCAATAGATGGCGTTTTACCAAAACACTGAACAAGTGTATAATTTGTTTACATAAACGGCAAAAGAGTCAGAATTAACTATCTCTTTCATTTGCCCATTTTCAAATCAGCTGATTTCAAGATAATTTTGCTATCATCAGTGAAAGATAGAGCTAGAAACTAGATCTAAAACACTCTGACTCCAAGTGTTTATGCAAAACATTTCTATCAGTTTGCAAGCATGAATTTTTCAGACTGGTCAAAGTCTTCAAACTCAGCCTAACAAGCTAGGTAGCTATATGGGTCTGATCTCAGTTCAGTTTCACCATATAGTCAAAGCTTCTGCAATATATATCATTGAAAAACCTTTAAAGGTACATTTATGAAAAACAAAAACAAGTTGTGAAACTGAACTGAGATCAGACCCATATAGCTATCTAGCTTGTTAGGCTGAGTTTGAATACTTTGACCGGTCTGAAAAATTCATGCTTGCAAACTTATAAAAACGTTTTGCATAAACACTTGGAGTCAGTGTTTTAGATCTAGTTTCTAGTTCTATCTTTCACTGATGATAGCAAAATTAGCTTGAAATCAGCTGATTTGAAAGTGGGCAAATGAATGAGATAGTTAATTCTGACTCTTTTGTTGTTTGTATAAACAAATTATACACTTGTTTGGTGTTTTGGTAAAACGCCATCTGTTGTTCATAAATACAAGTGATATAGCAAGTTATGTGATTCTAACTTGTTTTTGCTTTTCATATATATATAATGCTAAACAATATGTATATTGGAGATCATTTATCTTTTTCACATGCGTGTGGTCATTTGTATCAGTTGTATATGATAGATTGAATAGCTATGGAGAGTTTAAAAGTTTAAATTGAGGTCCCTTATAATTATATTGCTTAGTATAGACAATATACATGTATTTCAATATTACATATTCAGCCTGTATTTTGCCCATCCCTCTTTTTTTACAATTAAATGGACATAATGAGGTCCTATGTGTGAGGGGTCAGATTGACTTTAGGTCAACCTGGGTATGACAATAATAATGAGGTCCTATGTGTGAGGCGTCAGATTGACTTAAGGTCAACCTGGGTATGACAATAATATTGGTATCATCATGGGCTTTGAGCATTTCATCCTTGGATTTTTAATGATATGGATGGCTAAAGAATTGGAGTGAAGAAGATTGAAGTGTGTCCATTAAAGTTTGAAGATTTTCTATTTTAATATCAACTGAGCAATGATTGTATATATGTGTTGGAAATAGTATTCTGGATCAACTGATGAGTGCTAGTTCAGCACAAAATATGCATAATTGGAGATCATTTATTAATTGTATAAGATGGATTGGATAGTTGTGGGAAGATTGAATTCTAAGTTCAGGTTCTTTATATTTACATTAAGTTTGGTATAGACAATATACCATGTTTTTAAATATTATATATTCAGCCTGTATTCTATCCATTCTGTACAATTAAATGGGCATATTAAGATCCTCTATATATGAAGGGTCAGATTGACTTAAGGTCAACATGGATATGACAACAGTACCAGCATCATCAAGGGCTTTGAATATATCATCCATGGATTTCCAATGATATAGGTAGTTGAAGAGTTAGAGAGTGGAGAAGATTGAAACTTTCCTATTAAAGATTGAAGATTTGCTATCTTAATATAAACTGAGTAGTGGCTGTATACATATGTTGGAGATAATTACATTAAATTTAGTATAGACAACATACTTGTATTTAAGTATTATATATATATATATATGTGTGTGTGTGTGAGTGTGTGTGTGTGTAAAGAAGATAGAAACATTCAATGATCATGGTCATTCTAGATAATTTTTAGATGCATTGAAAGCAACATATGGACCTAAGGAATAGTATTACAATCTTTATTATATCCAAAAATGGCATTCTCTTATATGATGACAATAATATTTTGAACAGATGAAGGTAATGTTTTGATCACCTTCTAAATAATCATATAAAAACTGAGATGATAATATTTAATATATCAATTTTATCTAATTCATATTTGGACAAGAGTGTTCAGCTTAGAGATCTCAACTCTTTAAAATGGAAAAGCTGTAGATCATGGTGGAATAACCAATGAAGTTTTAAAATATGGTGGTGATATCTTAGCTTTAAATGTATTAGAAATTTGTAGAAATATATGCTCTTATGAAGTTATGCCACCTGATCTTAAATTCTTTATTATTCCAGTTTTTAAAAGCAAGATGAATGGGGAAGACTGTAACAATTACTATGGAATTAATATATTACTATTACAAATAGATACTTTCAATAACACAATCCATTGAATAGGTTGTTTTTAATTATAACTAAATGGTTACCAAGATATAATGGGGTATTACAGAATCAAGAAGCATTGTTGTCTTGGTTTTTGTTAACCAAGCTAAGACATAAAAAGTATTGAATTCAAAGGAGTGATTTATGTACTATTTTACTGATTTGATCAAGATAGTTGATGCAGTTAATAGAACAATTCTGTGGCATTATTAAAATTAGTTGATTTTCTACCAAAATTTATTCACATTTTACAATTTTTATATGATGGAATGAGAGGGATGTTTTTAACACACATGCAGACTTTTAAAATGAAAACTAATGTTATACTAGAATGTATATATGTTCAAAGATTTTTTCTATTTTTAGAATTGTTTATAACTGCCTAATCAATCATGTATCAAGAAATGGTGTGAATTTGATGGTGGAAATTTAAATTTGATCTGATTAAATGAAAAAAAAAACAAGAACTTTCTCTTCTTGGATTCTGGATTTATAATATGTGGATAAATGTGTTTCTTATAAATTCCTGAGAAGTAAAACTATTTGTTAGCTTACCTAATTAATGTGACAATATTGCTTAAAAAAATTAACATGGAAATTAAATAAATGGAAAAGCCTAATAGAGTACTATTAACATTTCAGAATTTAACTTAGTCATATAATCCTTACACTTTCCTTTTTGCATTTACATAATACTCAGATGACATATTAAATTAAATATGTTTTATTTTCTTTAGATAATATAATAATGATATTAGCGATTAAGCCAATGCACATGTGATTAAAGATAAATTGAAATAAAATACTAGTTTTCTACTTCACCTTTGATTAGTAAGTAATTTACATTGTGCTTAACGCAAAAAAGTGAAGCTTGTCTCAATCTTATTAAAAAGTTATATGGCTTAGTGCTTTCAGAGACCTTGAGTCTCCATAATCATAGCCTACTTTTAACTGAAGTTTAGCTGTGGTTTATGTAAATTTTATGCAAGTTTTATAATGACCATTTTCTGGAGATTGCAAAGCACAATTCTTTCCAGTTTATTGCACAATTGTCATTTACAACAAAGCATGCCTCTTTAATTTTTCATTTCATATCATTGCGTTCAGTGCATAGTGCCCTTGCCATAGTGGGTTTGAACATATGGCCTGTTGTTTCTTGGTGCTCGAAAAATATGGATCTGTTTTCATTGTTATTTATAGCTCTCCTGTACAAATAATGATGTTGAGATGTTCTTGTTGTAATGTTGGCACAGGTCTCCCCATAATATGCCGCTCTACATCCATTGGTTGGGCATGAAATTTTATAAACTGCTTGGGCTATTTGATCAGAAGTTATATTGTTTTTGGTTTTGTTTATAAAATTTGCATAAACCACAGCTAAACTTCAGTTAAAAGTAGGCTATGATTATGGAGACTCAAGGTCTCTGAAAGCGCTAAGCCATATAACTTTTTAATAAGATTGAGACAAGCTTCACTTTTTTGCATAAAGCACAATGTAAATTACTTAAAGATAAATTATAAATAAATACTCTTGATTTTTCCAGACCCAAGATATAGTATTTTACAAAGAATGGAATGAATCCACCCATTCTTTCGACCCAAATGTTTACATATGGGCAAATCTTAAGCATGTGAAAATGAGAGCATGAAGGTGTTAAATGATCACTTTAAATTACATTTGTTATTTTTGAATGAATGACACTTGCAAAATCTTTATAATTTATGACACGTCATTCTTTAGTTGAAATTAAACATATATACTGAGATATTATTTTATATAGTGCTATGTTTTTTATGTAATAGTGATATTAGCATTTAAGCAAATGCACATGCAATTTAAAGATTAATTATAACTGAATACTCTCGATTTTTCCAGACCCAAGAATGGGTGGATTCATTCCATTCTTTCTAAAATACTATATCTTGTATCTGGAAAAATCGAAAGTATTCATTTATAATTAATCTTTAAAGTGCATGTGCATTGGCTTAATCACTAATATCACTATTACATAAAAAAACATAGTGCTATATAAAATAATATCTCATTATAAATGTTTAATTTCAACTAAAAAATATCGTGTGTAAATTGTAAAGATTTCACAAGGTCATTCATTCAAACATAACAAATATAATTTATAGTGATCGTTTAACACCTTCACATTCTCATTTCCATACGCTTAAGATTTGTGCATACATAAACATTTAGGTCAAAAGAATGGGTGGATTCATTCCATTCTTTCTAAAATACTATATCTTGGGTCTGAAAAAATTGAAAGTATTCATTTATAATTTATCTTTAAAGCTCAGGTGCATTGGCTTAATCGCTAATATCACTATTACATAAAAACATAGTGCTATATAAAATAATATCTCTTTAGATAATATAATAAATAAAGTTCTCAGACTGAAATATTTTTTTATATAACCCAGTGTCAATTATTTGGTATTTTTAATAAAAATTCTATTTTTTCTATGCCAAATTTCTAAAATTTAATCATATCATACCCTTTTTAAATTTAATCTCAGCGTACCTTTTTTATTATTGAACAATAATATATTTAGTAAATTCCAGACAATTTCACCCATGTCATTCATTCAGACATCGTATATAGTAATTTAAAGTGATGGTTCCTTCCTCACATTTTACTTGCCAGTACTTCAGATTTGCTCATATATAAGCATTTGAGTTGTAGGAATAAGAGGATTCCTTTTATTCCTGCATAAATACTATATCCTGTATTGGTGAGAAAGTATTCATTTATTAACAGTCGCAAAGCATATGCACAATTAGCTTAAAGCATATGCACAATTAGCTTAAAAGCCTGATATTTGAATGAATTATAAATATTATACATATGAGATAAACCACCACTGACAATTGAAAATAATCAAATGGTTAATAACTCAGGAAGTCATATGATGTTCAAACACTAGAGGTTTCAGATTGTGCTTTCATTAAAGAACTTTTAGCTCTCAAATTTATACCTCTACCAGTGTATTAAAACACATTGCAAAAATTCATGTTGTTCAGATGAGCATCAATCCTAAAGAAATTAGCTTTGAATCCATAGCCACAGTATTAGTGAACAGCTGATAATACTGTGAGCAGCATAGAAAATGATTAAGTGGATATTTGATCATATGTCTGAAGTCTCATTGGAAGTACACAAGATTATATTAAATTGTACTATTTTAGTTATATTATGGGGTAATTCGGAAAGTAAAGAAAATATGGATGGTTTCCATCACTGTGATAATTAATGTATTTTTGAGAAGTCACATAAACTAAATAGATGATAGGTAATTCTGAAAGGTGTGATTTAATTGAAAAAATCAAATATATGATAGAATAATAAATAATATTTCTGTATTGTAATTTTCACTACATCACTCCCACATGAAAGAGGAAGTGGTTTCTATCCATTTTTAATACTTTGTAGAGGGATGTGATCATAAACATATGATTAAAGACATGATAAAAATGTACAATTTTCAAGATGCACCTTTCATGCTGAACCAGCACTCATCAGTTGACCCACACCATAACCTAAAACAGGCAAAAACTCACTATACATATTACCACACACAGCAAGCTAGAGTAATCAATGGATGCCAAAAGGCTTGTGTATAAAATCCCCATCTAGTTCCTACTCATCCAATATCCCCAGACTAGTTTCTGGCTTGTGACTTTCATCAGTGAGGAGCTTTGGATCTGAGAGCACTGCACCTAGATCTTAGGATCTAATGCAACCCTCCAGGAACCACCTTTTATCTCCACTCTCCTCACTGACAAAGGCCACAAGCCAGAAACTAGTCTGGGATATTGGATGAGTAGGCACTAGATGGAGATTTTATGCACAAGCCTTCTGGCATCCATTGATTACTCTAGCTTGCTGTGTGTGGCAATACGTATAGCAAGTTTTTGCCTGCTTTAACAACAGTTATAAGCAAGCATAAAAAATGGTGATCATGTGATGTTTATTGGCTTTACACCATAATCTCTTACACATATTTTTATCATTGTTAATTCTATATAGATATCAAATTACTACAGTTTATTTGTTTGTGATCTGGTTCAATTGATAAAGGCTGATATAGCACAAAATGTGCATCTTGGGATCATACATCCTGTTCACTTATCTTTATTTTAGGTTTATGACCACATCCTTCTAAAATATGTTAAAAGCAAATATAAATCAGCCCATACCTTGGGTGAGAGTGCTACAATGAAAATTACACTATAGAAATATTATTCATTATTTCATAATGACTAATAAAAATAATTAATATATTTCCATTGAGTGGTTTGGGTCAAAGTTATGAGGCATGGCATTTATCACTTATCAAATAAACTGTAGTAAGTTGCTATTTATATATACTTAACAATGATAAAGATATGTGTAATGGATTGTGTTCTGCACCAACTGATGAATGCTGGCTCAGCATGAAATGTGCATCATGGGAATCATACATCTTGTTCACATGTTTTGGTCATATATTTATGATCACATACTCTAGATTATTAAACAGGCAAAACTCTCTATATGTATTGCCACTCAGTGCAAGCCAGAGTAATCAATGGATGCCAGAAGGCTTGGGCATAAAATTCCCATCTAGTGCCTACTCATCCAATATGCCCAGACTAGTTTCTGGCTTGTGGCCTTCGTCAGTGAGGAGCCTTGGATCTGAGAGCACTGCACCTAGATCTTAGGATGGTGATCATGTGATGTTTATAACTCTAGGTGTATAAAAACTAGTCCCTACCATGTGAGAGGGTGGTGTGATGAAAGTTAAACTACAGAAATATTATTCATTATTGGATCATTACTAGTCTAATGAGTGACTAATAAAATAAAATGATAGAATAATCCCGATAAGTGCAATTTATATGATATTAATTTGATTTCACCTTGATGACACCTGACAATAATAATTACATATATGATTTGATGAACAACCTTTCAGATCTAAAGGTTTAAATCCCTCAGAGAAAGTTTTACTCCTTACTTTGATGATCATTTTCAATAAGTGAATAGTGAGTGTGCTATTGTTACAGGGTGATATATAGGTACCAATGATATTTTACAAAAGCTCGTACAAATCTCTTATTTGACTGGTATGGTGCATGATAGAGTGGGAAATTCTGGAGCCAAAAATTTATGGATTCCAACTCCGTTCAGTCATTTTTGGTGTTTAAAATTTTACAAACATTTGAGCAATAAACCATTCGATTACTTATTTTGTCTGGTAAAATTTGGTGCCATAAAAATAGAAGAGTCTTTGGAGAAAGATCCACAGATCACAGCCTGAATGTTACTCCTGTTTTGTTTGTACGTATTAAGTAAATAAAAAATAGTTTCTACACCAGTTTTTTTATGAACACACAATACTTTAGCATTAAATCTTTGAGTAATTTTTACATTTTTTTTAACTCGCTTTTGTTTGCTTGTTTGTATATAGTTGTATATGAAATAAAAAGTGTTTTTTCATAGCAATTTTGTATGCACATACTTTAATTTATTATTAAATCTCTAAACAAATATGTGTATAAACACTTACAGATAATCAAATATAATTATACAAACCTCAGTATTTAATAATGTTATTAACGCAGTCTATTGTAATGTCATTATTATAATTTATCATTTTGTTACTTATTATCCTTAAAAAAAAAATTGTTTAAATTTTAAATATTTTTTATAAATAATTATTGTGTTTATTTACTCATTTTAAATTTTTTTTTAATTAATAACCTGCAATTTTAAATGCTTTAAATACAAACATTTATTCACAAATAAATAGAATCATTTTGTTTACATTAAACAATTTTGTAAAGGTTTAAATTTCATTTGAGAAAGTAAATATTATTAATTGGATCCGTATTCAAATTCATGCACGTTTACCTCACAGTTTGAACTCCAATATTTTTATTTTATTTAATAAGGGAATATTTTAGATTTTAAAATTGTTCTATTTACTCACGAATTATAGAAATTTCTTGCATTCATAGAATTTCTTATATATTTGTAATTATAAAATACTTTTTATTAAAAAAAAAACCAACTCATATATCACATGACTCAATTTTTAAACTTCTAAATAAAATAAAAAGAGCTCTGCTAATTTGCTCTAGCAAGTTTTATTGATAAATGCCAGCTAAACAAAGCATTTAATAATCTCTATCTTGAAAACCACTACCTAATCTCAGACCAATGGTTTCATGCTTTGGCACTAGATCTAAAAATAGCAATTCAAAGCCAGCATTTATCGAAAAGTTATCTATTGAGTTGAAAATCTGAAATTTTCAGACATCTACATGTCTTCAAACCCAGCAATCTAACTTAAATAGCGATATGGGGCTGATCTTCAGTCAAACCATATATTAATAGCCTTAGTAATATAACATTCCTTAAAACTTTAAAGCAAAGACTATAAATAATAATAAAAAAAAATCAGTCATATATCACATGACTCAATTTTTAAGCTTAGAAATAAAAAATAAAGAGCTCTGATAATTTGCTCTAACAAGCTTTGTTAATAAATAAATGCCAGTTAAACAAAGCATTTAAAAATCTCTCTCAAAAACCACTCTCTAATTTCAGACCAATGGTTTTATGCTTTGGTACTCTTCAGTGAAACCATTGGTCTGAGGTTAGGGAGTGGTTTTAGAGATAGATTTTTAAATGCTTTGTTTAGCTGGCATTTAAAAATAAAACTTGTTAGAGCAAATTAGCAGAGCTCTTTATTTTTTATTTCCAAGCTTAAAAATTGAGTCATGTGATATATGACTGATTTTTTTGATGACTATTTATAGTCTTTGCTTTAAAGTTTTAAGCAATTTTATATTGCTAAGGCTATTAATATATGGTTTGGCTGAAGATCTCTCAGTCCCATATAGCTATTTAAATTAGATAACTGGATTTGAAGACATTTAGGTGTCTAAAAATTTCAGATTTTCAACTTAATAATTAATTTTTAGATAAATACTGGCTTTGGCTTGGTATTTTTACATCTACTTTCTGAAACTACCTTAGTGCATCATTGAGGAGTGCCAAAGCATGAAACCATTGGTCTGAGTTAGGGGCTAGTTTTCAAGATAGAGATTTTTAAATGCTTTGTTTAGCTGGCATTTATCAATAAAGCTTATTAGAGCAAATTAGCAGAGCTCTTTAGTTTTTTTTTTTACTTTTTTATTATTTTAAAAAATATCTATACTTATTGATAAATACATAAAACATTATATATAGTAAAAAAACAAATTAATTGTATAAAATTAATGTTGGTTAGAGAAATCAATACTAATTATATAATTAGTACTTTCTTATTAAATTTAGGGACTCACTGTGTAAGGATAATGCATTCTCATGATGTGTTAAAAATGTGGAATGATAGAAGAGTTAATTTTGCTCAAATAAAAATTGAAAATGTTTGCTCTTGAGTTCTCTATGCTGTCATTTGCAATAAGGTATAATAAGATGATACCATCTTAATGATCATAAAAACATGCATGCTCTCACTTTAGTGGAAAATTTGTCATAGATGAGTAAAATAACCAAATTAATACTTCTAAAACATTGTAACAATGTAAAATTTTTAAATAAAGGTTCAACTTTTTATTACTTAAGTTGATTGCATATTCAATAATTGGTACTAAAAAGGTACCTATTATAATACATCATTGTCCATATGACCAGACTAATGGTAGATTACTATTCTCTAATAACAAATGTAAGTTTTTTATAACTTCTTTATAATCTTTGTGGTTTGGTATAATGTAAAATGGTGGTCTCAATAGTTAACATTTGAGAACAAATTTTCAACTGAGTAACATAAATAAATAAAAAAGAATTCAGTTCAATCTAACTGAATGGACGTGTTAAATTGTTGTGTTTATATTTGATTGTAATAAACACTGACTTATAGAAATATGATTAAATATTTTATTAATGTATGTACATTATATATTTACAGTATATCTATCATAACATTTGTATGCCTTTGCCTAATACCATTGGTTAGGTGCAGTATCTAATTGCTCATCTAATGAAAGAAGAGACTCAGCTGCCCATCTAGGTTTATCCCCATTTCCAGCTGTACCACATCCACATGCTTCATATATAAGTACAGTGGCACTTTCAGAGGTATTATGATCTTACCTTGTGTCAGGTTTATATTCTAACAGCTTCCAGTTCAATGTGAACTTATCTCATTTCTTTAAGACCATGTATACTACCATTTAGTTCTAACAGTGACTTTACTTCAAAATGGACAGTCTATTTATAATTAGATCCTCTTCCATAATAAAAGAATCAGACTTATTGAGCACCATCATCTATTAGCCTGTTCCTATTATTAGATATATCTTATTTATTCATAAATTTATTGGTCTATAACAATAAAATATTTAATATGATCAAGATAAAATGGAATCTAAATAAGTCGATTAGTTCAAGGTAAAGTTGAGCCATAACATAAATATTAATATCTTACTCCTTTTTTTTTCTTTTTAAACTAATTTGTTATTGAATTAATTTAATATAAATAAATTATTAACGTTTCGATATTTTTGAAGTTACAGATTAATCATTAATATATGTGTGTAATATATACAAAAAATTTGCGCATGTCAATTTTTTCGGTGATAAATAATTTGAAGAAAGGAAAAAGGAAGGGATATAAATAATATTTTTGAAGTTACAGATTAATAATTTAAAAAACCAGGTCTTTTTTTTTTTTTACTTTAATGCTACCATTATGATGCTCAAACATCACATAACCTCTTGAGCAAATAAACATACACTTAGCTCTATATGGTTTACAATAATTGAAAAGAAACAACACTTGAAATCTAAAAGTCAGATTCATTGCCACATTTGAAAATTGCATGGTTAAATTGTTCGGGAGATCATATGACGTTTGAGCATTTCAATGGTCAAATTGAGTGTCCGATAGTTAACATTCCAAAAAGATCGTTTGTTTTATTTTTAAATTTAACTCAGCTTCTAACATTAGTAGAGCTTTGATTTAGGCAATTTTGTTTCTCCTGTCTGCTTGCCTATCTTGTTTAACTACATCGTAAAGAAACTTGATTTGTAGCACTGCTATTCAAAAAACACGTAATCTCTTGAAAAAAATGACTATTTGATTATATAATAAAGTTTGTAAATATTAAGAAAAAAACAATTATTTTATTCAAAACTAAAAAAAAAACATTATATGCATTTACACGCGCGCGCGTTTTAAATATTTGAGCATAATCTCGTGAAAAGTAATGGTTTAATTTGAAGTCAATATATATATACTTATCCACACACCCGCGCTCTTTAATTATTTGCGCATTAAAAATATATAAGGCTAATAAGAGAGAGTGTGTTTTATCTGCTCCTGCTGAGATCTCTCTGATTGGAAACCGGGACATCAGCGTGAAATTTAGTTGTGTTTGTTATTTTTAAAATCCAGTGTTATGTTATTACATTAGCATAATTTTTCCATTTTTCCCTCTTCACTTTCTTTAGTTTTTTCAGTCATTAACTTCCAACAATGGAGTCTGCCAAGTAATCAGACCAAATCTTTCTACTCAGTTGAGCTGAAGTAATTTGATAGTTATATATATATATATATGTGCACACACACACAAATGCATGCAATATCGTTAAACCATTGATGTCTTGTTTATTTTATGCTACAAATTCCATTTATTTATCTTCACATTAACAAAACAGGAGAAATGCCACAGGAATTCATTTCATTTAGAACATTGTAATTTTAGATTTTACGCAGTGAAATTCACACGAAAGATAAAAATATCTAGGACAGAGCACAAACATAAAATATGTGAAAATATAATTAAAAACGCATTATACTAAGATATGGTTACAGTTTGATTTTCTGCATAATGAGTGATGGGATCAGGGAGAACACACACACACTTATATTTAAGGACACGTGACTGTGTGCTATAAATAATATGCATATAGAAATATTTCTTCGGCTTATTAAACTGTGTAATATTTTAAGATTATAGTTATTCATACCATCTATTATAAAGGCATTCATAACAATTTTATACATAATAAATTATTTAATATTTTACGCTCAATTAAATTAGTACCTCTAATGACATCTTTTTGACTTGTAAACGCTTAGTAGATGACTTTAAACATCAGCTTTTATTATTATTATAGTTCTAAATGCACTTAGAAATATTTTGCAATAGAACTTGTAATCATTAAAAATGACTGTTGGCTATATTTGGCAAATTGTTACATTTGATGTCCTCAGTCATAAATTTTTTATGCATAATACTAGTCATATATTGATCTATTTCCATTATGGAACGACTTGTTAAATGTTATTCAAAAAATTCAAACTTCATTTATACTTTTAAATGCATTTACTTGTTAGTAATAACATGCAAGTTAATAAAGAAGTGACATTATTCTACTATCTTCAAATGCAAGTTAATAAAGGAGTGACATTATTATCCTACTGTCTTCAAATGCAAGTTAATAAATGAGTGGCATTATTCTCAACCTTATTTAAATGTCTCTGGCATAACCAATAATATCCATATTACCTTAAGACAAATAAAGGTTCAGCATTGGTGAATGTGACACTATGCTAATACTGAACATGTAGATAATGAAACTCATTAGAAAACACAGTGAAAATATGTGATTATGTCAAGTATAAAGAGAGTAATGATTATAATAACAGAGTAAAAGACTGATATTCATAATGAGTAAATATTTATGGCTGATAGTATTTGCTTTTGTGAGTCATTTATTGATAGCATCGAATGTAATAATCAAAAGATTTATCAAAAAATTAAAGCTGTGTCAGTTTATATTTTTAAAATCAAAAACTAAAATTGTTCCAACTGTAATGTTACTTTCTATGGGTATGAATGTTGGACACTGAAAAATAAATGACAGGTCAGAGATTTATGTACTAGAAAAGGCATTTAAAAAATCGGAGTCAGATAGAAAAATGAATAAGTAAATGTTTGACCAGATTTGACATGAAGCCTTGAAATATACTTGGCCAAATTGTTATTTGTCTAGTGATAAAATAAAAAGAGGCTGAACAATCATGAGGTGGGTAGAATTATCACATTTATTATCATTAGTTTATCAGTTAATTGGTGTATTTATTTGGAAAATGCCTTTTAAGCAAATACATCAAATAGGCCAAATGTTATCCATTCTAGGATTGTGGATTTTTGATTTGTAAATGATTGAATATTTTACTTTAATATTTACTTCAGCTCAAAATTTAAAAGAAACGTCTTGTATCTTAGTATTTGGTAGCAATTTAACTTGAGTTCACTAACTGCTGATAAAATTAACTGTTTTGCCAATTTCCATTTCTGAAGCTTAATATTATTTTGTACAAAATTTGAACATCTGAATTCTTTCTTTTTTTTGAAGTTTGAACAATTGTATATATGGTGTCATTAAATATGAATGTCATACATCATAAATCAAGGAGGATGTATGATTTCTTAAAAATATAGTATGCCCATTTCTCTGTCATATGGAAGTATTCTAGAGAAACTGTGAATGCCAAAGATCCTTTTCTGGCATGTGAGTTATGAAAAGGTATTAACTGAAATTAATAATTGGTACATTATATGATTAGATATATTACTGTGTAGTAAGCTCTGAGATTGTAATGCTTTTGATCACTTTTTCTTTACTTTGCATAAATAAAGGTATAGCTTTTGGCTTATTATAATAACCAGTATTAGATTAGTGTTTTAAGCATTCCAAGTTACTTAAATGTAAAAGTACATACAAAATGTATATAAAGAAAAGCTTGGTTTAATACTTTAACAGTATATGTTAAGCATGCTTTCGGCTATCTGTTAGTCATATTCATACCAATAGTTATTAAGAAGCTTGTGACTTTTATAAAAGAAAAAACAAGCTTCTTGAACAACTGCTACTATGAATATGTCTACCCATTTGTTAAAAGCATGTTTAGCATGCCATGTTGTTAAAGTATTAAACCATGCTTTTTTATATACATTTTGTATGTATTTATTTTGAATTACATTGTTCTGAGAAAAGTTTTTAAAGTATTGAAGTTAAAAACATTGCTTTGTTTCATTGTGTGTCTTGGATGGTATAACATTTAAGTTCTACAATATTACTTCTGGGAGAACTTGTTTATGAAGACCCATGACTCAGCATAAAAATAGTTGTTTATTTATTATAATATGCATTATGAGTTCAGTTTTGAGGTATACCAACTTATGGTAACACATCAATGGGTGATAACCCTCATCATTCAATGACATTTTCTTTATTATTGATTATATAAAGTTACCAAACATTAAAGTTAACAATAAAATATTGATCTAGTTTCTTCTAACACTTTGATTAAAGGTGAAAAAACACTATGAGAGTTAATTTTATTTTAATCTTTGGCCATAATTTTATTTTCTATTAGTAGTAATTCTACTATTATTACAATTAATAATAATAAATAATCTTGCATCTTTACTTATTAAATTTAATATGAATTCATATCCTCTTCCCAAAACCAGAGTTAAGGTATTAATTATTGGTTGGACTATTTTCATAATCTAATATTAAATATTGAGTGCCATTGAAAAATATTTTAAACTTTCTTTAAATTTTCGAGTACATTCAAATGTTAGTAATAGACACAGGTTTGTATACAACACCATCTTTCAAGTGAAATTAGTCTTCCTTCTTCTTCGATGTTGCTGATCTGATCAATGTTAGTGCTAACATGGGAATCAAACCAGCATCTTTAGATTCATGAATGTTGAGTATTAAGATAATGCTTTAACTAATGGCTACTCTGCCAAAGACAACAATCAGTAGAAATATGTATACTTATCTGTGATAATCCTCCTGATTTCTCCACTATTTTAGTAAGAGGAAGGTCAATTAGTGACCTCATGATATTATGTATTACTACACTGGTTAACTTGTGGGGTTATTTATCATAGTCACATGAGCAGTGTCTTTGAATTTTTCTCTTTGTATTTTTTTCACCCTATCCAATATTTTGGTATATGTTTGTTGGTACATATATGGTCTGATACTTTAAGTA
Organism: Epiperipatus broadwayi; assembly: GCA_028023455.1. Classification (NCBI taxonomy): domain Eukaryota; kingdom Metazoa; phylum Onychophora; class Udeonychophora; order Euonychophora; family Peripatidae; genus Epiperipatus; species Epiperipatus broadwayi. The sequence continues at coordinate 3,511,772 of JAQFVV010012435.1, read as the reverse complement.
TGTCTGATTTTCTTTTAATCATCAGTTTGTGCTCTTCCAATTGCTTTACAATAGAGTGGCTGTTCTCATCAATATACATCTTTCACATTTATATGTACTCCATAAAGGCAGTTTTTAAGCATTTATATTATATAGCGCATGTTTATAAATTGTAATACATTAAAGATCAGCTTCAGCTATTGTGCATGCACTTTTATGAGTGTTAATAATAAATGAATACTTTGACTCCCAACACAAGATATAGTATTTAGGAAAGAATAAGATGAATCCACTTATTCTATCCAACCCAAATGCTTATATATGGGCAAATCTTAATACTGAAGTGAAATCTTAAGTACTTAAGATTTGCCCATATACATTTATTGGATAGAATATGTTCTTTATTCTTTCTAAATACTATATCTTTGGAGTCAAGTATTACTATTATTAACACTCATAAAAGTGCATGACAATAGCTTGACAGGGTGATCTTTAAAGGCAGTTTTTGTTTATCAGCATTTAACTTTAAGTGTAATAGATGTTAGAATTATTTGTAGGGTGGTAGAGCCTGGAAAGTTGTCTAATCTTATATGATACAAATTTCTTTAGTTTATCTGCTATTTTCATATGTTGAATGCACTACAGTATCAATAATTTTTTTTTTAGATGTTTTAGTATTGTTGTCTATTTAAAGTTTTATTAATGTTAGTTGATGAATAATCATTCTTTATGAGAGTTTGTTTTATGAATATTTTTTATTCAAATCTTTGATTTCTGGACAAATTTCTTTTATTCCATTTCATAATAGGTATAACACTATGATAAATACACTAAGTTTTTTTTGATTCATGGTTTCAAAACTACTTTTATATTATCATGAGGAATCTTATCATCAGAACATCTAAGAATGTCAATTTTATTCTTGTCTGATAATTCTATAATTGAAAGGGATACATTGATAGCATGCCCAGAATCTTGTAATAGTGAATAATCATGTCTCATACAATAAATTTATCAATGACATAGTGAAGGCAATATTTAGCTGAATATCTGTAATGGTCAGGGTTTTCAGTGGTGATCACATAGACATTCCCTAACTTTGTTGGAAGAATTTCTGTGTTGGAATGGAATTATGTTGTTGTTTTGAAATGTTATTGATTCCATACACTATCAATAGGAAGACTTTTCTAATTTATAAGCTATTAGTGACATTTAACATAATAGCAATTTTCACATAGGATTTTTGAAATAAACTTCTCCATCAAAGCTTACTAGTATTCGTTTTTCAATTTTCATTTCTTTATTAATACAGTAGAGTGCTTTGAATCTCTGACAATATCTTTATGCAAAGGATTAAGAATCTTGGAAAGAAATCTTGTCAAATTTTGGCAATGTGAATATCTAGATCTAGCAATAAGTGTTAATGGAACCTCATTCTTATGATTTTAAATAGGTTATAAAAATATAGAAAATTTTATTAAAATATAATGTTAATTTACTTTTCTAAAGCACTGAAGTACCTTGATGCTTTCCAATTATCCCAATATTTCCACATTTTGTATAATGAGGAGATATTTTTTATTATAATCAGTTGTATCTATTACATTGTAACATTTCTTTTTCATCAGGATGAGTAATTGTAGGTTTGTTGTTTAAATTTAATCATTTTTATTCATCATAGGAAATATTTAATTTTAATTATTAATGTCCTTCAAATGACCTTTTCAGTCTCATGTAAATCTGCTGCTTCTTTTAGAAGTCATTCTTAAGTGGATTTTTACAGGTCAGAAATTTCAGCATCTGTTAATTGGTTAGAACTAAGATTTTCAATAGATGAAGTCAGTAGGTTGTTTGGTACAGTATGATTTTTATATATACATATAGATTTCAAGTTTTTTTTTGACTTTATTTGTCTGTAGTTCTAGAATATATATATATTTTACTTTTAAGAATTTTGTGAAATCTTCATTAGTAAGTTTATTTTTAGAAAATATTTTTTGAATTACCAATGGAATGCAAAGTTTGATACTTGAAACATCTTTGAGCAATGAATTATTTTTCCTCACGGGACCTCATGCTCACTGAATAATTTTCTTAGCTCTCTGGGAGTAAATAGAGGATTTTAGTTGCAATCTTTTAAAACAGTTTTTTTATATTTATACTTACAAAGAAAATTAATTACTTTCTACTTTGTCGTTTTAGACATAGTTTTTAGACATAGTATCAAGTTCATACCAAATAGTAAATGTTTTTGGAGAATTTGTGACTATAGCATTTTAGTATTAATTTTAAGTTTGATTATTCTTATCATCTAATATTAAATACTGAATGCTTTAAAAAAATTAAAAATTTATATGGAATGTTGAAAAGTAAAAATTGCATCTGTAGAATATCATGTGAATGTGTTAGAATTATTAAAACAGGCAAAACTCATTACACGTATTGCCACACACACAACAAGAGTTTTCCTTTTTAACAACAGTTATCTACAACATAAGAGGTGTGGTATGTGGTATTAGGGTTATGTTAGTAACACAAGTTATCCCATTAAAGATCAATTAAAAGAGCGTATTTTTATAATTTGAAAAAAAAAAAAAGAAAACATACCCAGAAAAAATACAAAAATATTAGTCAGAGAAGCAAAAGTACATAGAAAAAACATTAAAGAAGTTGCCCACATACAATGGCAAATAAGCTCTTAAAATAATCCAGGGTCATAATATATAATGTCTGGTAGTCAGCAATTAACTTTGTTCTTAAAAAAGTGAGGGAATCAGAATATCCTATTACATAAATATATGAACTTTTTACAGACTCTGCCTTTAGCAAAATAATTCAGTTGCTAGAGCATTGCCTAAATTAAATATTTTCAAATTTAAACATCCAGGTTCATGTTTATGTACTAACCTGAGTACTATTAATAACAGTTGGATGGGTTTGGAAAGTTTAAATATAGCTTAATTATTTTATGAAGACATTCAATATTTAATATTAGATATTAAAACAGTCCAACACTTTATAATTAATACTAAAAGGCATCATCACAAACCTATAGACAAACAGTATGGTTAAAGAATTTAGTCATAGTATTAAAATGAGAAGATTAATCTCGATTATCATTGTGACAGTTTGCTTCCACATGTCATCCTCTTAACCTAAATATCTCAAATTTAGATTTTTTTTTATAAAATAACACCCTTACATCAATAAAGAGCTATGTTGTTTTAAAAATTATCATTTTTTCAATATTATAAAATGTGTTTGTTTAAAATTAAGTATATTTTACAGTATATAGAAAAATGATAATTTGGCAATTAAAATATATTCAAAAAATATGTTTAGAGAAAATAAATTGTACTAACGAATCTCCAAATTTTAAATTATCTGTGTAATTGCTTACATAGAATTGAATTAAACAAATCTGACAGTGGTATCTTTAATGTTTAAAAGTCATGAAGTTAAACAGTTTCATTCTTCCAGTCCCTTGGGTTTGAAGATAATCAAAAGAAAGTCGTTCATTCAAAAAAAAAAAAATTACTGTGTTCATTCATTTTACAAACATATCTTTTGATGCATATTTCAAACAGTCACGTCAACTAAAAAATTAAACTCGCATTAACATCACATTTTAGCAAATGAGTTAAACTAGTCGTTTTAAATTTATATACATTTTAAATAGTTACATTTATTTATATACTATTCATATACCTAATATAAATATGTGAACAGAAATATTAATATAGATGTATTTAAGAAGTATTAATTTTCAAATGCGCATATAATAATTATTTAAAATTAGATTGTCTGAAGTCATTTAGTAAAAAAGTTATATAATGATTTTCTAATTTTGTTTATTTGGTTGCTAATAGTATAATGGTGCTAACATTTAGGTTCATTTTATCTGCTATCAGATTAATGGTAAGGATAGCTGAATAGCTGTTGTTAAAGGTTCTAGCAAGAATTACTGGATTAACTTCATTATCTAAATGAGAAGTTATAAGAACCAGTCACAATTTTGTTAATATTATATTAGTAACAATCAATCATACTTATCAATGAATAAAAAATGTTGGCCATTGTAAATCTACATTTAAATATATATATACAAAGTTTTTATTTTTTAGGGTCTGTTAGTGTAAATTGAATTGCTGCTTACTGAAAGATTTTATAAATATTATTTTACACTTTTAATATAATTTGAATAGCATTATGTATTATTTCAATGTTTTTAATCAAGTGATTAGAGTTCTAAAGAAAGGTTTAATTAGCAATATCAACATTATAAGAGTTCACAGGATAAGACAACAAAGATTAAAAGTGAAAATTGAACACTTGCCTTTAGACAAATTCCAATATCCAGAAGTGTAATAAATCGGAAGGGAACATGGATTTTTATATTTCAATCTCAACATTCAAGTGTTATTTCTTCTCCTACAGAAGTATAATTTTCATTAATTTTAATTTTGTTTTATAATGAAAAGTCAGATATGTTCCAATGCAGGGTTGTTGTCACTTTCTGGCTTTAATTTCAGTGTTTCAAACTGTGACTTGTAGCACTTTTTATAACATCTATGTCTAGTTTTTCCCTCTTTAAATATAAAAGAATAAAACTAAAAATAAAATTTCTAAAATATAATCTGTTGATTATAAGTAATCAGAAATATGGTAGCTACTATTTTTATCTTAAAACAGGCAAAACTCACTATACATATTGCCACACACAGCAAGCTAGAGTAATCAATGGATGCCAGAAAGCTTGTGCATAAAATCCTATCTAGTGCCTACTCATCCAATATCCCCAGACTAGTTTCTGGCTTGTGGCCTTCATCAGTGAGAAGCCTTGGATCTGAGAGTACTGCACCTAGATCTTAGGATCTAATGCAACCCTTATACACAAGCATAAGAAGTGGTGGACATGTGATGTATTTATTGGCTTAATACTATTTTTATTGCTAGTTAAATGTCAAAATCAGCTAAAAGGAATAAAAGAAAGTTTTATGTACTCCTTTTTTGATTTCTTCAAAGTTTTGAATAAATTCATCAAACAGGTTTAGCACTGTTTACAATTAATTGGTTATCTACCAAAGTTTATTTATATTATGTGGTTCTATATTTGGAATGAGTAGAAATGTTATGACTAAAGATGAAAAATCAGAGCTATTGAAATGACAATTGGTGTCAAATAAAAATATGTCCTTGCTCTAACGTTGCTTTGATTTTTGTGGCTGTGGACTATGAAAACTCTTGATAAAAGTTTAACAAGTCAGAGATCAAAAATAAGAATTTCATCTTTTGAATTTAAAGTATGCTATGATTATGCTATTGATTCTTGTTCAAAAAGATAGTAGGGTATACTTAATGTTTTGAATAAAATGTATAAAGAATTTGATTTAATAATTAATGTTCAAAGACTTCTATATCTATATCAGCCTATGATTAAAAATATCCTCAAACAACTTTAATCATAAATATTATGTAAAGCAACTTAAATATCTTGATAGCTGATGTTAAGGTATAGCTGTTGCTTTTAACATGTTAAAAATTACAGTATTTTATCACCTAAAATAACTATGACTACTAAATTAGGCATATACAGAGTTAGTTTACATCATTTATTACATGGTATTAATTTAACATATATAATAACACAGCAAAGGTACATCCACTTTTTCTTTTAAAATATATATGTTCTACAATAATATCAACAAATAAAAAATCCTTCTCCTTTTTTCTTTTCAAAAACTTTATTTTTTATCTCAATACTGAACATATATATATACATTTATATACAAAACTCCAACATTTCAACTGTTTTATCTCATACAGTCATTTTCAAGGATCTGCAACAATATTAAATACACATCAACAAATAAACTTCAATTACATAAAAACTTTCTCTTACATTAACATAATAACAAACATATTAAAGATATAGAAATATATTTTACTTACATCTTTCTCCCACTGCTATATTTTATTACTCTTTTTTTTTTATTTACATTGTTTAATTACAAATATATCTTAAAATCAATCCAAGAAACTTTCTATACAAATTTAAATACCAACTCTAATTTCCAAAAACCTCCCCCTTTCTTTAAATTTTATCTAAAACCCATCTTAAAATTACATTCCTAAACTATATATTTAAATGAATATAAAACAAATTTAAACATCCCCCCCCCTCTGCCTCTCTTTTATACAAAATTCTAAACAATTTACCTAAACCCATTAAGCATTTATTTTAATTATACAGTAATTTATATTCCTTATGTACTCCATTAATTCTATTTAGAGTAGGATTATATTTTTTTATATAAAAAAATTTTTTAACCATTCTTTCCCTGTAATTTTTAACCCTTTCTAACATTTCAAATATTCAAATATTTACATTCATTGTAAAGGTTTAGGTCATAAAGAATTTACTATTAAAATGTTAGAAAGGGTTAATAATTACAGGGAAAGGATGGTTAAATAATTTTTTTATATAAAAAAATATAATTCTACTCTAAATAGAATTAATGGAGTAGATAAGGAATATAAATTACTGTATAATTAAAATAAATGCTTAATGGGTTTAGGTAAATTGTTAGAAGTTTTTTGTATAAAAGAGAGAGAGGGGGGGAATGTTTAAATTTGTTTTATATTCATTTGAATATATAGTTTAGAAATGTAGTTTTAAGATGGGTTTTAGATAAAATTTAAAGAAAGGAGATTTTGGAAATTAGAGTTAGTATTTAAATTTATATAGAAAGTTTCTTGGATGATTTTAAGATATATTTGTAATTAAACAATGTAAATTAAAAAAAAAAGAAGAGTAATAAAATATAGCAGTGGGAGAAAGATGTAAGTAAAATATATTTCTATATGTTTAATATGTTTGTTATTATGTTAATGTAAGAGAAGTTTTTATGTAATTGAAGTTTATTTGTTGATATGTATTTAATATTGTTGCAGATCCTTGAAAATGACTGTATGAGATAAAACAGTTGAAACGTTGGAGTTTTTGTATATAAATGTATATATATGTTCAGTAATGAGATAAAAAATAAAGTTTTGAAAAGAAAAAGGAAAGATTTTTTTATAATTAATCTTTTATATTAGAATACAAGTATAATTTAAAATATTTGGAAATTAGATGTAATTGTAAAGGATTTGAATACAGACTTTCAAACACCCTTCATTTATTGACTCTATGTTATAGAACTTATACACATGACCATATACATGTGAAAAGATAAATGATTTCCAATACACATATTTGCAAATCTTTAAACTTTAATGGATAAGCTTCAATCTACTCCACTCTCCAACTCTTCAGTCATCCATATCATTGAAAATCTGATGCTCTAATTCTCAACTATGGGGTCAGAAAAACTTAATATCAAGATGGGCATCACAATAATATTGCCATTAACAAAGGATTTGTATCTTTTCATCATCATATTTTCAATGGATTAGATGGTTGAAGAGTTGGAGGGTGAAGTAGATTGAAGCCTTGCCATTAAAGTTAGAACAATAGCTATATTAATATAACCCAAGCACTGATTATATGTGTGTGTGGGCGATAATGATCTGGATAAACTGAGGAGTGCTCTTTCATCATGAAATATGTGTATTGTATTGGTTTTTATGGGATAGAGTCAATTGATGAAAGTTGCTTGAAAGTCTGTGTTCAAATCTTCTATAATTACATAAACTTTTCATGGACATAAAATTATGCTTGTATTCTAATATTACAGATTTAGCTTGTAATCTGTCTATTATTCTTCTGTGTATTTAAATGGATAAAGTCCTAAACATGAGGAGTTAGAATGATTTAGAGGTCAACATGGACATCACAATAATATTGGCATCAATAAAGGATTTGGGCATTTCATCATCAAATTTTCAATGGTATGGATGACTAAAAAGTTGGAGGGTGGAGTAGATTGAAGCCTGTCCATTAAAGTTTGATGATTTGCTACTTTAATATAAACCTAGAGCTGATTGTATATGTGGGTGGGGATAATAATCTGGACCAACTGATGAGTGCTAGTTCAGCATGAAATGCCTATGTTGGGGAGATCATTTATCTTTTTACATGTGTATTGGGTGTATGAGATAGAGTCAATAGCTGAAAGGAGCTTGAAAATCTGGGTTTAAATCTCCTATAATTATTCTATTTTTATAACTTTAAATGAGTATGCATTTTACATACACACACACGCACACACCCATATATATATATATATACACACAATTGTTTATAATCATTTTCCCAGTTTTATAGTATTTTAATCTAGACATATAAACATAATGTAAGATTTCTTAAAAGTATATCTTATCGTTAACTTGTGGGAGAGACAGATTGTATTTACATGATAAAGATTATCTTGAATACTTCTAGAGAAAAGCTGTGTTGATTGATTTTATAGAGAAGATATGGAATGGCATACATTGTAAGGCAATAATTAGACATCCAGAAAAGTTTTCTACTGATGTCAAAAGATAGCATTGCAAAATATCAAATAAACAGAGAAGAGGACAACAGGTTCAATATGCCAATATATTTAGTAATCACAGCTTAGTTCCTATAGTCATTTGTAAAACTCATCTCTAGTATATTATTACTATTTTGGAGTTGGAATGGTCATACTTGTTTGTCAATGGCAGTTACTGCAGACATTTAGTAAAAATTAAGTCATCATTCTTTCTTGAAAATTTCAGGATTTCATTAAATATATATTAGAGTAAATAAATATGTATGTAAGTTATATTCATGTCTTTATTTTTGTATGCCACATAATATTATACAGCAAATCTCTTAGAATTTCAGAATTTAAGACATTTACATTATAATTTACTTGTTGAATTATACATTATCAAAAAAGCATTATTGCATGCATATTTATGCATAAATGTTTTTTTTTGCCATTGTATTCCTTTTATGACTCTAACATAAGTCTGCACAACTCTACATATCTTTTTGTTTTACTTTAACAGAAACTTATTTGTTAGCTATTATAAAAATACAACTCTTTTTTTATACTTTTATATACATATTTATTTTGTAAACCATACTTTCAAAGTAGCACTCACAAATGTGACTTTCATAATAAGAAATAATTAGTGATTATTTTTTTCATCATTGATATATTTAATAGTTTATTTCAGGTGCATTTACTATTTTTTTCCAATTGAATTCTTTCTAGATTATAATTAATTCCTATATAAAGCAATAATATTTTTTACTATAAATTTCTGCAAGTTATTGTAACTTTTTTTTAGTATTGTAACAGGATAGTTAGTGGCACACAATAACAGTGTGTGCACAAATATATATAATGTTGAAAGGAAAAGTAGAAATAAACACAGACAAAAATTATTAGTAGATATTTTCTATTTTCCTGGAATAATAAGCATAGTAAAAGGTTAAATAATTCTGAGTTTAAAATAAAATTTCATGATGAAATAAATATTTTAAAAAAATCTAATAAATATTTTCACTGAATTCTGTTTTTGAAATTCAAAAACAAGCAGATCAAACTGATAATTGTAAAAATTTATATTATTTTTGAAATCTTCTAATTAATGCTTGTGTACAATTCTCTATCTAAGTAAAAACATGTAGATGACACTTTAGTAGAAATCTAAATGTAACTTTCAATTAAAATTGTTTTTAATCCAGATAAGAATTAAACAGAAAAACTATTTTCAATTAAGGTGTTTTTATCACCTCAGATGACTCTTTTAAAAAGGGTTTTTAAAAATATCAGTTCAGTTTGGCTGATAATATTTTTGAGAAGCGTGTTCAAATTGACCAGCTGCAAGTCTGGTTTTTCAGAAGCAGTTGGATAATAGTTAGTTATAGAGCTAAAGAGTTATACAAAAAGTGCTTCTATGGAGAACTAGGGGAGGACAAATCCAGAAGCTGTCCCATAGTTTACTATAGAGTTTTGATTCCCCTAAAGTCTCAGTCAATTTGTAATAAATAAATTATCCTGTACAAATGTGCACAACACAGTTGCTTGCCTGGAACAATTCTGGATAGAAGGGAGCTTCTGGAATGATAACAAACATGATTCTTTGTCTGACGATGACAATCCTGGATTATACTTTCCTGATGGACCAAAAACCAAGCTTCTCAAGAGAACCTTCAGATGATGAAAAAGTAATTTTATATATATATATATTGTGCCAAGGGCAAATTGGCACATGTATATAAAATAATTTTGTCTAAAAAAATTATTAAAATAAAAATCTTTCGTAAAAGAGTTTGAAATAAAAGTTGGAAAATAATTGATTAAAAGTGGGAAGGGGTTTTTCTTAAAGTTAAACTAAAAGTTGTATAAAAGAAAGTAAAGTTTTCCTTAATTAGTATTCGTAAAAATAAATAATTTAAAGTTTAAAAAAATATAAATCTCTTTTCATTCGAGCTTATTATAATAAATTATATATGTGGATGCGAGTGTAAATAAATGTATGCACGTTAGAATAATATTAAAAAATTATAAATGAAAGTTAAAAAGAAATTATATTTGGAAAACACAGTGATGGCTATTAAGTTAAATAAAGATTTAAAAAAACACACCAGCAGTGGGCTACTAATTAAAGATATAAAAACAACATGTTTATGAAGACTACTACTAATTAAACAATCTTCAAAAACACGTTGTCAGAGGATTAGTTACTAAAGGAATTTTGACAACACATATTTGCCGGAGGATATTAAAACAAAAACACTTTGCATATATAAATAGCCAGATTTTTATCGGATGTCAGTGTTCAGCCTAGTTTTCAGTGTCAGTCTTGTTTCAGTTCAGATAACAGTGCAGTTTATATTATGTATCCAGAAACAGAAATGCAGTGCTGAGCAGCTTTTGGGAATATACGCTCTTACTTCAGCCCTTTAGTCCAACAAGATCATCAAAACCTGCCCATGAAATAATGTCTGCATAACAGCTCAGAAATCCTCTGTCAATGTTCAACTGTCTCCAAGAATAAAACCAACGGATTAGCATCAAATCTCCTCAAGAAACGTCAAATCTAACCGGTTAGATATACTCCATCAGAAGCAGCCAACAACAAGCAATATCCACATTCCAAAAATCCTAGGTAAAACATTTTATTATTCTCATTTATATATAGTAGCCACCGCTGTAATTTGTAAATCCTACAGAGACAAGTAATTTGAACTCTTAAGCATGCATAAAATGAACTATTGATGTGCGTGTTTGTGAATGTGAGATAATTTATTGATGTCAAATATTATTTATGCTTTTCATAAGATATATATTATAACATGTTAATTTAAAATGTGCATGTGTTATATTAGTTAAAAAAAATTATAAAGATGTTTAAATTTAGTAAATTAATGTTAGTTAATAAATTGTCTTTAAAATTAAATTTTATTTGTCGGTCAATTCTTTTTATCAATTTCTTTTTATCCATCTCTTTTGACCAATTCTTTTTCCTATATTTTATTATTGATTAAAATTAGACTGGGCTAGTTTTGGGATCATTTTGAGCACTGGATTATGAGCCTACTGACCAAATATGTTAATCTGAGACTAGCTGGTGCCCAGAGTTTACTCCGAAACAAATAAAGTGTTTGGATAGTAGGGGTTTGAATCTAGCAGCCGAGGTGAGTCATTGTTGATAGTTAAAGCTATCAATAATATCTCCCATTTTGCTCGAATGTGCTGGTTCATTCATGTAACATTTATAAGTAAACAAAATTGTAAATGTATTATGGAGAAGTTTGAAACCAGCCAAAACTTATATACATGTAAGTAAGTGGTTTCAGCGGAGCAATCCGGTACAATATATACTGCTGTTTATCTATACATGCAAGGATCACAGACACTACATTGCATCACATATATAATGTGAGTTGATTTAAATAATTCATTTTTAAAAAATGACAATCAAAAAAGTGAGATATATAATATAGAATGATTTTGTTTAATATAATTTGGTGAGAAAATAAAATGATATTTTGAGACTTATATATAATTAAAAGCAATCTGTGATCATGAGACATATATAGAAGAAGAATATTTTAAAATCTATTTTTTTAAAAATAGCACAAGTAAAATTTTGTTTGAATGAAATGATTGAATTCACTGACTAAAACAAATCTTTTAGATTAATTTAAAGATGATTCTAAAAGTGTTATAATTAATTAAGAGTAACCTGATTTAAAAAAAAGAACTTTTCTAACCCATCTAAAAATGATTTTATTTTTTTTAAAAAAAGAAAAAAAACATTTTATTATTAAAGCAGTGAAATTTATGTACTGTATATTCAAAAAGAAATTAATTATGGAAAATGTTAATAATTTTATTTTGATAAATTCAAATATGATAGATGAATTTCATTTATATGTTAAATCAATTGTACTGCATACATGTTTAAGTAAACATAGCATAGATATTTGTATTATAAAAAATATATAACTTTAAAATTTTAATCATTTATTGTATTTATATGATGATTGAAATATAAATCAATTGCACTGCACATGTCTATACATATATCAAGGAGTGTCAAATATACATGTAAAATTTAATCATTTTTTGTCATTATTGAATATCAATTGAAATATATTCATGTAATAGTAAAAAGCACATCTGTGCCTCTATATGTGTGTGTTGTATGTAAACCTATTGGATCATATATGTAAATCAAAATGCAATAAATCTAATTTTGATTTTATGTTAATCAACACATATGTATAAAAATTTATTAATTTTTTATTATTAAATGTCAATTCAAACATGTTCATTTTATATCAAGCCGCATGTTCATACTGAATAGGTTTTAAGTAAACCTAATAGAACATATATGAAAACTACAATGTAATGAATTGAATTTTTTTTATGTTAATCAACACATTAACATGTATTCATTGTATATTATAAATGTGCATCTGTATGCATATCTATATATCTGTTGTATGCAATCTCATTAACAAGTATTGTAAAATCAATGTAATAATTTGAATTTTGTTTAGTACTCAAATCCAAAGTTGTATTTATATGTGTATAGTCTAATTCTAAAGACATTAATTTCATCTTTTTTATTGTTTTTAATAACTTATATTCAATTGTTAAAAATTGTATTGCATCATCTCTTAATCTCTATAATAGTACTTGAGCTTGTGTTCTTCTGAGCTAGATCTGCACATAATGGTCTGATATATGAAAGGGGGTGTATTTAGTGCTTAAGGGGCATAACAGTATGATTGATATATCTTGGTTGGCATATAAGATTACATTTTTTAAAATCCCTACCCTACATTTTATTTTAGTTTAGTTTTATTAGAATCTACGTTTATAGTTGTCCAGTACATTAATATTACGCAAGGGTCAGAGCACTAATGATGATGAGCATATTTTAATATCCCAGCATTATGTATTTATGGTTGTGTATTCTAATGTATTAGCATTTAGTTTGGGCATCCAAATTATGTTTAAATAAATATCCCAAGCTGGCAAAGCTCACTAATTAGCCTGGTTTACAGTAGACCCATTTCAAATCCAGCCACAATATAGACTGTTGATTTATTTTATTGATAATCATTTATGATGATGGATGATTATTAAGTATTATTTATACTATTTTTTTACTTTTATATTGATAATGCTGTTTGATGTATTGTTAATCATAGTTGCTCTAAGGAGTTAACTATTCAGCTAATCTCTCTCACAGAAATAGCATGATCTCATGCTCTCCTGAATATATAACACTGCTTATATATATTTTTAATATTAAAAAATACTTTAATATTTAATTTTAAAATTTTCATTATTTGTACTTATATGTTCACCCCAGATATGACCACCTTATTATCCCATCCATTACATGATATTCTCTACTAAAATTAAATTCAACACTCAATGTAGGAGATTCTGAGCTGGCCTTGTACTGTTAGTAGTTCCTTGCTGCTTGCAATTTTTATTGTTTAGTACTAATTTTTGATTTGAATAATAGTACTTTATCATTTTGTACATAAATATTTTTTTATATTGTTTGTCTTTCATTATGTTATTTATCCATCTTGTCAGTGGTCATCCTTTTAGTCTTGATTTTTCCATTTGCAATTTAAAATTTTCATTTTGAATCTGATTATTTCTACTCTCCACTGATTTCTTGTTTTACAAGACCTTATTTATTTTAATATGGTATTTAATTTTCAAATAGTAAATGTTAATTATATTTTTACATCTCTGACCTGTGTTTATTTGATGCAGTGATGACATAGCAATGCCTGGATGACTCTGGCCCAGCTCTGTTATTTCTAGGGTTTGAACTTCTTTTGGACTCCCAAACAGGTCTAGATCCAATAAGTGCAGGGCCCAATTGGATTTTTTTGCAGGGCCCTCTATATATTAAATAGAAGCGGGATTATCAGTTATATTCAGCTTTTCCATTTTCATTCCAATATTTGCTTCTTCCGGTTCCGGTCTGTGTAATTGTGTTTCTTGTTTATTTTTAACCTGTTCTTCTTCATCTTTATCATAATTTTCTTCTTCATTTTTGTCATTTTCTTCTTCTTCACCTTTGTCATCATTATCTATTTTTAAAAATTTGTTCAAAGCACCTCTGAGTTTTTCACTTTCGATTTTCCTTTTTGCACTTAATTTTTTTTTAGACTACCACATTTATATTTTCTTCCCACATCTCTTTCTTGTTTCAGTGGATTCGACATCTAATGATAAAATTAAATCCATTTTTAATCACAAAATATACTTAAATTTTTAATTTTAAATATAATTTCTTGTTAATAAATATTATGTAATATAATTAGTACTTACCTTTTTTAACAATTAGTAATTATTGTCACAAAATACGACACTAATAATTAAAATGATTAGAAGAATAGAGAACTGCAAATACAATAAACAATTGACATTTGATAGTAGCCACATCTACTTAATAGTGAGCACAGCACAACAATGACTAATGCCAAAAAACGAATGTGAATGCACCGAGTAAGATGCATATAGAATAGAATAATTGAGAGAGAAGATAGTACTATCTGATTAATTAAACGTTAGTCAAAAACGACACTTACGGGTATCTGTTTTCTATATTATAATGTATATATATTATAATAAACACAATAATAAATCTCATCCATCAATGCAAACTTAAAATAAATATATTTTCAATTATTTGAATAATTTATAATTTATCCTTTATCGTCAAAAGCAATTTGCTTTAAATTTCGAAAAATAACTTTTTGTTAATTTTGGTGGTGATGCGGAGCCCCTTCGAGTGCGGGGCCCGATTGGGCCCAATCACTCCAATCGCCTTAAATCTGGCGCTGCTCCCAAACAATAAATCATTTAATTTGGCTTTGCACAATGCAGTGGTAGACTGAGAATCTCAAGCTCACTGGACCATATGTTGCAACTCAAATTTTTCTATAAATTCCTGAACAGCAAATCATATACAAAAGGCATATAGCTTTATAGCATAGAAGTTCATAAGAAGTTTGAGTCCCAGAATCAATTTTGGGACCATATGATTATTTTTAAGATAGGGGCTTAGTGTTAAGGTTTAATGTCAGAGTCTGAATCATTGGCCAAATTTGTCACTTTCGTATGCAAATTTTTTATAAACTCCTGAACAATATTCGATTTTTATTATCTCTGATTGCAAAGTACAATAACACTATTATTGTTATATTGATTGTTATTTTAACTTTATGTGATAATATTTTGGATAATAATGATAATAATCTGAATATAATTTACTGTAGAGTCAATTAATATTTATTAAGGCAATAAACCTAAAGCTTGTGCGGTTCAAAATGCGAAGGTAGGGACCTCTACAGGTCTTAACCACAAGCTTACGCATTGGAAGAAAAGAAGGGAACTTTTCTTTACTTCAACCTACTTTCTATATAAAATGGTGAAGCTGAAGCGGTTAGATCTGAGAGCGTGAAGTCATTCAATACTTCACTGATTAAGTCCACAATTTCTATTATACATTAATACTCGCGAAATCTTTCGATTTATAACGATTATAAACATTATGAGTGCTTATATTTAGAAATTATATTATTTAAAAATGAATTTCTTACTTTAATAAAATGTTCAAAGTTCTAACCTTCAGAATTTTAAATTTTTAATAAAATTATTTTAATATGCTTTAAATATATACATATTCTTGTGCGTGTGTGTTCGTGTGCAACCACGTGAGTAATTATGAGATAAAAAGATAAATAATAGCAGTTGCTGATTGAGAAGAACTTAAATAACACATTTTATTCATTTACAAAGTATTATTGACATTTCTGTTTTCTGGAAGCTTTAATTAATTAAACAATTTATTTGCATAATTATACATATTTAATTTTCATTTATTTACAAGAAATCTAAAGTAATTAACTCATTTGCATATACTTTCATTTGCATTTTAAGTGCTTTAGTTCGGCACTGCATATAGGATAGAATTAATTCATTTTACAAAGCAACGCGCAGCGAAGCTTTAAAAATTGTATATTCCTTCGAAATACAGAATATTGAATCTTCGCGTCGAATTGCATCTAAATTATTTTATGTAATTAAATAAATGATATGCACTTTTTATATTATTTGTTGTTAAAAAATCAGATATATTGCAATTAATAAATTCAATTAACATTTCTATCCATGAGTAACGGGAGTTTCAGAAACCTTATTTTAATATAGTTAAAAGATAAATCGACTTTTTATTTATTTATGCTGATAGGAACTTGATTAGAATGAATAATAAATAAACTTTGTGTTGTTTTAGATAAACAAGTCTAATAACTTTATTCTTAAAAAAAAAAAAAAAAAAACATTTACTGAGCTTAATATTTATTCAGTTTATGCAAAAATTACATGAGATTTTTATTTGTGTATTAAATTAAAGCATAGCATTAGCATTGCCGAATATATTTATATAGAGGAAAGGTAAAACATCCTTTTAAATAAATAACCCATTGCAGGGCAGACACTTTTCAAATATCCCCTCATAAAAAGTAGTGAAGAAGAAAACAATACTTGTTAGGTTTGTCAATTACCAAGAGATAAGGATTAAAGCAGTTTTCCATCGTTGTTTTACTTTCTAACTAATCCCTGCACTGTTGTTAGAATGTCCAATATGGCACTAGAAGGTTACAAGATCGATTCTGGCACTCATAGGTCTGGTGCTTAAATTTCTTATGAACTCTTGAGTAATATAACCATATGTCTTTTTTTGTTCTAACTAAGGATTTTTAGATACACTTTTATTGACCAATATTGGATGGTTAGCATCATTGGGTTGAATCGTCTACCTGAGAGAAAATACTAAGTCTCAAATTTTTGTTGTCCTGAATTAGAAGTCACATTATTAAGCATGTTATCAGATGAACTATCAAATTGAAACAGTTTATAATCAGCCTCTTATTACACATAAAATCACAAGAAATATACTTCTTCAAACCTATTTTATTGTTAGTTAATAAGAACATTAAGTAATAAAATTTAACTATCAATCCAAAGACCAGGTCTCTAAATCTAATTCTATATTAACATTTGCCATAACAACAAATAAAATTTCAATTTCAGAATATTTGATATCTTGTAGACATGGGCAGTCTGGTGTCTATTTGCTTATGAAAAAGTTTACCATAAATTCACACAAGATTCTTAATATCTTAATGCATTATTATAAATCCAGTCATGAATAATATGTAGATTAGTCTTAAACTAATCACTATTTATTTTAAACACTGACTAAAGTCATACATATTACTTTCTCATTACCCATTTATTATTAAAGTTTACAGTTTTTGGTAATAATAGCTAATACAAATTTCTAATTATACACAAGCATAAGATGTGGTGGTCATGTGATGTTTATTGACAAATTACTAATTCTAAACTTCTTCTGCATGAGTTACTATTATGTCTGAGGTGAAACCTGATATAATTATAAATAGTTATAAAAAGAAGGCAGAACAAATAATACTTTGAGATATTTCTGAATTACAAATAAAACTGTAAACTATGCTACACTATTTTTTTGTTTAACTTTAAAAATTTATTATAAATAAAAAAATCATATGATTATAATTGTGCAGGTTAAATATCCAACATCCATTTATCTAATGACTTTGGGTTCACTATTTTGATTATCTTTGCATTAGTCATATAAGAAATATCTGCACTTATTTGTGTTTTATTTTTTTCATTTTTCTTTTAATTTGAACCTAGGTCACACGAGGTTAACTATGATCCCCATATGGCAAAGTACTTATTAAATATTTTTTGACTTTTATTTTGCCTGTTTATCTTCAAATATTATCAACTGTAAAAAGTATGGTTATATATTTTTAAAAAATGATGTCATTATTTACAAAATAACATCTAAATAGCTGTTTTATTTGAGTTGTTCCAAACCTTCAGTTAGGAATGATGGAAAATATTTGCTTCAATAAGAGATGAAAAATTTATTAAGAGTGTGTTTTCTGCAATAATTTCTATAAAATTTTGAATATCTATAAGTTTTCTCACTTATGTCTATAAGATAAAAGGCTAAAAACCATGTGCATAATTTCCATGGAATCAGAACCCACTCATATAGCTCGTCACTAAGAAGGAGCATCATATGATAATATATTTTTGTCTAGATATTTTTTTGCATTAATAATTCTTAATTGTTAGATTAAATTTGAGGTCCTACAGTTTGCATGTTGAATTCAGAACAAAATCAAATAATCTCATCATTGAGAGCATACAATAACATTGATGATAATTATTTTAGCATTGAAATTCCTAAGAAGTATTATTTATCTATAATAAAGAATTCATATGATTAAAAATGATGTTAATTTGTTTAAGTGTATATGTACCATTTGATATTCATTTCAATTGACAGTAATTTATTTATATGAGTTTTATGTGATTATAACAAAGCTAATATATCCCTAACAGTGACCATTAAAGTCACTTATATTATGTTGAAAGATGTAGTGATATATTGTTTTTCCTAACATTTTGTTGTCTGTTTTAAAATGATATCAGAAGATAATAGACACATATTTTATATGAAGGAATGAGAAAAAGTGTCACTACTACAAACAGAAAATCTAAAAATGGTGTTAACCAAGGGGCTGTACTTTTAACTTTTTGCTGCAGTTGTCTTTGAAACTGTTTTTGGTAACTTCATAAAGAAGATGTCAAGATAAAATATAGGTTTGAAGATGAATTTCTAATTTGAATCATTTGAAAGGGAAAACAAAAATTTCATCTTTTTGGATTCTGGATTTACAATATAAACAAAGGCAAAACTCTCTATACAGTAGTGCCACCTTGTGCTAAACAGAGTAATCAATGGATGTGATGTTTAATGATTTACAATATACTAATAATTATGCTATTTTTGCTAGCTCAATAGACAATCTGCAACATATATTTAGTATTTTGAATGCAACATGTAAAATGCTTTGATTTAATCGTCAATGTTTAAAAAAACTCAATCCGTTGTCAACCAATGTTGAAAAAAAATTTCTTAGTAAGTTTTAGCTTGAATAGTTATCAGTTTGAGAATGTATGTCAGTCTAACTAGTTTGGTAGCTTTTTAAATAGAAAGATAAACTTATATATTGAATTGCAGCAGATTCTTTTATACAGTTGCTGCATTTAACAGCTTTGACACATATTTCAGTGATATAACAGCTGAACTTAAGTCAGTCAATTATCCATGAATTTCTCTTCCACCCCATTTACTTAAAACATATAAATAAAGAGATTTGACAAAGGCAAATGTTTACCAAGATGCAATTCTGCCTGAAATAAATCCATTTCAATTTGCTCATGTCATAAACTCTTATAAGTCCTCATTATTCTCATTCAGTGTTTATAAGTATTAAATTGCTACAATTAAGTTAAAAAATATCCTTTTTTTATTTAGACATTTAACAGTATCCATTTTAAAACAAATACAGAAATTATGGGTCAGTCAGAAGTACATGTTGGGGCTAATTTGCTTTAATCAGATGTTTTTAATCATATATTTTAAGCAAGCAAGATTGAAATAGAAGTCTTAAATAAATAAAATGCCTTAAGTTTGATAAAAAAATCTAGTATGATGAATAATTAGTGATAATAATTTCTGGACTATCTAAAGTATGGTGTCAAATATGTGAGTACTAAATTTTTTTTACTTATAAATCAAATAGTATATAGAGGAGTTCTTTTACCAAATTTATTGTATGAGGATGATGATTAATCTTTTTATTATTGTAGCATAAAGGATTATTTTTCTTTATTTAAGGATATTTTATAAAATTCTAAAAAAATCATGATGAGACCAGAAGATGATTTAATATGATTTAAAGCTTCTTAAAATGCAGAAAGTCTATTATTGAAATACATGTATAATGTTTATACTTAACCTAGATGTCTGTGGCCATGTGTGTTGATTATATTGGATAAAGTGGATGACTGTAGGGAGCTTGAATGTCTGGCTTCAGATCACCTTTAAAGTCCATTATTGTAGGATCACACCTTCATTAGATTACAAATGTGAAATGAATGAATGATAGATTTTCTAAAAAAACATTTTATGATAAAATTTGAGCATAGTTTTCATAGAAGAGACACCTCAATTTATAAGGTTTATCTCAAGGAAATTATAGAAATGCAACACTGCTTTCAATTGGAAGATATGGCTGAAAATTTCATGTAGATCTACAATTAGACAAGATGCTGATGTATTGCAGAAAGAAATAATATCCATAAAGAAAGTCAAATGATAGCATTGCAAAATTTGATGTTTACGGACTATTTTTTATAATCATCACAAGCCTCATTTCTAATGTGATGTTGTAATTACTATGATTATTACTATGATCATTTTGTTCAGTTTTTGGAATTAGAATGCTCTATTAGCATTTGAAAATGATTGATGATGATGATGATAAGCATAATACATCATGTATTAAAAATTAATATCATATTCTTTTAAAATAATGTAATTGATAAGAACTACTTTTCTAATAATAATTCATTTTATAAGTTAGCAATAGATGTAAAATATCACCTCTAGTCATGTCATTTTGGGTTTTCTAAGCCCTGATTTGATATGGTGATGAATAACTTGAACATTTTGAGATTGCATAATCATCACTTAGTATTTGTAACTGATTAGATAAAAAATTGAATGTTTCTTTTATTATTACAAAGTGATTTTTTTAAAAAAACATATGTTGCTTTAAAAAAATTTGTGCAAATTTAAAAAGAAACCTCTCAACGTATGCTACATATTTATCAAACAGTAAATAATGATATTAACTTTTAAATATTTTTTTATCTTTTAGAATATTTAAAAAGCTAAAATTGAAAAAAAAAGCTCTATTATTTAATGTTTATTAGATTCTCTGAGCAAATAAATCAGGATTTTGGACTAAAAATTTACCAGATTTCTTTATCTTGCTATTTTAAACAATTTTTTTTTTATTACAAACATATAATTAAAATAATTGTATTTGGTGTTTGTTGAAATGAAACTTGAAATATATATAACCATAAGTATCAATAATTAACTAATTATCATATGTAAAATACATCCCTGCAGCTCTCATACTTAAACCAATAAAATATTAACAATCTGTTGTCATGGCAATACTACAATTAGGCTGTAAACAAAATTCTATTATTTTCTTGACTACAGATTGCGTTTATTTAATATATATATATAAATTAAATAAATATTTCAGCTTCAAAAGATGTTAATATATATATATATGCATCACGTTTGTCCATATATGTGGTTGATTGTTGTTAACATCAAAACTATACTTATATTTTGGTCAGATCATACCTCCTACTGATCAAGTTATGGAGATTAACCAATTTATTGTTGCAGAGACATTGAAATTACCCATTGTCAACATCTCTGCAACATGTATTTGAACAATTTCTTTTAATTGGATGTAATCATGCTTAATCAAAATATCAGAATAACTTGATATTAACAAGCAGGAACATACATAGACATATCTGATATATATATATTTTAACGATCGGGGGAGGAGACTTACGTAAACTGCACTACAGGGCGCCATCTAGGCATTTGAACCTAGAAAAATTTATAAAGTAGGCAGATACGTAAGTCAAAAAAAAAATAATAATTTTTTTTTTTTTTAAATTTTGATTCCGGTCGTTAGCCCATGTCACTAGCTCAGTGGAATAGCAGAGATTTTAAAACATTTATAAGTTTCAATAGACTTCTATTCTCAAAGTATATATTAAATATTTAGAACAATAAAATAAAAGAAGCCACTGCCAGTAATTAACACACAAATAGATTTTTATTAACGCACATTTAAAATTGAAGATTAAATTTATTTTTAGATTTTAACATTAATATTTTTTTTTTTAAATTTAAATTACTATTTTAAATAGATCGCACAGATTTGCTTTAAAATGTTGGGTATAGATCGCTTACATAGATTCCATGGTCAAAAACATTTCAAAATAAACATAAATGATCAAAATACAAAATTATTGATGCCGACAATCGCAGAGGGAAACTTATAAGTAACCCAATAGTATTCACCATAAGATACTTGCGTTGTCACCAATAACTTAAAAGACATCCGAATAAATACATTTTAGATACTCACCGTAAGGTATCATTATTTATCGAATGTCTATATATTTTGATAAAATATGAAAACCAAAATATAATTAACCGCAAACGAATCCATGCAAGCGTCTATAAACAACTTAAATTTAATACATTTTAGTTAGAACATAATACACACACAAAAAAAATGAACTGGAAATGATTGCTTAAACATCTACATAAAAAAAATAGCAATAATTGAATTTGCATTCTTTAAGTCAGATAAGAGTTATTTTCAGTTATTAATTACTTGCAATTTTAGGAAAGTTCTTATTAGATAGACACAATAGTTTATACTTTACGGATTTAATAGATTGAGAAGTCCATCTTCGTGATCACTTTCGTAGATTTTGTCCTTTGAAATGAAACTGCGACTTGCCATGCATTTGGTCAGGAGCTGTCATCCAGAGGCCTCAACTGGTTGTCCGGAAAATTAAATTTATTGCAGACTTCCACATCGTGAAAATCTGCAATATAGCTAGTTATAACGATCTATTCATAGTCAGCTCTCAGATAACAATTATAATAATAATTTGGCTTTTATATTTTTATTAGTCTCTTATCATCCAATCTTTGGATTCAACCGGCAAGACGTCACTAATCCTCTGGTGTTTCAATTACGGTCCGTGCTGACATTTCTGGTGTTTGCATTGGTCATTTAATTTCTTTGTACTCTCTTATCTGACCCTTTAATTTATTTTAAATGCCTCTTGGGCTAGTTTGCTTTTGAACAATCATTTAATTAATAAGACAACCATTTCCATTTTCTAAGATTATAGAAATCAACATTATTTCTATTTTTAACAAATCAATCTTTATTATATTCTTACTTTTTTTACAACAAAAAAAAAATACATTCAAATATTTTTATTTTTTAAAATAGTTTTAAAGTTGTCCATCATGCGATCTATATATATTAAACAACTTTTAATTTTCAGTTTTTTAAGTTTTTTTTTCTTTTTAATAAATCAAATTTTATTTACGATCTTTTTATTTTCATTTTAAAATAATGTAACGGCATATATTCCGTTACATATCAGTAAACTTCCTCAAAAACAAAAACATTAAAAAAAAAAAGAATTTACTTAGTGTTAGTACTGACGTTACACAAATTGATTATACTAATTTTTTTTTTTAAAAGACAAAACTTTGGTTATTAATGAAAAGACATAACTTTGGTTAGTAATTACAAGAAAAAATGCTGACTATTCTTTCCTTTTCACCCCAGCTGAGATTACACCTCCTCCCTCAAGTGTTCCCTTTTCCCTACATTTCATTATTAACTTAGGCAAGTCAAAGAAGTTACGTGATTTTAGACTTTTTTTTTTTTTAATTAAATTATGATTTATATTAATTGTTACATTTTATTCCTCGCATTTACTTCTACATATACGCAATTTTCTTACTGGCAGTACTTTTTACACAAACTTCATAACTTTATATAATACAAACAATATATTCTGATTTCAGAAAAAATATTACGGGCTTCATTTTCAATGTACTCGTGGTTTATTAAATATCGGACTATAACTATACGTTAATACAAAAAATATATACTTATTTCAAAAAAATATTACTGGCTTCATAGATACTCGTGGTTTATTAAATATCGAACTATAACATTACGTTAATACACAAATATATATACTCATTTTTAAAGAAAAATCTTACTGGCATAATTTATTTTTAACATTCTCAGGGCACTCGTGGTTTATTAAAGATCGTGCCACGTTGGGAGTCCATTTTAACGATCGGGGAAGGAGACTTACGTAAACTGCACTACAGGGCGCCATCTAGGCATTTGAACCTAGAAAAATTTATAAAGTAGGCAGATACGTAAGTCAAAAAAAAAAAAATAATTTTTTTTTTTTTTTAAATTTTGATTCCGGTCGTTAGCCCATGTCACTAGCTCAGTGGAATAGCAGAGATTTTAAAACATTTATAAGTTTCAATAGACTTCTATTCTCAAAGTATATATTAAATATTTAGAACAATAAAATAAAAGAAGCCACTGCCAGTAATTAACACACAAATAGATTTTTATTAACGCACATTTAAAATTGAAGATTAAATTTATTTTTAGATTTTAACATTAATATTTTTTTTTTTTAAATTTAAATTACTATTTTAAATAGATCGCACAGATTTGCTTTAAAATGTTGGGTATAGATCGCTTACATAGATTCCATGGTCAAAAACATTTCAAAATAAACATAAATGATCAAAATACAAAATTATTGATGCCGACAATCGCAGAGGGAAACTTATAAGTAACCCAATAGTATTCACCATAAGATACTTGCGTTGTCACCAATAACTTAAAAGACATCCGAATAAATACATTTTAGATACTCACCGTAAGGTATCATTATTTATCGAATGTCTATATATTTTGATAAAATATGAAAACCAAAATATAATTAACCGCAAACGAATCCATGCAAGCGTCTATAAACAACTTAAATTTAATACATTTTAGTTAGAACATAATACACACACAAAAAAAATGAACTGGAAATGATTGCTTAAACATCTACATAAAAAAAATAGCAATAATTGAATTTGCATTCTTTAAGTCAGATAAGAGTTATTTTCAGTTATTAATTACTTGCAATTTTAGGAAAGTTCTTATTAGATAGACACAATAGTTTATACTTTACGGATTTAATAGATTGAGAAGTCCATCTTCGTGATCACTTTCGTAGATTTTGTCCTTTGAAATGAAACTGCGACTTGCCATGCATTTGGTCAGGAGCTGTCATCCAGAGGCCTCAGCTGGTTGTCCGGAAAATTAAATTTATTGCAGACTTCCACATCGTGAAAATCTGCAATATAGCTAGTTATAACGATCTATTCATAGTCAGCTCTCAGATAACAATTATAATAATAATTTGGCTTTTATATTTTTATTAGTCTCTTATCATCCAATCTTTGGATTCAACCGGCAAGACGTCACTAATCCTCTGGTGTTTCAATTACGGTCCGTGCTGACATTTCTGGTGTTTGCATTGGTCATTTAATTTCTTTGTACTCTCTTATCTGACCCTTTAATTTATTTTAAATGCCTCTTGGGCTAGTTTGCTTTTGAACAATCATTTAATTAATAAGACAACCATTTCCATTTTCTAAGATTATAGAAATCAACATTATTTCTATTTTTAACAAATCAATCTTTATTATATTCTTACTTTTTTTACAACAAAAAAAAAATACATTCAAATATTTTTATTTTTTAAAATAGTTTTAAAGTTGTCCATCATGCGATCTATATATATTAAACAACTTTTAATTTTCAGTTTTTTAAGTTTTTTTTTCTTTTTAATAAATCAAATTTTATTTACGATCTTTTTATTTTCATTTTAAAATAATGTAACGGCATATATTCCGTTACAATATATATATATATTAGAAAACTGCATTATTTAAAGAATTACAACTGTGTAGAATATCCCTAATATTTAAAACTTATCTATAAATAACCAACAGGAAATGATTGTCTAAGAATAATTATTGTTGACTTATAGCATAAGATATTGGATCCTCAAAGACCTAAGTATTGTTTCTAATGAAAATCATCATTGCTGTTTCATCTCTATTATTTCACTCATTCTTCTGTTTTTACCTCAATGTTTTCAGTCAGTAGAATAATATAGGACATAAATGCTTTTCTTCTGCCATCAAACATATCTCTATATAAACAATGATAGTGTGACTGACTATGGAAATCATCTCTGCGTTCTTGTATTATACGCACTTCAATTCTGATCCCATTTTTTTTCCTTTTTTATGTGTATATATATATAAGAATAAATATTTACAATCTCATTTTTGAAAAAGCAATGATATTAGGATAGATTTATTATATTGGGAGTCTCTATTTATGAAGTTTCATAAAATAGTACAATCAATAATGAGTTGCTTTAAAATTGGTTTTGGGACAGGAGTTTTTCTCAGAAAGTGAATTATGTTTAGAAAGCTTTAGAGACCTTTTGCAATATATATATATATATATATATATATAAATATCTACTCAATATTTGTATATATGTATATATGGTTTATATATATATATATATATATAAACCATTATACAATTACAAATATTCAGTAATGCCCTCTGTTTAAAAGTCTATATCTCAATAACAGGGAATCTCAAAATGATACTACTTTGAAATTGTATGCTAAAGGATGTTAAATATTGAAATACAAATTAACTCAAACACAGAGCATGAAATTTTTTAAATAAGCAAACGATCTTAAATTTTGCTAATAAACTAACAAGTTTACAAACTTTTTTAAAGACAAACTAAACAGTAGATTTTAATCTTTAAATCACCCTCCCAAACTATAAATGAAAATAAAGTTACTGTTAACACTAACTGAATTTTTTTTTTCATATGTAATAGCATTGACTGGGAGGTGAGCCCACAACAACCATCTGCAACCAACTGCTAACTTGCAAGGTGGCTGCACTGACCTCTGGGCTAACAACACTTGACACTAACTGAAATAATTATACAAATATATAAACCATTATACAATTACAAATATTCATATATATATATATATAGGTAAGTATATTTATTCTTATATTGGATAGGCTAGTGATTATTCTAAATATTACATTGTCATTATATATAAAATATAACAAATGGCCAATTACTACACTAAAACATTAATGTTAAGTTTTCACAACTAAAATTTTATTCTTTCATGACAGTATTGCTCAGAACTTAGTAATTTCCAGAAACATCCACCATTTATTAATTTATGTAGCTTGACTAATTCAAGTATGATCTCGACAAAGTAATATTGATAAATTATTTCCTTAACAATAATCATGTTTATTTAGAATGCTTCTATAATATCTGGTGCCATCTTCTGAATTTGAAGGATTGATTTGCCTATTCCAAATATGCTTTAAAAAATTGCTGAATCATAATAAATTAACTTATGGTCTAATACAAGTTAGGGGGCACATGTCTGCTAGATAATAAGTTTGAATACAATTACTACTCATTCGTTTTAAATTAACACTTTAATAAATTAACCAATTGTGATAATAACAAAATTCCAAATATACACAAATCACATTTCAGTATATATCAAATGCAGTAAGTTAATCTTATATAGTTGGTTTGTTTATAAATACATACATTGTTCCAAGATATTATGCTTATTTGCATATATTTTTGATTGAATTAAATATTTTATTTATCATCACTCCTTTAATCTGTTTGAAGATTATTTATTGCTTGAAATAATTTGTTAATTATTATGAAATAAAAAGTATAAATTGTTTAATATCTCATAATAATAAAAATAATTACAAATTTAAAAATGGAAATTATATAAAATCTTCAAAAGTGAGAAAAATCAAAAAATAATTATGAATAGTTTACAAATTAATTAATCTATTACAAATTAAATAATAATATTCATTAAGGCTGTAGCCTCAATCACATGCGTATAAAATGTGATAGTAGGGACCTCTACAGGTCGTAAAACCACAAGCTTACTCTTGGAAGAAAAGAGGGGAACCCTTCTTTACTTCAACCTACTTTCTATTTAAATAGGTGAAGCTGATGCGGTTCGATCTGAGAGTGTGAAGCTATTCAATACTTGGTTTTAAGACCTGTAGAGGTCCCTACTATCGCATTTTATCCGCATGTGATTGAGGCTACAGCCTTAATGAATATTATTTACGTAATGAATGTGCGTTTATATAAACTTATAATTACAACTTTGAATTAAATAATAGCAACTTGAAATTTTCAAATTAACCAAAATATAATGAAAGTTAAGGCTTTAATAATATTCAGTGGAACCATGCTACGATTGATCTTATATTTTTTATTTTTGTTTAGTTTTGTTTTATTTTATCTTTCTTTTATCTGTTTTTAATCTTACTATACCAAACATGATTTAATTTTAGTAAAACATGCTTTTGACAATGTTTTAAAGAACAATCTTCATAGCAAATTATTTTTTTCTTTAGCAAGTATCTTTTAAATCTTGGGTTTGCCACAGCCTTCCTTCAATAACAGTAGCTTTGCTTAATATTATGTCCCTAAAGCTTAATTTTTTATATAATTTTTTTATTTTAATCTGTTGACTGATTTTCATTTTCCCACAGTTCTTTGATTGGCAAACAGGTTATTAATTGAGTAACACATTTTTATAAAACTATAGGCAAGTTATAAGTTATTTTGTGGCTCTACATCATTTATCCCCAATCATTATATTTTCAGGTAGTCATGGTAACTCAAATATTATTAGCAATTACAAAACTATCTTATAATTCAAGCTAGTGAAAAATAACTTCCACATGGCTGCAATTGAAAAATGATAGTGATAATATACTTTTTTTCATTTCTAGTATTGTTTTCTTTTCAAATCGTCTTGAGAATAACACTGAGAAAGTTTTATTTCTGATGACTTTAAATAGTGGCAGCTAATGACTAAATTTCATCTTCAGCCACTTTACTTGTAATTGCAGCTGGAGAGAAAAGAACAAGCAGTTACTTACAAATCATCGACTTGGTACGCTTCTTATCTCTTATATATTTTTATCCTCACATTTTCTTCTATTCACAGACTGTGTTCTTGTTTTTCAGTCTCTTTGGATAATGATTCATTTAATCATCCAAATTGATTATAAAAGAAAACGTAATCAAAATTATATTTCTCTTTATCTTTAAACAATATTTTAATCTTGAAGTTAAAATCTTGAAATGCAAAACTATACTTATTCGATCATTAAAATAAAATATTGATTTATATAAACAAAATGTATTTTTATTACTCATTTTTAAAGGTATAGAGTAGTCTCAATGATGTTTAATTGCATACATAGATATTATAAATAATTTCACAGCAGACAAGTATAGCTGACTACTAAATTTTCTTTTTTCCCTATTAAAATAAATATTAAATTTTAATCAATATTGCTTTACAATATTTTAATTCCTTTATTTTCTTGCTGTAAATTTTTTTTTTGTCTATACATATACACACATTTATTAGATACTATACAACTGTTAATATTTTAATTTTCTTATAACCATAGTTCATGAATTGAATTATGATTTTAAATCAGCAACAGTTTTTGGTTGTTTTTAATTTTTAATTTATTATTTTATTGAATTTTAATATTTCAATCTCGGTAGCTTTTCTCTTTTAGCTAAATTGTATAATCTTACTATTCTAACCTTTTTATGATTACTAATTCATATAATGCTACCATTATAATATATATATTCACTGGGTAAATGTTTTTCTATATACATTGTAGTATTGTGTAACCAGCTACAAGTTCCAAAAAAATGACAGTAGGTATAACAGTCCAAAAATAATCAGTAGTAAAAGGAATAAATGAATTCATTTTAAATGTGAATAAAAAGGACTGATAAACACTCTCAAATAAATATTTTAGGCATTTATAATAAAAAAAAAAAGCATAGATTTTTATCAATTAATCATAATTTATAATTGCAAGTGAAAAAGAACTAAAATAAATTCCCAACAAACGAAATTATTAAAAGTAATTTTAGATTAATCAAATAAGAAAGTTTGTCAATTTATTAAAATTTTATATATATAACACAATTTGTTTTAAAACGAATTCAGATTTGCCTGGAATATTTTTTTGAGTTTTTTTTTTCATTCTTTTTATATTTTTGATTATTATTGTTGTTTATTAATAAACATGTCAGTGAGATTGATTGAGATAGATGAAATAAATCTTGGAGGGGAATGGATGTATGTGTGATTAATATATTTATTGGTAAATATTTGAATAAGTATCTATGAAAAGGGCTATAATAATGAATTTGACAGAACATATTTTCCTAGTGGAGAGATTGAATTAAAACCGTCTAATGTGAATGTCATCTTTGGATAAGTATCTCATTCACTGCAGAATTCCTTTGTGAAATCCACTTTGCATTTATACTTGTGAAACACGTCTGTAGTTCAAGCTTAATCAGAATGGTTATCTAGATTTCCAATGATCCATCTCGCACCAATGATCCATCTCGCACTGAGCATGCTAGCTCCATAAAGGATAAGTTGAAGTGATCCAGTTAAATATTTGATACTACAACTCTTGCATGAAAAAAAAAAAAGAAAGTCATTGCATTTTGAAAACTCATGTCTATTTTATTTGGTTTATGAATTAGAAACACTGCTGCCATCTTTCTCTATAATTTTATCTCTCTATTGATACTACAAGAAAAAAAAGACAAAACAAATCAATGACAGGCAACTAATCAACCAAAACAAGGATTAATAAATTGATTTATTCATCTATCAATCCATTTGAGAAATACCTAAGATAATTTCAGGAAATAATTTAAACAATATCATTTGACAATTGAATTCAAGTATGAATAGTTCACCTTACACATTTGTCAACCACGACCATAAATATAGAACTAATTAATGAATTTTAATTGAAAGTATTTCATAGATAGAAAGAAACAAATAAAAAAACTAAAGCATTATCAAATTTTTATCATGGTTTGCTAAAGCATAACAAACACGGAAATATTATATATGCTTTTGCTGGGTGTAAACTAATAGAATTTAAGATAAACAAACTCACTGGGTCACATAATAAATAAGTTTATTCTATTATTTATTATATATGTGACCGAAGCTTTATGAATAACTAACATTCAATTATTCATCCATTAGAGTTTACACTGATTTTACTCATATACATTTTATTTTTACAACCAGAACTTAGTAAATGTATCTGTAACATTAACACAGAAAGTCACAACTAATACATTGACCATGCTTTGAAAAACCAATAGCTGACAGCTTACTAACCTCATGATAGACTCTTTTGAGATATTCTGAAAATTATAAATGCAATTTTAATATTTTATAAAAAAAAATTATAGATGTATCAATTTAGTCATTACTGTTTTAAAAATAAATTTTAATCCACC
Source organism: Epiperipatus broadwayi (assembly GCA_028023455.1). Lineage (NCBI taxonomy): Eukaryota > Metazoa > Onychophora > Udeonychophora > Euonychophora > Peripatidae > Epiperipatus > Epiperipatus broadwayi. Next base: position 3,480,204 of record JAQFVV010012435.1, on the reverse strand, counting down.
AAATTTTTTTTTGAGTTGCATGCTTGATTTTTTTTCTTCCCATCATGCACCATTGAAAAAATGTCTTTTCTTCTCATTATGTACTCATTTTTTAAATATTTGCAAGGTTCAAATATGATTTTTTAGAATATTTTCTTTTAACTAATAATTTGTTAAGCACATATTCATTATCTAAGCAATATATATTAAGACTATAACCTTAAAACTATGCACCTAAATACAACAATAGGGACCTCTACAAATCTTTAACACAAGATTAATGACTTTAAAATACAAGAGCAGTCTCTTCAACCTACTTTTTAATTATATAGGCAAATCTAAAGCATTTTGATTTGCTGTAGATTTGCCTATATAATTAAAAAGTAGGTTGAAGATAAGAGGCTGCTCTTATCTTTTAAAGTCATTAATCTTGTGTTAAAGATTTGTAGAGGTCTCTATTGTCATATTTAGGTGCATAGCCTTAAGGTTAAAACCTTAATGTATATTAATATTTTCTTTTGTAAATTTAAATTTCTAAAAAATAGTATCCAATTTATTCAGTTTTAGTACAGAATAAAGATTTTATATTAAAATAAAAGATTAAACATTGATAAAAACTTTCTACCAGGACTAATAATACAAAAAAAAAAAAAAAACCTATTAGAGTTAAAAGATATTTGCATTTGATACACTACATTGTTTAAAGAAAACATCTCTGATACTATTATCTTTATATTATAATACATTAAATAAAATAAAAAATAAAGACCATTTAGGCACTACAATTATCATTTAACAACATTTTCTATTTTTAAATGACTCTTTTAATTATTGTGTGTGTGTATATATATATATTTAAGTAAAAAATAAACAAAAAAGGTTGAAAAGTATTTTATTTGTCTTGCGTTGTTAGCCGAGAGGTATCGCAGCTGCCATGCAAGCAAGTAGTTGGTTGCAGACAGTTGTGGGTTCGCGTCCCGGCCGATGCCATGACACATGGAAAAAAAAAGTATTTTATTTACCAGATTTTTTACATTTCCATCAATGAATCCTTCATCTCAACTCTTCCATTATACAATTATCCATTAGCACTAAAACCCAGAACAGCCTCTTTCACCATGCATGACACTTTTTTATTATATAACTCTCATACAAGATAGCGACTGATTGCTATCCTCTTTTAATATTTTGTGGAAGTGCAAATAATCATTGCACTGCAGATACATTCAAGCTTTATTGTTTTTATTGGTATATCCCTCATCTTAAATTCACTATCAGTTAGAACAAATTCAAGACCACTTTCTTTTGCCATGCATGCACCTTATAAACAAACTTTTCTCACTAGAGCAACCAAAGGCATCAAACTTCTGAATGTCCTTGCTGGTAGTAATAGTTTGACTCCTCTCATTATCCTGATCTCAAACACTATACAAACTGTATTTATTAACTTTTTTATGTTATAGTGATTATTAATATTATGCACCTTGTTTATATATTGAACAAAATTAGTCCGTGTAAAATCACGTGTCTATGCAATTTGAATTTGTCTTCTAGTACAAACAATAAGCATTATTCTAAAAACACTGTTGTTTTCTAAACGCGTGCGCAACTTGACTATTTTAAAAAAAGGAGTCTCACGGCTTAATTTAACGAATGTCATTCCGGGGAAAAGACTTACTTTTATCCCGCTTGTTCTATACTGTGTACATATATATATTAAACTAGGAGATATATTAAATATGTGCGTGTTATTCATAAAGAAATGCATTATCAGATGTATAAGAAAAATGAGCGAATTATTTTTATTAATAATTTGAAATTCAGGTCATGTAAAAGAAATAAAAGCTGTCCCTCAGAACTGCTTTTATTGATAATATAAATAAACTGAAGTGCTCATTTATCATCTTTGATGTGATTTCATAAATGTTTCATTCTACTCCTCATCACTAATCTTTAATATATAAAAACCCATCATTTGGTAAATATGACAGAATGTGTGCCAACGACATCCTTTATAGATACTCAATATTAGGACTTTTTAAAAATATTTGGAGTATCTACAAAGCAGACTGCTAAAGAAATTAAGAATATAAAGTAAACGCAACTTTCTTTGATTTAATATCATATATATATAGACGCGTGTTTGACAAAAAAAACACTCTGATTATTAAACGAATATCTATTTGAGAAATCTAGTTGAAGAATCTACAGTTATGCCCCCTAATAAAGATAAATTGAAGATAAATTGCTAATTTTTTTAGTGTACTAGAATGGGATACAATTATTGTAACATTATTATTATTCGTCATCATAATTACATACATTCTCACATACAAAAATGATCGAATGGTTTATTGTTCGGTAGTTCATAAGAAGTTCGAATCCTAGATGTGACAGTGTTGTGCCAAGATTCGTGGACCTTGATTCAATTCCAGAGTCTACCACAGCTCCAAATTACATAGTATATATATATAATAAAATATTATTGTATAAATAAATTGTATAGAAACTGTTTTATAATAGTTTGCTCTGGGTTATGTTTGAGGCTAAAGTATGCTTCTATGAGTAAATTTTATAAAATTTATTTTTCATAATCATCATCATCATCAACCATTATCAATCCACTGCAGGATAAAGGTCTCTCTGAGTTCAATCCAACTTCTCTGATCTTTAGCTTCACTTCACATCACTTCTGAACACTTTCTTATTTCATCCATCCATCTCACATGGGGTCTCATTCTGGGTCTTTTACAATCTCTTGGAATCCAGTTTAATATTTCAATTGTCTATCTATTACCATCTCTTCTAGCAATATGTCCAGCCCAACTCCACTTCAGTCTTTTAATTTTTTTCAATGAGGTCAGCATTAATTTAAATTAATTTTATATTACTGTTTGTATGCCCATATAAACCTATTTTAATATCAGTGATGAATGATTTGACATTGTGAGTCTTTATGTGTATATGTCACTTATTTAATTAAATTTCTAATTCAATGTACAGATAGTGTATAAATTTAAATAGATACGCAAATAACACAATAATCCAAATTTAATTTTCCAACTAACAAATTTGTCATGACTTCTAGTAGAAATAAAACACCATTAATTAGAAACCCTTGGCTTTTTCATATTTGTGAATTTTCCGTACATCTTTATGAATTTTTCGGATTTCAAAAACAGATGTATAAATTTAATACACTGTACAGACTTATAAATACCTGCACATACATATGTAATATATAAGAGATTCGAATTCAGACTTTCACATGACCCTCAACTTTCTATGCCATCTCATATTGCTGACCAACCTGAGTGTATAAACTAATTAATGACTATAATCCATTAATGATCACTTTAGAAATTCTATTTGGGTAATAGTTCATGATTAATACTTATGTTAGTGTTTTTAACTACACTGACATCACAAACTTGTTAAAGATAGGTTTTTTTTTTTATTGTTTAAATAATTACTAGTTTGGTGATATGTATATTGGATTTTTACTTAACTCCTCATTCACTCAGAACTTCTTACATTCTTTTAATAAAACTCCTAGTGATTGTTGTTTCATATTTGAATTATTTTATTTTGACAACTGAATATTTATTCTACATCATATTTTGATAATCTTTATGTTATTTATTACAAATAAAAGGTTATCAAACAAAAGATATTCTAGAAGTTAATATTTGAATTTTGCAAAATAGAAAGTAAATTATTAAAGTGAATGTATAATGATAACTATTTATTGCTCTTTTAACACTGGATCAAAACCTTGAATATTCATAAAAATATTATTGAACTTTTTATTTATTTGATTTCTATTTTTAAAGTGAAAATATATTTGAATCAAGAAAGAATGAAAATATGTTTTAAAATTTAAAATTATATTATTAAAATTTCACAAATGGCGTCTACAAAAACATTACTTTGTAACAAGTAGTAATATATTCCATTTTAACACTTTATTATAATTATGGTTTTAATTAGTTGTCTTCTTAAAATTAAGCATTTTAAAATAAAATTTAATTATAGTAGTGTATTTTTTTGATTTAAAATAAATCTTTTACAAATATGTTGCATAAATAAGTTTAAATATGTAAATAAATTATTAAAAATTATAATGTTTCTTTCCAGAATGTTAAAATAAAAAAAAATATTGTCAGAAAAATCTGAGAACAAATAACTTAATAATTAGTAGTATTGTTGATTTCTTTGTATTATGATATAATCAATCAGGGCATTGCCAACTTTTCTTGACTTTGAAAATTTGCATGTTTGTAAGATAGCTGTATGATATTGATATCTTGAGATTTTTTAAATTAATAATTTTAATTCTGATTTCTACACACATCAACAAACTAACATTATAGATAACTATCATATACTGAAGAAAAGCTTAACTGTCAGCAGTACCACACTTGAAAACACCACAAAATGAGTAAGTCAGTAGCAACTACATATAAACAACTAAACACAGATATTAATACACATTTCTAAATTAGAATAAATGATAATCTTTTCTCCATCAATTAATCCCTATTTTCAGATTACATTAAAGTTCCAAACTTTTGATTGGTCAATTACAGAATCACAAGTAAACAATATATTTGCCTTTTAAAATTAGATTTGTCTTAGTTTAGTTTCTAAAATGTGAATTAATAATTCATCAGATTAAGTGTATTTGTGACATTGAATTACAAATCACAGCTGATAGTTATTGATTTCATTCTCAGGGCTTTGAATACATCATCATCATATTTTCAGTGATAAGGATAGCTGAAGAGTTGGAGAGTGGAAAGGATTGAAGCCTATCCTATTAAAGTTTGAAGATTTTCTATCCTTAATATAAACTGAATACTGATTATATATGTGTGAGAGAGATGATGATCTGGACCAACTGACAAGTGCTGGTTCAGCATGAAATACATATATTGGAGATAATTTATTTTTTTTCACATGTATGTGATCCTGTGTATTGGTTGTATAAAATGGAGTCGATGACTAAGAAGAGCTTGAAAGTCTGGGTTCAAATCCCCTCTAATTAAATTTGTCTTTTTGTAAAAGTAAATATTTTCTATTGAAAACTGAATTATTCTACTAAAATCATTTATCTTTTACAAATATTTGTAAAAAAAATAAATAAATGTTTGAAAAAAGAATAGAAAACATGTTTTTATTTTCAAAATCAAAATGGAGAAATAAAATTTTGAAACCATTAACAAGTACCCTCTGTGGAGAGGACAAGAAACAACCAATCTGCATATTTGAAAGCATGTACTTGCATCATTTGAGTAGCATTAAATTTAAATATTATTAATTTATTAGTTCTAAAAAATGTCTAAAGACAACAGCATTATTCATAGTTTTTTCTATAAAATGATTGGAAAATCAGTAAAACAATGTAAAAATAGCAGTTAAAAAGCAAGTTATAGCTGCATATGAGATTTATCCTTGCTGTTAAACCATTAATAAAAGTAATTAACTCTCAAAAACAATATAGACCATGCTTACCCAATATGTCCCAGTGAAAAGGGGATTGACTTTCTTTCTAATATGCCCACAATCAATTCATGCAATGATGTATGTGATGTAGTTTATTATTCACCCCAAAATTGCTTTAGAAAATTTGGATGAGTTATGATATCAAATATGAGATTGTGTTTTCTATCTTCATCGATAAATCTTCAATACTCTACTTGCCAACATGAGATTTTTATGACTTATGACTTCAGTGCCATTACTTATTTTAAATATTTTAATAACAGTTTTGTCCAATTTAAAATAAAATTTAGTATTAGCATATTGTTTCTTCATGTTTCACACTGTCACATTTTATGTTGTAAATCATGATCTAGATATGTTAATGCCTTAAAATATTTTAGGGAAAATAGTTAAACTATGGTACTATATAACACCTGAATAAATTCAGAGATGATTCTTTTAAGAAGGTTTAATAGAGAACCAGTTAGCAATCATTTGTTTCACTAAGCACCCGATGCGTGTAATTATTAGGAAGGAATATATTGAACTTTAGTGGTTTCTATATCTGAGCTGTAAATATTACAATAATCATTAACATATTAAATGACTATTACTCATTAATTGTTAATAGGTTTGTTTGTTCAGAGATAATCACTGACTGCATAAAGATATATTATCATCTTATATTGAATTGTCTTAAATAAATATTAAACAGTGATGAAGATATTTTAAGATGTATTTGATCTCAACATATTGAAAAAAACTAGCTCAGCCACAACTTTTTTGAATAATTTACTTTTTTTGTTATTTTATTTGAAGTAAGGGGTATTAATAAGGAGAAAATTTATACATCATTAAACTTGAGATATATTTTATTATGTAGATATCAAATATTAAAATGTAGCATTTGACCTCTCACTTTCCTCTATGCTGATATAGGTTGCATCATATTATAATCATACATTTTGTTTTTATTCTTAGTAGATCAAAACTAACCCACTAATTTAATTTAATGTGATATCCTTCCTTTCTTTATAATAATAAGTAAATATCCATTTACCAAAATTCTGGATAACAGTCCATATTAGCTATTGGTGAGATATCTTAAACAAAATCATATGATTATCTGTGACTGGTAAAAAATTTCACATTTTAGACAGTTTGAAACAAGTGTGTAGTACATGAATAAATCCACTAATCAAACACAATCATGTTATCTAAAAAATATTTTGGACAGTATGTGTTGAAGCAATCATAATTTACTCCCAAGATGCCATTTATAAGATCACTAGGAGTTAGTATCAATCTGATAGATGATGATAATGATTAATACCACATAATTATTTAAATTTAATAATCAATATTTACAATAAATATATCATGTATTATAACTAATTTGGGAATGTTGGATCAGTAGGCACTAGGTAGGGGTTTTATGCACAAACCTTCTTGCATCCATTGATTACAAAGACTTGCACTTGATAACACTACTGTATGGAGAGTTTGGTATTCTTATTACAGCATGTGAAAGCATATAAAATGAAATGGTGATCATATGATTTTTTTGTCTTGAGTTTATTCATTCACTAGAATATACTCTGTAATCTTATGTCCATACATCTATTATTTCCCTTTTTTTCAACTTGTTTTTTACTCATATATTTAATTGTCATCTTTTTCTTTTTCTCAATTTTCCTCTATTGTAATGTCACTTAATAATCATTGGTATGACTCCATTTTAATGTGCATTCTGTAATTGATTATTGATTATTGTTTTGCATTTTAAGAAAAATGTAATTATTATTACTATTATTATTTTAAACAATTGAACAAGATAATTTCTTTTATGAATTCTTTTGATTACTTTTAACAATATAAATATTACTGCCAAATTACTATTGTTATTATTTTGATATGTTATCTTATATATAAACGCCCTATTTTCTCTGCTGTCTAATTGGTGAATGTATGAATGTTTGGTTGATGTCACATGTCAAATTCACATTGAAGCATATTTTTCAGCAAAAAAGTATTATTTGTTCTGCCATAAAACCACAATAACATTATCAAATTCACAAATAGTAGTGATGGTGTACCACTCCAACATCTGAATGGCTTCAACCAGCATGTTTGATGGCTGTCAGTAGGATTCCCAGGATCACTAGTACTATGTGAGCTACTCAGCTACTGTTTGTATATTTCAGCATAAAGGTTGCAAGCTAGCTGCAGTAACAGCCACAAATACCGATTTGCAATTTGACATTAAGGCGCTCAGTGCTTTATTGTCTGTCAATCCTCTAATATAGTTCAGATAAATGACATATTCAGCAATGTTTACTAAAAAACATATCTTTAAAAAAAAATTGTTAAAACAACCACTTAAAAAAAATAAATGATTTTTATTCTGAAGAATTTAATGTGAAGGAAGTAATAATATCAAATTAAACAAAATTCCAGGTACATCTAGTTTTTTACTATTTATAAGAACTATTATAGATAAAAAAATGAACTGGACACCCAGAGAGCATATCTACTGAAAACTAGGTATATAAAAAGTAAAGCAACTCATAAAGTATTGCTTTATAATAGTGTATGTATTTAAGGATCTTACAGTAAATAAATCTTAAACATGTATAATAAAATGGTAATACTGATATTAGTAAAGAATCTTGAATCCAAGATTCAAGTGGTGTGATCATACAATGAAAAGAATAAAGTGTGTGTTGATAAAATAGTGAAGAAAAGTGCAAAATGTTTTAATTTATAGGAAATTTAATTCAACAGACATTTTAGAAATATAAAGCTGCTACAATGTTTAGCAGATAAAATTGTAATGCAATAAAATTAGAAGGATATATTTAATAGTTTTTAAATATAATATACAATAACTTTTATCATGTGCATATCCAAAGCTTTTAATGATTTAAATTTATCAGACGCTATAGTCAAGATTACTCTAGATAAAATTGTATCATGATTGCTTAATTAAAAGATCAAAGACATTTAAATAAATGGCAAACTGAATATTTATATCATTCATTAAATTTGAACTGATTTTTTTTATATTACTGAGCTGAGAAATCAAACAGGAATTTTTAGTTTTACACCCATGTATATGTAAAAGAGTTTTGGGAACATTTTTATTTTTATACTCACTTATAAATGCAAAAGTCAGAAAAGTCTGACAATAAAAATTTACACTACTACCTGATAACCATTAATTACTCAAGCTTACAATAGATGGCGTTAGAATAGAAAAAGGAACATATACTTGTTTAATTATAATAATTATTTTTTTACATATGTCATAATTTGAAAACAAAATATTCCTTAAAACAAAATATTTTTTCTAATTAAAAATCAAGCAGTAAACCTTGATTAATATATAATTATATAAAATAATTAAAACAATTTCCCATCACGATATTTTGAGGATGTTCAAATTTTTCTATCAAAAAAAAATATCAACTTCCAAAAATATATATCTTTATAAGTGACGAATCAACAAAAGATGAAGATAAATTAATCAAAACATCACTTTCTAGACATTCTTGAATGCCAACGAAAATATCTATCTTTATAATTCAAAAAATTGTTTACTGATATTGTTAGCATAATAGATGACATATATGATTGATTGATTTTTATCAGAAATGTAAAGGAGACTTACAAACAAAAAAAAAACAGACTTATTGAACAAAATAACATTATGAATAGAACATTTTAGTTGCATAAAAATGCTTCAAAAGATTGTATGAAGTGTATAAAAATATATACATGTACCAAAGAATCTCATGGTAAACCAAAAAAGCACCCATATCCATGTTCATGAATTGGTATTCAATCTTAGCTGGATAAAATTTCAGTCATAAAATTTTCTTTTATATAGATAGTTCATACCAAGTAGTCAATCATCTAATATTGGTTGGAAAATAGATATTTAGATGCATAGTTTGAAAACCTTCAATGTCTTGCCATAAAATTTAATGAATAATTTTCTCCAGTACTATTTCTCTATAAGAGGCTGTTGAAAAGAGTTTTTTTATCTTGCAATGGGATATTTAGAAACTCTTTCAAATTTATATATATATATATGTGTGTGTGTGTGTGTGTATCAAATTAAATATTTTCATGGATTGTTATTATAATAAAGAATAGATATGAGAAAATAATATCCATGTATATCAAAGGTTATTTCTATTTGCATTGATATTAGGTCTTCACTTCTATTATATTTATATATACATACTAACTAGATTCTTTTTCACAAGATATAAATTCAAACATGATTTTAAAAATGTGTATTAAGATTTTAAAACTAAATTAATAACATTCAGTATTTACATATCTTTTTAATATGTAATATCTCAATCATACAGTAAATTTTATTTTTTTATATTTTATAAAAAAAATACCCACAATAATGCTATGCTTCCTTTCCCGAATGCAAGTAAAATTCACCACTAAGTGAATTCAAATGTTTTCAACTCATGAATGCATATAACTACAAATTCACATGTTATTACATTTAGACAGGTGAACCAAAATTTATGACTAATTATTTTTTCACAGTAGTAAGTGAAATTCACCAATATATGAATTCAAATTTTTTTAGTCATGAATATTTATAATTACAAACCCACATGATATTACCATTAGACAATTGGGCCAAAAGTTAATTAATGTAACATTATTTTATTGACACAGTTGTATTTTATTAATTATAGTGCTATATTTAGTAATATAATTATTTAATATTTATATAAAAAAGTCATAAAGAAATTTTAAAAAGTAGTGTTATATTAAAAAATTTGAATTTTTGAAAAGATATGAAGAATATCATAGTATTTTTAAAATTTTATTACTTTACCATAAGTCATATTACTTTTAAAGAACAAATGTATTATAGCAATTTTTGTTCCATCTATCTTCTTTACATTTAATTCATCTTTACAATTTTAATCTTCCTTTGTAAACAGCTCTAAATGTAGAAGTAAAATTATTAATCAGTTTACAGTCTCTCATTATTTTCAACACTTGAGTGTTCAATGCAATGTCTTTTTTGAGAGGTTTGATATCAAAGAAGTAACAATGTTGGATCAGCTAACAGTTGGTTAACAACTCTACATTTTTCATTATCATGGCAAACTTACAGCAAGAATTAAAGACAAGCAGTAATATTAAACATATCTAATGATGAAACAAAGTCATAGTTTGGTGCAAAATAAAGACTTTATAGAGTTAGTTAGTAAGGGCACCAATCTTTTTAAATATTGCATCAAAAAGTAGATGTTCAGTATTAATGAAAATAATTAGAAACATCAAAGTATAATACCTTGATTTAAAATAAAAAATGTACTGTGAAAGCTTGTTCTTTTTGAAAAACAAAACTGATTCTGTTAGATGTGTTGATTTATCAAAATTAATTAACAAAAAAAAAGAAAATGATGAAGATGCAGAAATCAGAAAACACAAAATGAAAAATAAGTGCAAAAATAAAAATAAAAATAATAATTCATTAATTGAAAAAGTCATTAATTCTTTAAGCTTGTGATTTAGCATAAAAATAAATGAAAGGTTTGAATCTGAAATAGTGTTCAAATAAACATCCAGATTTAATATAACTAGATTAAACAAACAAAGCAGTAAGTACTATATTTTTTAAAATAAAAAATAGCTCTACATCAGAATTAGATAATTTAATGACCATTGATAACAATGATATATGCTTTAATGATATTTCAGAAGTGAAACTAAACACTTTCTGTTTTTTGTATGAATCTGGCTTCTCTAGCTGAAAGCATGCCCAGCTACTATTAATAAATAAAGATACAATATAAGCCTTTTCCATAGCAGATTAAAAATATTTTCAGCAACTAATTACAAACAAGATAAGAAAAAGGATAACAACTTCAAATATTACACTTATTAAACTAAACATACAAAACAGGCAAAACTCTCTATACAGTAGTGCCACCCTGTGCCAACCAGAGTAATCAATGGATTCTAGAAGGTTTGTGCATAAAACACAGGGTGGCACTACTGTATGGAGAGTTTAGCCTGTTTAATAACAATTATGTGCTAGCATAAGAGATGGTGATCATGTGAAGTTTAGTGGTTAAACTAAACATATATTGAAAAAAATTTACAACATGAAATATTATTCACATCCTCAATTCTTGTCATTATAATGCAATTTAATGAATGTAGACATATGCGAGATAAACCTGACTTATCTGAATATCTTTTACTCCTGAACAAGCACCACTTAATAGATGCAGTCAGAAATAGCTTAACATTTCCAGCTGAAAATTTTATTGTCATAAAATATTTTAATAAAACCCAATAGTATATGATGCAAAAATAAATAAAAAAATATAAAACAAAAAAAAAAAAAACATGTTTTGTTTGATATAAAAAAGTAAAAAAATAGCATTACTGCTCTGAAATTTTAAAAATCCCAGAATTGGAATTAATCTGAGGAAGTTGTAATCCAAATAGATGACAGATGGTGAGCTGGGCCCACTGATGAGTGCTAGTTTAGCATGAAATGAATTTTGGGGTCATTTGTCTTTCATTGTATCTTTATTTAAATGATTTTAAAAGAAAGTGCCAAAGTATGGAGTTTATTTAATATATTTATAAAGATATTACACAAGAAAAAGAGAAATGTAAATAACTTCATGTGTGTTTGTGTTTAATTAAAAAAAAATCAGATAGATATATTAATCTTTAAATCAAACTGAGAGGGTGCAAACCTCTCAAACGTTTAGCCAATCAGATTGCAAATACTGTGACAAAGAATTTAACAAGAAAAGAGTGGTTCCACTCTCTTCTTTACTTGTCTGTCTATATATCCAAGCCAGTCCAAAGTACTTAGATCTGCAAGTGTGAATCTTAAATATCTTCACACTTAAATCACTGAGTTCTAATTATAAACATACAGCATGAAATCTTTCGATTTACTACGCAGTAGTTTTTAGATGTTATAACTTGCAGCAATATATGTAAATAATATTTATTTCTACAAACGCAGATGGTATTGAAATCAAACTGAGAGAGTGCAAACCTCTCAAGCGTTTAGCCAATCAGATCGCAAATACTGTGACAAAGAATTTAACAAGAAAAGAGTGGTTCCACTCTCTTCTTTACTTGTCTGTCTATATATCCAAGCCAGTCCAAAGTACTTAGATCTGCAAGCGTGAATCTTAAATATCTTCACACTTAACTCACTGAGTTCTAATTATAAACATACAGCATGAAATCTTTCGATTTACTACGCAGTAGTTTTTAGATGTTATAACTTGCAGCAATATATGTAAATAATATTTATTTCTACAAACGCAGATGGTATTGAAATCAAACTGAGAGAGTGCAAACCTCTCAAGCGATCTGATTGGCTAAACGCTCGAGAGGTTTGCACTCTCTCAGTTTGATTTCAATACCGTCTGCATTTGTAAAAATAAATATTATTAATCTTTAACTGAAGTTTAAAGTTTATATCTGTGCTAGAAATAATCTCTAGTTTAGCAAATGATTATATTTATCCAAAATGGATGGTGTCAGTATTATAGATGGAATACATTTGACTCTTGTAAAACAAAATGTAACAATTTCAAATATAGTTAGAAAAATATGCTAATATAATTAAAGTAGAAAAGTAATACATGAATGCCACTGAGTATTTGGCTGAAAATGTCATGATGATATTTTGGTTGCAGTTATATATTGGACTATTTTCATCATTTAATATTAATAAAAGTTTTGAGAAAAGGTTGAACCTTGTTTAAACATTTTAGACCCATTCAACTGTTAGTAATAGCACAACACACTGGTTCAAGTATTATGCTAATATAGTCATTGGTCCTATTAATGACATATGAAGAAGAAAGAAAAATACTATCAAAATAACAGCTGAATGTATTTGAACAATTCGAATAAAGTTTGAATTCTTCTGTCTAATATTGAGTTTTGATTCTCAACTAATTCTTAAAGGATATTGGTTACATAAAATGAGTAGAATTAAAAATCAAATGTTATACAAAATTTCATGTGAATGAATGTGGAATGTCATTTTTTCTCCTTTACAATATATTAAAGATTAACATTTGCTTCTAGAAGAAAACAGTTTCAAACTCTTGACACTTCTTACTTACATTATAATGCTTAAATATGATTAAAGTACCACCATATTATTTTCCTTAAAACAAATTAATATTTTAAAATTTGTATATATATTTATTAATTTTTAATCATAGGAAAGAATAAATGATTAGTTCATCATTCAGAGAATAATGTAGTTTGAGTATTAGATAAGACAGGGTACAACTGTTATCTAGGATACATTAGCTCTATACCAACACCTATGTGACTTTATATTTTTTTTATTTAGGGTATTACTCCCTATGGACATGTTTGTAAAACTCATTTAGTGTATCCTGCCAAACAATGGAATGGCAAATGCATGTTCCTAACTGTGATTCATATTGATACTCAATTTCTTTAACTACTGGAAGCGATTATTGTAATTTCATAACTCATTTGATGTAATACCTCATTATTGGGCCAGCCATTTGAAATGCCCACAAAAGTGTGAACATTGACTTATAATTCCATTTTTACATTTTTCTGTATTTCTTTTAAACTATCCTTGTAAACAATAGAACGCCATATGCAAATTTCTTATTGTATTTCATATTTATACCCAATCTTTCTTTTAAATCATTATGACCAAATATTGTGGTTTTTGTAACTTTCTTGATGTACACCTCAATCATTAGGCTGGTTGCATTTTATTTGTAAATCTCTCTTTGTACATTCTACAGAATTGTTATTAGTGTTTACCACAAAATGATGGAACATCAAATGCAAGCTCCTAACTATATTTAAATTTTATTGCATCCCCTGTATTGTACCTTTTCTATGAATTAAGTTTATTTTTTTGAAATGGAACTCTCTACCACTGCAATAAACATTGCAGGGTATTCTTAAGCATATAAATTATATATAAAATAATTTTTACTTTAAATAGCTAATTTATTTGGCCTCAATTTTTTTTTAATTCTTTGGAAAATGCGTTTTGATAATTATCCTATACTATATATCAAAACAGTATATATAATAGACATTCTGCATAATAAAATGGTTTATATATTTTCATATTTTTCTCCAATACAAGTATTTTTAAAATTAGCAAACAACTTAAGAATTTAATTTATAGAAAAACATTCATTGTTAGAATACTTCATTATAAATATTAGATGCCCAGCTCATATAAAAAGGATTATAAATTCTACGATAACAACATCGAAAAATAACTAAGTAAGTAATTAAGATATAAACCTTTTGTCAATAATTTTCTCCTTTGAGTGTTTTAGTGAAACAGTAGAGGGGTAGACTTTGGGACTCAAGGTTCATGAATCATGGTTCCATCTGTCACTTAAACTTCTTATGAAATACTTAGCAATATACTATTGATTTTTTTATTTATAATTTCTTCATCAATTTCTTCTTTTTTTCTGACTGAAAACTATGGGTTAATCTTTATTTCGATCTTATATATATTAATAAAATGTTCATATAACCCTCCCAAAAGTTAATTTTTCAGCAACGCCCTCTGCGAGTAAATATAAAATCTGAACTTTATATTTATTCACAAAGGGTATTTCTGAAAAAACATAAAGTTTGGGAGGATGACATGGACATTTTGTATTTGAATTTTGAGTTAGCGATATGCACTGGAATATTTTCATATTCATATACGTTAGGCATTTTTGTTGCAAATATGTTTTTAAATAGTTACTGTTATTTTTTGATGTTTTGACTTATTTATGCATAGTCATCTCCTGAATAAGTTTTTATATATGAGTAAATTTTAGACTTGTGTCAGTATTCTGAGATGTTTAACAAAATTTAAATGTTTATGTACATGATAATGCTAAGTTGCATTAAAAATATATGTTCAATATATTGTATGTTAGATAGCAATTAATGATATTCAATGTTAAATTTATTTTAGAAAATGCTCTATGCTTTGAAAATATTTTCAACCCAACTATAGCCTATTCAATTTAGCATTTATAGTAAATACTAATTCACCTGAGATTTAAATTAAGACTATAATTGTCCTTATCTTGCATAGTGGGGTGATACTTAATAAATTTTAAAATAACTAAAAAAAGTATGACTATATATTTTAAAAATAAAATAGATAAGAATATATTAATTTAAACAAACTTTGATAACTTCTTAAGAAAATATTTGGGAGATGCCTTATTATTTAACATACCTGATAAGGCCAATTTGTTATTGAAACAAATGTATGAGAAATCAGTAATTTTTAAGTCATATTCATGGTTCGACTACTGAAGGCATTCAAATCAGCAAAAAAATAATGTTCTTAACAAACTAACCATGAAGATGATGTGAAAGTATTAAAAATGTACTTGATGCAATAAATTTTACTAACCCCGACTTAATATTTCTTTTACATTAATATATTGAAATAGAGCTTCTCCCTTCCAATAGTTAATTCAAATGTAAAAGTTTATCTTAGCTAAGCACCTGATTAAGTTCAGTTTTAGGTTGTGCTTTTTAATTAGATGTGGTATTACATACATATATATATATATATATTATTTTCAGAATATTCCGTGTGGTAAAATAGCTAAATAGCTGATATTTTGGTGCAATAACAAGTACCTTTTTAAAGCATTCTCTTTCTCAAATCATACGAATGTGTGTGAGATTTGCTAAGAGAAGCTATAGAGTTTTTTAAAATACCAAGAGTGTAAATAAAATGTGTGAATTAAAGAAGATTAACAACATTTGGAAGAAGCTATTGGAGGACAAATTAAAATTTAAAACTTCTTAACCAATAGAATGTAAGTATGAGGAGAAACAAAATGATAAAAACAATTTTAAATCTCACATGCATTCATATGATTTGAGAAAGAGAATGCTTTGAAAAAGGTACTTATTATTGTACCAAAACATCAGCTATTTAGCTATTTTACCACACAAAATATCCCCAAAATAATAATAATATGAAATCATCATTTATCCATGAAAATATTAGAATTAATATATTGTACCAGTCCATACTCCCTGCAGAATTCTTTTCCTAATCTTGCACTGAGCATGAAGTGACCAAGATTCAACAGGTAAAGAAATGAATATCAATCTAGCCGATTGTCTGTACTCATGTATATTGGTACTTCCAGCTAAATTGATAGAAAGAGTGGATTGACAGGACTCTTCCAGTTAAAAATACCCTTTAGTTGATATCTTATTTGAATGCCCAAATATTTAGAACAATGGCAAGTACACACCTTTGAAAAATCTATTTACAAAATAGACTTTTGCGTGCCACTTCTAGAAAAGAATCAAAAAAATGAATTTTTCACCCTCCTAGAAGAATGTGCAATACCATATGTTCAGCGGAGCATAGGAATAAGATTTAACACCCCAGTAGAGTGATATCCCTTAGTGGCTAGCTCAGTCACTCTACAATCTAGGGTCTTCAAATGGGTAAGTTAAATGATTATTACCGGTATGTGGTTGATAAGGAAAGAATACATTTTGATCAATATAAATAATAATATGAAAATGAAAAAACAAGTTTAATATTATGATTAAATATTTATTTAATCCCAAATACCCACCACCATTTCATACTAATGATGATATCATAACAAAATACTAAATAATTAATTATCCCAAACCATATATATTCGAGGCATTGAAATAGATAAAATACAATTTTAAATAAGAAAAATAATAAATCCCTAAAGCTATTTATAATGTTTATAAGTAATGGAAGTGGTCTGAGCTCCTTTTACCCAATAGAAATAAATTTTACTTTGTGTGATTTGATATACAGATATGAGATTTTCCATCATACAGGCATGTGCTTTTACTCAGTGCTTTAAAACCCTTTTTATTGATAGCAAATAAAAAAAAAAGACAACTATGCATACGTATATTTGCAATATGAAATATTTCACTAATTTCATACTTTTCAACAAGTCAACAAGGTTGCATTGGCTCAGATACTATATCGTACTCACCATAAGGTACTGTATCTATTTCTCTCTTGCTATAGATAAATTCCTGTACATGTATATATGCGCAGCACAATTATACACTTACTATTACTTTAAATATAAAGTTATTAGAGTACTTGTTTACAGGGAATCTATAATAGATCAATCCCTTCTTGCACGCATCATAAGGTGCAGTAGTGACAAAAAAAAAAAAACTTAAAAAGGATATATGGTTAAATACATTTTTTAGATATTCAGCATGAGATATCGTATTTACCGAATATTATAAGCGTATGTACGCATATACATACATGTATATCCATATATGACGAATTCCAGGAGTAACAACAAGAGGAAAATGAATATCAACAAAAAAAAAAAGAATCTCATTGCAATCTTTGTTGAAAATACTAGAATTTGAAATAGAAAAATTGACTCAAAGGATTTCAGTAAGAGCTTTATCATTTATGTCCATAATAACCGCAAATTCATATACATATGCAAAAGACTCTCTCTCTTTTTTAAATGATTGATAATAATAACAAAAAATAATATATCTAATTGGAAATATCAAAGTTAATTATTTCAATATTAATAAATATCTTAAAATAAACTTATATCTGCGTCTTCATTCTTCTCCTCTGGACTCTTGAGTGGGCTTCAAGTTAACTGGCTGTGTGGTGAAGATTTCATCCATTTAGCGAGGCGGCATTTGTCATCATCATGGGTGGCTGGAATTGGCATGGTCACATCATGGTGGCTTGGGACAGAGAAAGGGCAGTGCACTGGCTAGTTGTCTACCCCACGATCATTTTGCTGGAATCTCTAGTATATTGCTTCATATCTTCTTTTTTTATATATCTAATAATAATTAGGATTATTAATAAATTTTCATAAGCTATCTCCAATGGTTACTCGAATCCACAAAGACAAGAGTTCTTAAAAGAACTGTATAATGGATTTGTTCTTAAGAATGTCACTAATAGTCCTATTCGTAAATGAATCTCTAAGTAGCTGGTTGCTTGGAGAATTCTGGAGCCACAAAAAAGAATGACTTGCCCAGAATGGCTGCCAAAGAAAGAATGAATCCCACAGCACTATCAATCCCACTAATAAGAACCAATTCAGATATCCCTCTGAGAAGAATGAATCAGCCAATCCTTTTAATTTAGCTTATCACTTAGATTGCAAACATTCCTTTATATTTTTCCGATTAAATTCTACATTTTAAGTTTGACATCCATCTTGAATAACCCAGACCACTTGCTTACAAAATCAATTCAAAAAAAATTTTTTTAAAGAGATAACAGTTTAATTATAGCATTATCAAACCTTTTGCTTTTGATCAGATTTTTGCAAAAGCAATTAACATTACTTGCTTATGGAATAAAATTACAATCTTTAGAAAAGTAATTAAAAAAAATATACAAGTATGTTGGAAAAAAAAAAGCAATTACATATAATGACATATCATAAAAAATAACAAAAAGGAAAAGCAAAAATAAAAAAATACATGAGTTTATTATACATGTACAATATTTAAATTTGTGTGTGTGGGTATTCTACTGCTCAGACTGAACCTCCATTATTAATCTAGCACATTTTTATATTTGTTGTGCTTAATACAGACTTTGTGCAAGGCCATTTAATAATGCCTGGAACAATATATATGCACACATTAACATATATGTTTATAATGATGGCTCAGTTTATTTAAATGTAAAAAAAATTGGAAATATGTACTTTGTAGTCAAATTTATTATTTTGTAAAAGTTTTTTTTAATATATTTTAGGAACAATGCTTAAAGTTAAAGCTCCTTATTAATCAGTTCATTGTATTAATTAAAATTTTAACAAAATCATTTTTTTACTTCGTTAAATATTGTTCCCAGTTTATATTTGTTATCTGTAAAATTTCACTTTCATGTAATTATAAATTTGATGAATTCTTTAATTAAAAATTGTTGGCTTATCTGGGTTTCAAAAATGTGATCATTGGCTTGCCAATTAGTAGAACTTCCGAAAATTCTTGAGTGGGCTAAACAATGTATTTTAGTTTATAAAAAGTACAACTGAAAAAATATATTTTATTCTGCTTACTTATTCCTGATTACTCATTCTTCTGATTTACACATACTCATTCTTCTGCTTTTCTATTCAGCACTCTGCATTTTGTTCTAGTAACTTCAATAATGATTTCACTGCATTTTATCTATGAATGGCTAGATGATGAACTCAGAACTATTACCAATGATCTTGTTTAATATTGTGTTTCTAAAGCATCAGAAATGAACTCCACTCTCCACCATGAACATATAGCCATCATATATTAATTTGGCTTGCTAACTGATTAAACACCAGCCAGTTATTACAATATTGGGCCATTGAAACAATACATTTCTACTTGCTGAGAAAGCATCTCCATTATACTCCAATACTTTACCTATGAAACAAAAAAGATACAAGAACTAACATTGGCCTGTCAGTGTGCATATGCATATATAATCAATCTTTCATGAAGACTGAAGAAAAAAAAGTTTTCACATGAACTATTATTAAGATCTTACCAGTAAGCCAGTACCATAAGACTGTATTTTTTATGTCTACTTTTATCTTTTTTATATCTTTCATGTTTTATCTTTTTTTTTAATATTAGTAATGTTTCTATTTAAAATCCAATTGTAATTGTCAGTTGATAAGTTAATTAATAAACAAATTATTTTTATAATTTTTGTTTTTTTCTTCCCCTTTTAAAGTTTTAAAAGAAAATTATTTGAAAGAATTTAAACAAGTTTTTTTTTCCCCTCCCCTTCCACACTATTGACAATCTTTAATAAAAATGTTAAAGAAAGCAATACTAAAGTTTAAGAATCTGCATTGATTGTTTTTTGTTAGAATCTAATTTTTTATAAATAATAATGCCTTAGAACTTTTGAAATTGTTGATACATATTTGTACATGACATATATAAATGTATGTATATAGTTTTTTTGTATAAAGTGTTGAACTGTTTAAATTATTGACAGTTTTTTTTTAATTTTGCCATATGTGTCTGAAAGTAAAGAAAGGAATATGATTGTGGGTGCATTCATGTATAAAATGATCCATGGATACCACATGAAGTTTTATTTAGATGTTTTGCCTTTGAATTATTATTGTGATTACTACTGTATATATATACATAGATTTAGATATTTTACTCTGCAGTGGGTACAGTAATCTTCATACCCATAATCACTATATAAGTTCTTATTATGTATAAATACCATGATTTGTTTACAGCTTCAAATTTTGTGGTTGTTGATTTCATGAATAGGATCTAGTGTAACACATAGAAGCTTTAGTAATAATAGTCAGCATGTGTGGGTGGTACACTAATTAAGCATATTGATTTTGATTATGGGTTAATCTTCTAGCAAATATATATGTGCACACATTTGACAGTTGTCAAGTGTCTATAACATTGAATTGTTATTAAAGGGACTAAAATTAACATTGAGAGTAAGTACTATATAAACAGGTAAAACTCTCCATACTGTAGTGCTCCCCAGTGCAAGCCAGGGTAATCAATGAATGCAAGAAGATTTGTGCATAAAATTGCTATCTAGTGCCTATTCATCTAATATCCCCAGACTAGTTTCTAGCTCGTGATTTTCATCAGTGAGGAGCCTTGGATCTGAGAGCACTGCACCTAGATCTTAGTTTAAACAAAAGGTGGCTGCTGGAGAGTTGCATCAGATCCTAAGATCTAGGTGCAGTGTTCTCAGATCAAAGGCTCATCACTGATGAAAGCCAAACTAGTCTGGGGATAGTGGATGAATAGACACTGGATAGGAACTTTATGCATAAACCTTCTTGCATCCATTGATTACTCTGGCTTTCACTAAGTGGCACTACTGCATGGAGAGGTTTGCCTGTTTTAACAGCTTGAGCAAGCATAAGAAATGGTGATCATGTGATGTTTAGTGGATTAATAAATATTATATAAACTATCAGCTGTCAAATGCATTGCACATTTATTTTAAAAGGGTTAATAATCATTCAAATTATCTATTTAATGTAATCCTAATGTTAAACTTTACCATTAATGTATGCTTGTTATTTAATTGTTAATAAATATGGTTGTTAATTGATATATATATAATGGGACATCCATAGTAAGTACTTATAATTAATATCCTGTTCAGAAAATTACAAATATCCTAGGCTCATACCCTCTGATAGAGGGTAGCAGGTGCAGGCTTCCTAGTCTAATATATATGTATATCTAAGAAAATACAATTATTTGTCTACATATCTTTTTAATATTTATTGAAATATTAAAACAGCTGTGTAAATAAATAATTGTATTTTGTCTTTTATTTTAGTTTACACATTTTTTATTATTGATTAATAATGTATATTGATATGATCTCAATTGGTCTCTAAGTAGCTGGTAGGTTTGATTAATAGAAACATGTCTTGCAAAAGATTGGATATTTGATTAAATATTGCTGTATCTAAGATCATATTTTTTATTAATTTCTATAGAGAGGGTAAGTAAATAATGTTAATAAGTTATATATCTTCCAATGCGTAACAATGTGGTTAAGATCTGTAGAGGTCCCTACCTTTATATTTTCAAGTGCACATGCTTTAGGTTTATTGCCTTAGTAAATATTAATTAGTATTTATATATTTAAAATGTTTATAAAGACAAGATTATTTTAAAACGAGTTGAAATATAAGCTCTGTCTTGTCACTTAACATTGATCCAATGCAATAAATGTTTTTTGCTAAGCTATTACTAATATTAAATTATTTAAATAACAACTAAATTGTTATGCTGGATGTGATATTGACTAGTCTTCCAAGCAACTGCTGATAATAGTTTTGATGTATAAAAACATGTGCCCTGTAAGAAAATAGTTGATTTTTCATCAAAAGTTGCTGTATATAAGGCCATACATTTTATAAATTCTAAAAAGGCATAAATAGTAATATTAATGAAGTACATATATATATATTCAAGTTTTATATATATAAATAAAATAAAATGTCTATTATAAAATAATTATTTAATGACATTGTAATAAAAATAATGAATTTGAACGATGATAATATATTTTATAAATAACTATAATAAAGCACAAATGTACTTACAGTTAATTTCTTAACAGTTTGAATTAAAATAGTTTTCAGTTTGTCAAAGGATAAAAAAATAACTGAAAGTACTTTTGTAGTTTACTATAATTATTTATAAAGAATATTAAATTATCACTATTATAATTTATTCATTATAACCAGGTGTGAACTATTAATCTAGTGTTACATAATATTAATCACTGGTAAAAATTGATATATTTAAAACAGGTTGAGATTAATGATTGTTATTGATATTGGGATTGTTTAAGTGTTGATTGATTTATAAAAAATTATATATATATATATACATGTTGTGGCTGCAGAAAGGAGTTTTGCTATTAACTGAAAGGAGACCCTTTGATTCCTCTTGGAGGCCTTAAAGGAACCGAGCAGGGCAAATTCCTAATGTCCACTCCATACGTTCTTGTCGTTGCAGCTGTTATTACTATGTGATTATTCATATAGTATACGAACATGGATGGGCTGCTCACCAACACGCATTAGCCAGCATGGTGAGTTTATTGGCTTTTTACCTCTGAGTTTAAGATCAAGAAACACCATGGTCTTTCTTCTCAGTGCCTGATAAGGCAGAATGAATGTTTGTGTAAATGATAAATATTTTCCCAATACATATATACAATTATGACAGACAAAAATAAAGCATGGCCCTTATTCCCAGGAGGCTGTAAAGTCACCAACCAAGGCAGCGGTTGGTGGCCGAAGGTGGAGGGTGCTAAGAATCCCCTGATGGTGGACCCAGGCTGCCATTTGATGACGACTTTTTATTTAGGTACTTACAACTGCAGATCACTTTCAAGTGAAAGAAGATTGCAAGAATTAGAAGAAGAACTCTCTTATATTAAATGGGACATTATTGGACTTTGTGAAGTTAGAAGAAAAGGTGAAGAGACAATTGATTTAAAAAGTGGACATATACTCTATTATAAAGGCACAAATATTGGAAATACAAGTGGAGTAGGATTCATTATAAATAAAAAGTGGAAGAACAATATTGTGGAGATTGATGGTGTATCGGACAGAGTGGCAAGATTAGTTATACAACTTAATAGCAGATACCAAATGCAGATAATTCAGGTTTATGCCCCAACAAGTTCTCATAGTGATGAAGTAGTAGAAGATTTTTATATGGATGTACAAAAGGTTTTTGATCAGAGTAAACACCATTTTAAAATTGTTATGGGAGACTTTAATGCTAGAATTGGTAAAAAAATGAAGGATGAAAATGCTGTGGGCAATTTTGGTTATGGTAATAGAAATGAGAGAGGACATAGACTTGTGGAGTTTGCAGAAAAAGAAAAACTTTATATTATGAATTCTTTTTTTGAGAAAAATGTTAAAAGAAAATGGACATGGAAGCATCCAAATGAAGGTACAGCAGAATTGGATTATATTTTGACTAACAGGAAATACATATTTCAAGATTGTAATGTTCTTAATAAATTTAACACAGGAAGTGATCATCGATTAGTAAAGTGTAAGAAACGTGTTAATGTAAAACTAGAGAGACAAAAATTATTAAGAAAAACAATATTTACAGTTGAAATTCCTAATCTTCAGAAACATTCTAATGAATTTAAATTAGAACTTACAAATCGGTTTCAAGTATTAGTAGATTTTGAACATGATTCAGATTTGAATGAAATTAATATGAAAATAACTGATACACTTTTGAAAACTGTAACAAAGATAGCTGGTAGAAAAAAACAGCAATTGACCAATAAAATTTCTACTGATACTAGAGAATTTATGAAGAAAAGAAGAAATATAAAGATATACAAAAATGATGTATTAAAAAGAATTGAATATCTCAAATTTTGTAAAATGGTACGGAAAAGAGTTGAAAATGATATAAGAAAGTATAACTGTGAAATAGCAAGGAAAGCTGTAGAAGAAAATAAAAGTCTTAAGAAGTAAAACAACATTTTGGTATTGGTAGGAAATTTATATCTGCAATAAGAAAAAAAGATGGAATTATTACTAAAAGAAGAGATGACATCATGAAATTGGTAGAAGATTTTTATCAAGAATTATATAGGAATAAAGAACAAGTACCTCCTATATCTATTACATCTTCCAAATTGCCCAGAATTTTAAATGAAGAAGTGAGACATACAATTAAATGTATGAAGAAAGAAAAGGCTCCAGGTAATGATGGAATTATAATTGATATATTAAAAGAAGCAGGTGAAGAAATAGAAAATTTTTTAGCAAAGTTATATACCAAATGTCTAAATGATAAAGATGTACCGGATGATTGGAAGAATGCAGTAATAATATTAATATTTAAAAAAGGTGATAAAGAAGATATTAGAAATTATAGACCTATCAGCCTTTTATCAGTTTTATATAAAGTTTTTACCAAGATAATTACTACTTATCTACAGAGAACATTGGATTTCCAACAACCAAGAGAACAAGCTGGATTTAAAAGTGGTTTTAGTACAGTAGATCATATCCAGGTATTGAGAGAAGTTATAGAAAGGACAAATGAATATGAGTTGTCATTATGCTTAGGATTTGTAGATTATGAAAAGGCATTTGATTCTATAAACATTTATTCAGTGATTAAAGCATTATATCATCAAGGTATAGATCCAGGATATTGTCATATTTTAAAGAATATTTATAAAAATGCAACAGCAACAATTAGATTACATAATGACACTGGGAAAGTCAACATTGAGAAAGATGTAAGACAAGGTGACTCCATATCTCCAAAACTTTTTACAGCAGTGCTGCATGAAGTATTTTGTGGATTAAAATGGGAAACTAAAGGAGTGAAAGTAAATGGTGATTATTTAAGTCATTTAGATTTCGAAGATGATGTAGTTGTTTTTGCAAATAATGCTTCAGATCTCCAGGAAATGTTGCAGGAATTATCAGATGAAAGTAGGAAAATAGGACTAAAGATTAATGTTAAAAAGACTAAAGTAATGTTTAATCGATTTGCTCAAAATATGAAAATAAAGAGACATTATGATGAATTAGAAGAAATTAACAGTTACAAATACCTTGGTCAGATTATTAATACAGATGGAAACATAATGGAGGAAATTAATCATAGAATTAAACTTGGTTGGAGTGCTTTTGGTAGAAATAACTTGATACTAAAAGGAAATATGCCTATGTGTTTGAAAAGGAAGGTTTTTAACAAATGTGTTTTACCAGTTCTTAGTTATGGATCTGAGACTTGGACACTTAATAGAAGAGCAATTCAGAGACTTCAGACCACTCAAAGAAGTATGGAGAAATGTATGTTGGGAGTAACAAGAAGAGATCGTAAACGCACTGTATGGGTAAGAGAACAAACAGGTGTTACTGACCTCATTGAAAAAATTAAAAGATTGAAGTGAAGTTGGGCTGGACATATTATTAGAAGAGATGATAATAGATGGACAATTGAAATTTTAAACTGGATTCCAAGAGATTGTAAAAGACCCAGAAAGAGACCACATGTGAGATGGATGGATGAAATAAGAAAGTGTGCAGGGGTGATGTGGAGAAGAGAAGCTAAAGATCGGAGAAGATGGATTAAACTTGGAGAGACCTTCATCCTGCAGTGGATTGATAATGGTTGATAATGATGATGATGATGACATGTTGTGCCAGACACACCAGACACACACTCCATCCCTTAGAATATTGGTCACTTGAGGTTAACCAGACCACTTATAAGCTTAGAAAATTTATTTGGGTGACAATCATCCAATAACAATGATAATCATTGCTCCTGATACCAACTTAGGTTAGGATATAAAACTATTGATTATTAAATAATTGATAGACATATAACAACAAAACTAACAGCAAACAAATTTAAATAATCAAAATAATACTTTTTAATTATTAGGTTTATTATAAAATATAAAAGAATCTCACACCAAAATAACACAAAACAATATAAAGTCTTACTTCTTCATTCATGGTTACACACTAGATATGATCCAGTTGTTTCATACTGATATTTATCTATATTAAATCCTAGCTAAAATAAACACTATCAGAGTTTTATAAACATTGGTTATGAAATGATTATTACATTGCATATGCTTTAAACTAAACTTCCTTATTATCATTACTAACTCATGGAGATCCATATCATATGCAAAGATACATTGTGGTATGATCAAATGCAGGCGATGCAAAAGAAATAGGGCTTATAATGGGTCATTTTATTGTACCCAACACTGATAATATAGCCTAAGGTACAGTATGGTGTGATCAAACCCAAGCCACAAAAGAGATACAGTGGACTCATAATGGGCCATTCTATTGCACTCAACACCCATCCCTATATGCATTTTATCAATATATAGGCAATGATATCTCACAGAAGTTCTGACTTTTATGCTTCAATACTTATCGTATACATATTTGCAGGGTTCAAACTCAGACTTTCACACAACTCACCACTCTCAGTACCATCTCATATTGCTGACCCTGTGCCAGCAATATGAGATGGCACTGAGAGTGGTGGGTTGTGTGAAAGTCTGAGTTCGAACCCTGCATATATTACATATGTAAATGCAGGTTTAAGCCTGTACAATGTATTAATGTATACATATTTGTAAAACATTATTTAGGAATAAATCTACTAGGAAATTATTAATTTATCAATTTCTCATTTTATTTTATTAAAGAAGAATTAGACTTGCAGTCATTACTAATTGCAACAAATTATGCAACTGATTTAATTCAAAATGTAAATTTATACTTAAAATTCTTTTGTCATTCAACAGTATAAAATTTTAAAAGTTAATTAAGGTCTGTTGATTATATAACT
Source organism: Epiperipatus broadwayi (assembly GCA_028023455.1). Lineage (NCBI taxonomy): Eukaryota > Metazoa > Onychophora > Udeonychophora > Euonychophora > Peripatidae > Epiperipatus > Epiperipatus broadwayi. The sequence goes on along the minus strand of JAQFVV010012435.1, from coordinate 3,452,769 downwards.
CTAAAATCTTTCATAACTAAAAAAAAAAAAAAAATAACTGATCCATAAAGAACACACATACAAAATATCTTATACTAACAATAAATTATTAATATTTGAAAATTCTAATATTTAAATCTAATAGTAATTATTTTATATGCAGAATACATGTTTATATAGGTAAAAAATTGGATAAGGCTTGGTTTATGAACGTTATTATTACTGTTAAAGTGAATCTTTATGTCACTTTGCTTTCTGAAAATTCTTTGAATGCTAAGTATGGTGTTTCTTTATCTCAGTTAGTTAAGAGAAAGAGAGATGCTTTGATATAGGTTGGCATTTGAGGAGGTCAGCTTTCTATTAATTAAGGGCATGCTAGGGATGAAGTTAGGTGCAGAGCATGAGTCCCATTTTGGTAAGATGCCTAGCATCTTAGGTTTCAGAGAATGACACTAGGACTGATTTGTATGTTTGATTTTATAAAGCTGAAAGCTACTTGCCATAAACTAATTGTGGAGTATTAGTAAAGTCTCCTAACTATGAAGGATTACTGGTAATAAGTACAGTTGTGTAGCAAAATGAAAAGTCCCATATCTTTAGTATTAGCAAGAGTGAATAATGCCCAGGAAAAAGCAAAGATCAGAATTTACTGGAATCTCTAATGACATAATAAATTTTGGGGAGCTTTTATAAAATTAGCATTGATTGTTCTCCCCTTGCACATTAAAATTTCTAGATTTACATTTTTAGATAAGCCAGGTTTGAATTAAAAAATGTTTGCCTTCCATCCTAATTAATTCAATGACATGATGTATCTAGACTATACTTAACTTTAGATTTTTTTATTGTCACAATAGATTAAAACATTTTAGAGATTAAGCTTTGTTGTACAATATTAAAAATAATCTTATACATAAGATAAAAAAAAAAAAATTACCAAGTTCATTTTCTTATAAAAAATATTACATTTCATTAGTAAATAAATATTTTACATGTTTGGGTGTGTGCATTTATATACATATGATCACATTTTTATAATATGTTTAATTCTAGCACGTGTGCGTGTGCGACACAATTGTTCCAAAAGCTATAAAGTATTAATATAAAATAGATAACTAAAACAAACAGCTGAGCGCTTTCAAAGGATCTTGCCTTCATAATCATAGCTTGATACTACATTTAATGATATGCAAATATGCTAATTCCATTTATTCGATAAAGAATAGCACGTGTCCTTCCTATTTATGGCATCTTTGTCTCGTGAGATGAAGAAGGCCTCTTTGATTTTTCATTTAAGGTCATGTTTAATATAAAAAATTACATATTTTTTTAAATTAATTGAAAAGTAGAATTTTAGCTAAACCCACCTATTTTTCTACACATACATCCGAATATAATAAAGCCTTTGAAACAATCTCCACCTAATTTATTACTTTTGTTCTCAGTTTTTAAATTTACTCATGTTGCTTACAACCATTATCATTTTATTTTTTAAGCTTTTCTTAATGTATTAGAAGTACATAGAATAGAAAATTAAATTCGATTATAAAATTCATATTTTACATTCAAAATTCTCCTTTTTTTAATTAATAATTACACTTTCATTAGAACTTGTAATCTATTGCGGGGACAAAATATCAAATATTAACACAAGTAATTAATGAAAAGCATTTTCATGTTAATAAATAAAGTGTTATTACAACATACTATATACATATTGGATGGCACAATATATATATATAAATGTAAACTAATCGAGTTACCAATTAAAAATATACTATATGTAAATGTTAAATTACAGTCAAGCGTCTAGCTGAGAGATCAGCGCAGTTGCCTTGCAAGCAAGCAGTTGCTTGCAGACGGTTGTCGCAGGTTCGCTTACCGACAGATGCTTTGACATATGAAAAAAAAAAGTTAAATTACACTAACAGAAGACAATAACAATATATATATATTAAACAGGAGTACTTTTGATTATGTAATAATTATTATCAATTGAAATAACATAAATCCAAGTAGCATAGATAAAAGAAAAAACAAACTTATATATAATATATATTATAAAAAAGTAAGTGTTTGTTAATAGTCAAAAAATATAACTTTACATTGGGCAAAAAAATTAATAAAATATAATTAATTTTGGAACTAAATCATTCTGATTATATACTTTTAATCTCGATCTTAACTCTGGTTGCACTCTTACTATTGCAGCAGACCACCCTTTAGGCAAAGAAGTATAATACCACAGGTAGATGAACACCAGCAGTATCTATAACCAGACTGAGTCTATACAAAGTATAACATATGATCACATTTCCAGGATATAAAACCTCTCAGCTTCTAGATTCAAGCCCCTGCCATCCAAAGCACTTTATTTGTTCTGAGGCTTAATCTCAGATGTCAGATAACCACAGGTTATATAGTCAGCATGCGCAGATGACAAGTATATAATCTAGTGCTTGATATATCCCCAAGCTATCTCCTTTTATCAATTGTGAGGGGAAATCTTTAACACACTCGCTCAATACTTACAATTAACTATAATTTAACTTATTAGTGATGCAGTTATAAAAGAGAGAAATGATCAGACAGTAATTAAGCAAAAAAATATTTTATTTACACATATTTGTAATATTAACGCATTATAATAAAATTTTAAATATATGCACATACATAGTTATAATACAATATGATAAGAATTTATGAAAGCACCATTTAAAGATTACTTTGGCCATAGTTATTAAAGTTCATTAAAGTCTTTCATGCGCATAACTGTTTCAAATCTTTAGAATGGGATAATATGGATTATATTTACCTAGGATTTTTCTTTTCGAATAAAATGTCACACATTCATGGATACTGTTTCTTGCTTGTTTTATGATTTGTCCATCATCAACTGGTTGGCCTTTGATTTCCATCGATGGTTTGGCTTTTTCCTGATCTACTTTTCAATGAAGAAAAGAAATTTTTCATAGTTCACAGATCATGATGTGGGCATGAATTCCAGGTGGAAAGCATCTGATGGTACTAAGGACTGGGATTGAAGGCTAGCCACACACTTCAGTTGTTGTTTAACACTGCATGCTACTAGATTGTTCTTCAGTGAATATAGGTAAATGAACCTGCATGCTGGAAGTGCTGATGGCTTTTCACCAAATTTCCTTCTTTAAAAGTTTTTATAAGACAGTAATGATGAATGATAAATTTTTCTGCATCTGGCAATAATAATGATAATGAATATAGACTATAATAATAATAATAATAATAATAATAATAATAATAATAATAATAATAATAATAATAATAATAATAATAATAATAATAATAATCTGAATAAATGAATCTCTCAGTCCATTTATATGCTTCTTCCTCATTTTTTTCTATTTATCATCTTTCAATCTGGTTTAATTAATTTTACATTTCCTTAATAAATTTTGCATTCTGTTTTAATCTAACTTTTTGCTGCGATTAATCTAATGTTTGATAAGATAATGTCCATAGCCTTTTCCTTTGTTTCTTTAATTAGCGCAATGGGATTTATTACTTCTTTTTCTTTTCTTTATCAGCCAAGTAATCTTTAATTGAATTGAAAATTAAAAAGTTTTTCCTTTCACAAATTATATTTTTAGTTGTTTCATTTTTACATTTTTGTTTTTATTATTATTTAAATTTATAAAATAAAAGAGCTAGTTTTAACTTTTTACTTAGAATTAATTTCCCTTTTTCCTACTCATTCCTGAAATATTAACACTCTCTTTTATTTTTTCTAAACAACAAGATGACACAATCCTACTTTTGCCAGTTTGCATTTAACAAAAAAAAAAAAACTCTTGAAAACATATAATTTATATTTCACTTTTATTAAAACTTAATCATTTCTTTTAAAATTAATTTGATCATTTATTAATAAATGATTTCACATGTAATTGCAGGATATATGTGTTCTTAAATACACATATTCATTAGCAGTACAATATATATATATATATTGTACCGTGTTCGAATATGTGCATTCAAAACACCGGTCTCTTAGGCAGAGAAGAACATACTCGGAGAGTATGTATGCCCAAACAATAGCTATAAAGTATATAACTAGAGTTACATTTCCAGGACATAGCTTCTTCTTGGCTGTTGAGTTCAACACCAAATCCAAAGCACTTTTTTGTTTATGTATAAACACGGGCGCCAGCTGTTTATTCTAAAAGAATACTAAAAGAATAGACAACGCACTTTGAACAGTGGCCACTAACTCAATGCCTAAATCCATGACTAGCTCAGCTGTTTGTAATCGCTAATAGATTATACTTCATTAGTGGTTAAAAGAATTGATAAAAGAATTGTAAAAGGAATTTATAAAAGAGATTGATAAAAGAATTGATAAAAAGAATTGACCGACAAATAAAGTTTAATTTTAAAGACAATTTATTAACTAACATTTATTTACTAAATTTAAACATTTTATAATTCTAATAAAAACACACGCATATTTTTAAATTAACATTTCTAAAATAGTTTAAATATTCTTGTATATTTTCATAACCGAACACTGGTATTTATCTAATTTAACCAATAATATTGATATAAGGATCACGCACATATTAATTCATGCACACACATAATAATAATAAAGTATTACATAGCATTTGAAATTTAAACACACATATCAATAGTTCATTTATGTATGATATCGAGTTCATATAATTAAACTCTTGGAGGATTCACACGAATTAATGAAATGCAATGGCTATTACAGTATAAACAAAAATAAGCAAATGTTTTACCTAGGATTTTGAATCTAGATTTAGCACTTTGTTTTCTTCTTGTTTGTTGTTTCTTCCAGTATGAATGGTTCCAGTATGAATGCTTCCAGCCGGCTGGAACGTTTTCTTGCTGAGTTTCCTGATTTTCACGATTATTACTATCGGAGACAAATAGATACTGACGGAGATTTTCTAAGATGTTAAGCTGACATTATTTCACGGGCAGATCTGCTGTTTTCTAGGACATCTGGGCTGGAGATAAATGTGCATTCCCAAGATCTTCTCAACACTGCATTTTGTTTGTTAACTGCTCAATTAATTTCTGAACTGCACTACTCAATTACTTTGTGAACTGATTGTCTCAACTGATTGTCCGATAAAATATTCAGTATTTATACCAATGAAGTGTTTTCTTTTCAATATCCTCTGGCAAATATCTGTTGTCGAAATTCTTTATCAATTAATCCTTTGATAAACGTGTTTTGGAAGATTTCTTAATTAGTAATAGCCATGCAGAGATGTTGTTTTATATTTTAATTAATAACCATTGCCATGTTTTTTAATAATAATCTTCTTTAACTTTCATTTATTTATAATAACATTTATTCTATTGTTGACAATCACACATATATACGCACATATATTAGTTTTGACATTATTTTTTCTTTAATTAAACTTGAATGAAAAGAGATTTGTATGTTTTAACTTTTTAAATTATATTTTTACGAATACTAATAAAAACTATTTATTTCCTTTTGTAAATCTTTAGTTTCATTTTTCAAATCAAGACTCCCCCTCCCCCCTTTTGATTAATTAATTGTAGCTTTTTTTATTTCAAAAACTAACGCTAGAAAACTATTTAATTCTTATTTTTTTCGAAAACAAGCTGCAATAAACTCTTCAACATTTAATTTTATGTTTTTCTTTTATGAAAGATTACTTTAATAATAATTTTAGATAAAAATTATATGTGCCTATATCAATATAGGTACAATATATATATATATTGAAACAGTATATATAATATATATTGAAACTGTTCTACCAAAACCCTTTATTTCATCCTGCTCCTTTTTTTTGTCACATGTATATAAATTATACATATATTTCTGAGAAGCATCTATAAAAGTTATAAATATAAATTTTAAATAAAAATTCTTTAATTATTTTGAGATTAATGTCTCTAGATGTGACTCAGATATATACATATATTAATGGAGCTTTTATATATATAAGCAAAAACAAATATTGTAAACAATTTTGTACTTTTTTTCCTTAATTATATTTTTAATACTTTGTAATTATTTTTCTTCATATAATTACACAAAAATTCAAGATGGAAGATGCAATCGTTGAACTGTCCAAGAATAATTAAAGGGGTGGGAACATTAGTTTGTTTCATGGTTTTAAAAGGAATTTTTAAATCAAAGTTAATGAAAGTAAAATTTAAAACAAAGCTAAATGATTTTAAGGTAGCTGTTAAACATTTTATCAAATCTATTTCCAATCTGGAAATTGATTGCAATTTATTTTTGCACAATTATCTTGTGATTGCATCTCCATAACAATAGAGAAAATATTTATGTAAATTAAAGATTCAATTAGAATTAAGAAGTTTAATTAAAACATTCTTTGAATAACTAAAAACTGGTATAAATAGGGCTGAAAATCTATTATGTGAGAGTTTGGTCAATTGCTGCTAAACCAACTTCACACCATTTTAGTTTTTAAAATGGTTTTTGGGTAAAGCAACCTAAGCTTCCTTTCCCTCTATCTTCAGCTGGACTCTTTGCCATGCAGAGATGTAACTCCTACCAATCAAAGAATGCCACCTTTTATAGAAGATTCGTCCATACTTCATCCCATAGAATCATGAGGTAACAATCATAGTCATTGTCATCGCATTACCTGAAGTCTAACTCCTAACTCTTTAAAATTGATGTTTTCTTTATGTTTAATCCTTTTTTTAAATTGCTAATTGGCGAGCATGTTAAATTAATAATTATTTTTATTGTGTCGATTCTCTTCAATCCAAATTAATGTTACTATAAATTTTTTTATCCAACTCATGTTTTTTATTATTTTAATAATTTAGTGCAGTTGTAATTAATTTTTGATGATATTTTCATATTTTTCACTAAATTTTAATTGTAAATGCCAATCAAACTCAGTCTTACAAACTTCTTCTACATCCTGCTGTTGAATAGAAAAAAAAGGGGGGAAGGAATTAATTAATGAGTTCTTGTTATGTATTTTTAAATAGCAAGATTGAGTTTCTCTTTTAAAATGAATATATGCTTTTTAAAAAATATATATATTATCTTAAAATTATATAAAATGTATAAATACTTTGCAATCTAGGGTGGATATTGGTGTCCATTAATTTTATTAATTTCTTTATTGATCATCATTGCCAAAAGGCTGGTAACCAAATACTATTTTGTTATTTGCACTTTTAAGTGTGTGAATTTTAGTTTTTTTTATATGTCAAACAAAATTGTATTGATTCAGGAAGGGGGGAGCAATGCATGCTTCATTAATTATAGTTTTAACTTCTGATTAATGACTCTATCTTACATGGGTCATTATTTTAACATATCATTACATATTTGTTAAACTACTTAAGGCATTATTTTAGTATTTAAATCCAATGATTTTATATTGTTATAATAGCATTGCTAGCATATGTCAAATTATTAATAAGCCACATAGGGCTTGATCTAATTTTCCTGTACCTCATTCCAGAAATTCACGGTTATCTTTGTTTGTCATTCTTTTCCTTAAAGTATATATTTATATACTGCTTTTATTTGCCCATATCTCATTCCAGGGATTTGAAATCTTCCATCTTTGTTATTATTTTCATTCATAACAAGGGTCTAAGTCTACTCCTTGAACATGCAGGTTAGTGTAGTTGAAGCTCTGTATGGCTCTGCCGTGATCTGGCCCATAGCAACTTCCTACCTACCTTTTTTTGGTACAACTTAGAAAGAAGCTGGCATACCACCTTAAAATTGGAGGATGAGACTTTCTTGGCCGAATCTGCTACACTTTCTCTCTGACATAATGCTATCACCGCAATTTCCTATGTTTCGTTTTTTAGCCTGTTTAGCAAAATAAACCACAATAATGTGTGATAATGAAACATTTTTCTTTTTGTAATATTTTTCGTTGGAGTTTTTGATCCAACTTTTCATGAAGCTGCCCTCCTTTTTATTGAAATAAGCCATTTCTCGTATTGGTAGAATTTAGCAATATTTGACCGTTAAATGTCGAAAATGTAAAATAAATAATGTTTTTAGTCTCCTTACTGATCAGAATGTATCATTATTTAAGTGTTATCAATAAATGCTATAAATTAAAATAAAGCTATGTATCCAATGCCATGAGCATTCTATTAAAGTCGTATAAACAGCAAAACTCTATTATCATATCTTTATATGTGTTTCTTAATGTATAAACATCCACCAAATGCCCAGATAAATCTGTTTTTCTAACCTTGAATAAAATCTTATTTCCAAATATACGTTCAGCACTGTAACTCCACACTAAATTGATATTTGTTAAAATAAAATAATTGAATCAAGTTTGTCAAAGATTTGTAACCAAAATAATAGTTTAAACTGCTTGAAGTTGATTATACATATATATAACCTTGATTTTTTGTCAAAATAAATATTTATATTTTTAAAATTTAATCCAGTTGTTCGAATCTCATTAATATATTTATTTATGTTTTTAACTTATATATCGGGTTAACTCAATCTCTCATCATCACCACCACCTGTTGAGTTTTTATGCAAAATGTTGTAGCACTGGGACAGGATGGAACAAATTCATGTTGTATCACCATAGGTGTTGTCTATAGTGTTATAGATTTGGAGAATGGGCAAATAGGTTAGATTTCATGATTGCTCCTGACCTGTGTATCTTCGGCATGATTTGATTCAGGTACTTTTGTTTAGATTCTAAATCTTGCTGGATGGATATACATTTTCGACCAGTACAATATATCATAAAGAAATAAGTGTTTGCTAATGGTCAAAAAATACAACTGTACATTGGGCAACAAAATTTAATGAAATATAATTAATTTTGAAAATATGGTAATATGTTGGTGTTTCTATATGTAACTGATAGTGTGGGAACCAGTGTCAAAGTATATAGATTACTTACTCATGATGATGTTCAAGTGATGATTAATTGCTTCAATATGATCAGTTCAGTGCATTATTTCATAAATATATATCTCAATAGATTTGTTGATGAGGATATACAAAAATATAATTTTGTTAAGCTGGAGAGGAACATTCATGCCAATTGAGATCATGAACAATGAACATCCAAAACGTCAATACAAATTGAAGTCATCAATCTAAATAAAATTTAAAATGAAGGTGCTTTAGCTGTATGTTTAGATTATTATGATTAATGGATAATATTTAAATTTCTATATTATGTGCTTCCTTTGCACTATGTGTCTATCATTATCTTATATTGTAAGAGTGTCATACCATCAATCAGAGGTATAAGAAAATGTCAATCATTTCTTAAACTAAAAAGGTCACTATACTAATATACTGTTTAATATAGTTTATTATTAATAATAATTTACATTTCATAAATTTTTATGACTTTACATAAATAGAAGTCAATTTAAATTCTAAAGCTTTTTATATAGTTTGAAATATATCAACTCTCCCTTGTTTAAAATTATGATCAGAGTAATACATTAATATTGAAATGAAAGAAAGGCTAAATTTCTGTTGATATGTTTTTTAATAGAATTATTTGAATTATGCTACCAGTCATTAATTTGGCATATATCTTTAGAATTAACTAAATATTTATATGAGGTTTAAATTTAATTTAGAACTTCCTTCATATATATCTCTGAGCACTTATAGCATATATGTGTAGAGATGGTAATCTGGACCAACTGATGATTTCTGGTTTAGCATGAAATACGTATATTGGTGATTATTTATCTTTTCAACATATATGTGTTCAAGTGTATCAGTGTTATGAGATAGTGTGGAGAATGGGGGTCGTGTGAGAGTCTATACTCATATACCCTATATATTACATATTGAAACAGTAAGATTCGTATTCGAATCTTAAGTTTCACCTTTTTCTGTCGTCTCTCACTGACCGGTCTATCCCGCCCAAATTTAAACTTTTTGATATCGAATTGTGTGTGTAACAATATTAAAAATGTATAAATATATGTAGAATTCAGCATAAACACGCACACATTTCGATCTCAAATTAAAGGCAATAAACAGGGATAAAATAATATAATTTAGATTTCTTTTAGTTATATAAAAATGTATAATTTTAATCATTTATTTTGCATTATAAAGTTCGTATTTATTGCTTTGTTTAAATTTCGTTTAATAATAATTTTAAAAATATCTGATGTAATATTTAATTAAAAGTTAAAATAATCTTATGTTCCCTTTTTGTTTTTGACATTTAAAAGCATCGGTCAGTGATAGATAATAGATTAATTAAAGAAAAATTCCCCAAAATTAATTAGTAAATGTAAAATGTAAACAATAGAACGGCAGCTTTCTTTAATTAAAAACCAACCAAATGCATTGATTATCCTCAGGGCAGATTAAGTAGAACCTAAAAATATCTTAACAAAAATGTGAAAGATCAAGATAAGAAAAGAGGCTATCTTAGACTTGCTGGAGACATTCACTTAAACTTTAGCTTTGCTCTCGATCATGGAGAGTCTCCAAAATAATAAAATAATTTGTTCCTGCCAAGGTATGATCAAGTAAAGCACCTAGATTATTCTCCATCAGGAGGTGGCCCATTGGATGCTGAACTTTCCATTGCCCGTCATAAATTCACCATGAAGATCTGCTGCCTGAAATAAATGAAAAAGCTGCTGCTGCCATGAAATTAAATGAATATCTAAATACAAGAAAGACTTGCCACTCATGAACTATTTGCTACTTAACCAATGGACTCGGAAAACTTCTTATAAAACAGGTACCTGTCTGTGTTCAAACTCTAGAGTACTCTAATAATATGCTATAGCTCTTCTTCATACTACTTATCTAAAGTTATAAAATGTAAAAACTATCATTTGTATAACTAAAACTGAATAATTAACTTAATGTGTAAATTTCTCTACTAATCTAGCTTACCTCATTCTGTCTTGGGTGCGTATTTCTATAATCTACATTTCTATCTATAGTTATTATTTAATTATTGCATGCTCATAATTATTTCAATTTTCAGTGTTCAAATCTATGATCGCTTAAAACAATGAATGCATGTCAAATTTTCATTAATATTTACTTTCTTTAATAACTTAACTTTCATATAAATCGACACGCATTCAATGCTTCATTTATTGTAATGCAGGGGTCTACTACTTCGCAAATGGCTGACGTATTAGTTATAATAATTCCCAATTTATATATGTTTTGTATTTATTAAATAATCAGTGAATAATTCCAGAAAATTACATTTCTTTGAGAGTCACCAACGTTCTTTAGTAAATGTTGATAATGTAGAGCCGAATTAGAAATCTATTTAAATCTCATCATAATCAATTATCAGTATACATGTGTTACATTTTAGAGACGCGATGACCCATTCCGCCGTGAAATTTCCAGATTCTTCAGGGTTGAAATTAACCCCAGTCATCTTACACAAGCGGGCATAATGGGTGCTCCCATAGGATTTGACAATGTCATGCAGCCAGCCGGCAAATCGCACCACGTACCGCCTGTCCCTGGTTATGCTTATGTGACACCTTACTTTGTCAGACCGAGGCAGAGACCAGTCTGATATTTTTATAAACCCATTCACGGCATTGCAGTTTCGATATACTGCCATTCCATATCACCTTTCTAAAGCGTACCACGTGTTCCTTTGCTTAATTTTATTATTCTATATATCACTCCACCTCTGCATTATCTTCGTAATTCACTCTCAAATAAATGTTGGCCCTTAGTTATAAATAAGTATTTTAATTAAATAAATGTATGTTTGCCGTTACTCTTATAACCCATACTTTAGACTCTTGCATTGCAAAGGTATAAATCCCTCCAGGCATGCATTAGAAATACTTACTTGAGAATTTTAGGTAGCTAGATTAAGCCTTCAAATAGATGTATTCCTTTTGTAAACATTACAGTATCGGAAATACCGCTACTGAAATCCTCAATATAAAATAATGTCTAAATAAATAAATGTACTCTTTAAAATATAATCATGTTGCAAATCCCGCTACTGAAGCTGTTAGTCCATAAAATATTATTAATGATTGTTTTATTAAAATGTATTAATAAATAATTTTAAACTATACGTTTGCGATTACGTTTCATTTATTCGATACCCATTCTATCTAATATTTCCTCGATTATGTAAATATGAATGTTTAATTAATATTAGTTTGATTATTGGCTAACTCGAGAATAAAATCATGAATCTCTTGCATCTCCCTGACCACCGTGCCTAAGGAAATATTTACTAATGTCGCATCAGATGCGTTGTTTTGTGGATTGTATTGTGGAACCAATAAACTATGTTCGAACTCAGTACCACGGGTGGCTTCGCTACTCGATGGTGCTGCTGTTCTGTATGGTGGTCGAATTCTGCACTATGTTTACGAGTCACACGTTTTCTGACCGTTACAATATATAGACAAAGGTATATAATAAGCCTGTGTGTTTCAGTTATTACATAGTAGAGATGTCTGTCCATCCCTTGGATATGTATTAAATGGATTATGCTCTGTACATGAGGGGTCAGATTGACTTTAGGTCAACATGGTTGTGACAAGAATCTCGGCCTCAGGGTGGCCTTTGAACATTTCATCATCAGATTTTCAATTGGATGAATGGTTGAAGAGTTGGAGTGTGGAGTAGATTGAAATCTGTCCATTAAAGTGTGAGGTCTGGTTATATTAATACATATCTGAGTGCTTATAGCATATATGTGTAGAGGTGGTAATCTGGACCAATTGATTATTGCTGGTTTAGCATGAAATATATATATTGGTGATTATTTATCTTTTCAATATATATATATATATGTGTGTGTGTGTGTTCAAGTGTATTAGTGTTATGTGATAGTGTAGAGAGTGATGGTTTGTGTGAAAGTCTGTGCTTATATACCTTATATACAACTTCCTTCATTAATAAATAAACAACATAGAAAATAATACCTACTTATTAATTATAAAATTGTAAGTTCTATTTAGAAGGTAATAATTCCGTCTCAATAGTATAATATGAAATCAGCAATTTTAAATGTAAGGACACTAATTTTAGCAACAAGACTTTGAAAAAATTACATAGTTTAACATCTAATATTAGAATGAAGTAAATTTTAATATTTCATAAGTGTTAATAAGATTATTTAAAAAAAGAATGAAAAGTGAATGATTTAATATATTTCAAACTCTCATTCCAAGATACTTAAGAATGACCCATACAAGTGCATTTAGATTTGAAAATAAGATGGTCATTCTTATTTTCTCAAAGTTTTTATATTGTGGCTGGAATAAGAGTATCTTCATATTTAACATCGCTGATTTAATATGTATATTACAGTGCAAGTAGGAAGAGATTATTATCCTCTAAATAGAATTTTAATCTAACACTGCACTAGTAAAATTTATTGATCATTACAAAATTTTAAATTGTAAATAAAAGAAAATTTTAATTGATTTAATAAATGAAGATTTATATATATCTATGTTCTAATGTCAAATTGTCTTATTATGTAAAAATATAATATAATTGTATGAATGCGTTGTTTTTTAATTAATTGGAATTTTTGGATTAATAAATGGAGGAATTCAGCAATACTTATATAGTGAAATGCTAGTATACACTGTATCCATATATACTACTTCAATTATAAATTGTTCAAAAGCATAATTTAAATAAATAAAAAAATATATTTAAATAAACAAAAAACAAATATTAAAATTTGTGAATTTAATAAATTTTAATAAATTTTATTATATGGCAATAACCATTTTTTCATCTCAAAATACCATTCTTAAGCATGTTTATTCATACAATTTATAATTCTTTCTTTTATCCTTTGTGAATATTGGTATGGCACAATATTTTGTGTAATGAAATCTTTTTTAAATGTGAAGCCAAAAAATTTATGAAATTTATAAAAATTGATAAAGAAAATTTGTAAAGCAATAAAATAAAGGCTAGTGATTTAAATGTCACAAAAACAAGAATTATAAAATAGTTTTGAACTGTAGCTGACAGCATAAAATCTGAAGATTTGAACCTAAAATTAAAAATAGATAATGGCATGTACAAGTGATTGCATAAATTCCAGAATCAGTACAAAATGGAAAATATTAAAAAATCTAAAGAGACTATAATATGTTGATAACAAGACTGCTATAGATTTTCTATAGAAAAAAAATGTTGATGAAAAAATATTTAGAGCATGTTTAATTGTGATACAAGTCAGATACATTGCTATTTATTTTACGTAAATGAAAGAACAAAGATACAAAGATATAATATCATAAGTTTTTTACTATTTTTGAATAAAGGTGAATCAATAATCATACAATATTTAGATATGCTATTTTCATTTATTAATAATAATTATATTATTATTGTTAGTTTGCAAATTTTATTTATTCTGTAATCTTCATTTATATATGCATACTATACACTTAAAAACATTTGTGTAACATATATGTTCATGCTGAAAACTGCTATATATTTGTAGTTCAATAAAATTATATAGATTCTATCATAATCAAAGGGTTACACAGAGGCAAAACTCTCCATATAGTATCATCACTCAATGCAAGCCAGAGTAATCAATGGATGCAGGAAGGTTTGTGTATAAAATTCCTATCTAGTGCTTACTCACCCAATATCCCCAGACTAGTTTCTAGCTTGTTGCCTTTATTAATGAAAGGCATTGGATCTGAAAGCACTGCACCTAAATGTTAGGATCTCATGCAACCCTACAGCAGTGACCTTTTACCTTATTAGCTAACTATAAAGCTTTGAGTCCAAAATGAAAACACAATAATGTTTTCAATTCAAGCTCATTAGCTTATATATTTCTATAGATCTGAACTCAGTTAGCATCCATAATTTTTGGTATCATTGGTTTTTTAATAATCACAGTCACCATAACCCTAATTGGGCACGATTTGTATTAAACCACTAAAAGTCATATGATCACCATTTTTTATGTTTACACAGATGCAAAATTCTCCATACAATAGCATCACTTTGTGCAAGCCATAGTATATTGGATGAGTATAGACTAGATAGAGATATTATGCACAAACCTTCATGCATCCATTGATTACCTGGATTTATACTGAGTGGTGCTACTGTATGGAGAGTTTTGCCACTGCTTAAATAACTTGTGTAAGCATAAAGAATGGTGATCATGTGATGTTTACTGGTTTAATAGTCAAAGTTTATTATATAAAACATTAACTATTGTAGATGGTGTATGATATACACAAGGTCATAATGTAGCATAAATTGTAGATCCATTGCAGTCTCAGCATATTCATATCCATGCAGCTTTATTTATTGTCAAGACAAATTTTGTAATATTATTGTAATAATGTAAAACTTTGAAAATCTAAAATATTGGTAATCTGTTATAAATAAAATCACTGGAGTCAATTAAAAGTTAAAAAATAAGAGAAGTAAACATTTATATCTGGAAAGAAGATAAATCAAAAATATTGAAGCTACTTATGCAAAATGTCAAAAACAAGAAAGCAACAGATATAGTATTATCATAAAAATGGTAGTTAACTTTGGATAAAATGATACTTGAGTGACAAATGCTAAAAAGAGATAAAAAAATTTAATAATACTACAATGAGTAACTTCTAAGTGCATCTATGCATGAGGCCACATGTAATCAAGGAAAAATATTTAATAAATGAAGTAAAACAGAAATCTGTAGATGAAATGATATTGAATCTTGAAGTTAAAACCCATCTTTACTTTTCATAAGACAAATAATGTTGATGATAATTTACAAAGTGCATTGTGCAGCACATCTAAGCCATTTTACCAATCATTACATCTGTAAAAGAGAAAATGATATGAAATGCAATAATAAATATAAAATTAATATAGTACATACAAATAATGAAAATAAAGATGAAGATGTTACAGTTCAGTACAACATAAATGCCAAAACTAGAAATATAAATAATAGAGATATAAAAGCCATGGATAAAAAGAAAATTTAGATCCACAATAGCTACAGAAGAGGCTGATGATATGTCATAAATGGATGAAAACAATCTATGAAACATTCACGTTAAGTCAATGATAGTTGAAGATTATACATTTATTTCAAGATTGAAGAAGAGTCTAAAAAAATTTTGAAATTTTGAATACATACAAAATTGATTTAATAATGGTGAATGATCATAATATGAACTAAAATACCAACTAATATAAAGACTGTAGATTGAATTTTTTTCAAAAAGTTATGAAGTCAAATAGATATATAATAATATATATGTAATCTTGTGAGAAGTTATATAACTCCCACAATACTATCATTTCATTGAAATATAATATAAATCTTTATTATATAATAATAATAACTTGTAAATAAATCAACAGAAAAATTATATATATAATAGCCTTTTTCGGTAATTTTATTTTTTTTACCCTTGTCAATATGATACTCGTACTAATACTAACACGTATATTATGTATATATCAAGTTATTGATATAAACTATTAATATAATATCTTGAACATATGATTTTCTACTTCTTCTTTTCCTATGTATTGATTTTTACTTTAACATATCATACCATTTACATCTTTCTTAAACACTTTATCAATACTTTTAATATCAGTATTGATAAAGTGTTTAATAAGAAAGGTGTACATGATATATCTTGAACATATGCAATAAAATGAAAGATCACAAATATTGCAAAAGATTATGCAATCTCCACTATGCCATGGATATGTTTTGTCTTTTTGAAGTTACATATAATGAAACTAGCATTTGTTATAAAATTCAGCACGAGATATTTCCAGAGACTATATTATACACAATATATATATATATATATATATTCTAACCTCCCCCCGCGCGTTCTCACCCCAAAATATATTGTTTATTACGAATATTACGGTTCTAGCTCAGTTAACAAATAAATAAATGAAATATTCAGCATTAATTAAAATGATTACTAGTTCTAATTTTAAAATATAAATACGGTTCAATTTTAAAATGAATTAACAAATATTTACTATTTTCATGAGACATGGAGTGACAATACGGGGAACGAGATAGACTACATTGAGACATTATCCACACGATACTACCTCAATGGCATAAGAACACTATTCCCCCTTTTTACTATACCAAATAATTAACTCATAGTATTCTTACGACTTTCTAAGCTCTATGCACTACGATTAAAATAATAATCATATCTTAATCTTCTTTATAACAAGAATCTAGCTCTATTAAATAAAATGAAGTAAAATAAAATAAAATCTCAGGTTCAGAAAATAAATAAATATGTACGTGGTAGTATTTTAATAATCTGACAACAGAATAGTGTGGCAACATTAGCATATAATTTAATGTAATATTGTGGCAACCGACTTATGACCAATAAATAATATAAAATTATGATCTTTTAATTTTAACATACCAATAAATTCTCAAAATTCTTATAACACTTTTATGTTTACCTTTTGTGCAAAATCTATATGTCTGTTTCAATTATAAATGTATCGTGATTTCATGCATCCATGTGGAGAAGTAACAACGCGGACACAAAACTTTAAAACAAATTTAAAACAAAGTTTATTAACAACATAAATAAATTAACAATATTTTTACATTATGTACATTGGATATCCCTTACTCTCCTATCTCAACTTAGTTTACTAGTTTATAAAATTGAAATCAAAATACTATTTATTTTTCCTAGTTAAATCTTATCTTTAAAATGCTTAAGAAAATACAGTATTATTATTTGATTTATTATTATGGTTAGCTTGTTACAAAATGCATTTCTTATATGCTTATCACAAACACTTTGCATCCCTAATATTATTAAAATTATATTTTTTACAAAATTTACATTCGTAGTAAAAATTCTACAAAACAATAAAATTCTAGTTTTATATTGGTTGTATGGAATCTTACAAAGTCAAAACATTGTTCTACATTCGGTATTAGGTTTTTTTTTTATTGTTCATTATCCTAATATTCTCATTCAAGCCTTACTTCGGATGATATAATTACAACTATTAATATACCATGCACAAGTATATGTTTATTATACCTTATTGAACTATTTTCTTAATAAATATGCAATACTTATTTTCTAAAAAAAAAATATTATAAAAAAAAATTCATTCAAACTTTATTATCACTTTTAAAATACTTAGTTTAGATTTCTTTTCAAAATCTTATATTCATTTCTGAATTAATTTTACAATGTATTATATGATTCTTTTTCTCTCTATGATATTTTGGACTTTCAATTATAAAGTTACACAATTCTATACATTCCAGCAAATAAACTATTCTTACATAAACGATAACTCATCTTCAGTTCTATTTTATTCATTATTTCTCTGAAAATATCTTTCTGACCGATGCAGATTCACAAAATAAGGATAGCGAAGATAGATGCATAGGATCAAAATATAACTAGAATATTACTAGTCATAAACCTTGACAATCATGGCACAGTGAATTAAAAGACACTATAGAGGAGTGACCTTTACCTGTCTACCAACCTCTATTATAGGGACGATGCTAAAGCTATTTCTTCAGCTTTATTATAACATCAAAAGTTTAAAATAGGCAAAACACTGTCCAAACTATATGTGTTCAGTCATAGGGCTTAGTTAACTATACTGAAATCACACAAAACTAAATATGATCCAAATCCTTTATTTTTCCTATTTCTTAAAAAAAAACATCATCTTGGTTTCCTCTCCCCTAGTACTTCCAAGTCACTATCCGATCTTATTTCTCAAGATTTTTCTATACTGTACATCGACAAATACATATCTGCATTACTAACAATAATAAAATTCATTTATTTTAAAAACTATTCCACTGTTCTATAAGAAAATCTTTTACTACTTTCCTCGTATATTTAATCATATACAAACTATTTTAAAGTATCTGAATACTTTATCACATGAAAGTTCAAAAGAATCACACAATTGCTCTGTTAAATTATATTATTAATATACTTTAAATAAATTATTGCATGCATATTCCGAATTACTCCTATCTCATTATATGTTAAAAATGTATAAAATGTGTACATATAATTTAAACTTTCACACTTCATTCTTAATCAATAGATGATCTAAAAAAAATACATTATGCATTATAAATAAATATCAAAATTACCAAATGATCTTTATCTTCTCGATCGCGTTCCGTAGGCTTCACCATCCCATTGATCCTTGTAGATATAATATTCACATCCATACACTTTATTTTAAACAATATTTCTATAATTTTATCAAGTTATTATATTTGAATTTTAATATTACTAAATTTATGTTTATATGTTTTCCCTAATCTCACATAACATTTTATATTCTAAAATAACCCAGTAAAAAATATTTAAACTATATTTACTGTACTTCTTTATCAAACTTTCTTGAAAACCGTTCATATTAAAGCTAAAAAAAAATGTTTATTATTTCTTCTTCAGTCACTTAATGTTCTATTTTAAGGCAAAACAATTATTGCTCTGTTTAATAAATATTCATAGACGACAATCCTTGGTTTTTCATAATATTTAATACAATTATTAATTATGATATTAGTTAATCCCGTAAAGAAAAAACGTCTACATATTCTCTTCTAATATTTTCTGCTAATATTTTCCCGCGCGACTTTTACGATGCATCTTCTAGGTACTTTTATTTAAATATTCAGTAAATTTTTTCTGTCTTCATGGATCCATTTTATTAAGTATATTAGATTTATATTTTCCAATTTCTCTTAGAGAAAGTTTTTCTGTTCTTTTTTTCATAAAAAAAAATAATGACTCTTTCATATTATTATTCGGTAAATTTTCCTTTCTTGTAAAGTTCTGGTAACTATATACTTTGTAATGTTTCCTTTAAAAAGGACAAACATTTTTTTCCTCATTATAACTTTTACATAATTCTTTATAATATACAGCATCTTAATTTTTTTTTTTCATAGAGAAGAATAAAAAAAAAAATTTAGAGTAGCCTTATAAATTTGTGCGTCATAATTTTTTCCTGACGGCAAATAACTTCTCTTTTAAGTTTTCGTATAGCATCCTAATTATATTCCTCTGAGTTACAATAATAAGTTTTTGGTTGAGCATAAATAAAGCTGTATCTAGACACTTTACAAATATTTTTCCTTTAGCAATATTTTTAGGTATTTTTTCCTTTAGTACTTCCATTTTTATTGCAAGGTTTTGGCTAAACTTGAATAAAATCACTGGCAAGAAAACTTTTAAAAATTAGCCCTTCATGTAAAGGCAGTCAAAATATTATATGTTAAAAAAAAAACTTTTAAAATAAATACAAAATTTTAAAATTATATCACTTTTCTAGCTTACGGTCTTATTCAGCTAAAAAATATGTTACTTCCTCCTTCACTTACACATTACTTTCTCCCGCTTCGTCTAATTCCTATTTTCCATCTGCTAAATTACCTCCTTTGATTGGTTAATGACTTTTAGCGCGAACAAATTTACACATTTTAGTTTTATAATAGATTAAACCTCTTTAAAATAAAGAATTTATGATGTCATGTCTTAAATATTACTTAGAATAGTATTTTTAATTCAATTATAATTTTATCAAAATCATTTAAACTTTAAAATAATTATTAAAACAATATTTAATATTTCAACTTTTACTTTACGGATCGATAGCAATTATATTTAGTTTCATAATTCACAAACTTTATTATTATTCTAACAAGCGTGTGTGTGAAGGTATATAATATACAGTCACATGATTACTAACTTTAACAGATGATTTTTTAATTTAAGTCTCGGTCTAAATTACCAAAACTGATATATTTTATAAAAATTTGGAAAATAATTTAAAAATGTAGAACCAAATATAATTCTCACCATCCTAAAGTTTATTTTTAAAATATATTAGATTAATTTTGACTATTAAATATAATTATAATATTACATATCGTTTTTATTTAATTTATTAGTTTTAAAATATTATACTCGAATTATTAATATACTTTTAACTATTTATAGCTGTGTTATTTTATATGGCCAGCTTTTACAACCATAAGCAAGGATATCTTTAATCTTTATTTAACTGTTCCTTTTAAATAATCCATTACACTTTTATATACCAGGTATTTTCAACTTTAAATTATACTATAAAATCTAATTATCCTACTATTATTTATATATCATACAAACATATCTTAAAATTTAAATTTTTTTAGCAATTGACCATTCTACCTTATTATGACCTATAGATAAGGTCACAATATATATATATATGTCATAATTTAAACTATTTTTGTTTATTAATCCAGAAGAAATGTAAGGGGTGATAATCTATTATGTATAAAAAAATAATACGTAAAAGATTTCTGTAAGGAAAAAATCAAAAGAATTTGAAATGATATTATATTATTTAAACTACATATATAAATAATTTTAACTTGGAAGAAAAGGAAAACCACATTGTTGTGAAGATTTTTAAAATGTATTTTTAGTAAACTCTTAGATTAATTAATTAAGAAGGGAATAATATACAATATCAGATTTGTATAGATATAAAGTTAAAAATAAGGCAGATAATAAATGAATGAATTTATTAATTTTTTTCAAAACAGAGATTGAACAACATTAAAACATCTATGGAAAATAAAAAAATGTTTTCAAAATCAAATATATAAAAAAAGCAGAACAAATTTAATCACTTCGGTTGTAGTTAAAAATGATAGAATTTGTAAAATTAATTGAAAAATTAATCATGTGACTTGTGCTTTACTCAAAACTGCAGCTACGAACAATTAAGATGAATTATCATACACATTAAATGAATTTCCATATTAGAGTCATCCTTGTCTAAAGAATTAGGAGAGACATTAACTGTCCATGTATTTTTTGAAAAGATTTTTATTTGTATCATTATGATTCTGCCAGGAATAACAATTCTATATAAAGAATGAACTTTTGAAGCTTCATTATTAAATTCAAAATAGTTATTGAAGGTTAAGAAAATTTACAGTGTTACATAATTTTTGTTAATTGAGTCAATAATATTTACTAAGGCTGTAACCACAAAAATGTGCACGTAAAAATACGATAGTAGGGACCTCTACAGGTCTTAACCACAAGCTTACATTTTGGAAGAAAAGAAATTGAGTCAAGTAAATTTGCCTTAGCAATAATTATGATTTTAAGTTTATTTAAATATTTCAATTCAAATGATTAATAAAAGTTATTAATATACTTCTATTAAGTGGTTTGTATCAAAGTTGTGAGGACAATAACTTTGACATTTATCAATTTAATTGTAGCAATTGACTACCCATATATAATGAACAATGCCAAATATATGTATTAGATATTGTGATCTGGGCCAATTGATGAGTGCTCGTTGAGCATGAAATGTGCATCGAGGATCATTTCTCTTTCTCACATATCTTTTATCATATGTTTATGATTACACCCCTCCACAAGGGTATTAAAAGAAGATAGAAACCACTCCTTACCTTGTGTGAGAGTAGTGTAATAAAAGTACACTATAGGAATATTATTCATTAACTGAATAATCTCTAGTCTAATAAATCACTAAAAACAATTATCAATTGGTTAATGTGTTCCAAATGCTTTGTTATATAATACAAAACTTTAACTTAAAAAATAAAATAGCAAAGTGTATATGGCTAATTGCTTGAAAAAAATCATGTGATCTTGAAACACCCTAGTGAACAATTGAACACGTAAACTCATCCAAGTTCTGTTTAATTTGTTTTGATCAGTTGAAAATTAATCATAGAACTTTTAATTGTAAATCCACCATTTTACCAAATGGATCACTTTTCTTCTGATCATCTAAGTTTATAAATGGATTGCAACTGAGAAATTATAACAATAGGAGTGATATTCAAATTTATGAAGTAGTGAAAAGCTCTAGGAAGTTATGGGTTTTTAAAAGAAGCAGCTGAGGAAATAAAAAAAATTGTTTGCAAAGTAATATACCTAATATCTAAATGATGAAGTGAGAGAATATAATAATAATATTAGTTTTAAGAAAGTTAATAAAAAAGATATTAGAAAGATTTATCCTCTGTCTGTTTTATACAAAATGTTTATCAAGATGATTACAACACATCCAAAAAACCCTTGGATTTTAATCAACCAAAAAAGCAATGTGAATTTAAAATTAGTTTTAGCACAGGCATCATAACTAATTATTGAGAGAAATTTATAAATCATTTTATTGAATATGAGTAGCCATTACATTTGGATTGCAGATTAAGAGAAAGCATTTGTTTCTATAAGCATTTCTTTAGTGACTGAAGCATTGAATCATCAAAATATAGACTCAGGATATTGTCATATTCTGAAGAATATTTATCAAAATGCAGTAGCGATAATTAAATTACAGAATGATCCTAAGAGTAACATTTAGAAAGTTGTTCAACAGGGTAATTATATACTCTTTAAATCTTATTGCAGCAATTTTACAAGAGTATTTTGTGGATTAAAATGGGAAGCTAAGAGAGTAAGAGAAAATGAAGATTAATTAAGTCATATGGATTTTTCAGATTATGTTGTCATTTTTCAAATTATGATTAAGAGCTTCAGGGAATGATGTAAGAGTCTTATAGCCAGGTGTACCATGAAAGCAATTGAATTTACAGATCATCATCACCTATTGACCTGATTTTTGCTATTGAATATATCTTATTAATCCATATATCCATCGGTATAGAATGATAAATGCTCAATCCTATAAAGATAAGATTGAATCTCAACTAGTTCATTAAAGTTAAATGCTAAAAAGGCTAAAGAAATGTTTGATGGATATTCTTAGAAAAAAAAATAGAGAGTGATAGTCATGAGTCAGAATATTAGCTAACACTTATAAATCTTGGTCAAATTATCAACACAGATGGAACCATAATGACTGAAATTAATCATAGAATTAAACTGTGGGAGGGGGGGTATTTTTGATAGGTATAACTTAATGTTAAAAGGAAATATATCTATGTATTTGGGAAAATGATTATTTAATAAATGTATGTTACTAGTTTTTACTTATAGATCTGAGACTTGGACATTTCACAGAAAAATGACGTAGAGATGTCAGACCACTTAACAAAATATGAAAATATATTTTAGAAATAACAAGAAGACATTGAAAATTGAATAACAAACAGATGTTAATCACATTGTTGAAAGAATTTAGAAACTGAAAGGGAGCTGAGGTGAATATTTTGTAAAAGAGATAATAATCGATAGTCAGTTGCTGTTTTTAATTGGATTCCAAGAGATTGCACAAATCCTAGGAAGAAGCCACATGTAAGATGAATAGTTGAAATAAAGAAGCTTATTGGTATATTGCAAAAAAAGGAAAGCTAGTATTGAAGTAACTGGAATAAACTGGAAAAGACTTTCTTCCTGCAGGGTATTGATAATGTTTGAAAATGATGATGATGATTTAAATAAACTGAAAATAAAGTCATTAACTTTCTCA
Organism: Epiperipatus broadwayi; assembly: GCA_028023455.1. Classification (NCBI taxonomy): domain Eukaryota; kingdom Metazoa; phylum Onychophora; class Udeonychophora; order Euonychophora; family Peripatidae; genus Epiperipatus; species Epiperipatus broadwayi. The sequence goes on along the minus strand of JAQFVV010012435.1, from coordinate 3,428,291 downwards.
TTTCAATTAACAAAATATTAATTTCTAATGCTTTTACTAACTTTATAAACCACTTTTTTTAAAGCAAATGGTCAGAATAAACCAGTGCATAATGATAACTGGCATTTATTACAAACACATATTACACCAACGATTAACCAGAAAATGCCATTTAGTGTTATAAGCTTTGATAAGCAACAAAAAAATGTAAACAGTAATTTATGTTCTATAACATGATATAACGGTTGCTGGTTAATTAAACACTTGGATTGATGTGATATTGTTCCACTAAACAAATATACTATTATTTTCTTTCTTTTGGTTTTCATTTCATTTTATCTTAAATTATATAATTATTTTAATAATATACATGGATTAATGTGAGTGTTCAATTGGTGGTTCATGTGCTACGTGCGACCCCTGACATGTATTTTTAATAATCTGCAACGACTTAGAGTGTAAAAATAGCTTTCAATTAGCTTTTTTTTTGTTGGTCACTGCCACTGTTGTATTCACGTATTGGGTCCAAATGTGCTAATTACAACCCGATTTTGCTATATTGTTGGTTGATGTAGAAAATGTTTTGGCAGGAATTAATTTTTTAAAGTTTGCTTATTTAAATTTATATAGACAATATTATTTTTAGGCAGAAAGTGCTTCTTTCAAGGTCAACAACAAAAAAATAAAGCAATAGAAGGGAGAAAACTTCAAAAAAGATGCGATTTGAATTATTTCTTTATATTTCCTTTTGATTATTTATTAGCTGTATATTTTTCTTTACCTTAATTATAGTTTATCGATAGTGAAACAAAGAAATTGATTTTATAATTTTGTTATTAATTTGATGTTTCTCTAAATAAATATTTAACAAATTTGTCAAGTTTGAAAAATAGAATGAATAACAATGTAAATACGTATAGTGCAGCCTTCGTGAATTTAAATTATTTGAAAAATGAACGATGTCTGAAATGAGTTTGACCCTCTTTTACTTTAGGAATATATTTAAAATTAAGTGTGTAATATTTTAATGATTCAAATATTTTCTACTTTTAAAACGATAAACGTAACATCATTGTTAATTAAATAATCCAATTTTGTAACCATTTTATACTATTTTTAGCATTTTCCATCATAAAATATTCTTAGATTATTTCTTTTTATTCACCATGGAATTATTTATACAGTATCAAAAAATGTGAAGATTTACTTCTTTTTTTTTTTTTCATTTCACATAAATCTTCTGTTTTCTTCATCTATTTGCTACAAGCAGACAAACTGTGCTTTGAATTTAAAGTCACTTTATTATGGGTCTGACATTTAAAATGTTTTTTTTTTTTTTTTGCGCCGCAAATAGAAAAAAAATATTTATGATCTTTATTTTATTCTTTTAAAAGAGTGTTGCTGATACCATAAAACATACCATAATTAGAATAACAGAGTATTTATGGTTTAAATATGTATATGGTAAATGCTTTCTTGAGTAAGTTAGCATCTCTTGTATATACAAAGAAAGATTAAACTTTACAAAAATAAATTTTTGTGGCATATATATATATGCAAAGAAGAGAGTTTATAATATATTGGTAGTGTTTTTTTACTATGTTGTTCTGAGTCCTAATACAGATTAAGCAAAGCTGAATATAGTAACAGAACTGCTATTCATTTTAAGTAACTGGCCCACATTACATTCAGCTAATTCTCTAATATTAATTCACAGATATTTAGCTAATCTCAGATATATTACTAAGCATTGTAAGTACTATCGTTTTCTTTACAGCTTCTTTATGCATTAATATGTTTGCAGATTATTTAAAAGATACATATTTGGTAAGAAATAATAAGCAACAAAGAGTCAAACATACTGAGCAAAGGAGTGGAAGAGAATAGGCGAAAAAAAAGGAAATATATTTTCTACCCATTATTTAATTAAAGTATCAATTTTTCTATACAGATGTATTTTTATTGATGAAGGAAAGTCAAGTTTAAATCTTTTTAATTATCACTAAGGAGACTATACTTAAAACTTAATTTTAAACATATAATATTTAATTATAAAATAATAAAACCAAAATAATGAATATTGAATGTTAAGATTCTGTAAATATTGTGATTTTAAATAGGATTTGCTATTTTGAAATTAAAATTTAGCCTACTATAACTCAATTACATGTAACGTAATACAAGACTAATAGCGATTGAATAATAATAAATAATGTAATTAATTAATAAAAAATATTTGAAAATTAAGTTTAAAAATGTTAACTTTCACTTATCATTTATTCTTTTTTTTTGTTTGTTATACGTGTAATTTTAAAATGATCTTTTATGTCTAGGTGTCAATTCACTCCTTCCTTATTCTTCTATTCATATCATTAAACTTCATATTTTCATTCATAAATATGGTCCTATAATTCATCAATTCAATTTTCACTAAATCTTCTCCCAGTAATTCTTATGTTAAAATGAATAAAAAACAATGTTTTTTTTTTTTTTTCCAACACAACAGCTGTAAAACTTCTTATAACCTATCAAGAAAATTACACATCCATTAACATTATATAATCGATTTTTTAAAGTAAATAAACGAATGATTTGTCTCTCCTGAACACATTAGACAATCAAGTAGAGGTAAGATGTTATCATTTCTTTCACTTTTAATTAACAATAAATGTTATTAGTGAATTAGTCATGAAATTCAATGAAAGCATACTCTAAAAAATATACAATCATTTATTATCTATCATTGAAAACATACTGAAGTGACATCAGAGTGGTGTGAAATTTTGTTTGCCAACATTGTTAGACTGGACAAATAGTTAGACAATCTTGAAATATTGCATTTCCATACTGCATTGTCATCTACATCCAATACATATACAATATTTGAAAAAAATTGTTTGATGGAAGCATGTTAAAAATCAGTTACATGACTTTAGCTGAATAAACAAATAAACAAACAAAATTTCTAACTTAAAGAATTTAAAAATCATTATTAAATAAATAGATATATAAAATCTTGTTTAAAAAAAAAACTATTTTTCCCTTCTTATTAAATAAAATGATATAAATAAACCTATTTTAATTATGGAATATTTAAAATTAGTCTGGATTAAATGAAAATGAGAAGTTTTATTAGTATTTTTCATTTTCATTAAACAATATAAAATCAGAATTTTTACAACTTGTATTCACATGCACATGATATAAATAAAATGAAACAAGATGTATTTTGCTAATCAAACAATGAGTTGCAATGAAGTTTGTGTCTTGATTATATGATTATTTTGCAAATCCAAAGTGGTTTTTTTTTAAAGGAAAAATTAGAAAGACATATTTTATAAATACATTGGATAATCTAATAAATAAGCAATTAAATTATACAAATTACATATTATGAAAAGTTACATGAATATCAATTGAAATAATATATGCAAATTCCTTAAGAATTTAAATTTAAATTTGTAAAATAAAATGATGTTATTGGGGAAGGTGGAGACATTATAAGTTGACTAAAATTAATTGTTGTTGTTATAATTACTATTAATATAATAAATTTTATAAAATTAACTTAAGTTTTGTCTTATTATAAATATTGAGAAGAGTTATCTTTCATTTCAATAAAAATTTTATTAACAATAAATAGTGATTACATACTAATAAAGGATAAATAAATGAATAAATTGTACAATAATATGATTATATAATGTTCTATATGTCATCTGGCTAGATTATGTTATGAGAGCACAATGTTATACTCTTATGTGGTTAGGTATAGTGAAGAGATTCAAAGAACTTGTTTAATGGTATTAGCATTTTTAATATAAACATGAATATTTTCTTTTATAAATGATTATTCTATAATGCTGGGTAGTTGGGAATTGATAATCAGGAAAAGGAAAGAGCAATTAAAGACCAGGTGTCAGCAAAGACTTTACTGGAGGCAAGGAGCTGGTCACGTTTCTTGATTTTTTTGAGCGTTTGATAGAACAATGGTATGATTTGTGGCGGGGGTAATTCCATGAGACTTTTGCATCTCACTATCCATATGGAATAAAGGACAAAGGTAGAAAGCCTTATTATTGAAAAAAACCCATTATGAATGGCATTTTCGAGTGAGAAAATCATATCAGGTCTTATGTTGGAATTGATTATAATTATATCTTTTAGAGTTTTAAGTCTTGGGCACCGGTGTATAATATGGTCTATGGTTTCATCTTCATGAGCACACAGACCACATATAGGGTCAATGCTGGTAAAACCTCTTCGGTGATAAAGAAACCAATTCGTGGGTAGCGCATTAAGATTTATTTTAATGATGAAGTCAAGGAATTTGGGTTCCAGACTCCATCTTTTGAAGTGTGTAATGAGTCTTTGGTTGGTTATTTTTAGGCTGGTTTTAATGGATTGTTGATTATAGTTGATTATATTGTATGCTTCCCATAAGGTGATTTTTTGGTTAAGGTTAAAGGATGTTATCGGGTTATAAAGTTGTAGTTGTTGTATTAGGGATGCTATCCATGAACTGGAAGAGGGTGGAGGACGATCTGTCGGTGTAACTTTTTTCATTTTTTTATTGCAGAATGACAATTATTAACTTATTAAATGAGTTACCTTTCTTAATTGATAGTTTGAGAACTATAAATAGTATTTTAAATAATTAACATGAATATTTAATGTTTTAAGGGTAGTTGTAGAAGAGAGACAAAATTATAAAATAAATACTTTTTTCTTCTTTCTCTTCAGTAATATTACTTATCTATTAGTTTTTAACTTTTAAAAAATAATAAGAAATAAAAAAAGTAAAAATTTAAGTAATGTTTATCAAATTTTAAAATAAAAAAATAAAAAATAAAGTTTGAACATTTTTGTTAAAGAATGTTGTTTTTAATTAATTAATGTTGATTTTTTTTCTGCTTATCTCTTTAAAAAATGTAATTTTTAAAAATAAAGTATAATTAAAGAATTATCTACTTTTAGCACAAGCTTGTGGTTAAGACCTGTAGAGGTCCCTAATATCACATTTTTACATGCATATTCTTGAGATTACAGCCTCAGTAAATATTACTTTTAGCAAGTAAAAATAATAATTATGGAAGAACTTCAATAATTAAATTAGAATGGATTTTTTTAAATTAGTTAAATATTGAGAAAAATAACATTTTTATAAACATATAGTTAATGGATCAGGGTTTGATGTCATTTCTGAGATAACATATGATTGGATGGATAACAATATTATTTCAAAAAATAAGATAGGAACAGGTTAAAGCATTAGATTTCAGTATCTAGTGAGTAATGATCATTCTTAATCCAGTTGTTAAAAAACAAGCAATAGTTCATCTTATAATGTTAATTTTATAGTCTGAAGTAAACTAACATCATTAATAGTTTAAAACAAAGGTTTTTGAAAATAATTTGATAAAAATCATGTGTTAAGCTTTAATTAGAAGCTGAGCATCATCAAATCAATGTGCAGCATGTTCACTAAAAGAATATGTACAAAAGATAGATTACTCTTGGCAACAAACCTTGTGGTTTAACCAAAAGTTTGACTCTCAACCTGTACTTACTAGACCTAGAATTCTGTCTTAATATAAAAAATATATTGTACAATGGATAAACTCTATCTGTACTAACTTGGCCTGGAATTCTGTGCTAATATAAAAATGACTATATTTTATAATAGATAAATTATTATATTATATAACAAATATATTCACCCTGTACTAACCTGATCTGAAATATAAAAATTATATTGAATAAAGAATACATTTAACCTGTAATAACCTGAACTGGGAATTTGTGTTAATCTGGAAATTATTATTTTAAAACAAAATCTGCAAGCTACAAAAAAAGGTTAATGGAAAAACCTTTAATAAAAATTCTGAATAAAGTCAACTGGTATAACTTATCTGGAAGTTAGTATTATAATTTTAAGTCGAAATTTTGAAAAAATGAGAAGAAAACTGACTGAAAATATACTAAAATTATAACTAAAAAAGAACTGAAAGAAAATATATTTAAGATAAAAGGATACTGCAGTGAGAAATTCTACATTTGCAAATATTTTTGGACATTATAAATAATAATTAATAATAATGAATAATTTTGGTTTAAAGTTTTTGTTGTTGTTGAAAAAGATTTTTTTTACATAATATTCATAACAATAAACTTTTTTAGTTCTAGCCATTTCACCCTCCAAAAATGTAAATAGATATGAGACATTCTCATTTCCATAAGAAAAAGAGTAGATGATTTTAGCTAATCTTATATTTTTATCACTTATTGTGAAATCTTATTTTCAGATTTAATTATTAAAAATGGGAGATAAACCAGAAAATAAATGTTAATTAATTAGTAAGCATCAACAGGAAATAATCTTGTTTGCTATGTGAAATTATATATTTTATAGACAAATTTTTGATTTGGAATTGTTCTATTATCACTACTATTTTTTGTAATTTTCTTACTTATTATTCATTAGTTAACTTTATAAATAATTATTAAAAAATAATAGTGTTGATGTTTTATGTCTCCAGCTGTCTCTTCTAAAAATTGATAGTATGTGTGAATTGATTTCAACAAACATTGTATTTTAAAGGATTTGTAGCTTATCTCCATAAGAATGTTAAATTATGGTAGATTAGTCATATCCATTTATATTTTCTCTCGTTCACAGTGTCTGGATATTATGTAGGTCAAGATTACTTTTAAATTCTATTCATTGCTCATTACTTATATAGGTTAAAAATTAATGTCATTGGCATGAACACTTACAGTATAATATGGCCAGCGCATTGATGATGATCAACATCTATCAGAATCACAGTATTTTTTATTATGACAGATACATTAGCACTTAAATGTGTGCATGTAGATGATTGTTTTTATATTATGTCCTAAGGTTAGCATTGAATAAATAATTAGCCTATATTCTGCTATTGAACCTGTTTTAGATCCAGTTACACAGAAAGTCTATTGAATATATTTATTTAATGTTGGTGATGTAACTTGTTAGTATTATGATTAATTATTTTTATTCTATGCTGAATCTCTCATGCTGCTTTTATATTCATTATTTGTAAATATATAGTGGGAATAATAATGATTTTCATCTCCCCATTGTAACCACCACTCAGAAGCTTAACTTCTGTTACATATTTTTCAATGCTGTTAAATTTTGTTATTGGTTTGTGAGTAAAGTTATTAATAAAATTGTTTCCTACTGCATAATATTATGAAGATATGTAATTGGGCTTCTGTCACTTTCAAATTTTTTACTATTTGTAGTTTTCTATAATGCTATTTTTCAAGTTATGAATACATATGATAGTAGATACTGAAACTAAAGTATAAATATTGATATATTAGTTCAAAATGAAATCTGAAGATGTCAGCACTACAAAGAGAAAACATTACAAATGAGTCAACATTGATGCTGATTGGTAGATTCTTTAAGAAAGCAGTTGCAAGTTTACATCTAAATTGCCTTTCTGTTGTTAGTTTTTTTTTTTCATATAACAACGCAAGACGTGTTGTTAGTTTTGAGTAAAAAATTATGTATTTTCCATAGTTTATTTAAATATTTTTGATCATTTATCCAAAATATTTATAGAGTAATTATTATAATTACAAACATTGTCATGATTACATTTAAATTTTATTTAAATGTTTTATTTTTAAAATATAAAGTTAACAAATTCACTGTAATGGTAAAAATGAACTGTGATCAAACACCAAAGTATAGAACTTTTGTGGTTTTTTAATAATTATAAGTGTAATTGTAAATTTTAGAACAGAATTTCATAATTTATGATGGCTTAATAATAATTCATTCAGGTTTTAGAAATGAAGTTTAATTACTAAGGTTACATTAATTTATTTTTTATCAGTGCTATAGATAATCATAAAATGTTAATTACTTTCATTACATATTTTATTTTCTATTTAACATTCAATTTTATTAATTAAGCTAATAGTTCATATGAAATTAAAGTTCAAATATGATTTTTTAGGAGATCTTTCATTTATAAACTTATATTTTAATAAATAAAGTCTAGTTTATTGATTCATAATATAGAATAAAGGTACTAATACTACAAGGAAAAGTTCTACCATAACTCAAACAATTAGGAGGATATAATCTCCAAAACACTGAAACATGGAAGGGTTAAATTAAATAGTAATTAACCCTGCCTTATGAAAACAAATATAAGATGATTTATTTGAAATTGCAATAACATTTCAGCTGACTTAATAATCAGCTTTGTTATTATCATTTGAACATGGGAATCATATCAAAATGAGATTCATTTTTTATTTGTCAAATGGAATTATTTTGATACTGAAAATTGCAATAATAAAAAAACAGTGCTCAGATAGTTATCCTACAGCAGTTGCACTGTAAAACATGGTGAAAGTTACAAAATTGTCAACATGGGCAAGCAAATTTAGATGTTAATGCCTCTATAATACTACACACATGTTATTAATTAAATGAGAATTAAAGAGTATATTTGGGTTAGAGATAATCTTTAGTTTAATAAATAATCAATAATAATTATTAATATAATTCTATAAAGTTGTTAGTAACAAAGTTGTAAATGCAAAAAGTTTAACACTTGTAATAAAACTAAAATAAATTGCTACCTATAAAATCCTAAACAAATAAAGAAAATATATATAAGATTGTGATCTAGGCTAACTGTTGAGTACTGGTTCAACATGAAATATGGATTTTTGGAATCATTTATTTTTTCACATGTCTTTGGTCATATATTTCAGAATATTGTAATGGAATAGAAGGTTGAAATATATATATATATATATATATATATATATATATATTCTATCATATATATATATATATATATATATATATGAAGTTAAATGTATATGTAAAAAGGTATGTCATACTCACTTAAAAAAATTAATGTGGTATTTTAAAAATGCATCTAGAGTAAGAGGGGTTGGTATGGTTTTAAGGCTAATGGATGGTTGTGATTTGATTGAGATACAATAAAGGATGCACTGAGATAATAAAATTTGAGAATATATAACCATAAGTGACAGCATTTAACTGGTTATCATATGTAATTCATCAAAGCTGCCAATGCTGAAATGAACCTGTTAAATATCAACAAGCTAAGACTTAGTATTATCTTGATAATAAATTGATGATGATCTACTGATTTATTTAAGCATTGGCTGAAGTGAAGTGATTTATGCATTTACATTATTTTCAAAATATTATAATGTTATTGTATTTTCAACCTTATTTAAATATAAGATAAATAATAAATTTAAAAAACAAAATCGTATTTAGCAAAACCAAAAATGAATTTATTTATGGCTACAACATTTTCATTAAAAAGTTGCTTAACTGATTAATATTCAAAATTATTATTTTTAATTAGTTGTCAAAAACAGATAACAAATTATTATTATCATTGCTACAACTACCGCTATATAAATACACTTTCAATACACTAACTCTTTTAACTGCCCAACTACCTTTCTCAGAGTGATATTATACACATTATATGTATAATAATGCTCAAAGCTAAATGGGTTTGTAGGTAATCATTAAAACCCAGTCAACACCCAAACAATCCCAATATCAATAATAATCAACAATTTCAACTGTTGAAAATCTGTCAACACTTACACAATCCAAATATTAATAACAATCAACAATTTCAAACTGTTGTCAAGACAACCTCTTTTTAATTAATTACATGACAACAGTTTGAAATTGTTGATTGTTATTAATATTTGGATTGTGTAAGTGTTGGCTGGTTTTTAATGATTACAATATATATAGTATCATAATTTTGTCTTATATTGTCTAAAGAAATTGATTAACATCATGTTTAAAAAGTAAATAGATTAAATATTCCATAGTCTAATATGGCAGTAGAAAAGCAAAAAACAGAACGCTGTGTGATAACAATAATACTGTTTGAGTAGTATTAGAAACAAGTTGACTTAAAATAATTTTTTTAAGAAACAGGTGAGACTAATAAAGTGAAGCCAGAGATTTGGCAATGACAAAATTTATAAAAAAAATAAACATTGATAAATTTAAGGAAGAAAGAAATAAGTCGGTGTTTAAATCAAACATTTAGTTTTAACTAAAACCTAATAAGGAAAGAATACATTATTCTTTTCTCATATCATTATCATCATTGCCAACCAGAATCAATCCATTGCAGGATGAAGGTCTCTCCAAGTTCAATCCAAATTCTTCGATTTCTAGCCACTCTTCTCCACATTACCCCATGAACACTGTCTTATTTCATTCATCCATCTCACATGTGGTCTCTTTCTGGATCTTTCACAATCTCTTGGAATCCATTTTAAGATTTCACTTGTTCATTTATTATCATCTCTTCTAGCAATATGTCCATCTCAACACTACTTCAGTCTTTTAAGTCTTTCAACAATGTCAGTAACACTTGTTTGTTTTTTTACCCATAGATTGCATCTTCAATCTCTTTTTGTTATTCCTAACATACATATTTACATACTTCTTTGAGTGGTCTGAAGTCTCTGTATTGCTCTTTTATAAAGTGTTCCAGTCTCACATCCGTAAGTAAGAACTGATAAACACATTTATTAAAAATCTTTTTCAAACACATAGACATTAGTATTAAGTTATTTTTACCAAAAGTATTCCAACCAAATTTGATTAATTTCTCTATTCTTTCAAAATTTGAAATCAACTGGGGAAAAAATCTCATACCTATTTCAAAAATGGTATTTTTAATATGGTGAAAAGATATAAGGCAGTTTCAGAAGCTTATGAAACATTAATTATTGCATTTAAATGGCAGTTATATAACTAGTGGGTAACAAGCTAAGAATTTTTGCAAATTATATTCCTATAAACTAAGAATTTGACAATTCTTCAAATTCTGCTGGTTAAGCACAATCTAGATTTCATGAATTTTAAGGTACTAATGGTCCAAAAAATAATTTTGTAAAATTTTTAGGAATGCATATTTTAAATGTGGATTTCAAGATTTTAATGCTTCTACAGAGTTAATATTTGGGAATCAATCAACACAAGTTATCATCAATTAACATTTTAGGTAAACTTATTCACTATTTTTGTATCCCTTCTGTCAACACTGATTAATTCTCAGCAATTCAAGCAGCACATCATTAACAGTATTTAGTTTAGTCAGAAATAGAATGACAACATATTTTGTCAGAATTTAGAGTGATAAAATACCTCTCAAAAACCATCTCTAACAAATATATTTCAATCATTTTATAGACTTTATTACATTATTTCAAACCCAACTTTTAAAAATTTTAATAGACCTTATAAATATTCATATCACAATAATGGCAGATTATTTTTGTTTTAATTTTGATTTTATTAATTCTAAAAGTTGGATTAAGTTTCTTTATTCAACTTTAAAAAATATGATTATAAATATTTATTAGTGGGGAAAATACTTTAAATTCAATTTAAGGTTCATACATTATGAATTGTTACCCAATCTATTTTTCATTTCTTTCTTATTTGTAATTTAATAGATTTTTCTATCCAGAAAAGATTTTATAACTACTTTACAGATTTACAACTTAGCATTGCTTTCAAATGGGTCAGTAACATTCATAACACTATAAATATGACCAGCCTAATCAAAAACAGTACTAAGCTATAAATCTGTAAAGCAGTTTTAATTTTATAATCTATACTGCATAATGGATCTTCACTATCTACTGAATTAATTTAAGGTTATAAAATTTAGCAAAGTAATAATATTTATATTAAAAAAAATTCATGGAACATAATGTCTTCTGTGATAAAGATTTTACTATTAAGTTTTTTGAATGTGGTAATATTTTTACTGCAATGTTTTTAAAATTTCAAAAATTCTGGGCATCCTATAGCAAACTACTCATATAAAAAGCAGGTTTTTGGCTAGATAAAGCTTGAGCTATAATGTAGTTGCTCTTCTAATTCATGTAATAATTAATGTCTTTCATTAATGATAAAAAATAAAATCTATTATTATAAAGTGCTGAAAATTTTGAAATTATTCAAATGGAAGTCAACCTCTGATTGTGAATATATATTTTAAAATGTTTATTCATGTATACCTTTATTCTGCCTTCAAGAAAACTCAACTGATATTTTGGTTAGAGCTATCAAGCAACTGAAAGAAAGACCATGACATTATTGATCTCAAATTCAGAGATAAAAGCCAATAAACCCACTATGCTGGCTAATGCATGTTAGTTAGCAGCCCATCGATGTTTGCATACTAAATGAATACTCATATAGTAATAACAACTGCAATGGAAAGAACTTATGGAGAGGACTTTCAATTTGCCCTGCTTGATTCTTTTAATACATCAAAGAAAAATTAAAAGATCTCCTTTTGGTTAATAGCAAACTTCTTTCTGCATGCAATACAATATACCGTTCTTTTCAAATAATAACAGCAATATTTAATAAAAAATATTTTATACCTTGTGAAATATAGTGGTAATTGTTAAAATAGTAGTCATAAAATATGTATATTTATAAATACTATTTTTGAACTCAGATTTCCAAGCTCCTTACCTATATCCACTTCATCTTTTACAATTAATACACATAACCACATACATGTGAAAAAGGTAAATATTCTCCAATATATGTATTTCATGCTGAATCAGCACTCATCAATTGGTCCAGGTCATTATCTCTCACACAAATATATAATCAATGCTCTGTATATATTAAGATAGCAAATCTTCAAACAAGAGCTTTCAGCATCCCATCATTAGATTTTTCAATCATTTAAATGACTGAAGAGTTGAAGGGTGGATAATATTACTGCCTATCCATTAAAGTTTGAAGATTTGCTATTTTAACATAAAGTGAGCACGGATTATATATGGGTGTTGGAGATAATGGTCTGGAACAATTGATGAGTGCCAGTTCAACACAACATACATTTAGAGATCATTTATCTTTTTCACATGTATGTGGTCATATGTATCAGTTGCATAAGATGGAGTGGATAGAAGTATGGCACTTAGAAGTCTGACTTCAAATCCCTTCTAATTACAATTCTGCACAGAGAATATATTTGTATTTTAAATATTAAACAGTATTTTTGTAAAAAAATATATATAATAAATATATATTCAACAACAATTATCTTCATCCTACTATAGAAACATCTACTAAAAACTTGAGTATTCTATGGATTTCAAATGATATAGTGCAATAATATCCTATTCAAACTGACTTATGGGTTTTGTCTTCATCATATAATCTGAACTAATACAATTGTGCATTTAGCGCCGCCTATTAATCCTTTATACTATTCAAACATGAAATTTATTTTAAAAAGCTGATGCTTGATACCAGGCCAAGTCTCTTGCATAGAATTGACCCTACGCCTGTTTCTGTATATTTTCGAGTCCTCAATTCTATGCCAATGGTAGAATGTGGATGTCAATTGTATGTTTGTGGCAATATAAAAGTGGATTATTTAACAAAAATATAAAGTATAAGGAAATTGTATAATAAGTTATAAGATCTTCGTTGCTTTTGCGATAGAAAAGCAAAAAAAAAATTAACACTACTTCTCTTAATATCGATTAGTCGTTAAAAGTGCTTCTATAATAATCAACACTGACTTGAACTTCAAATTTAGCGCATAAAAAGTTTAAATTAAATTATTCATCATTAAGTGTTCTTTAACGAAATGATAAATTTTACATTTTTAAATTTATAAATCGATGTCTTATTTTTCACTTAAATTGAATTGTCCATCTTGAAGATTGTTTATTTAAATACTTGTAATAATTTGCAGTTAAGAAAAAAAAGATAATTTATTCTCTTTATGTCAATCAATGATTGATGATATTTATTTAAAAATTAACCTTTGTGAGTCTAGAGTTAACCTTTTTCAATGTCTACTTGGTTGGCAGTTGCATATTAAATAGTTTAATATTACAGTTATGATTTATTGATTTAGAAAATATTTAAATAACTTGATCTTTAATAAATATTGAGAGACAATTCAGTCATGTCATAAACAGCATAAGAAAGAAATTAGTTTAATAAACAAGAATAAGTAAAAAACAGGCCACTTACTGGGAAGTATATATATAATAGTGATAAATATTGACAAATAATGTTAATAAAACAAGCTTGTGAGTATTTATTTATGCATATATGTTAATATCAATAATAATATATTATTTGAGATCAGATCTATATAATTAAGCAAGAAAGTTCGCATGGGTTTCAGAATTGGTGTATTTTTTTTTTTAATTTGGGTTATTTATTTGGATAGAGTATAATATTAAAAATCAACTGCCAGATGTAAAATTTGATAGTTCCATCTTTGAATATTAACTTTCATTGATAATGGTAAAAGCCAACAATCCATCAAAAATGATATTATAGCATTATATCATCTTGCCTATTGGTTATTTTAGCCTACAGTAGATGGTCTAGTATAGGGTGAAAGAGAAACCACTTTATGAGCCATAAGAAGAAAAATTATTTGGCATAATTAAAGATAAGCTGCTTATAAAAAGCTCCAGAATATTTTATGTCATTACAAAACTCATTAGCAATGTACCCTAAATCATAGTATTTATATATATTAGGATGAAATAAGATTTTATTTATGCTGTTGTCTATAATTACTACGTTCATAACACAATTTAACCATTGTAATTCCCTTTATATATATATATATATATATATTGTTACTAATGAAAAGATGAATTGTCTTGCCTGCAGTGCCATCTATAAATAAAAATATATTACATGATGCCACAGTTTTGCTATTTATCACAAAATTTTTAAAACGGTAATGTAATGGATCATGAGATATGTTTCAAAATTTTGCCAGTGTATTTTGTATTTTATCTTTAATGCTTTTCTTACCACCATAAAATATGAAAATCATTTGAAAAGATTTATTTTGACTTATTTGAAATCTTGCAATAGCTAATTTTCACAATTTAAGATTTTTAATAAATGTGTTTTACCAGTTTTTACTTATGGATCTGAGGCTTTGACACTTAATAGAAGACTAATGCAGAGACTTCAGACCACACAAAGAAGTATGGAGAGATGCATGTTATGAGTAACAAGAAGAGATTGAAAATGCAATATATGGGTAAAAGAACAAATAGGTGTTACTGACATCATTGAAAAAAATAAAATACTGAAATGGAGTTGGGTTGGACATATTGCTAGAAAAAATGATAATAGATGGACAATTGAAATTTTAAACTGGATTCCAAGAGATTGTAAAAGATGCAGAAAGAGACCACATTTGAGATGGAGGATGAAATAAGAAAGTGTGCAGGAATAATGTGGAGAAGAGAAACTAAAGATTGGAGAATATGGATTGAACTTGGAGAGACATTCTGCAGTGGATTGATAATGGTTGATTATGATGATGATTAGAACATTGTTTCACTATAGATTAAAATACAAAACACATTGTCATATTTCACATTGTAACTCATGGTCCAAGCATGCTAGAAACTTAATATATATATATAATAAATAAAATACTCATTAATTAAAAACAATATTGTAATTATAATTGAAATAATATTTTTAACGGTTTACAAACAATTACAAACAATATATATATATTATAACGATCAAAATGAAAGTGAAGATCGAATCTAACCGCAAAAACAATATCTGCAACTACCAGGGCGCCATCTAGGCATTTGAGCCTAGAAAAATTTATAAAGTAGGCAGATACGCGCTGTTAAGATTCCACTTTATTTAAATATTCCGATCGTTAGCCCCAGTCACTAGCTCAGCGGAGACGCAGAGATAAAAATCTATATCTTAATTTATATCTTAAAAATCAATAAATAAAAGCCACTGCCAGAAATTAACACATAAAAATATTTATTTACGTACATATAAAATAACATTTAAATTTTGAGGAATAAGTTTAACATTTTAGATTTTTATATTAACTTTTAATTTTACATTTAACTAAGTTTCAATGAGTTTAATATTTTATTTAGATAGTCAAGTATGAATAGACTACATAGATATGCATTTGAAAAGAAAATATTCTTCCCTGATTTAACCTTAAGCAATAAATTTCGCAACCAAACTGGTGCCAATCCATCTGATACATTCATGTATTCAATGTAGCATGATACAACATCACAAAATACTATACTGTCAGGAAAGTACATCTGATCAGTAAGTAGATTAGAGAAGACATGGTCTCTCCACCAACAGGAATGTGACATCTGTTGGCGAGTAGAACAATAAACAAAAAACTCCATAGGAATGGACTGCGGTCTTCTGCCGACTTACAAACCCATCCATAGGCAAACAGAAGGTGTGTGGCATATATATGCAATCCTGCCCGAAGCGGATCTCATACTACATCTACTAATTACACAAATATATCAAATCCATTGAGCCAATTCAACTACGAAACGAATAACCTAAGATTACCCTCCCTTAATATAACTTTACAAAACTATATAGCCATTCACGCCCGACTTAAATTTAACATTTAGATACGTTCACACAAATGAATTTTATAAATTTGCTTTTAAAATGTTGAGTATAGATCAGCTGCACAGATTCCATGGTCAAAAACATTCCAAATTAAACACAACTGATCAAAATACAAAGTCATCGATAAACATCACTTGCATAGGGAATATAAAAATCCCATTAGCATTCATCGTAAGATGCCGCAGTGATATCATTGACCCATATATTCTAATCGAATGTGAAAACCACAACATAATCAACCGCTAAAGAATCTATGCAACGTCTATACCCAACTTAAATGTAATGCATTTAATAATTTCTACAATAAATATTACTACAAATAAAAATAATAAAATGGAAATGATTTTAGCAAAACTTAACTATATAAATTTAAACAATCAATTATTAATTTGAAAATCAAATAAGAGTTCATTTTAAAATTTAAATTAGCTGAATCTTTTTAAAAAAATCAATGACGAAAGTTCTTAATTACTTTTTTGTTGTTGTTAATTTGTAAAGTTCATAGCTCACGGTAGAAGAGTCCAGGTTTCTGCTTTTAATTCCCGCGATGCCTCCATTGGAAGATAATGTTCTGGAGATGGCAATAGCTGGTTCAAGGTATCACAGTCTTTTCCTTTTTCTTTTAAATAGAGAGTGTGGTATGTGCATCCTACCACAACTCTCAAACACACAACGCTGGAACTGTCCGAAAAAACTGTATTTCTCTTTTTATATTATCCACACGGATTCAATCAACAAAACGTCACTAATCCATCACTTTCGTTAGGGTCTGAGCCAAGGCTTAGTGCTTCCATTGGTCAAGCTAATTTCTTTTTATTTTCTTATCTATCTTTCATCAGATCATTTTAATTATACAAGAGCCCGAAGCTAGCTTGCTTTTCAAACAATTTATAAACAATCATTTCCATTTACAGATTACATTAATTAATACCTGTTTTTATTTTTAAATCTTGTACTTTTTTATAAAAAAGTACGTTCAAATACTTATTTGTTTTTTTTAAAAAAAAATATTTTTAAAGTTTGGCCTCTGTGCGAATGTATATACGTTTAACAAACATTTTAATTTTAGCGTTTAGTGTTTTACTTTTATTTGCGAACTTTTAAGTTTTTATTTTAAATTAATGTAACGACATATTTATATATCGTTACAATATATATATACCTAACACCCATGTTGACTTAGAGATGGTTCTGCAATCAGGTTTAACCAGTAAATTTTTTGTTAAGACATACTGTGAAATAAAGAAACTTAATATAATTAATTTTATGTTTAAATTACAAGTAAATATTAAAAGTTAATTAGATTTAACGAATTAAATCTTAAAGTTTGCAAAAAAAAAAACCTGCATGCAAGTGATTTATTTATTTTTTTAACATACAATGGAGTGTATGTTGCATTTAACTACAAGACTTCAAGTATATGCTATCCAAACAAAAATATAAAAAAGTCCATTAAAATTCACAAATATTATGATATTCGGTAGCAATTTTTTCTTATATTGATGCCATACATGATTACATATTATAACGGTCTGAAAAACAGTATCTTACCATATCTGCTCTACAAGGGCGCCATCTAGGCATTTGAATCTAGAAAATTTATATAGTAGGCAGATATGTAAGTTAAGAAAAAAAAATTTGTATATATTTTATTCCGACCATTAGCCCAATGTCACTAGCTCAGTGGAATGGCAGAGACTTATATTTTATACATTCTTATATAAGAATATTTTTAATGTTAAAAAAAAAGAATAAAATAAGCCACTGCCAGTAGTTATCACACAAACATTTATTTACGCACATATATATATAAAATTTAGCATTATTATTATTCATTTACGTTGGTCAGATAGGATTCTATTTGTATTATTTACTGAAAGGTTTAGAATTTGGAGTTCCTATTGTTTCCAAATTAATATTCATTAGAGTTCATAAAGTTCTTACAGTTTTAGAAATGTTCATTAGTTATATAGTTCTTACTGTTTTAGAAAAGTTCATCCTTTACAGTTGCTTGCCATTTGGAATCCAGCGTTAAGGTCCTCAATATAGGAAAAGTAGTGTTTCATTTTTTTTTAACAACTGAAGGAAATGAAACTGCGTCTTTCAATCCCTTCACCTCCAATTCTCCGGCTTAATACATCTCCATCTTCTCTTAAATTTTCTTCACTCACTAAAAATTTATTTTCAAACTTTTTCTTTTATATGTAAACTTTCGGATCCAATGGACATTTACATCATCGATGATGATGATCCTTCCATTGAGGTCCGATTCCCCAATGGATTTCTTTCATTGGCCATTCTGTTCATATTGCTTTTACTATCCTATCTGACCTTTGCTTATGCATTTTGAAATGCCCAAGTGCTAGTTTACTTTTACTAATTAAAATAATCATTTCCATTTTATACAATAGAATTAATTAAATTATTTTGCAAACTTAAAAGATATATTTTTATCTCTAAATCTTTTTAAGTTTTTGCTTTTAAAATAAAGTTTTATTTTAATAATTTTTTTCATCTGTGCGATTTTATATATATATGAGTTTAAGATAGAATTAATTTTCAATTTTTATGTCTTTAAAAAAAAAAAGTTTTTGAATGCGAACTTTTCAATATCTCAATTTTTTAAAATAATAATGTAACGGCATATATGCCCAATACAATATATTGATAAAATTTCTTCACTTCATGCTAATCTTTTCTAAATTCAATGTACTGTACTTTGCATAATAAAATATTTTCTAAGCTCAATTCTTAGAGTATTAAAATTTTTAGAACATACTAAATGCTGATACTGATTTCAAAATATCAAAATAATTAGAAAGATGCTAATTTCTCATTAACAAGTTTACTACTATGTTTTTCTAACAGAAAAAAAGTGAATGAGAAAAAAAATTGCCAACAATGTATTTAATAGCAATGAAAAATTGACATTTTGTTATTTACTTTATTTTAAAAATAAAAATACGATCATTAGATGTTTTTTTTACTTCTTATTTTTATCGCTACAGTGAATACATGAATGAGTAAATATTAATAAAATATATGTAAATGTGCTCCTTCAATTTATTATTAACTATATTATTATTTTTTTTAATTTTATGCTATAATCTTGTCTTACAGTTCAATAAACAATACTTATTTAATCCTAATCAATGTTTATCAATACTTATTTAATCCTAATCAATGTTTATCAACAAAAAACAAGCTATTAGACATTCTATACATTTGAATATGAGAGTGGTTTGAAAAAATATATAGCAAAGTTCACAGTTTCACTGTACAATCCAACAATAATCCTAGCTTAATCCTTAATTTGAAACAATTATCATCATGTTATGATAAAGTTTTGTTTATATATATTTTTTAAAAAATTGCTTGTTTTTTTGTAATTTTATTTTTGAATAATTTATATAATCCCTTTTTTTTAATTTATTAAGGTTATGTTTTTAAATCATAACCAATCTTTTTTTTAAATAATAATAAAGCTTGATTATAAAATTACATATTAACAAATTTCTACATATATTTAACTAATTAAAAAATGATGAAAAAATAATGTGTAAGGTATTAAAAATTAATGATTTCAATTTGTTTTTGAAAATCATTATTGCCACACCTGCAAAAATTCTGAATAATTTCTATTATTAAGAAATATGTTTGTCTTCTGTATATGTGTTTGTATGCATGTGTATAATGTAAAATTATATATAAATAAAAAAAATTCTGCTTGCATATGAATTATTCTAAATTGTTTACTGAGCCAGCCACCCTCATCAGTTGGTTTTTGTATCATCTCATATATATATATATATATATATATATATATATATATATATATATATATATATATATATATATATATATATATAAATCAGTGCTTGGGTTATATTAATATAGAAAATCTTCAATTTTAAAATAACCAGCTTCAATCCTATTCACTTTCCAGTTCTTCATCCATCCATATCATTCAAAATCTGATGATGGAATGCTCAAATCTCTTGTTTGTGTTATTAAAGTTGTCATATCTATATTGACTTTTAAGTCAATCTGACCCCTCATATGTAGGACCTTAATATGTCCATTTTAATACACAGAAAAGAAATGGTAGAATACAGGCTGAATATGTAATATTTGTCACACCAGCCTGAGCATTCCATCATCAGATTTTCAATGAAATGAATAGGTGGAGAGTGAAGAGGATTGAATTTTGTCCCTTAAAGTTTGAAGATTTGTTATCTTAATAAAAATCAAGCATTAAATTTACACATGTGTAGGAGATGATGGTCCAGATCAACTGACAAATGTTTCAGCATGAAATATGTGCATTGGAGATCATTTATTTTTTTTCATATGTATGTGGTCATGTGTATCAGTTATATAAGATGGAGCGGATGACTGAAGGAAGCTTGGAAGTCTGTGTTGAAATCTTTTTTAATTGCTAATTTTAAATAACTAATTAATTGGTTAAATTTGTTAACATTTATTTTACAATTGATTATTCTTATTGGATAACATATCTTGTAAAATCATATTAAATAAAAGAATGTTGTTTAAAATTATTATATCATAGAAAATGGAATAATTAGCTTCACCAACAAAAAAATTGTATTACAATTTTTTATCTCTTAATTGATATATATATCGTTAAAAAATAAAATAGCTTTTTCAATAAATGATCGGTTGTTGGGTAGAGGCCTTTACAGCAATAGAGAAGAGAAGTCAGTATCCATAAAGCTTAGAAATTGATGGTCAGTGAAAGTTTGTGAGGTTTTTCTCTTCTTTTATTTTCTAGATATAGATAGTTAGATATTCATTTACTGATCAATGTCAGGTAGTTAGTTGATCTGGTTGTAAATAAACCACTGGAGAAAAAATTTCTAAGCTTTTGGAAAAAAAATTTCACTTGGCCTGGATTTAAATCCCAGGCCATAGAAATGGCAGACAGATACACCTCTGCACGGTAAAAAAAAAAAAAGTCACTATGTGTATTTATACTCAAATATTCACATGTAAATAAAAATTTCTTAGACTTATTATATAAGAAACTTTGTATATAGCACTATTTTGGTTAGATATATTAAAAGCTCAAAAGAAATGTTTGTCTGTTCTATTTCTTCAATAAGTTAACAGAGTTTAACAAAACAATTTTTCTTTCAAAGCACATAATAGTTTTATAAAAAACATATAAAATTAGACTTGTTGATTCATTGTGATCAGTTATTATATTTA
This sequence comes from Epiperipatus broadwayi, assembly GCA_028023455.1. NCBI lineage: Eukaryota > Metazoa > Onychophora > Udeonychophora > Euonychophora > Peripatidae > Epiperipatus > Epiperipatus broadwayi. The sequence goes on along the minus strand of JAQFVV010012435.1, from coordinate 3,406,546 downwards.
AATTTTTACTCTTCTCTTTTGATTCTCGTCATTATTGGTTAAGAGATTTAATATATATGCTAATAAAACTTTATATTATATCCTTTAATGTAAAATAAAATACTGGTAAACTAGATTCATCCCCAACGATGAAAGTGTATTCTTTTCTGACATTAATTGTATGATTGGTCAACCTCATGTATGAAAGACAACAGATGAGGCATGCCAGTACTCAAAAAATAATAATAAATGTTGTGATTTAGTTATCAATCTTTAAAAACACTACTTTTTTGTAGTCTAATGATAAACGAAAAATGTTCTGCAATTTTTTAATAATAAGATAATCGACAGATGTAAAAGTGAATCAGTTTACTAATCTTGATTATTCTTTAGATAGAAAGAATTGGTTATAAAAGAGCAACATGGACTTCAATACATTGGTGTGGTATTTAATATTTTAAAAGCTAAGATATATAACCATAGTGATGCAATTATTTCACTAAGCTAACATTTGCAATTGTTATTCTCTTAAATTTATCAAATAAAATTTAAATGTAAACATTAATCACGGAGAGACAGAAATATGTGACCGATAAGCGTTGACCTCCAGAACACATTACTCTAAAACTGCACTAAATCACATGAAGCAACTACTTAACAACACTAAATGTTTAAAGACATCTTAAAAATATAATGTAAACATCATAAGAGTAAGCATTTCTTTAACTTCATAATGATATTAAATTTTATCATTCTATTAGAACATATTTATTGAGTTAAGCATATAAAGTATATAAAAGCAAGATTGATAACCATGATCATGCTTTTTGTGGCAAACGTATGTTTTGTCTATATTATAAAAAATATATGAAAGTATTGCATTCATTATGAGAAATGTTTGTTGGTTTAAACATTATCAAAAGGAAAATAATAAAATATTTTATAAACCGGTAAGAAATTTTGTGTTTTATGGTTTGATTTTTATAGTCATCTCAAAACTCATCTTAAACTTTTAATTTTTTACTATCTTTTTTTTTTTTAGAGTTAAGGTGCCACAATTTTTATAAGTGATTACTAGAGACATAAATATGGGTGCTGAAGTGTTTTTTACCAGTGTTTGGTTTAATTAATCAAAACCATAAAGTATATACATATATTTAAAATAACATTATATTTATTGTATTATATTTATATACACTCAATATGTCTCAGTGAAATGTGAATTGTTTCTTTCTCCAAGTTATATGCAGGTTACCTCTAAATCAAGACAAGTTACATATTATTATAATTTAGTTGTCAAGCGTTGGTGGTCAAGTAGGCAGCACAGCTGCCTTACAAGCAGTTGTCCCAGGTTAGTGAGTTTGCTTCCTGGCTGATGCTATGACACATGGGAAAAAAATATAATTTACTTATTCACTATAAACATTTTAAGTTGTGTCAAAGTTTGGATCACGCATTTTGCCGTGAAATGTGATAATGTGTTTAGTACCTTAACCATGATTGCACATAATGCTAACATCATTTTTTATTTTAATTGAACAAACTGTTATTAAATGTTTGAAATGATTTAAACTATGTATGGCAATAAAGACAACATTTTCAAAAATATTTCAAGTGGTTTGTACAATGTTGTGATAGCATAGGCAGCATTGACGATGATCTTAAAAATTTAAACACAGTGGAACATTTTATGTCATAATTCGTAATTCAGGTATAATTGTGTTGTAAAAGTTTGTGAGAACAGCTAAACTGTGTTTCCATGTTACTCGTATGCTAATATAGAGATAGTGTTGTGGGTTCTGAGGTACATTGTAGTTATATGTGCATATTATTATCCAATATTGAAAAAATGCAGGAAGAATAGAATCTGATGTTTTTTGTCATATTTTACCAATTCAGTGCAGTATAATAACTTACTGCTTTTTATTGATAACTTTTTAAAATATTTTTACATTCAGCTTATTATTTGTCTTGAAGCCAAAGATTTATGAAAATGAGTTATATTAATATAAATAAATATCTTATAAAGAAATGAAAAACAAATGTATAGATTTTTATAATTATTTAAAAGCTGAGAACACCAAAGTACATAATTACTGAACTGGTATAAGATCTATCTATATCATCATCAACTATTATCAATACACTGCAGGATGAAGGTCTCGCCAAGTTCAATCCATCTTTAACTTCTCTTCTCCACCTCACCCCTGCACACTTTCTTATTTCATCCATCCATCTCACATGTGGTCTCTTTCTGGGTCTTTACAATCTCTTGGAAACCAGTTTAAGATTTCAATTGTCCATCTATTATCATCTCTTCTAGCAATATGTCCAGCCCAACTCCACTTCAGTCTTTTAATTTTTTCAATGAAGTCAATAATACCTGTTTGTTCTTTTATCCCTATAATGCATTTTCAATCTCTTGTTACTCCCAACATGCATCTCTCCATACTTCTTTGAATTGTCTGAAGTCTCTGTATTGCTCTTCTCTTAAGTGTCCAAGTCTCACACCCATAAGTAAGAACTGATAAAACACATTTATTAAAAACCTTCCTTTTCAAACACAGAGGCTTATTTCCTTTCAGTATCAAGTTATTTCTGCCGAAAATATTCCAACCAAGTTTAATTCTATGATTAATTTCATATATATATATATATATATATATATATATTAATATCATATATATATATATATATATATATATATATATATATGAAAGCCAGATTACTTTTAAAATATTATGTTTTTAAAATTTTAGGATGGTAGCATAAAGGTAAAAGTAAGAGCAAAACTTGGTTTCTGAAGAAAAGATTTAAAACATCGAGGTAAAAAAGATTCAAATCCAAAGCCTCTCATTGATGAAGTTCTTAAGCAAGAAACTAGATTGGGGATACAGATAGGATAGCAGTGGAAAAAGATTCATATAGCTCTGTCATTAGTATAGTGGCAGAACAGGATTAACAAAAATAAAATTTGTCAAAGTTGTTAAAAAAATAAAAAGTTAAGAAAACCTGTGTAATATTGTGGATGTATTTTTCTAAATGAAAAACTGATTTGTATAGTCAGTGCAAAATACATTTTGTTTATTCTTTATCACTACCTTTCTTTTGTGGAATTAGAAAGTCTATATATCACTATCTTTGTTAAAGTTAGAATGATAACAAATGATGACTATTTTTTTCTAAGCAACATTAGAAAATAAAAGATAGTTTAATAATGGGCATCAATTAATATTCTGAAAATTTGATTATTCATTATAACAATTAGATATATTATTTTTATTACATAGTTATATTGATGTGTATGTCTTTAATATTGGTTAATAAATATTTGAATATCTAAATAATTTTAAATAATATAAAATTTTAATTTTATTTGAAAGTGTAGAATGTTCAGAGGAAAAATTACATCTATTAAAGGTTTTATTTTTTAAAAAGCATTATTTTCAAAGAGATAAAAATAGTTGTGTTAAATGAGGTAAAAGATTTGTTTCTAAGAGAAAGTAGAATATTAGTTAAGTTCGTAATAACAATAAAAATACCAGGCATTTGTAGATCAATGGCAATATTGGATAGGATTTAGAGTAGAAATAGAAAAATAGAATCCAGAGCTCATAAATCACAGTACATCAGTTTTATAGTTCAAACTTCACATGTACAAACCCAGAGCAACAAAGTATTCGATATTTTAATTTCATTATATATATTGTACCGGTCAAAATAGTATGCTCACTTAACAAGATTCAAATCCTAAGCAAAAGTACCTCGACTCCGATCATGCTCGAGATTCACAGGTCTGGAGCAATCCTGAATTCTAACCTATTTGCCTATTCTTCGAATCTCTGATCCAATGAACAACAATTCTGATGACACAGTAAAATTATTTTAAATCCGTGCCCATAAGCAAAGCGTTAGAGCATAAGATCAGACTGATGATGATGGTTGAGATTGGAGTAGCCCAGGAATTACATTTATTATAGTTATTTATTAATGCTAAGCTCGTAGCTAAAGAAAACAGTTCTAAATATTAACTAGAAAATAATTCAAAAACAACAAACCAGGATTTACATGAAATAGATATATTTAATAAATATTAAATGAACGCATATATATATATTACAAAAGATTAAGAAAACGCATGTATATTTTACCAATTAGTTTCACGCTTGGGACAATATTGTTTATTTACAAGACTTGGGACTTTGTTATATAAAATCCCCTCTATCACTCATTTAATAAATATAATTTTACAGATACAATTTTATAGTGTTTTATAACTTATGCGGAGTTAATAAGCTAATTAAAGAAAACTTTGCTATGGAGCATTGTGGATGCTGAAAATAAATATAAAAGATCGTGAGTTTTAACAGTAAATGATTTATTTGATAACGGGCAAAATATATGATTTCAATCATGTATTTTTTTTAGGAGAACCATTATTTATACTTTTATTCGCATTGTTTGGCAAAGACGTCTTTTAGAAATAAGAAACAAACCATGCACTTTATTTACGAGAGTAAGTTATGCGATCATTAATATAAATTAGATTTACGTCTAATGGGAATCGATAATGCTTTTTTAAAAGAAAGCGGTTCTAAGATGAACATACTGAACGTATTTTATGAAATGAATCATTTTCTTTAACACATCATTGCGACTTACCAAGATTAGACGGTGATTAAATTAAGGACAAGAGTAACGGTACTAGCATACGTTAAATAAATCGGGCCTTCATGGCAATTGTGGATATTTTATCATTTTAAAGCATATTTGAAAAACGAACTTAGATTTAATATATCCGCGCATTCTGGTGGAGCGATATCGAAAGAGGGTCTGGGTTTGAGAGCCCAGAATCTGGATGCACTGTATTCTGCAGCACATAAAATCATAACCCTCATAAACTTTACGTTCCACAGGAAGGGCATCCCTGATTACGAACGATTTTGAAAGGTAGGACGGGAGCTTCATGCTTCCGACACCCCAATGACAAAGCAATCGAGAGATGGAAAGATAAAATATCAGAATAAAAGACTATGTATGCCAGAAACGTTTATATAATCTTATAATATTATTTAAAGTTTGGAAATGGTCTAACCTCTTGCGCAATAACCTGTTTTCAATTCTGAGTCATTTAACAAATCATAATGAATAATAACTTTTATTTATAATATTAAACTAGCAAAATTTATATTTAAGTTCGATTCCCAGATATGTATTAATTAAAGAATTAGCCTTCCGGGCGATGGTAGGAAAAGGTAGAATTTTATATTAGGTGTCACAATCTTTTATAATGACAACTAAACAACAAAGTAAAATAAGCATCCACAATAAAATACTTTTAGATATACAACCAACCTAGTGAACGATTTCTATTTTAAATAACCAAATAAATATATTTTTACTAGTGAATTTAATTAAAGTTGCAAGGTTGACTGATACTGACATATTAGAGAAAATAATATATATATTAAACAAAATAAGTTGTATATATTTAATTGAGCCGCATATAGTTATATAAACATAAATTGAGTGTGAAAGCAAGTGTATATTTAGAATTACATAATTATTAATAAAGGATTATAGAGAGAGAGTTTACGAGCAAAACTAGCAAAACATCATAAATGGATCTATGAATTAATTTAGCTACAAATTATAAATCACCCGTGAATGTTCGTATTTAAGGCAGCTCTAAATTACATGATTTTACCTAAGATATCAGCATAGCAGCAGGTTGGTTGGCAATTCTATGTCATCTCATATGGCCAGTCAGCTGGAATTTTGACGGCTGGTAGACAGTCCTTTGAGAGAAAAAGCGAGGCGGACGGCTCCACTACTCACGCAGAACTTATGTTGGCTTCTTAAGTAATTAAATTCAACTCACTAAAAACTCCTCTGAACTTAACCAAAAACTGAAAGTCCAAAAACTGAAAGTCTAAAAAAAACTAACTTCCTTCGTTCTGTGGTTCCTTTTATAACATTTCAATACTGCCCAGAATGCAATTTCATACCAACCTTATCTTTGTAATCCCTTTAAAAACAACATTTAATTAGCAAAATATTTTCAATAGATAAGGCTTGAAATACCATTTTTAACTATTTTAAATCATTCAACAACAACTGATAAACGATTTGTTTTCGATCTTACTTGCGATTGACAAATCTAATTAAAGGCAACAAGCTGAATTCAAATCACTTGACAACAACTGATAAACGATTTGTTTTTTCGATTTTAATTAAGATTTATAAATTTTAATTATAGACAACGATCTGACTAGTGATAAAGATAATTTCAGTATTTCAAGCCTTCCCCATTTTTCTTTGTTATTACATTAAATACACACATATATAAAAATAATTACAAATATATAAGCAAATGTATTTTCCAGCAATAAACATAGTAATAAAATTATTGCTTTAGTCATAATATATGGTACTTGTGAATAATTCAACCGATGACGTTTTTGACTTACCGATTTCCCTTCCGGTAGACATCGACATTTTTTGCATGACAACGTTGTCATGGTAACCAAGTGACTGGCATGATTAATCCATCAGAGAGTCAATTTTTTTTTTTTTCACCCGCGAGATTTAAAATTCGTAGATAGGTTTGGGAAATTTTTTGATTTTTCTGTCTATTGAGATTTTGCTATCCACGGCATCACAGTTACTTTTTTGAGCTGTTAATTCGGGTAAAGTGTTTTATTTATCTGTTTATTTTAAATTTACAAAATTTTTTTTTTAATATTTCTATAATTATCAAACTTCTCAGGTAAAGTGTTTTTTATTTATCTGTTTATTTTAAATTTACAAAAAGTTTTTGTTAATATTTCTACAATTCTGAAACTTACATTGAATTACGTTTAATGTGTAAATAATTTATTCTCCAGTAAAGTGTTTTTTATTTATGTTTATTTTAAATTTACAAAAACTTTTTGTTAATATTTCTACATTACGTTTTTAATGTGTAAATAATTTGAAAAAAATTTTTAAATCAATTTTGCAATATGCAGTACGTTTTAAAAATTACCAAATGCATGTAAAAGTGCGGCATTTTCTGGACGCCATTAATACCAGATTTGCGTTAGATCATGTCTTTTTTATTTAGGTGTTTATTTAAAATTTACAAAAAGTTCTTGTTAATATTTCTACAATTCTCAAACTTATTTACAAAAAATATTTATTAATATTTCTACAATTCTCAAACTTAACATTGAATTACGTTTAATGTGTAAATAATTTTCAATAATTTTTTAAAACAAATTTTGAATATACATTACCAAATGCATGTGATAACAAGGACGCCATTAATGCCAGATTCGCATTAATTCGGGTAAAGTACTTTTTGTTAATATTTCTACATTACGTTTTTAATGTGTAAATAATTTGAAATAATTTTTTAAATCAATTTTGCAATATGCAGTATGTTTTTAAAATTACCAAATGCATGTAAAAGTGCGGCGCCATTAATACCAGATTTGCATTAGATCGTGTCTTTTTTATTTAGGTGTTTATTTAAAATTTACAAAAAGTTTTTGTTAATATTTCTACAATTCTCAAACTTATTTACAAAAAATATTTGTTAATATTTCGACAATTGAATTACGTTTTAATTTAATTTTTAATTTCTGAATTGTATCATACAGAAAATTATTTTTAGTAAATTCATCGGCAATTTTTAATTTCTGAATTATATCATACAGAAAATTATTTTTCGTAAATTCATGGGCAATTATAAAAATTACAGTTATGAGAGTAATACAAGGTATAGGTGTACGCCAAGCCTAACGGCTTGTCAAAAACACAAAGGGCCCCCCCCCGCCAACTCCAGTGCTACACGCTGTTTTTTATAATTGAGCATAATATAGGGTGGTTTTATAAATTAGAATATAGTTTTTTCTAAATTATTTTGACACATGCATGTACATTTTTTTTTTTTTACTATTTGCCTGACCTGCGTCAGATTTTTGCCTTTTTTTTTTGTTTTTTTATCACGTGACCTGCGTCACATTTTTTTTTCTTTTTTTTTATGTTTAATTTTTTTTTAAATTTTTATATTTTTGCCATGTTTTTTTGTTTTTTACCATGTGATCAACCGATGACGTATTACCCTGAAGGCATATCGGTCTAATGTTGCGTTTTTTAACGTACCGTGTTCACGTGATCTGCGGACACATTTTAGCGATTACATGTGTCCGCAAATCATTTGGAGACGTTATCTTAAAAATCGCAAGATTAGACTGATATGCCTTCAGGGTAATACGTCATCGGTTGAATTATACACAAGTACCTAATAATGTTACTAATCTTTAGAATGATTCGGCATACAGTGTGTGAGTTAATAGCATATATTTATAGAAAGGTCTGAATTGCGAACCCCTAGGAGGTTAGTATAGATAGTGAAACATGAAGCATCGATGATGATTAGACATCGATTGCTTCATTATATATATATAACAATTACATCATATGAATTGCCATCATTATCATTTAAGCATCATCAATTTATTGCAGAATAAATGTTCACAATGTTTAATCCCATTTCTCCAATCCATAGCTGTTAATCTCTACTTCATTCAAGCTAAGTTTCAGATTTCATTTATCTCTCTTTCACATGAACTCTTTTAATATTTTTTACAAAATGTCCTAGCATGCAATGCACTATGGTTTCTCCTTTATCATAGTCAGGAATTTTTCAGCCACTATGCCCAGAGAAATCTGTTAATCACCTTACTTCCATTTTTCTTCCCCACCCTAAATTTTTCTCATATTCTTCTCTATCCTGCTTTATTTTTTTTTAAGTGTCATAGCATCAGCCGGGACGCAAACCCGCAACCTGGGCAACTGCCTGCAAGTGCAAGGCAGTCATGCTGACCTCTCGACCACCAATGCAAGACTATCCTGATTTATTTTATTTCCATAACATGCATTCAATTTAATGCTTCAGTTGCTCCATCTAGTGATATATCAATCCAATTTCATTTTATTCTATTTTTTCAATGATGTCAGTGATGTTTGTTTCCACCAAAAATTCCAGTTTTATACTGTCTTTGTTACTTCTAATTTACATCTCTCCATACTTTACTGTTTTAAAAAAAACAACGTTGAAAATAAATTTTAATAATAAAATTTGAATTTTCAATAAGAAGATTACAATTTCTCATGTAGTCTTATTTATTTTATGTGCTGAAATAAAAAATATTTTTTGCAGAATACATATGTAAATGATAGAGAGATATGTAGTTTCAGCCTTTAGATTTTGAATGTCTTTATAAGGAAGTTTCACCTTATCTAAATAATTTCTAATTGAATTATAGTTTATAACATAAATGACTTCTTCAGCGAGGCAAAACGCTCTATACAGTAGTGCCACTCATTGCAAACCAGAGTAATCAATAGGTGCAGGAAGGTTTGTGCATAAAATCCCTATCTAGTGCCAAGTTATCCAATATCCATAGACTTGTTTCTAGCTTGTGGATTTCATCAGGGAAGAGCCTTAGATCAGAGAGCACCTCACCTAGATCTTAGAATCTAATGCAACCCTCACCTGTAAAAATGCTAATTTTGTTGACAATCTTCTTAAATTTACTCAGACCAAATTTAAACACAGATTATGTACCTAGCAGGGTATATATATATAAACATTAAGTTAAAATTATCTTTTTACGATTTAATTTAAAAATTGTATTAATTATAATAATTAAATAAATAAACTCTAAAAAAAGTATGGTCAACTATTATAACTCAATTTAATTATACTAATTAAAGTTTAATTAAAAATAGTTAATCATAAACTTTGGATTACCTTTGCAGAACGTGACAACAATAGTATTGTCACTAGAAAATTTCAACCTGTCATTTTTTAATGTCCTATGAACGCTTTTATGAAATTGATATTTTCATTATCTAGGTGCTTATTCTATAAATTATTTAGAACTGCAAAAGTAATGAAGTATATTTTTGACAGATATGCGGATCTGTCTAACTATTTATTAACATACTCTCTGTCATTGGCAGATCAAATAATAATAATAAAATAAAGTGTGGTAACTGAATTAATCATATGTCTGATTTCTAATGTTGGTAGCTTACTTCTTCTTGTTACCTTCTGTCAGAATGTATTCTGATGTTTTGTTTAAAAAAAATAACTTAAATGGCCTGCATGTGTCTGTGCATGTCAACTCTTACTAACTTAAAATTGTATAATTAAAATTTATGTCTAATAGTACTTTTATTTTTTGAATGCTATAGATTTCGTTTTCTAAAAAAACAGATATTAAAATAATGATGAAATGCTTTAATAGAAACTTTAACTGCCGCGAGTGTATCTAGGTTCAAATTCAGGTTGGGTAAAATTATAATTTTTTTCAAGTTTAATTAGACTTAGGATTAGCTAATATTTAGTTGTAAATAAGTGTTTGACTACTTTTAACTAAAAGATAAAACAAAGATGGAAATCAGCTCAAATTATTATCTTCCAGCAATTGGCTTTATAAATAACAGCATCTCATTTACTGTTTATCTACAAAGAAATGTTGGAGAGCTGCTATTCTACATAGGTTATACAAAGAATGGTTTACATATTTAACTTCACTTTAACATCAAATATTACTCTAACTGTTTAAAAATCTTAAATGTTCAAACTGCCACTAGGAGCCAAACATTATAAATCTTGATGTGAAAATTACCATATGTAACTAGATATTTTTATTTTTTCTTTATTAAAGTAAAAATGTACAATCAGATTAAAATAGCTGGTTTTAGAACAATCTTTAGGAGAGATAGGGCCAGACTTCTCTACAATGTCTTGAAATTGAAGGAGATATATCAAATGTACTAACAAATAAATGATCTCAACCTTAGACCACTCTGTCCAGAAAGCTATTTTGTTCCAGATACTTAAAGAAACAAGGAAATCAATGTAATTTTATTTAAACATGGTTTATTTAAACAACGTTACTTATTTTACTGTAGGAATAACAGTCAAACAACTACTTAATGTAAACACAACAAAAAATGGCAAATCCTTTACTATAAATAAAATACAATTAGAAATAGCAAATTAATTAATGTGACATTTGTTTCTGCTTATTGTTTGCGAACTTCTTCACATCAGGGAAATGTTTGTTGAAGTCAGAAACAAAACATCATTCAGGTAGTCATCACACAACTTTGTTCTTAAATACCTTTAGACTATACCGTCATTTCTGCATTATTCAAGATGTTTTTATATTTTCCATTTGGCAATACATATTTCTTGTAGAAGTTAGTAGTAGACTCAAAGTGAAATGTTGATTTTAAAAATTCATCACATTGTAAGTTGACTAACTCCAACTGATATTTTTCTGATACTTGTTCCACGTCAACTTGATAAGGAGAACCAAATAATAAATTGCCAGAAGTTCACAAAAATGGGAGAAAACCTAGATTCTCAAACTCTGGATAGAGCTCACAAAAATTTTTGATATTATATCTTTCTTGTGATTTTGGAGATTTGAGAAATTAGAGTAGTGTCTATCTGAAGTTGTGATTTCCATAGTGGAAGTTTTCCTTCAATAGCAGTAATTTGACCAAACATTTAAAATATAAGCTGTTTCCTTCCATAAAGCTCAAGATTCAAATTGTTCTTGTAAGTTGTGGTGCCTACCATAAATGCTAACTTGACAATCCACTGGTATCTCTGCTCGCTAAAAACATAGCAATCTTTTCTCTCAATGCATACACTTGTTCCAGCATTTTTCCTTGGCTAAGACATTGAACATTTAAAAAATATATAATATATAAATCAAGATTTATTTCAGAAATAGATTTTATAATACTTCTCAAAATATTTTCTCCAATGCTAGTGTCTTTCACAGTCATCAACTCTACAAATTCTTCCACAATATCAAATGTCAATGTTACACCCTTTTACAAATACCAAGTATCTATCATATCTATGGTTTTATCAGTAGCAATGGAATAATACTCCAGATTTGTTAAAATGCCCATTAAGCTGCTTTTGACATTTTCTGCCAGATTTTCAATTCATCTTGTTACAGTTCTTGTCGATAAGCTTATTGTTGAAAATAATTCCTTTTTACTGGATAAATAGCAGCTAACTTACATTCTTTGAAAAATTCTCCATCAGTAAAAAGTTTCATCTTTTCTGCAAATAATTTTGACATGTCTTGCTAGCATATGTGTTTCAGTCAATTTCTTCAACTTTTCTTGAAAAAAAGGATGACAGATTTGTCAAATTATTTCTCAGCCATGCAATTTTTTCTTCTCATGTTTTTCCAATAAAATAGTTGTAATGATTAAGACAGGTTTCATAGTGCTCTTTAATATTTGAAACTTTCTTGACAACAATGGTATCCTGACAAATCAAACAAATACATTTTCCAAAATGTTAAAAAATAGCTAAATGTCCAACTTTCATTAAAATTTCAGAACTCAAGACCTACCTTTTTTTTCTTAGTATCCATGGGTTTGTTTTTGCTCAGACAAAAACAAACTTCTGAAAAGGAAAGAAAAAAAGAGAAATCCATATGGAGAAATAAGAAACAATGAAAACAAATGTATCTGCAGATACGGTAATGTGATGAGATTTAATAATTGTAAATAATTTTTTTATTAAATATTTGCTGGTACACTGATATCTAAATATTGGCTACTATTTATCTAATCTCCACATAATTGATGTCCAGTTGTTAAGGTGAGGGACAGACAAAAACCTTTGTTGACTGGATGTGACACATGAGCCTGGGGTTTCTTATCTCTGTTTTAGCAGAAAGTCACCTATACTAACAGATGGATGACTTCAACATAATTTAACAATATTTTAGAATTTTGTTAAGCATAAATATAATGCATAGAATATTCATTTAAAAGACTCAAACCTTTTTAACTCCAGGCCAAAAGTTTGCAAAATGAGAAAGCTAACATAACAAAAATCATGATTACAAGAATTTACATCTGCAACTTGATTTTATTAAAGAAACATAATGATTCTCATCCATTACAGGAATGTGTGTCTACCTGGTGAAGGAATTACCTGAATATATTTGGAAAAGAAATGTTCTATATCAGGAGAAGAGTAGTTCTTGCCAACTTATAGTCCCCATCCAGAGTGTAAGAACAACAATGACATAGGAAATAACCCCTACTACTATTTGCAATGTGATGGCTATGGGGCCATGCATTCAATTGGATAATATACCTTGTATACCAATGTGGCACAAGGAAATGAAAATTTAATGCATCTCCTCAGATCATATTGAAATAAAACACTCATACATGAAGCAAATAGCCCAAAATTAACCCTATTTAAACCAACAATTTTATTGAGTCTATGCAACCATTTACACTAAACTTTAAATTTATTAATTTCATTTAATGAGGATGGAAATGACAATGGCAAACATTTTATACATAAAATATTTAATAAATAATTTAGAATTTAATTTAATTGTCAGATAATAGATTTTCTTTAAGAGAAATAACATTCAGGTTTAATAATTGAAAGTTCATATTTTAGATAATTAAAAGATCAAATCTCATTTAAAAAAAATCATACTTTCCATAGTATTTCTATGAAACATCTGGACTACTGCAGGTTTGTTGAAAGCAATTTTGGGGGTCATTGATTTAGAAGCTGCCTCAGTCAATGCAACTGAGGGAATGAAGTCTATTACATGATCCCTATATTGTGGAGATCTGCAATACAGGTACCAAAATATTTTAATCAAAACAATCAACTTTTTTTAAAGTAATCTAATTTCCCATTTTATATGATTTCATATTTCTTATCACTGAATTCCAGGATTGATCTCTCATGGCTTAGCATGGTTCTCATTGGTGATGATGATTGTTCCCTCTGGACTGTGTGTTCATATGCATCTTTATTTGTTAGTTTTCTTTAGAACAGGAATCACCTGTATTTTCTTATCACTAGTAATTTTGATTTCTCTTATCTGACTTACAATCTGTTAAATGTCCCAAGGGCCTGTTTGCCAATACATTTCAATAGAAATTCATTTTCATCCTACTATAGTTTAAAAATAACTTTAAAAAAGATTAACAGTTTTCATTATTTTTTTACCTTCCTTAAAATATTTTGTTTTTAGATTTTTAACTTTAAATAATTCTTTAATCACTTTACCATCTGTGCATTTTATATATCTGTGCATTTCTCTTTTTTTATCAACTTAAATACATTGTATTTATTGATCTTCTTTTATATTTTCATTTCAGAGTGATGTAATGGCATATATGTATACCACTAAAATATGTATGTACCTTAATTATGTTATTTATCCTGCTCTTTTTAATTATGTGCTTGTGCATGCATGTTAAATTCCATGTTAAAGTACAGTATTATATTATTCTCAATGGTCATTATCTATGAAATATCTTAAAATTCTGTTTGTGACAAATTTTAAAATTCTGTTTGTGGATACATGCAGGGAGTACTTCCACATTTAGTTATGGTGCTAATGATCATAGCAATATGGCTGGTATTCAAAAACTTCATTGAAATGATACAAATACATTATCTGCTTTAATTCTAAGGTCATGCTGACATCTCAAATCTTCAAATGAAATGAGAAATTATCTTCGTCTTATTAATATAACTGACTAATTACTGGGGAAAAGCTTTTAGTCATCACAAATTCTTGGAATCCAACTATTTTAGCAAATAAATAAATTTTGTTACTTTCTTTACAGATTTCTCAACTGTGATGAACTGTGATGTGTGTACATGTCTTGAGTACTTGTAACCTTGAATATTTATTATTTTTTGTTTCCTTTCTTAAACCATATTTAAACTTAATTATAAAAGTTAATAAAAACAGAAGATCTTCTTATACCATTCTAGTGTCATCTATTTTAAGATTGAGTAATTTCTGCTATCAGATGACATTGTTATTTAATCCTGAGACCAAATTTTAGCTTTCAACTTTTTTAATAAGAACTTGGGATTCAAATATGGAACAAAAGGAGTTATTTATCTTGCAGTTAAGTATGGTTTTTGTTACTATCAAGCTAATGATAAAGTACATTGTCTGGTAACCACTGATTAATTAAGCTTGCAATAGGTGATACTAGAAAAAAACTGTGCTTGCTTAGAATACTGCATTAATTTGCAAAAATCAATTGTTGTGACAGTGATTTAAAAGGAAATCATAATATCTCTGTTATTAGAAGAATTTGAACTCAGATTTTGAGCTCTTTACAACTATGCACTTCATCTTATGTAATCAATACCCATTATTACATACATGTGAAAAAAGTAAATGATATCCAATATATATTCTGTGCTGAACCAGTATTTGTCAGTTGGTCCAGATCATCATCTCTCACACATATGTATAAAATCAGTGCTCAGTTTATATTAAGATAGAAAATCTTCAAACTTTAATGTATAGGCTTCAATCTTCTCTACCCACTAAACCCTTCAATCATCCACATCATTGAAAATGTGATGATGGAATACTCAAAACCCTTGTTGATAGCAATCTTATTACATTATGTTCAGTATAGACAATAAACGTGTATTTAAATATTAAATATCTCTGTTAAAGTAGTTATATTTTTTATCAAATATATAAATTTTGTTTACTAACATATAAGAACAATTACTCAATATTTAAATTGCAGTATGCAACAATCATATGTGCTTTGATTTTAAGCAGTTATAGATTCATACTGAAAATGTTATCAGATGAAAGTCAGAAAATAGTATTAAATACAAATGTCAATATCAGATAAAGTATATAACAATTAATAATTATGAATTAGAAGAAGTAAAAAATTATGAACGTTGTCAACCGTTGGTGGTCGAATGGTCAGCACAACTTCCTTACAAGCAGTTGTCCCGCGTTTGCAGGTTCGCTTCCCGGCCGATGTTTTGACACATGAAAAAAGAAAATTACAAACGTTTTGGTCAGATTATTAACACAAATAGAAACTTAAGTAATAAAATTAATCATAGAATTGAACTTAAGTGGAGGGTGGACTAGAAATGGTCTACACTAGAAAAAAATGATAATATATGGATAAATCAAGATTTAAGTTATGAATTAGAAGAAGTAAAAAATTATGAACGTTGTCAACCGTTGGTGGTCGAGTGGTCAGCACAGCTGCCTTACAAGCAGTTGTCCCGCGTTTGCGGGTTCGCTTTCCGGCCGATGTTTTGACACATGAAAAAAGAAAATTACAAACGTTTTGGTCAGATTATTAACACAAATAGAAACTTAAGTAATAAAATTAATCATAGAATTGACCTTAAGTGGAGAGTTTTTGATAAACCTATAGGTTTGAAAGGAAATATTTTTAATAGATGTGTTTCACTAGATTTTACTTATATATCTGAAACTTGGACACTTATCAAAAGAACAATTTGAAAACTTCAGATACAATGAAGTATAAATAGATGTATGCTAGGAGTAACAAGAAAAAATAAGAAATATAATCCACAAATAAGAGAACAAATAGTATCATTCACTTCATGACAGAATTAAGAGACTGAACTAGAAATGGTCTACACTAGAAAAAATGATAATATATGGATAAATTAAGATTTAAGTTAGATCTCAAGAGATTGCAAAAGACCTAAAAAAAGATCATAGATGAGATGCATGAATCATATAAGAAAGTTTTCTGCGTGATGTGGAAAAAAATAAAGAAATCTCTATTCTACAGTTCTTTAATAATGGGTAAAAATAATAATGATGATGAGAATCATAGTTTGACTAAGAAGTTAATTCTTATTATGTTTAAAATATGTTCTCTTTAAAAAAATAGAAAACTATTATTTAGGAGAGTTCTACTTATTCTATTGGCATTATGCTATTTTTGTACAGATCTTTTGCAATATTGTCAAACATCTTAATTTCTTTTTTTAAAGTAGCTTTTTTAATTAGTTGCTTTGCACAGATCAAATTTAACGAACTATAAGAAAGTTGTTTGGTTCATTAATCTCGATAATGTTTTATAAATACGAATTAATCATTTGTCTAAAAATTAAAAAGAACATTTTTCTTCCACTAATTAACATCATGTATTGCAAATATTAAAAATTAGTGATTTCCAAATTGTATCTCAATTTAATTTATATTCTTAATTTCTGACTTTTACATTTATAGATAAGAACTTGGCATGCAAAGCTCAAATTACTGTATTACGTATATGGATAACATCTATAACTCTTTTTAATATCAATCTAATAATTTCAAATTAGAAAAAATAATAAAATTCTAAACTCAAGTTAATGTCCTTGCACAATTATATGGATCTAATTCTAGGCCATTAATTATATATTTTAGTAATCATAGTTCTATTCTAACAATAGGCATTTTTTTTCTCTGGATAAGAATGTTTTTGCCACCACACCCATTGATTCTTACAGGTTACTACAGTAAAAGACCTTAAAGCTGACTTCCAGATGAATAGCAGTATTAATTTCAAGTTTTAATCTCAAGCCCTCATTAATAAATGGTAAAAGTCAAGTCCACAATGTGGAAGAATTAGATTGAACTATCATCTGATAACTATTAATTGTTCAATCTCCAATAGATGGAATTAGTCAAAAGAAAGAAAAAGCACTCTTGCTTACTGCAGTAACTTCAAAAAATCAGATAAAATTACATTAGAGTTATGTGACAGTTATTTTCATTATTTTAGATGCTTTCACAGCTTTTGTTTAAATATTTATAAAATTCAACGAAATGAAGATTTTTTACTAGTCATTTAACCTGTTAACTATCATAAATATTTTTATTACTGTTGTTGTTATTTCTTGTTTTTTATTTCCTCTAAAAATGTAATCTACTTTCATTTCTAATCCATTTCTATACCTTTACCCATTCAACAACTTGTTTTATCCCCTTTGATATCAGTACCCACTTTCAATATATAGATGGAAAAATGGCTTTTATATAAGCTTAGGGTAACCAATCTGTGATGCATGTGTTTTGCATTGGAGGAAATAATTTACAATGTTGAAATTCTGAGTCTAAAAATAAAATACATATTTAGATCTTTATGGAACAATCATGAAATTAGGACAATTTTTGTTAATGCTAAGAAAAAGTAATATAACAAAAATTTAAATTCAATGAGTTGAAAAAAAAGTGTTCCATAGTGTTTAATTTATTAGTGCATTTTTAATGCTTATTTAAATTTGAATGGGATTAATTCATAATGAATCTGTAATAGTTTTCAACTTTATTTTAAGAACTTGTTTGAGCTATTGGTACACTCTCTGTATTACATTTTTGTAAATACAAGCTTATGAAAGCAATGTCACCCTATATATGACTTGCTTTATTGATAATTATAATTATTCATGTTTGTAAGCTTGAAGTTTGAGTCTTTGTAAAAATTGCTTCGAAGTGATGTCAAGACTGACTTATTTAAATCTGAATAAAGTTCTGCTGTGTTTACAAAATTTAAATCTAAACATGAGAATTCTAGTGAAACAAAATCTAATAATAAATGTTCAGTAAATATCAACTAATGTTATAAATGAAATTATATTTACTTTTTCTGAAGAGGAATAATGATATCTGTCATTTATGCACCTGATCATGATAATTTATTGAATGATTTACCTGAAAATATAGATAGAATAGGAAGTAACTTTGACAGTGGAATAGAGCTTCTAAAGGATAGTTATCAAAAATTGGCTTAGAATGCAAAGTACATTGTAAACATTTTCTAAAATGTCATGAATAACATGGATGATAATCAAACTACTGCTACAGTTTTTTACAGTCACTTTCTTGAATCTTTGGAATCTAATCCTGCAAATAGAGCATTTGAAAAAACAATATCTAGAGATATTCAACCTATGGATTCATGTTAAGCAGGTACCATCAAAACAGTCATAGCAGGATTTACACTAACAAGAGCAAATGTATCAGATTAGGGATCTGTTATACCATGAAAAAGAATGGAGGTCAGCACTGATTGTACAAATCAAAGCAAAAAATCAAATCTATCATTTACTTACATATCTGTGTGATTAAGCAACATTAACACTCCTGATAAATAAATGAAAATAATGTTAGTAAATCTTCATGCAGAATGAACATTTATTGAAATGGGTAGTACCAATAATGAAGTTTTATTTGTAATTATTTGATGGACTATTTCCATTATCTAACATTAAACATTGAATGTTTTAAGAAAAATTCTAAACTTCATTTAAATTCTCCACACAAGTTGGTATATAACACAACAATTAAGTGATATTATTTTTTTCCGATAATACTGGCATGGCCAGTAACATTACTAGAATTGGAATCAAATCTGGATCATGCCAGCCTGACTAGTAACATTACTAACACTGGAATCAGAACTGGATCTTTAGATTTGAATATTGAATTTTAAGGTAATGCTTTAGCAAATATTCAGGTAAGTGAAGCTTATGTATATTCTATTTGACTACAGGTAATAATAAATACATAAATATTTATTAATAATTAAAAAAGAAAAAATCCTATAGAATATTATTATATAATGAAGCAATCATTAAAAATTATTTTTTCTATTACATATTGCATTTTATAATAAAAAACTGAATAGTAGCATAAAAGTTGTATGGTACATGTGAATTTATATATGAAAAAAGTTGACTATTCAAATGACAATTTTTTAATTATAATTCATAACTTCCATTCTCTTCAATCGTGTCTATGTTCTAATAATAAATTACTATAACTCTATAAACAGCAATTTTTTGCATTCTCTAATTTGATAATCCCATTCTTAAATAAATATAACAGTGATTCATATCAATCAATTATTTAACAAAAGTGAGAACAAACTATGTATTAAGTCAATTGATGATATTTACTATAGATAAATACTACACAAAGATGATGAGTGATTGTGAAAGATTGCAAACTGGGCCAAGTAAAGGGTGTCACTTTATCCAGAAATTTATCTCAAGGAATTTTCTTTTTCTCAGAGACATTTTTCATATGTTTGATAAGGTTGTAGTTCAATAGAGGTACCAAACTCAATCAAAAATATTATACAAAGTGCAATAAAAGAGAAGATGGGCTTAAATAAATGTTATTGTGTTATTTATTTAATAAGAATGGTTAAACTAATCTTTAATAAAGTTTAAAGATTATATTTGGGCTAAGAAGAATAAAATAATAAAAAAATTAATAATATCCACTAATATATTTATCTGAAGCCAATGATGTCAAATAAGAGAAAGAATTTTGACATTGATAAATTCAATCAATGATGATGATATGTAAAAGAATGTGACCTGAATAACCTGAAAAGTGCTATTTCACTCAGAAATGCATCTTGAAAATTATTTGCCTTCCTTTCAGATGTTTTTATTTATATGTTTGCAAGCAATTAAATAAAAGTTTTAAAGTATATCTTGTAATAAATTGACTAATATTTTCAATATTTATTTATATATTATATTTAGTAAAAAAAAAATAACATTTTTTATTTGTTTCTGCATAGTTAATATGATCCTTCCCCATGTTATCCCATTTATAAAAGCACTCTTTTATTTATACTAACTCTATTTAAATTTTAAAAATCATATTATTATTCTTTCCATTATCATAAAATATCTGACTATTGATGACATGCTTATAAGGAGATACTGCTAAAAATCCAGAATCATTCTCTGTTAGACAATTGTGTTGTGGATAATGATTCTACCAATTAGATACCTTTTGCAGAGATACCCCTCTATTGTTCTATCAACTGGAACTATCAAGAAAAGTCATGTGACCATAATTCATTTTTTGTTAAATGTGTCTCAATTATTTGTCAATTTTTGTGATGGCCAAAAAGTTAGAACAAGATAAAATTCTGTTTTCTGTTTGAAATAAACAGTACAGAAAATGGTTGTAGTGCTTGAAACATCTTACAAGAAAATGTTTTGGAAAAATCAAGTTTTCAGTGGTTTAATGGAAGAGTTCAAATTTAATACATCCCAAAAAGTGTAGTAAATGAAGTCCAGCATCAAGATAAATGCTGATTTTTTTTAATGCAAATAGTATTGAAGGTGAAACATTTTCAATCAAAAGAGCATTTATCAGCTTATCCATCTAGCATATTAACCCAATATTACTTCATGTGACTTCTTTTTATTCCACTAAATGAGAAAATTCCTCAAAAAAAAAATTCAGACATGAACGTAGTGAAGAAAAAAATGGAAGCATTAAAATGGTGCAATGCATAAAATGGTTAGTACTTTGAAAATGATTCACTCTGTAACATCTAAATATAAATACACAATTTTTATTTACAAAATTTCAGTTTATGTGGAGTGCCCCCTTTGTATTCTTATACATATATTAAAATTCTTATTTTTCATATTTGTTTCTATATCTCTTACTTCTATTAATGATAATATTATCTTGAATTAATGTTTAGTATTGTAGCAATTAACAATTCTTATAACACTATACAGATAAATTATTACAAAATCTTTGTTTCTTTGCCGTAATCTACTAATTTTTTTGCCTATTTTGTTGTTGCTGCTTTTCTTAAGAATCACTTAAAACTATTTTAATATTTCTATTATTGCAGTCTTTCAAACATTTTCAATTTGTTTTTGTTTTGTTTTTTGCAACTCTTATGATAATCCCATCTTCCCAGTCATTTCTTTGTTAGTTCTGATAGTCTTAATGGCTTAGTAAAGTCACAAAAATGCAATCTTTAAGCTCAAGATTAATAGATAGATGCTCTAACTTGTTGCTTCTGGGGTATGAATTTAATGTGAACTGCCAAGCAATAGACCTATTCACTTATTATTATTACATATTGACATCTAAACGTTCTTCATCTTTTTTTTTTATTATCTAAAGATGCTCTTTTACAAACACATTGTATATTAAGTTAACATAATTTAAATTTATAAAAATCTTTATAACTAAAACTTGGTTTTATTAAAATATAGTTTATTTGCCCTGCATAGCTTAACAAAGTCGTAGAGCATCCAATATAAGAACAGAAGGTCTCATGATTATTTGTGGAATTTTCAGATCTGGCGATTACACTTCTAATAAAATCTGAAGTAATATGGCTTCATAGTCTTTTTTTTATAAAATCTTGTTTATTTTTTGCATCATTTATCAATTTGATTAACTAAATAATGATTTTAATTGTCAAAATGGATTGTGAATAATTATATATATATATATAATCTTTCTCTTTTTTTAAAAAATGTATGCAGATAGATTACTATTAATTCAAAACTCTTGATACCAGGAGTTTTTTGTAGGAGGTAAGAATTTTTCACATTTCAAACATTAGTCTCCTCTTTTCCTTTTTTTTTTTTTGTAATTGAAGCTCTAGTGAAAATGTAAATAAACAATTTTATTATTTATAGTTTATATATATATCGGAATACTTTTTTGTATAATATACAAATTTATTTTGTTAATCACAATATAATACTTTAAGCTGCAGTATATTCTTATATTTATATCAGTATAAAATTTTTATATGGCAAATAATTCAATAGATCAAAACTATATTTATAATTTTGTCTGGATAATAGCAATATATGAATCAGAGATATTTCAGTTAATGGCAATATAACAATATTATTACTGTTTTAGTAATATTAATGTAATTCATGCCTTCTATATATAATAATTAGAAGCTTTGATGTAAGCAAATCCAATAAATTATAACTAAATAGTATAATAATAAAGTTAAATAATAAATATTTGATTAAATTAATAAAGAAGTAACTTATCCTATGTATCAAAAAAGGTTGTTTCAAAAATTTTGAAAAAAGATTTCATAACAATTAAAATGTTAAAAGACTAAACATCACATGATCACCATTTTTTATAGTTTAACGCCAATACTGCTCAATAGGATTATGGTGACTGTGGTTATTAAAGAATCAGAGACACCAAAAAGTATGGATACTGAACTGAGTTCAGATCTATATGATTGTACAAGCTAATGAGCTTGAATTGAAAACATTATTGTGTTTTCATTTTGGAGTCAAACTTTATAGTTAGCCAATAAGATAAAAGGTGGCTGCGGAAGGGTTGCATTAGATTCTAAGATCTAGATGTGTGCTCTCAGATCCAAGAGTCCTCACTAATGAGAGCTACAACCTAGACATTAGTCTGGGGTATTGGATGATTATGCACTAGATAGGGATTTTATGTACAAACCTTTCTACATCTATTGATTACTCTGGCTTGCACCGAAAAGTGCTACTGTATAGTGAGTTTTCCTCTGTGTAATCAAAATGTTATTAGAAATTCTAATATGCTAATCATTTAGGATATTAATCATTTTTAATAATAAGACTTATTATATATTGTTTTTTTATTGATTTAGGCAATGCAATTTTAATAATGAGTTTTGGATACTGATCTAGTTGACTATCTACATTCCATTTTCTCTTAAATGTTGACTGGGATTTATTATAATTTATAAAATTCAAAGTAGAATCTTACATCTTCTTACTTTTCATTGATAGGACTGCTTTTATATGAACTTTTAATATTATTTGTCTTTTCAGTTTCATGTTTTGTTTTGAGAAAATGGAAAAGGGTGTGGGAGAGGGGGGGGATTTAGTTAATTCTAAGGTTTCTTTGGATTTTTCAGAATATAAAACCTGTTATTACTTTTCTTTGACATATCTTTTTTTGTAAACTTTTAGTATTATTTGCCTTTTCAATGTCTTTTTTGGTTTTGAAAAAATAGGAACAAGGGAGGAGTGGGGAAAAGGAAGAAAATATAGTCTATTAGAAATTTTCAAGGTTTCTTTGGATGTTTCATTGTAATGTTATCTAATATTGACTTACAAAATTAATCAATACACTAAAGATCAGCCTGTCAAGCTATTGCGCATGAGCTTTTTATGAGTGTTAATAATAAATGAATACTTTGACTCCCAACACAAGATATAGTATTTAGGAAAGAATAAAATGAATCCACTTATTCTATCCAACCCAAATGCTTATATATGGGCAAATCTTAAGTACTGGAAGTGAAAGTGTGAGGATAGACCACTCACTTTAAATTACTGTTTACGATGTCTGAATGAATGACGTCGATGAAATTATCTAGAATTTACTAATGTAAAATTTTAAACTTCATTTGGTTTGTAATTGACAGATTTGTTTTGGAAATTTTATTCTTATTCTTTAAAAAAATATATTTTTTTTATTATTGGCTTTTTAAAAAGTAAGGGGAGGGGTAATACAATGATTTATGTTATTGACTTTTGATGAAAACAATAATTGTCAGTTACATTCAATACAAAGTGTAAATCAAATCAAACAATCCAAATGAAAATAAACTAGCTGACTTTGACACAACAACAAATTACCAAAAAAAAAAAAAAAAATCAGAAAGTCATAACTTTTTTTTTATTTCTTTGAATTACCATCACCAGATCAATAATTGTCTACTTTTTGGCTTCAAAAAATTCAAAGTCATCATCACTTTCACATTGAATCCAATAATTTATTGACAGCATGCATGGGCAATACAAAATCACTGTAAACACTTTTTTTTTTTTTTAATATAGGCAACTCAAGATCTTCTCTAAATGTTGAATGTAAGAAGGTTTTTTAATAATTAAAACTAAAAAATAATAATACAATTTAAATGGACAACTCCAAATCTAATGTTTCTAGTTGTTTTTCAAATAAAAATATTTTAAATAATATTAATGCAGAAGACAAACTTTAGTTTTAAATTTATTTCTAACACGTTAAAGAAAAAGTATTTCTTATAACATGCAGTTGGGCAGAAACATATTTCCTTTTTATTTTTTAATTGTTTTTTAACTTTTTATGAATCTACATTTTTGATACATATTGAATTTATAAATTAAGTCATAGTAGTATTACTATAACATATCACAAGTTTAGACCTTTACCCTCTCTCTCAACTTTTAAAAAAGCAAAGAAAAAAGAAATTTTAAAATTTCTAAAGATTAAAGAAGAATCAAATCACATGATCACTGTTTGCTCCTCACTGACAAAGGCCACAAGCCAGAAACTAGTCTGGGGATATTGGATGAATAGGCACTAGATAGGGATTTTATGCACAAGCATCTGGCATCCATTGATTACTCTGGCTTGCACTGAGTGGCACTACTGTATGGAATTTTGCCTGTTTTGAAATTGATCTACGTCAAATAATTTTCACATGACCCACTAGTCTCAGTGCCATCTCATA
This sequence comes from Epiperipatus broadwayi, assembly GCA_028023455.1. Taxonomy (NCBI): domain Eukaryota; kingdom Metazoa; phylum Onychophora; class Udeonychophora; order Euonychophora; family Peripatidae; genus Epiperipatus; species Epiperipatus broadwayi. Next base: position 3,381,382 of record JAQFVV010012435.1, on the reverse strand, counting down.
TTGCTGATCCATCTGATCAGGTGGATCAGCAATATGAGATGGCAAGGTCATGTGAAAGTCTGAGTTCGAATCCTGCATATATTACATATATAAATTCAGGTTTAAGCCTGTACAATGTATCAAATAATTTTGTAAGTTAATATTATGATAGCAACCATGAAAACTTACATTATTTTCCCTCCTCATCTCTCTACCACTTCTCCATCTTCTCTCCTCTTTTCTCAAAACTTAATAAGAAATCTGAAAAGAGAAATTAAAGTTTGCAAAAAAAAAAAAAAGACCAGTCAATGAAAACTAATCCTAAAAATTTTTAGATTACACATTAAATGTATAAATTAAGTCATAGTAATATTACTACATTAAATCACATTTTTTCCAAATAAATCTTCAATTGATCTATTAGTCACTGCAGTATTATTTCATGACCTTAGCAGTGTTTAAACAGTAAACCAAGTAGATTGGCACTAGGTTTTGTATATAATATTTACACATTTTTAGATTTTAGTTTGGATCATATTGTTAAGGTAGTCAGATGGATATTTGACTTTTTTCATTTTTGTTTAATTACTTATAGGTGTATATAACTTAAAAATATTGAAATTAAATATTATTTTATTACGTTTTTAATTTTTGAGCTTGTAATTGTGTGATTGTGTGTATTATATTAAAATAAAAAATATTTTTAGATTAATATTTTAATGTTCCAATTGAATTTTGTGTGTGCGTGTGTTTTGTTAGTAATTTATATTTAAATGAGAAATAGAGTTTAAAAGATTCTGTTATGCAAAAATTATCTTAACAAATGAAAAATATTGCCATGAAACATTAGATATTTTTCTAACATTACCGAAGTTCAGTAAACAGTCAAAGTGATTAAAAATAGAAATTGTACACCAACTATAAAAAATATATTTGTTTTCTCTTGAGATATCATTTTTAAAAGTTCGTTTGCTCCAAACAATTTCATTTACACCAAAGATTAAAAAAAAAAGAAATAGAAATCTCAGACAATTTATTTAATAACAATATTTAAAAATGTATTTATTTTAATCCAATAACGCATAGTTATACACATTATTAAAACCAAAATAGATAATATATATATACAATAAACCACACACAAACTTCTTTATAAATCTTGATTTATTATAATATGAACTGTTATAATGTATAATAATATACTCCAAGGTTTCGACTATATTACATTATCGTCTTTATCAAAAACAATTAAAAAATACATAAAAACAATAAATACAAATATTACATAATATATATAACAAATATAAATATATCTTATCTTAAAACTCTACTAAAAAACAATTTTAACTTTTCATTACATTCGTTTCTTAATTACTTTTCTTAAAACAATCCCCTATAATTATTTAATTGTTTGTTAGAAGAGTTTTAAGACGTATTTGTATTTGTTATATGTATTATGGAATATTTGTATTTATTGTTTTTTATGTATTTTTTTAATTGATCTTTAATAAAGACTATAAAATAATTTAGTCAAGGGTTGGTGACCTAGTGATTAGCATAACTGCCTTCCAAGCAACTGGCCCGGGTTCGCTTCCCGGTCAACGCTTTGACATATAAAAATAAATAAATAATTACAATCGAAACGTTTGAGTACTATAATGGTTCATATTGTAATAAATCAAGATTTATAAAGAAGTTTGAGTATGGTTTGTTGTACATATATTGAAATTAATGGGCTATTTTTAAAATAAAAGAATGTGTTTGTTATTTTTAAATTTATTTAAAATAGATAATAACAACGTGAAAGGCTAAAACCTTTGGTAGATGCGCCTTAAAAATGCTTATGTGACAGCCAATCAGATGTAACAATGACTGCACATGGAACTCTTAATTCTAAAACACAAGCCAGAACTATCAGAAAAAGATGGTACCCACCTTCTTCTATGCTTAAATTTATATATAAATAAGCCAGACTCAAGCATGAAGCTTACAACACCTTCACATTTAATTCACTAAATATTATATACAAATAAACAATGCGAAATCTTTCAATTTACCATGAAGCAATTTTCAAATAGATAACAAAACAACCTTTACATATATATATATATATCATCAAACTTTTACATACATTACCAGCCATTTGTAAATAATATAATCATTCTAACTCAAAAAATAAATAAACAAGGAAAAATGATCTTTGTTCTAATCATGGATTCAAACTTGGATTGAGTGCTTTTAGTTGAAAGAATTTAATATTAAAAATATGTTTATGTGTTTGAGAAGTGATGTTTTTAATGAATGTGTTTTATCAGTTCTTACAAAAAGGATTAAGATTTAAATTCTTAACAGAAGAACAATGCAAAGACTTCAGCCAACTCAATAAAATATGATAAGATATAAACAAAGGCAAAACTCCCCATACAGTAGTGCCACCCTGTGCCAAGCAGAGTAATCAATGGATGCCACTGATGATGGCCACAAGCCAGAAACTAGTCTGGGGATATTGGATGAGTAGGCACTAGATAGGGATTTTATGCACAAGCCTTCTGGCATCCATTGATTGATTACTCTGTTTGGCACAGGGTGGCACTACTATATGGGGAGTTTTGCCTTTGTTTACAACAAATTATGTGCTAGTATAGAGATGGTGATCATGTGATGTTTGATGGTTTAACACCAATCCTGCCTAATAGGATAGTGGTGCCTATGGTTGTTTAAGAGCCAAAGACACCAAAATGTATGGGTGCTGAATTGAGTTCAGACCCATATGACTATATAAGCTATTGAGCTTAGATTGAAGATATTAACAATGTTTCAATTTCATTCTCATAGTGTTGTAGTAAAGTAGAGTTAAAAGGTGGCTGCTGGAGGGTTGCATTAGATCCTAAGATCTAGAAGCAGTGTTCTCAGATCCAAGACTCCTCACTGATGATGGCCACAAGCCAGAAACTAGCTTGGGGATATTGGATGAGTAGGCACTAGATAGGGATTTTATGCACAAGCCTTCTGGCATCCATTGATTACTCTGTTTGGCACAGGGTGGCACTACTGTATGGGGAGTTTTGCCTTTGTTTACAACAAATTATGTGCTAGTATAGAGATGGTGATCATGTGACATTTGATGATAAGATATATGTTAGAAATAATAAAAAATGATCAAAAGCAAAGAGCACAGTAACAAACAAACTGGAAACTCATTAATATATGAATTAAAAGACAAGTGTAATTAAGCAATAATAGATGGGAAAGTGAAGTTGTAATTTGAATCCCATAGATTGAAATTGTGGACAAGAAAGTAGGGGTAGATGGAGTTGATAATGGTTGAAAGTAATGATGATATGTGCCAATATCTACATATATGACCCACTAGTCTTTTAGTCTATTTATTTGGCATGTTATGATCTGGGTTTTAATGATTGTAGCAACATTTTTTTACTGACACCTTTTAACATCTTGTATAAATATAACTTCTTTGTATTGAGATGTTTTTACTTACACAATTTGGTTATATTTAAACAGCACTTTTACCGTGATTGCATACATGATGTTCAAAATATTGAGGAATGTGATTATTTTTTTAGAATCCTGTGACAAAGTCTATCCTTATCAGAAAAGAATTCACATGTGAAAAGAACGAGGTGATAGGTAACATTCTTCTGGGAAGACAAGTAAATCATGTGATCTAGAAATATTTCAAGCATCAATACACTAATAATAACCTATCATCAGAAGACTGGCTAAAAACCCAGATCTACTACAACCAACATTCATAGAGAGTATGTGATTAAACAAATAGACATGCTAAAACCTGAAATGGCAATAGGATTCTCAAATGTGATATCAAACTTAATGTAAATCCATGAAATATCTGATAGCTATTAACATGACAAATTTCTTTAAATCATTAGATATGGAGTACACAGATAAGCCAGAAATAACAAACATATTATTTTTGATAGTAAATACTCCTAATACTATAAAATCATTTATCAATCAACTAAGATATGTAACAGTAGAAGATATACAAGTTAAAATATTTACTAGAATACTGTTAGATAAACTTAAGCTTATTCTGGTAACTAAACTTCTACCTGTCCATTTCTGGAAGATATGTTCAGCACATCAAGAAGTAATATCATATGTGAAATAAAATTGTCCATCTATATCATTAAAATAAAAATTGATTTCAAAAGTGCCTTTGATCATGTATACCTACATTTTCTAGACAAATAGAAAGTACTTAAAAAAATTCACACAAGCAACTGAATCAACTATGTCACAGGAAAAATCTTCAGCATAGCATATATTATCAGGAAGAAAAATTCCATCAAAGTTTACAGCAGTTCCAATTAAATTTTGGGATATTCCAATATGTGTCTCAATGACAAAATCTAATTTAATAATGAATATAAGTTCTTGATTAAATTATGATCTTTCATTCCTGTTAAATGTAATCTGAGACCAAAGATAAAAATAATTAATTCCTTTCTTAAAAATCTATTGGTATACTATGTACTATGGATTTGTACAAATAACAAACAGTAATAAACTTATAAAATATATTTATGAAGTACAGGATCTATACTGCTATAATACAAAACATTAAGGGCATCAACAAAACAATGGTCTGATGGCTAGTGTTGAGTTGCTTAATCAATTCATATAAGCCAAATCATTCAGCAGAATATGCATTGACCCTTTGTTTAACATCAATTATCCCAACTATCAATCTCAGATTTAATAAAATTTGAAAAAAATCATCATACATAGTATGATGGAAACTGACGTACTGTATATACAAGATATCACACCAACAGACTTCAATAACTCAATAATATGCAATTACCTATCAGTGATAATGCATCTCAAAATCCAATTATGGTCCTTATTAGAAATCCAATCCATCTATAAAAATATTGGAAGGGATATTGTTGGATAAACCATTGATATATTCTGGAATTAAATTTCTTTATGATGATTTTTTACAATTTTCCTCAACAAATTTTATTGATATCTTTTGACACAATGTGTAAGTTATATGGCTAGAAGATGAAAATTTCACTGTTCATTATGCGTTCTTAACTAACTTAAAATCAAACCTAATATTTCTCCAAAAATACAGTAGGCAAGATATTGACATCAAGCTTCCTAGTGCATTATTATTGCTAAGATTTATATAGCTAGTAAGTTTCAAAACAATTTTTCAAAGGAAACACTATTATTTTTCTATTAACAATCCCATATATATGGAGTCAAAAAATTTATAGAATTATAAATACATGCTAAAAGCATTAAGAATTGAAATGTGGTCATGAGGAAATTTTAATGCATGATGTTCTTTATGACTTAAGTAAAATACTAAATTCACTAAGCTACAAGGAAGAGTTAACATTTAGAGGATGATAAAGATTACAGCATTTTGGGTAATGAGACCAAACTCCAAGTTGTAGGTTAAATACCAGGAGATACTAAAGTTTGGTCTCTGATTTTGATCTTTCCCAATTTATATGACATAAAGACGCAAATGTCTAAGCTGTTGGATTGAAGCAGAAATGCCATCTTAGAAAACAGAATAAAAAGGAGAAAGATTGTTATCCTTATATTAGTAAAGATTTCTCTAATAATATTAGTAGATAGTGTGATCAGAAAACAGATTGATGATTTGGTAATTGATGTTATGAGATTGTGATAAATGCTTAATGTTGGATAGGCAAAAAGGTGTTTTAGGATTTCTTCATCTCTGTGGCACAATGAGCAATGGGCATCATTATTGAAATATATTCTTTTAGCAAGGAAATAATTAATAGGCAGTGCATCAAAGTTGACTTTAAAGAGAAAGTCAAAATATTTGAGTTTGAAATGCCAATGGATAAACAATAACTCAATTAATTAGAGTTTTGCCTTAAAATTCAATATTCAAGAATTTAAAGGTGCAAGTTCAACTCTTATGCTAGAATTGCCATTGATCAGGCCAGCAAAACCTAAAGAAGAACAGGGATGTAATACCATTCAAATCATTGCATAAGCAACTAACCTGTATTGTCTGCTAATCTGTGTTATCTACTAATTTCTATGTTATTACTAACAATTGTTTCAATTATTTGTCAATTGATGAAAGTAAGAATGGTTTGAGGAATGTCAGGATTTTTCTGATTTGTGTGCATTTTCATGTGCTTGACAGTATTTAATTTTTATTACTACTACCACCAGCACCACCTCACCAATACTACTACTACTACTATTACCACCACTACTATCACTATCATACCCACCACCACCTCACTACTACTACTACTACCACCACTACTACCTCTGCCACTACCATCGTTACCACCACCAAAGTAATAATGGTTTGAGGAATGTCAGGATTTTTCTGATGTGTGCAATTTCATATGTTTAACAGTATTTAATTTTATTACTACTACCACCAACACCACCACCTCACTACTACTACTACTACTAATAATAATAATAATGATCATCATCATCATAATAATAATATAAAGTGCGCATGTGCGAGTATGCTCTGATCATCATGAATGAACGTCTAATTTCTATCATTTAATAATCATATTTTTACTGGAGTTAAACCCTCAAAATTGTGACTTACTTCTGAATAAGACAAAGGCAAGTACTTTTATATATATATATTGTGTGTGTGTGTATTGATTAAACATCTTTAATTAATTCACTTTTGCTGTTAGTACCAAACAATCATATTAACATGGCCGCCACTAGTCCAAAATCACGTGGAGAAATTCCACCCACATATGCTGACATTATTAAATCGCTAGCTAAAGATAAAGTTTCAAATAAAATCGCTTTCTTTATTAATAAGAACTTGGATTCAAATCCAAGATTTAGGAAAACAACAATAGCGGATATAGAAGAACTAGATTTAAAAGCCACTTCAAATGAAGAAAACCAAGTAAGCTCCCCAATTATGTGGACGGAAGATCAACTGCAGAATATCTCCGATAAATTCAATGAAACTTTGCCAAAAGGTCTTTTTGCTTCCTTTAAACGATTCTTTACAGAACAGTCTGTCATTCTAGCAATTACTGATCTCAACTGTTCTTTATATAAATTCCCTAAGGTATTATTATATGAAGCTCTTAGCTGCAACAACTTATGGGATACTATTCTGTGAATAGCAGATCATCCCAATTCTCGATACCTCATACTGGAATTCTTTAACACAGAGGAAAGAAATTGTTATGTTGTAGTACGATTAATATTAAGAGAAAATACGTTTGAAACTGTGTGTACTCCAGAAGTTAATAGTGTTAAATAATTACATGTGAAAGTAAACGAGTAGATTTAATAAAAATGAAAATTAAGAAATTACAAATGGTTTTTCATATAGATATTTTATTAAAGGCAAGGTGAAAACAAGATGGAAGATTCAAATAAATAATTAATTAAATAAAGGATTAAAAATGTAAAAACAATTTAATTAATTAGTTCAGAAATAAGCCCAGAATAATTTGGTGATTAAAATTGATAAGGAATAAACAATAGAACAAAAAGGAGATATAATCAAGCAGCGAAAGGACAGATTAGTGTGAATCCTGATTTTCTGAGAGACTAAAGTGTAGCGCGAATTCAGAGCAGGACCAATGATGGGAGGAGAACCAGATATTCGGGTCTGAAGGTACCAAAGACTGACCTAGGGTAATTATACAGACTATACCTGTCTTATTATTTTTGTAAGCCTTACAGGCACTAGTAGAACTAATGATAATTCTGTTTATAAATGATTGTTATTTTTCATACTAATAAAATCTTGTATCTGTAAGTGGGATATCTTAATTTTATGCAAGAGAGTAATCATTATTTGAATTAGGTGTATTTGGTGTTTCTCTTAACTAACATTAAATCAAGTACATCACAATTTTGGTGCAGTCAGGAGAAAAACTGTTTTTCAAGCTTATGAAAGAAATACACCAAACAGTAATTCATTAGCTGGTGAGTTGTTAAAGAATTAAAATGTCGATAGGAGAAGCTAATATATCGGAATTTGGGATAGATAATCCGCACGAATGGCCCTATTATGTGCTTCATTTACAAAATTATTTTAAGTTAAATAGTATTATTGGAAATGACAGGAAAGTAGCAGCATTATTATGTTTGTCAGGTAGAAAAGTTTTTGAAATAGTAAACAAATTGCATAATGGACAAGTTACAGATAGTAGTAACTACGATGACCTGGTTCAAAGACTAACAGATTATTTTAGCCCAAGACCATCAAAGTATTTAGCTAGGTTAAAATTGAGGAACCACAAACAAGACAAACTCGAATCGATAAAGGAATATGATATTGTTCTACGCCAATTAGCAAAGAATTGCGAGTACGGTGACTTTGTGGAACAAATTCTTATTGACCAGTTATTATGGGGAATGAAGGATGATAAATTGCATCAATTGTTATTAATTGAAACTCAGATGACTTATGAAGATGCTATTCAAAAGGTAATAATATATGAATCAGTAGTAGAACAAGCTTTAGCTTTTTCAAATAGAATGGAGGAAAACTCTAGGAATACTATTTTTAAAATAGGGAGAAAGAATAAGGATTGTACTAAAGAAGGGAAAAGTTTCGAAATAAAATGTTTTTGTTGTGGTAAAGTAGGTCATTTGCCTAAAAGCTGTAAATGGAGGAACCTGTAAATGGAGGAACAAAAAATGTTACAACTGTGGGGGCAAAGGCCATTTAGCAGCAGTGTGCAAAAAACTAAACGAAAATCTGAATATGGTAAAGATCAGAAACAGTGGAAATCAGTAATTAAAAAAAATATCTTAAAAAATGAGCAGAATCATATCATGCTAGAGATTAAGTTAAGTAACAAAAGAGTGGAAATGGAAATAGATAGTGGCTCAGGAATTTCGTTAATATCTATGAAAAAGTGGAAGGAAATATCCACAGAGAGCCCTCAGATTAAAATACAGAAAGCTAACATTAACGTTAGAGATGTCAATGGGAACCCGATCAAGTTAATGGGGAAATCCAAAGTAATAGTTGGTTTTAAAAATAAAAACTACAAATTACCTATATATATAGTAGATAAAAATATTAGTCTGTTAATAGGAAGAAACTGGTTTAAAGACTTAGGCATTAAATTTAATATAGTTAAAAAGCTCGGTGGAAAAAGAAATGATAGAGTTATATCCGAATTTATTTATGGAAGAGTTAGGTTTGATAAAATCAAAGCCCATTGACTTGCACTTAAATGAAAATGCTAAATCGGTTATTTGTAAACCGAGAAAAATACCTTTTGCACAAAGGCTGTTAGTAGAGGAAAAAATAGAAGCATTAGTTAAAAAAGACGTGTTATCCCCAGTCGAGGTGGCGGATTGGGCCACGGTGATTGTTGTGTTAACAAGACCAGACAGAAAAATTAGGCTGTGTGAAGATTATAGAACAACAGTAAATAAGTATCTTAATAAAGGAGCTTACCCAGTGCCAAATGTACGTGAGATTCTCAGTAATCTAGCTAAAGCAAAAAAATTTTGCGAAATTGGATTTAAATTTGACATATCACCAACTAATAGTTACGGATGATACAGCTCGGTTATTAACAATTATGACCCCTTTTGGATTACTCAAATGTAATTGTCTCCCTTTTGGAATTACATTAGCTCCAAACATATTTCAAGCAAAAATAAATTCAATATTACAAGGCTTGGAAGGAGTGACACCATATTATGACAATATTTTGATTGCTGCGACGTCACCGGAAAAATTAAGAAGTAAAATTTGGGAAGTATGCGAGAAACTAAATAACACAGAGAATAAAATTAAATGTTAAAAAAATGTGTTTGGGAAATGGAAGAATTAAAGTTTTTAGGCCATCTTATTTTGGAAAAAGGGAAAAGTCTATTAACTGAAAAAATTAGGGCAGTCAAAGATGTTCCAAGCCCAATAAATGTCATGCAACTTCAAGCTTTTCTAGGTTTGATTAATTTTTTCAAGCCTTTTCTAAAGAACAAAGTGATGGTCACAACTCCTCTATACGAACTGCTACACAAAGATCAGAAATGGATTTGGAATACCAAACATGAAAAAGTATTTAAAGCAGTTAAGGAATTGTTAACCTCTAGTAGCTTATTAGTGCATTTTGATAGCGACAAAGACATCACTATTACTATGGATGCATCACAATACGGAATCAAATAGATGGGCATGAACGTCCTGTAGCTTATGCTTCTCGGACTTTGTCTAAAGCTGAAAAAAATTATAGTCAGCTGGACAAAGAAGCCTTGGCAGTCATGTTTGCTGTGAAAAAATTTCACCAGTTTATATATGGATGGAAATTTGAATTAGTAACAGATCACAAACCTTTGTTAGCGATTATAGGAAAAGATCATCCGATGCCAGAGCATTTAAGTCCATGCATGCTCAGATGGGCTAATACACTTACTGCTTACAATTTCAATCTAAAATATCAAAAAGGAAAGATAATTCCTTATGTGGATGCTCTATGTAAAGTGCCTGGAAATAATGACAACTATGAAACTGATGTGGAAGTTAATCACATTGACAATATGAAATCAAAAGTCATAAATAGTAAAGTAGTTCAGACATGGACAAATGAAAATGATGGGTATGCATTACTTAGGAAATGGATAAGCAAAGGTTGGCCTAATAAAAAACCTGAAAATGTAGCAATGGGGTTTTGGGTCAATAGAGACTAATTGTCAGTCGGTAAAGGGTGTATTAATATGGAAGACAGGGCAGTTATACCTCCTATAAGGAGAATGAAAGTTCTAGAACTTTTGCATCAGGGGCACCCAGGCATCGTGCAAGCTAAAACTTTAGCTCGGAGTTATGTTTGGTGGCCACAGATAAGTAATGATATTGAAAAATATATTAAGAAATGTGATAAATGTAAGTCTGAAATAGCTCTGCTGAATAAACAATATTCTTCTTGGCCTAAACCAATATATCCATGGCAAAGACTTCATATAGACCATGCGGATCCAATAGAAGGAAGAAATTATTTAATTTTAATCGATGCTTTCTCTAAATGGATAGAATGTCACAAGGTTAAAAATACTAGTGCAAATGAAACAATAAAATGTTTAACAGACATATTTTATATACATGGATTTCCACAAGCAATCATCTCTGACAACAGAACTGGGTTTGCAAGTGAAGAATTAAAAATACAATTTGGAAAATGGGACATCACACATAATATTTACACCCCCTTATCACCCTGAATCAAATGGTTTGGCGGAAAACATGGTAGGGCAAGTGAAGAAATATTTAAGAAAAAACAAAAATATGGACATGAAAAACGTCTTACAGGAATTCATGATGTATCAACATGTAACTCCATCAACAATGACTGGAAAATCGCCAGCTGAAATGTTATTCGGTCGGAAAATACGAACTAATTTAGATTTTTTGCGACCTGATACACATATATATAAATATAACCAAGACCCAGTGAAAAACTTTAACATTGGAGATGTGGTAATATTCAGAGATATACTACGTAAACAATGAGTTAATGGAAAAATTGAATGGGCACGATCAAAGCAAATTTATGATATTAAAGGCGAAAATGAAAACATATATAAGCGTCACAAAAATCATATTCGTAAAAGTGAAGATGACATACAACTAGATATGTTCCAGCAGTTCCAACATGCAAATGAAAAGAATTCAGATAAACAGATGATACTGACCGACATCGAAGAAGATGCAGTTGAAGAGGATAAAATACAGATTGAAAAGAAAAAATCACCTAGACCAATATGATGTAAAAGAAGACCTTTGTACCTAAAATAATATGTATAAGACAGATAAACCGTAACTTCTGGAGTGGGGGAGGAATTGTTATGTTGTAGTACGATTAATATTAAGAGAAAATACGTTTGAAACTGTGTGTACTCCAGAAGTTAATAGTGTTAAATAATTACATGTGAAAGTAAATGAGTAGATTTAATAAAAATGAAAATTAGAAATTACAAATGGTTTTTCATATAGGTATTTTATTAAAAGCAAGGTGAAAAACAAGATGGAAGATCTGAATAAATAATTAATTAAATAAAGGATTAAAAATGTAAAGAACAATTTAATTAATTAGTTCAGAAATAAGCCCAGAATAATTTGGTGCTTAAAATTGATAAGGAATAAACAATAGAACAAAAAGTAGATATAATCTAGCAGAGAAAGAACAGATTAGTGTGAGTCCTGATTTTCTTAGAGACTAAAGTGTAGCATGAATTCAGAGCAGGACCAACGATGGGAGGAGAACCAGATATTCAGGTCTGAAGGTACCAAAGACTGACCTAGGGTAATTATACAGACTATACCTGTCTTATTATTATTTTTGTAAGCCTTACAGGTGCTAGTAGAACTAATGATAATAATGATAATTCTGTTTATAAATAAATTGTTATTTTTTATACTAATAAAATCTTGTATCTGTAAGTGGGATATCTTAATTTTATGCAAGAGAGTAATCGTTACTTGAATTAGGTGTATTTGGATGATTCTCTTAAGTAACATTAAATCAAGTACATCGCAGAAATCTTTTTTTTTTAAAAAAATCAAAACCCTTGGCAATTATGCGCTTATAATAATAAATCAGAATAGACAGAATGTAATTTCGGGCATCTTGAAAAATGCTTTTTTAAATTATACTGTCAACGATTTTAAAAGATTAATTGAACCATTTGGAACAGTGATACAATTCCAACCAATTTACTTGAAATATACCCCCATCTATAGTAATAACTATGAGTACAAAGTAAAATTGCATAATAATGTGGAACCACTAAACATATCTATGCAAATCACTGATCATGAAGCAACCCTACTTCTGATTATATGTGGATTAAAACCTCAATGCTTCCAGTGTGGCCAAAGAGGCCATTTGGCAAACAGCTGTATTAATATACGATGCAAACGCTGTAATAAGATAAACACACACCGACATGCCCTGAGAATAAAACACAAGACAATGCAAGCTGTGAAACAGATAAGCAAGAAACAAATGATTTACTTATTAACTTTGAAAGTAAATTAGAAACAGAAAAACCACCTATAAGTTAAAATGGATAATGACATACTAAAAGACTCAGAAAATCTAACTACAACTGTCATAAGAAATAAAACATCCACCTATATTATGGATGGAATAGTACAAAGTTACATAAAAAATAAAAAACCCATGCATATCATGGATGATGAAACAGTAAGATTCGTATTCGAATCTTAAGTTTCACCTTTTTCTGTCGTCTCTCACTGACCGGTCTATCCTGCCCAAATTTAAACTTTTTGGTATCGAATTGAGTGTGTAGCAATATTAAAAATGTATAAATATATGTAGAATTCAGCATAAACACGCACACATTTCGATCTCAAATTAAATGCAATAAATAGGGATAAAATAGTATAATTTAGATTTCTTTTAGTTATATAATTTTGTATAATTTTAATCATTTATTTTGCATTATAAAGTTCATATTTATTGCTGTGTTTAAATTTCATTTAATAATAATTCTAAAAAAATCTGATGTAATATTTAATTAAAAGTTAAAATAATCTTATGTTCCCTTTTTATCTTTGAAATTTAAAAGCATCGGTCAGTGATAGATAATAGATTAATTAAAGAAAAATTCCCCAAAATATAATTAGTAAATGTAAAATGTAAACAATAGAACGGCAGCTTTTTTTAATTAAAAACCAACAAAATGCATTTATTATCCTCAGGGCAGATTAAGTAGAACCTAAAAATATCTTAACAAAAATGTGAAAGATCAAGATAAAAAAAGAGGCCATCTTAGACTTGCTGGAGACATTCACTTAAACTTTAGCTTTGCTCTCGATCACTGAGAGTCTCCAAAAATAATAAAAATAATTTGTTCCTGCCAAGGTATGACCGAGTAAAGCACCTAGATTATTCTCCATCGGGAGATGGCCTATTGGATGCCCTAACTTTCCATTGCCCGTCATAAATTCACCATGAAGATCTGCTGCCTGAACTGAATGAGAAAGCTGCTGCTGCCGTGAAATTAAATAAAATATCTAAATACAAGAAAGAATTGCCACTCATGAACTATTTGCTACTAAACCAATGGAATCAGAAAACTTCTTAGAAAACAGGTACCTGTCTGTGTTCAAACTCTAGAGTACTCTGATAATATGCTATAGCTCTTCTTCATAATACTTATCTAAATTATAAAATGTAAAAACTATCATTTGTATAACTAAAATTGAATAATTAATTTAATGTGTAAATTTCTCTAATAATCTAGCTTACCTCACTCTATCTTTCTTGGGTGCGTATTTCTCAAATCTACATTTTATCTATAGTTATTATTTAATTATTGCCAGCTCATAATTGTCTCAATTTTCAAAGTTTAAATCTATGATCGCTTGGAACAATGAATGCGTGTCAAATTTTCATTAATATTTGCTTTCATAACTAACTTAACTTTCATATAAATCGACACGCATTCAATGCTTCATTAATTGTAATGCAGGGGTCTACAACTTCGCAAATGGCTGGCATATTAGTTGTAATAACTCCCAGTTTAGATATGTTTTGTATATATTACATCTTAATGAATAATTCCATCAAATTACATTTCTTTGAGAGTCGCCAACATTCTTTAGTAAATGTTGATAATGTAGGGCCTAGTTAAAAATCTATTTTAAATCTCATCATAATTGTTTATACAGTATACATGTGCTACGTTTTAGAGACACGATGACCCATTCTGCCATGAAATTTCCGGATTCTTCAGGGTTGAAATTAACCCCAGTCGTCCTACACAAGCAGGCATAATGGGTGCTCCCGTAGGATTTGACAACATCATGCAGCCAGCCGGCAAAACTGCGACATGGACCGCTTGTCCCTGGTTATGCTTATGTGACACCTTACTTCATCAGGCCGAGGCAGAGACCATCCCGTCATTCTTATAAACCCATTCGCGGCATTGCAGTTTCAATATACTGCCATTCCATATCGCCTTTCTAAAGCGTACCACGTGTTCCTTTACTTAATTTTATTATTCTATATATCACTCCGCCTCTGCATTATCTTCATAAATCACTCTCAAATAAATGTTTGCCCTTAGTTATAAATAAATATTTTATTTAAATAAATATATGTCTGCCATTACTCTTATAACCCATACTTTAGACTCTTGCATTGCAAAGGTATAAATCTCTCCAGGCATGCATTAGAAATACTTACTCGAGAATTTTAGGTAGCTAGATTACGCCCTCAAATAAATGAATTCCTTTTGTAAACAAATAAATAAATGTATTCTTTAAAATATAATCATGTCACAAATCCCGCTACTGAAGCTTTTAATCCATAAATATTGTTAGTAAATGATCGTATTAAAATGTGTTAATAAATAATTTTAAACTATACGGCTGCATTTACGTTTCATTTATTCGATACCCATGCTATATATTTCCTCAATTATGTAAATATGAATGTTTAATTAATATTAGTTTGATTATTGGCTAACTCGAGAATAAAATCATGAGTCTCTTGCATATCCCTGACCACCATGCCTAAGGAAATATTTACTAATGTTGCATCAGATGCGTTGTTTCGTGGATTGTATTGTGGAACCGATAAACTATGTTCGAACTCAGTACCAAGGGTGGCTTCGCTACTCGATGGTGCTGATGTTCTGTATGGTGGTCGAATTCTGCACTATGTTTACGAGTCACACGTTTTCTGACCGTTACAATGAAATAGTGCCAAGCTTGTCACAAATAAGTACAAGCAATACCACAGAAAAAAGAAAACTGGGTCGGCCTCCATGCAAGAAGCATGTATCAAAAAAGGGACTCAATCACAGGATTCTAGTGAAAAGAAGAAACTGTCAACTTACATATACAACATAAAAAAGTAAAAATTGCAAACTTAAACCTTGACAATGAGATTACAAATATCTTAGAAAATGGTGTAGTAAATGAAGCCACCAAAACCACACCCTGCTCAATTCTTGATGAGGGCCTGAACTCAGGCTCCAATAACACACTGTGTTCTATTTCTCCTGAGATGCAGAGTCAGCAAGACTTGTCAGAGTTCAGATCTTTTGCTAATGACACAGATTATGGTCAAGAGATGGAAGGTGAGCAGTGTGCATGATCACTTTGCTTTTGACAAAGTGTTGATTTCAATTTTTTATAAATTAATATGAAAGTAAAAATTGGTGCTTTTAATGTAAGGGGTTTAAACTCTGTGGCAAAAGTCATGGACCTCTCAAAGTGGCTTAATATTACTCAACCACAAGTACTTGGTTTGCTTGAAACAAAAATATATGACGGATCAAGTATAGAACCATCAGACTATTTACATAATCATGGTTTCTCTATTTTCTCAAAGACGTCCATTACACCATCAGCAGGCATGGGTGCAATTATCAATAAAACATGTCCAATTGAATCATTTAGAATACTTTACATGGACTCTCATATAATGATCATCACCTTAAATCATCAAGCCATGGTTCTAAACAGTTTTTGTATATATACCTCCAGGGCCAACAATAGTAAATAGGCTAGTATTGACAATTAACTCCCTCCTTGCATCATCATCATATCCGTGTTTATTATTAGGGGACTTCAACATGTCTTATGGTCAATTTGTTAAGAAATGGCTTCACAGACTCACTATTCCACTGATGAGTGGAGAAGGATGTCTGCCAAATAATACAATATCCTTTAACAATGGTAGACATTCTTCACTGATTGAATTGGTCACCTACTCTCTTAGACTGCATCATATGATTAAAATATCTTTCAATAACTCAACACTATCAGACCACCTAGCATTATTTGTCACCATAAACATTGACTTGTTATACAAAACACAATTATCGACTAATAAAACAATTCGAATATTACTTCCAAGTAGAACCACAGAATTTTTGTTTTCTGAAATTTACATAGCAATTTTCAAAATTATGAAGCTAGAACTAGATCCTTAACAAGCATGGATTGCTTTTGTCAACATTATCTCTCACACAATTAACCATATTACACGGATTTCTTCCCCACCTACAAAATTGCTAGTATTAGCCGATGAGCTGCACAAGAGAATTATTCACTCTACATCGAAGGATGATGAATACCCAAGAATTGCTGCTCTGAGAAAAGCTTATTTTTCCACATGCAAAACATTCACAGAATATTTGTCAATTAAAAAAAGGAAAATATATCTAAACAAACCTCATACATGGTCAAGACAATACATCCGCTGGGCTTTGGGTCAACCCCCAAAAATTACAGCCCCTAGTGCACTTAAAATACAAAATGAGGTGGTATCTGGTAACAACATTCTTAACTCATTGTATCTACAATATAAAAATGCCTTTCAAGGTAGTGAAAGATTTTATCCAAAGCCACATTATTTTGGAATTCCAGATGATAACATTTTATTTGTCCCAGAAGAATTCATTAAGAAAATGGCAGATATATCTGACTCTTGTCACTCTGGAATACATGGCATACCTAAATTTGTGTACACTCATCTTGGGCACTTTACTGCAAAATATTTGTCAAGACTGGCAAATTTTTTATCAAAAGAACTATATCTCTTTGAAGGCCTATATCCCATACTACTAGTCCTGTTTCACAAAAAACCAGAAAAAATCTCAACTGTCAAAAACATACGGCCCATATCTATGAGCCCCCTTGGAATCAAAATCCTTGAATCTATAATAAAAGATAAAATTGAACTGCATGTTCTACCAATGATCTCAAGATGGCAGTTTGCAAAAAAAGAATCATCTACCGGACAAGCTGTGATCCTATTCAAAACAATTATATGATGTTAGAAACAGGAAGAAACATAGTCCAATAGCTGTTCAATTACACATTAAAGCTGCCTTTGACACAGTTCCAATTGGAAAACTTACTGATGTATTGGTAGATACACCAATTCTTAGATCAATACTATATGTCATTACCAACCTCTTGATTAATAGAGAAATACACCTAACAATAAATGGAAAATACTCACCTTCCTTCAACCCTTACTGCTCCATTCCACAAGGATCTCCATTAAGTGCAATCTTATTCACAACATATATAAACTCACTCTTGAACAAAATTGGAAAAAGCATACTTGGCATATACATATCGAGAATAAATACTAACATGTCATGCTTAGCCTTCATGGATGATATCACTGTTTTCCTGTCAAATAAAAAATATCTTCCAATGCTGTTGCAAATACTGGAAGAATACTCAAGGGAGTATAGACTTGAATTCAATGCTGATAAATCATGTGCATGGAAAATTTTTAATGCCAGCCTATCCAGCATCCTTTCTTTAAAGGAAAGCCTACCCCTTTTTTGGGATTCCCATTCCATCTGAGTAATGCAGCAATGTGAGTAATAATCCAGAATATGCTCAAAATAAAAATTGAAAATATAACAAGCTCGGTCATGAAAACTTATCTCTCAGTTTATGCAAAAGTATCCCTATTCAACATGCTAATCAATACAAGAATTATATACTATACTCCAATAGTTATATATGTAAAAGCTTTTCTCATATATATCTACTCAATGCTCAGAAAACTTTTATGGGGTCAACGTATCATTTCCATCTCGATCAGAAAACTTCAATGCCAACTTATACATAATGGGATGGGACTTCATTCAGTCAACCCATTTAGAATACAGAAAACACTAAACCTCATCTCATCTATTACTAAATTATTCCCTCACATTGTTCATACCTTAAAAATTACACCAACTGATAGACCACCACTTTCAAAAGGCTACTGGAAAAACCTTATTGACCCTTTGCTTTTTATTGATAATCTCCATTTCTACCCTCTCCTGAATAAATATAAATATTGTGAAGTTCATTTACTCCTCCAACCACATTCAATTAATAATGAGGATAAGTCAATTTTAATTCTCAATAACTGTCAAATAATTAGAAAATTTAGGTTTTGGAACCTAGAGCCAAAATTCTTTGATTTCTTAGTAAAACTTAATCTGGAATGCCTCCCTACTCTTTATTTTTATAAATATAGAAGACAGTGCAAGAAAGTAGATGCTCAGTGCACACTCTGTCACAGGGATATGGAAACACAAACACATCTATTCTTTAACTGTCAATGCTTTGACAACATATGGATAGCAATCCCTAGACTATTCAATAACACTCATGTTAATATGTACTATTTATTTAAAACATTCAGTAAGGGTATATATGCACAAATTCAGTCAAACACTTTTATTCTATATGCACTATGGTGCACTAGATGTACATTCATGTACAATAATAACCTTAGAAGACACCCAAACACTTTTTCAATCAAATTGGAAAGTATTAGAGAAAGGGACAAGAAAATCACATCAGAAAAAGTATTTCAAGACACTTGGTCTTTAATGAATGAAAATCTTAGATCCTAGCCTAAAGTAATAACAATTGTCTCATTTTGTCACCCCAGTGTGATGATGAAAGAGACATGAATAAACTTATATATTTTTTTACAGTTTGAGATTTCTGCTTTTTATGTATGTACTTTAATTTAAGATGAACTGACTGTTTTCATTTAATTTTTCATATATATATATATTTTTTTTATAATTAAGTATTTATTTATACAGTGCTATAGTATTTTTTTAGTGCTCATTCATATTCTTTGTATATCTATCATGTACATGTTATTATACCTTTGTTACTATACTAAATGTATCAAATTCTTGTATCATACTATATGTAATAAGCTATGTATAAAGTTCTTTGAAAATAACAACAACAACAACAATAATAATAATAATGATGATGATAATAATAATAATAATAATAATAATAATAATAATAATAATAATAATAATAATAATAATAATAATAATAATAATAATAATAATAATAATAATAATAATAATAATAATAATAATAATAATAATAATAATAATAATAATAATAATAATAATAATAATAATAAAAAATACACTTAATGAATATTGTTAAATTATTAAAATAAATTTATTTAATACTAGATTAGATATTTTTATATTTATTATTTTATTCCCAAAATCTTGAGAGAAAAAACTAACTGATCATAACAGAATTTTCAGTATGAATGTATTAACATCTATATAATTCTCTTTAAAATTATTAAGATGGCACTGAGTTGCTGAAAGTCACTTTTAAATTCAACA
Organism: Epiperipatus broadwayi; assembly: GCA_028023455.1. NCBI lineage: Eukaryota > Metazoa > Onychophora > Udeonychophora > Euonychophora > Peripatidae > Epiperipatus > Epiperipatus broadwayi. Next base: position 3,361,231 of record JAQFVV010012435.1, on the reverse strand, counting down.
TGCTTTATTTATGTATTTCATGATGATGATTGCTAGTTTATTTTTGTCCAGTATACTCATATCATGGTCTCTGATACTCCAGAATACAGATTATCATCACCATTTAATGACTACAACATTTAATAATTTTGACACATATTATAACATTTAATATTTGTTTGGTTTAGATTTATTTAGTACTTATGTATGTGCATGTCACAAAAATATTGATGTTTGCTCTTTTATAGGGTTATGTTTTATGCATTAGCTTAATGATAATAAGTCTAAAAATTTATATTACACTGCTTTTAAATTCAGTCACAAAGGATAACTGTTGGTGCTTAGTAAATCCTTCCTACTAGATTTTTTTATGATGATGATTCACAGATTCTTAGCTGAAAACTTTTATTCATTTATAAATGCAATAATGTGTGGCCAGATCCATTACAAGTTGATAATAGAATATTATAAGTATTCTTTTTGTAAACACCCCTATATTTTTCCATTTCATTACAATAGGGATGTTTACAAATATAATCACAGAGACAGGTAATTGGAAAGATGACTATTTTATTAAGAGAAAATAAAAATAAAACTAAGTCTATAATGTTATCAGTTATCAGATTATTTTTTCTTTAAAATAGACAATTCACAAAACTTTGATGTATATGTGTATTAATAACACTTCCTTAACATATTAGGCTGTGATATACAATGTTCCATCATCAGATTTTCAGTGAAATGGATGGCTGAAGATTTGTGGGATGGAGTAGTTTGAAGCCTGTCCATTAAACTCTGAAGATCAGCTATATTAATATAAAGTTGAGCACTGATGGTATATATGTGTGGAGATAGTAATCTGGCCCATTAATGATTGCTGATTTAGCATGAAATCCATATATTGGTGATTATTTATCTTTTCAACATATGTGTGATCGGGTGGGTCAGAGATATGAGATGGCATGGAGAGTTTAGTGTAGTCTGAAATTCTGAGTTTGAATCCCTTATATATTTAACTACAGTTGTAAAAGCATCAAAATACATATGAGTGTGAGAGTAAATGTTAACTCTCTCCAAATAACAAACAAAAATACTTATTTGTTTTATAATTCAATTCAATTTATTTAAAATACAAAACAACAACCCATAGTCAACTGCAGAATGCACATTAAAATAATAATAACAGAAAAAAACCTTATCATTGAACAAAATAATATAAAGGTATAGAAAAAAAAAATTGTGAAGAAAAACATGATAGATGGTTTTGGCAATGAGAACACAAAATTGTATTTTAGTTTTAGGGATTTTTGGAATTAGTTGAAATCAAAATGAAGGAAAATTATTCATAAATCCTTAATGTATGTGCTGATTATATGAAACATAGGAGAAAACCTAAGACCATCTGAATGACAAGGAATTAGATTTAGAGATCTATGTGATCTAGTATAATATTATAGGATAAGTTTAAAAGTAAATCTGAAATAAATTTGGAGATGATCTAAGTACGAAAATGTAATGTCTCTGATTTTTCTTCTTTCCATCAGTAAAATGTTAAAAATGTCAAGAAAATGATTATATGTAGAGTATTTGGCTAATATAGATTAGATTTTTTGAATATCTCTTTAGTATGAGGGTAGCAGATAATTGAGTCAAATTCGAAGATTGGAAAAACTAATGAGAGGAAAAGTTTATATTTCAATGACTGATAAAATATTTTACCTTGTCTGTATATGATCCCCATTATTTTAATCACTCTATTCACTATGGTATTAACATGAAAGTGGAAGGAGGCATTACTAGAAAAAAGAATACGTGGCATAAAACATTTCTAATTAATACCCATTTTTATTTAAAGGATAAAAAATTATTAATATATTCAATTTATTTATTCTACTTTTAATAATAAATAGTTCTTCTGATGATAAATATTGGAAAAATGATGTTCTATTTTTAAAAAAGTGTACAGTTTTAGTGGTCACCAGAAAATTTTAATTTTTTTCTTTCATAATCCTCTGATAAATTAATTACAATTCTTTACTGATGTTTTCAAATTACAATAATCTACTAATTTATTAAATAAAGAAAAAAAACAGTCTACTATCATTCCGAACGTCTTCAGAAAAAAATATGCATTTCAGTATTACTGAAAATATTTAATCTTTTTTTATACATATAACTTCTTGTGCTAAATTTCAAACTTTAAGAAAGTTAAATTTAAAAATGTGCGTGGTTCATAACGGGGGGGGGGGTTATAATTATAAAATTTATTTTATATGTTTTAAATTGCTGGCACAAAATATTGCCAAAATTTAAAAATATTATTTAAAAAAATAATTATAGATAGTGGCACTCTGATTATCTTTTTTTTTTTACCTAGTGAAAAAATTAAAGTCTGCTAATGATATTTTCAAAGTTAAGTTTAAAATATATTTCCATTTAAAGAAGCACACACTTATAATGATGTATGTAAGCTTCAACATAAATAATAACTTATCATCATGCACACTTTTGCCTATTAGTTTTTTATTTATATTTCCTTAAGGAAATATATATATATAAACAGAAATAATGAATGCAGCTACTTGTAAAATATTGAAGTTTTCTTGTAGATTTTAATAACTTTCAAACAGGTATATACATATATTAAAAATTATAATAATTAATATTATTCCAAGAATAAAATACATATTCCTATCATAAAAATGAGCAGACTTTAAATTAGTAAGAGGTTTATTAATTTGTAATTTTTTTTACTAATCTGAAGGAAAACATGTAATGTTTATATTCATAATTGTGTATCTCCCTCATATATGTTGATAGAAATTATCAAATCTATTATAAGTTAAATATCATATGGGCTCAAGATAAAATGTATAGATATCTTATCTATAGAATATAATAATGGCACTTATTATCCAAATTTAAGTAAATAGAATCTTAGTTATTTCATATTTGACATAAAAGGGATATATATATATAAAAGTAATTTTTTAATAATTCATTCATGAAATGCTGGTTATTTCTTTATGTTATTATAATTCAAAAGTAAATACATACCAAATGTATATATATAAAAGGTTTTGTTTAATACTTTAACAGCATGGTATGTTAAGCATGCGTTTGACTAACTGGTAGACATATTACACAGAGGCTAAACTCTCCATACAATAATGGTAGTCGTATTCTTAGAAATAGTTGTTCAAGAAACTTGTAACTTTTATGAAAGAAAAATGAGTGAGGATTTTCATAAAATATGAATATAAGATGTAAATAAGTTAATATAAATGAGCCACTATCTTGATAAGAGGACATTTTTTTTTGTTGATTGCATGTATATTGTTGGCAATATGTCAGTCCTCCCAACTTTACATTTTGGACAACTATTTGATATGAATATGATTACCAGTGAGTTAAAAATATGCATAGCATACCATGCTGTTAATGTATTAATCCAAGCTTTTCTTTATACATTTTGTATATATTTATTTTTGAATTACATTTTTCCAAGAAAAGTTTTTTAAAAGATTGAAGTGATGGTATTATAATTGTGTGTTTTATCTTAAATCACTAAAATTTAATTAACATGTTAGAAGTAAATATTATATGGAATAGTTAATGGATAGTTTTATTTTACATATATAAATATAATGTAAAATAAGTCCTTATTGGTGTTGTTTGTAGGAAAGCATATAAGATTTTGTCCAAATTCATAGGTAAAACACATGTTGCCACACTATTGTATAATACATTATGAAAAGCAAAAATCCATGAGGTGATTATGGCATGAGATTGTGCAAAAAATGCATTATAAAGTTTTTATTAAAATGCATGTATTTATGAAAATGTACTCATGAACTTCAACATTGTTAATTTTTGTTGGAGTTATTAGTTTAAATTTAATTTTTGTGAAATGTATTTAATTCTGAACTTTAAGATAAATGGACCGATGTTTTAATTTTAGTGATTAAACTAAATACAAATATTTTCATTTATCTGTTTGGATGTCTATTACCATTATTATTAGGGATTTAAAATTCGAAAATACCAATTAATATGTTGCTGTTTTTTTTATTCTTTGAAACTTATTTTTATTAAAATATGATATTAATAACATTTTTAATTATATGCATACAAAATAAAACATCATTTGTATATAAGTAATTCAGTTTCTGTTTTAATTTTATTTGGCACCCTTGAAAATAATACAAACTTATATAAATGTAATGTTTAGAATCAGTTGATGATATAGAATATTTTTGTTTTAATTCACAGAAAATTATTATTTATATGAATAAATAATAGAAAATCATGTAACATTACAATACTAGACAAGAAACTAAATTTTATTAAAATGGATAATATTGTTTTAAGTTATATACATATATAAAGTATGGACTATTATCATAAAATGATTAACTAGTGTGAGGTAAAACACATATTTTGTAGCATAGGACTGAGTTATTTTTATATTGTATGTCAATTATCAATCTTAGAACCTACATAAGTTAAAAGTTTTCTTATTGTTTAAATGTGTGCACATGCAAAATAGATTGAGCCAGTTAAGCATGTGCTTTTTATATACAATAGGATAATTTTAAAAAGGCATTTTACTAGACTTTCTTGGTATAGCATTAATTGTAAGGTGTAGGTATGTGTTTTGCTGAAGGTTTGTGATGATGGTATTTTCGTTGTATTTATATATTGGACTATTTCTGCCATCTCGTATTAAGTATTGAATATCTTTAGAAAAATTCAATTTTATGTAAATATTCGAATTACATTCAAAATAGCACAGAGGTCAGTATATGCACAACATTTCGAGAGGTATTATTCTCCTCTCTTCTACAGTTGTTTCTGGCCTGATCAGTGACAGAATTAGTTTGGGAGTTGAACCTGAATCCTTAATTGAATTTTAAAATAACACTCTAACCAACTGAGCCAGCCTGCTGAGAATCTAAAGGTCCAGGTTCCATTCCCAAGCTAATACTGTCACTGGCCAGTCCAGCAACACCTGAAAAAGGAGAATAATACCTCTCAAAATGTATGTGTGTATATATATACACCCACCCACAAAGAAGAGCAGTTTATATATAATCACGTCAATGGTATTATTATATATGAGATTAAATGTAAAGTTTCACAAGCAAATATAGTATTAATAATTATATTATTAAGCATCAAATAATCACGTATCTAATTATTAATACACTGTACAGGCTTAAACCTGCATTTATATATGTAATATATGCGGGGTTCGAACTCAGACTTTCACACGACCCACCACTCTCAGTGCCATCTCATATTGCTGACTCACCTGATCACATCACACTAATTATTGTAAGGTCATTTAGTGTTTGGGTACCAGAAGTGGCAGTTTGAATTCTAGTATGCGAACCGTTATCTCTGGAATTCATCATTCGACTATTACATAATTCGGACCTTTTACTGGGCTACGCGAACAGGGCGCAATAAATAATTCCTTATCATTAAACTAATTATTTTTTATTCATATTATTTACGAATCATTTTAAATGAAATTTCTCTTTTTAATAATTTATTTTTTAATAATTTTTATCACTGAGTACTTTACAGCAACAGCTGGTAAAGAAAGGATAGTTTAATCCAGGAAATTCATTTTGACATTTTCTATAATCCAGAAAAAAAAAAATGAATTCATTAACTATTGTCTAATATCATAACTTAAATGTCAAAAAAATAATTCCCCGAAAATCTTTCTAAAAGCAATTTGTAGTTATATGGCAGAAGGATCAGTCACATATCAAAAGATGAAGCTTTGTCAAAAATGTGTAAATTTTATTGTTTGTGTCTATATCTATATATGTATGAGTATGACTTATTGGACGGAAACTAATCTTTTCATAAATCTTGAGCTTTGAAATTCGTATTTCTTTTCACTCATATTTTTATAGCTTTAGCCTTTAAAATGAAGGTATAGGAAGAAAATATGTGACATTTCTTCCCTGTCTACGATTTTTACTATTATAAAAAAAAAAAAAAGATAAAATAAAAAATATACAACAATAAAAGATAATTGAAAGCTTATAAGTGTAAATTAAAATATTTTATATAACGTTCGGTCACGTGGTGATGTACATAATGTGTCTGTGAAAAGATGACGTTTTCGTCAAGCTGCCTGTGATGCCATCTTTGATACAAGATTGTAACAGTTTAGCTATTTGCACAAAAATTGAAATATTTTTACATAATGTTCAGGAACATGTGTCTATAAAAAGATATCTGTTTTCTAAAAGCTGTCTACAATCCCATTTTTGAATCAACATGGTGACACTAGCTACTCACACAAAAATGTTAAGGTACCTGCATGTCCAGATCATAAGTTATGACATCCACTAATGTGTATTGTTGAAGTCATTTTTCTGCTTTTATATCTTGATAAACATAATCTGATCTAAATAGAACCCTTAAATCAATGACACACATAGATTAATAAATATGATCAATAGTTAGAAATGAATATAGTGATTATTTCCAAGCTGATATTTGTTGACAATACTTCTTCTACAAAAACTTTTTAGATCTTTATATAACTACTGTTGTTAAACACATCCAATTATTCTTACATCAGTATGAAAATTAGGCATGGATTAATGCTGGAATAATCACTTTTACATATACAATTATAAGTGAAATAATGCTTAAAGCTAATTGGGATAATTAGTAACCATTAGAAACCAGTAACCACATAAACATTAACAATAAGGATAGTAATCAATATTCCACACTGCTGTCAAGTTACAATCTTTAAGTGTCCATATATATTCAATGGACCATTGCTATTAAAAGATGAGAAGGTTGCCTTGACAGCAGTGTGAAATATTGATTACTATCCTTGTTGTGAATGTTTATGTGGTTACTGGTGGATTCAAATATACAATTATATACCATATCCATAGCATTTGGTTCCAGGATTTAGCTTTGATGATTAAAATTGCATATAATACCAAATTATACATAGCATTTTTATTACAAGTTAAATGGTGTAATCTTAGATTTTCAGAAAATAAAAAAGGCGCGTGGCTTTAATACTCAGAAGTTCATAAAAAGATTGAGTGACCAAACTTGTGAGTGCCAAGATCGATCCCGGGACCTTCTAATCCTAAGTCAGATGCTCTACAATCTGCAGCAAATTATGCAATGTAGATTTACAGAGATAAACAGAAACATAAAAAATTTATAGTGCCTTTCTATGTCCATAATGCATCACTGGATTTGAAAATTAGTAGTGGTGGCTGTTTGATAATACATCAGCATGGTAAGTTTATCAAGCAGCACATTACCTCCCATGTAACTAAATTGTACAATTATTGTTATTAGCAATATATTATGCTTTATCAAAAGTCTGAACCTGTTCTCTATATTACATCTGATACACGCACACACACATTTTTTTTACAAATAAAAATAATTGTGCAAAAATAGATTCCGTTAAGCAAGTATTTAATAAAATGATTTTTAAAAACTTTAATAAGAAACTGAAATCTTTAAAGACTTTTTTCTAATGTTTGTCAAAGTTAAAATTTAAGCAATAGAGAATTTTGCTTTTCAGCCTTATTCCTTTTTTCTCTCTCAGTAGTGAGAAGTTAGATGTTAAAAAAAATGTGCATTTGGATTTTTGTAAAAAAAAAAAAAAACTAATAAGCACTATAGCTTTTTTTAAATGTTTCCGCTTTTCACAACAACCCAAGCTGAAACTACTGTCCAGTTTCAATCATGTTTCTAAAAAGCTTTTTTTTTTTAACTTTAGTTGTAGAGAATTTCACTTCCTGATATGTTAGACTAGATAAAATCAAGAATGCTTAATGAGCCTTTGAAAAATCGTTTTAAGACATTGTCTAGACATGAAGAAGATACTGAAGAAGTTTTAATAAACATGCACACACGCACAGTAGCCATTCAGAAGTACAGTATATACGATACAAACTTCTATTGACAAAGCATATACAGTTCAGAACCTGACAGCGTTATCGTGGACTTTAGAAATAAAATCTCATTGAAACTTCTATCTATCTGTCACTTTTCAAGAATATCCAGGAAATAATAGTAGATATGCAAATATGATGAAAGTGGGGAATTTGAGGACCAAAGCAAACATACGTTTATAAGCAAGTCACAAATGGGGTAACTTATGGAAAAATATGGTATTTTCCTGAAATTATGTGATTATGATATTTTAGTTGTGTTTATATGGCCAGTTGGTTACATCATTATCTTAAAATTCAAAATTCAAAGGCTCCAGTTCGATTCCCATGCTAGTTCTGTCACTGGTCAGACCAGCAATACCTGAAAAGGAGAAGAGAATAATATCTCCCAAAATGTTGTGCATATATTATTGTAATTGTAAAATATAAATAAAGTTAATTTTTTTTAGAGACATTCAGTACTTAAAACCCGAAAAAATGTTTCTTCTTTTTCTTTAAAAAAATATAGTCCATAAAAACCAATATTATCCAATATAGATTCACCAACCAATTTCTTTAAAAAACTTGTTCTTTATTTAACTATATAAAAATTTACATTCAATATGCAACGTTTCGACTATTTCTATCCTTATAGTCTTTTTCAAGCCACTAAGAAAAAATACAAACAATATTATCAATAAATAATAAATAAATACACAAATAAAATGAAAATAAAAAATTAAAATTACAAATATAAACAAAATAGAATAAAAAATAAAATAGAATAAAAAAAAATAAAATATTACCTTCTCCAAAAAATAAAAAATAAAAAATCCAACAAAAAAAATCTCTCAAAAAAAATATAAAAACCCTTTTTATTTATAACTAAAAATTAAATTATTTAAATGGATAAAATTCCTCAAACTAGTCATTAATTGTTATCTTAATCTATCAGTTTTCTATTCATAAATGGTTTAAATTCCTTAATGTAGAAATTTTCTTTTAAAAACCTTTCTTTATAATTATTTACAGTTTCTAAAAGTTCAATTTTGTAGTCAGTATGACCAAATTTCACCTAATGTACAATAAATTTGGTTTTTGAAAGATGAAAATAAATTGCAGATTTTTTATCAGATAAATGTTGTTTTAACCTTGTTTCTAATTTATTCTTAGTATTTCCAATATAAGAAATACTTTTACCCTCCTTCCAACAATCTAAACATTTAATAATATATACTCCTTTTATTGCCTCAAGCATGTTAAACTTATCATAATAATTAATCATCTTTTTTAAATCTTTCTTTTTCTTATATATGTTGCATATTGAATGTAAATTTTTATATAGTTAAATAAAGAACAAGTTTTTTAAAGAAATTGGTTGGTGAATCTATATTGGATAATATTGGGATTCAGTACTTAATATTAGATGATGGAAATAGTTCAATATATAAATACAACTAAACTATGGTATGCTTTTTTACTTTAAAAAAAGTATTCAAAGTCATAGATGTTGACTGCTAATGAAATAATATATTTAGATATTAATTTGATTATAGTCTTCTACTCTCAAGTTGTGTATACAATGAGCAAGCTTGCATAAGATTCAGCTACTAATATTGTAAAATCTATTGTATTATTTCCTATAGATCAAGTAACTTTTATCTATGGAAATGGCAATTACATGACATTTATTTGTAGATCTACCAAAAATGTTTAATTGACTAAATCTATGTTACACTGCTGAAATTATTTTTTGGGCAAATGATTCCATTTGTTTAAAATTCTGTATTAATAAGAATCAAGTTCAACTGCTGCATTTCTGTAGAAATGGTATAATAGTTGTTTTGGGAGCTAAACATAGTTCAGCATATATATTTTTAGTACTTGAAATTATGTATTCAATCAAGTGACAATATCACCTAATTTCCTTTTTTCATAAAACTATTAGCCAATGAAATGACAGAACTGCAGTTCTTTATATGACATAACATTGAATAATTCTTATGTGGAAATTATCTTACAATAACCAAGATAATTGAAAAACACAAACTATTTTTGCCTTTCCTGACTAAAATGAGTGTAATCATGCTTCTATCATGAATAATATTTCTCAACTACATCAATCTGGCAAGAGCTAATGTTTTTATGTTATCCTTGCCTTTTCAGAAATATCAGGCTATGACTTATCTTTATATTAAACATTATTTTGTGTCAATCAAATTCCTGAACTATTAATCATTTATTTTTTATGTTAATTTTATTTTCTTTATATATATTAGACATTTGTCATTGTTTTTTCTCCTGATTATAGTTCATTAATTTATATATATCCAAAATAATAATACTACAAAAAAAAAAAAAAAACCTTTTTTTTTCATATCAAATAATATTAATATCAAAATATTAATCTTAATACTAGAAATTTTACTCGCTCATCAGAATTTAAAATTCAATCAAGAATCTTTTATCATATACTTTTACAGATATTCAAATCACCCTTACACTCATTATAATATTCCAGCAACGCCCTCTATGAACAAAGTCCCACTCAAAACGATATATACTTAAATTGTATGCTGCAGCAATGTTAAATGTTAAAATTCAGACCAATTCAAACAAAAGGTATGAAATCAAATTAGTAATGATAAATTACTAATAAAAAAATATATTTAACTTATTATAAGAGTGCCAAAGTCTACATTCAGTATGCCACTAAGTGCAAGCCTTTGTAATCAATGGAGGCAGGAAAGTTTGTGCATAAAATTCCTGTCTAGCCTACACATCCAACATCTCCAGACTTGTTTCTAGCTCATGGCTTTCATCAGTCGGGAGCTTGGATTGAGAGTCTTGCAACTAGCTCTTAGAATCTCTAGGTGCAGTGTTCTTAATGCAAGGCTGCTCACTGATGAATTTAGGCTAAATATGTAATATTTCAATACATGTATAACACATATATTTTAAAATAGATGTAATTAGAGCGAATTTAAATCCAGATTTTCAAGCTCTCTTTAGTTATTCATTCAAATTCAGCATGTATTTTGTCCATCCCTCTTTTGTGTATTTAAATGAACTTAAGGACTTACATATAAAGTATCAGATTGATTTATGGTCAACATGAGTATGACACAAATAAATTTGGCAAACAAGGGCTTTGAACATGCCATCATTGGATTTTCAGTGATGTGGATGACTCAAGAGTTGGAGAGTGGTGAAGATTGAAATCTTTCCATTAATGTTTGAAGATTTTTTATCCCAATATATATATCTAGGGAACTGGTTATATATAAGTGTGGGAGATAATGATCCAAACCAACATATGAGTGCTTGTTTGGCACAAAATATGTACACTGGAGATCATTTATTTTTTTGCACGTGCGTGATCATATGCATAAGTTGTATAATATAGAGTGGCAGATTAAAAGGAGCTGGAAAATCTGGGTTGACATCCCTCTAATCATATCTATCCTAATACATGCTATACATGTATTTAAATATTGAATGCATAACATGTACACAAAATATATTAAATATTATATTAAAGTAAAAATTAAAATATATATCTTTTTAACTTCGTAATGTTGTAATTATACAAATAATGACAACATTATGTCTACAAAAGTTATTGTTTTATCTAAATTTATCTTCACTATTACGCAAATTCATAGGTCCTATTTATTGATATAATTAAAATATAGTAATTTATCATAAATATACATGTGATTATTATGACAATGAATACATGCACATCTAAGGCAGCCTGAAATGGCACTTTATTAGACAATGACTTATCAAACATCGAGAAATGATTAATATCATTTCCTCCAGTGGTGTTTCAACTATTGTATATGGCCTTCATTAACTATTTTGTTATTGAAAACAATATGTTGAATTTTTATGCATCTGTTGAAAATATAGTGTTCACAATAACTTATTAACAAATTTGAGAAAAGTCAGATATTTTGTCATAAATTTTGAGGTATTTGGGTGGTATTCTGGCATTGCTATCACTTTCAACTTTTCTTTGCTATTATTTGGTTATTTATAATGTTAGTTTATTGAATGCAAATTTTTTCCACTGAAATCATTTCTAAAATTATTACTTCAAAAAAAATCTGAAGATGTCAGTATCATACAGATTCCATTCATATATCATGAAAATTTGCATCTCAAATCAAGATGGCAATATCTGATTGGTTGTTTCATTATGCTGAGAAACTAACAGCATCACTGATTGCTAGATTATTTGGATCAACCATTTTAGAGCATACTTTATTGTTTAGTATTTTTGATAGAAAATTGTATTTTTCAGTAATTTATTTAATTACTTTAAAATTATTTATGCAACATATTTGTAAAATATTTATCTTAAATCAAACACTACATAATTACAATTAGATTTTATTTAAAAATATTTGTTTATAAAAAGACATGTTATGAAAATGTAATTACAGTAAAGTTGAAGCTGTTTTTATTGGTTAGCAACAATTGCTTTCATAAACACTGATAGCATTTTTTTTGGAAAACATTAACAATAATAAGTTTAATTTAAATTTTAAGACATATTTTCTTTATTTTATGATGTGCCACTCAAATTTATTTCCATTTTTAATATGGAATTCAAATAAGAATTATTTCATTAAATAATTTTTATGAGTAGACAATATTACAATCCAATATAATGACTAAAATTGTCACAAAGGTTTTTCAAATAAGAATAGAAGTTGGACTTTAATTTAAAAAGTTTACAAATCATTAAAAAAATAAATATTAAATACTCCACAAAAACTATTATTTTTAACAACCCCAAAAAACACAAAAAAAAAAAATAAAAATATAAAAAAAACAAACCAACAAAAAAAAAAGCAAAAAAACCCTTTTAGCAAAAAAACTATTATTCAAAAATCATAATGTTAAGAAAATGTAATAATTAGCACAAAAATTAAAATAAAAAATAAACATTTTAAAATCTAATAATTTTAACTCAATTAGATTACTACTTTCCTTAGCTAAAATATAACAAAATAAATAGTGATGATATACTAAGCTGTAAATTTTTAGAATAAATTATAATCTTTCCAGAATAGGGTTTAATCACTATTTATTTTGTTTTATTAATTTGAAATTGATTGATTTAGATTTGCTAGTTTGAGAATTAAAAAATTTTAATGTTCTAAACACATTTTGTTGTAAGTAATGACAAAAGGGAGGTCTAATTGTACTTGGTAGTTATTATTAAGAAATTTTTTTCTTGAAAATGGAAATTCTATTATTCTGCAAAATTTTAGCTTTTTCTTAGCATAAATAAATATTAATTAATAACCTAAGTATTTTTTTAGGAATGATGTTAGAAAATTGAAGAAATAAAAATATCATTGTTGAACTGAAGTTGGTTTACTTATAAGCACATATCTTATACTTACATAAAAATTTCACATAAAAATATTAAAACATTGTGTGACTATTTTCTTTTACAAATGAACATTGTAAAACTGTAATGAAATTTTAAAGACGTTATAAAAAAGTTTTATTTTAATTAAAAGTAGTTTTACATCAAAATATTACAAATAAACATGGCACTAAATAAATAAATAATTAGTTAATAATTAATATTCTACACTCTAAATCCATCTATCAATTTTTCTTTGTATTTTATATATTGCCCAAATCATCCCTTTTATAAAAAATTTAATAACTACAAAATTATATGTTGGATTACCATTTGCAATATATACAAATCAAATAAAAATAAAATTATATTTACAGAATGTTGCAACACCCACATGTGCAAGACATAGTTTTTTTCTATATCACTATAAACTGATTACTAGATACTTCAAATTGTTAATATTAGTAATTATCACACATTATATCAGAAACAATGTACTAAATTTATATTATAAATTGAAGTGGTGCATAGTAGTAAACAATGAGGAAGGGCTATAGTTTGACATGTGTTTAAACATTTGGCTAAAAATATGAAAGAATTTAAACAAACTGTGAAAGCAAAATATTTTTGGTACATCATCACTTAAGATACATCATCAACATCTTGAACTCTTCTCTTAACCTTTTTGATTTGTTAGCCAATTCTGTACTTTGTAAAAGAGAATAGGTTTGTTGTTTGCTGTAAATAGTAAAATCCAATTACTACATTATATAAATAATTGTATGTAATAGACAGGGTATGAGCACAGACTTTCACATGACCCACCACTAATTGTATGGTTAATTAAGTTGTAGAAAGGAGTTTGCTGCTAACTGAAAAGGTAAGTCTTTGATTCATATTAAGGCTTTGAAAAAGCAAAAAAGGAAAAACTGCTAATGACATTCCATATGTTTTTCTCATGGAAGCTGTTATTTCTTTATAATTATTTCTATAGTAGACAAATATAAGTGGACTCCTCACCAGCAAACATCAGCCAGAATGAAGAGTTTAAAAATTTTATACCTCTAAGCTTAAAAATAATAAGCAATATGACCTTTCTTTTCAGTTTCCTAAAAGTTTGCCACAAGTATTTTCTTGCAGACAAGATGAATGTTTGTGCAAATGATCCTTTTTAAAATAAATATTTAATTCTCGAAAAATTAACTCTTTTCATATAATTCTTAAGCACTTCTTGACCACGTTCTGATGAAAAAATATAATAAAATAATTAAATGCATTGAGTCAGATTTTGTTAAAACACTGACAGAATCATAGTGCTGAGTAAAGTTATTGTGATACATTTGTGTTTAGATAACTGATGTGATGTAATAATATGCATATGAGGCACAATATGAAAATAAGGCAATTAGATATCTCCTCAGCATGCTTCTCAGGTGGCTTAAAAACTGCATGCACAAGCCCTTCCTGCAGCTCTGTCTATTACAATGAATCTCATGCAAATAGATCAATGAGAGACATCTAAGATGCATATTAGTACAAAGAGCAAAACAAAAGACTGAATACAGATTGATCTTTCTTGATCATGAATGCACCATGGACAACATTTTCTCTTTCCAATGTTAGAACAATTTGCTCTGAAGTTGATGATAAGAAAATACAAAGAGGCTTGGACCATTGCAAAGGATCCACATTCTATCAACAAAAAAAATTCTTGTGTTCAATTGTCTGAAAAATAGAATATCTAATTGTTTTATTTGCATATTGTGCATGATTTACATATTACATCATGTCAATTATTTAAGCATATCTATACTGCATAAATTTACTGAGCACTACGATTCTGGTTACATTTTGCTGAAAGCTGGCTTAGTGCACTTAATTAGTTTATAATTATTATACCTTTTTATGAAAACTTGAAATCAATGCATGCTTAAGAATTAATAAATATTCACAACCATATGAGGAAAAAATAAATTATCGCTTTTATTTCCTGGAGGTTGTAAAGTTATTAGCTAAGATAGCAGTTACCAGTTAAGGAGAGTTTGTACTAAAAATGGACTGATTGCAAATCTAGATTACTATTAAATAATGTTCCCTTATTTAGGTATATACAATTTCAGATCATTTTCAAATAAAAGACATTGTACAGATTAAAAAAAGACTAGTCTAATATAATTAGAATAGTCTAATATTCATTGGAACAGTTTGGACTTTGAGAAATTAAAACAAATTTGAAAAGACATTTGATTTAAAAAGTATACATAATTTACTACAAAGGCAAAATATTGAAGTGCCTATGGGTAAAATTAATTATAAATAAAAATTGGAATAACAGCATCATAGAGATCGATGGTGCATTAGACAGATTTACAAGATTCATTTAAAGATTAAAGAATAATTGCAAGAAAACCAAGTCATATATCACATGATATAATTTAATAAGCTTGTACTACAAATGTTATACAATGAGTAGCTCTTAGCAAGCTTTTCTGAATATCTTTATCCTCATCCTGGTTTCTAGCTCTGGCTTTTATCAGTGAGGTACTAGAATATTCAGGTGTTACATTTAAAAATACCAGATCAAGCTCTAGCATTTATCAAATAATTATTTATTAAGTAGAAAATCTGAAATTTTCAGACATTCATATGTCTTCAAATCCAGCTATCTAATTAAAATAGCTATATGGGACTGAACTAAGTTCAGATACAATATATTAATAGCTTTAGCAATATAAAATCACCAAAGCCTCAAGAGCAAAACAATAATTGCAAGAAAATCAAGTCATATATTATATGACAATTTAATAAGATTGTATTACAAATGCTATATAATGAGCATTCTAATAGCTCTTAACAAGCTTTTGGTGTATCTGAACTTAGTTCAGTCCCATATGGTTATTTAAGTTAGATATCTGGATTTGATGACATATGGATGTCTGAAAATTTCAGATTTTTTATTTAATATGTAACTATTACATAAATTTTGGGGCTTGACCTAGTATTTTAAATCTAATATCTAAATGTCCTAGTGCCTCACTGATGATAGCTAAGGCTAGAAATTGCTCTGAGGATAAGAATATTCAGAAAAGCTTGTTAAAGCACACTCATTATTATAAGATAAATGAACGATATTAAATGCAAATATTTAAAAATTGTCATTGTGATAAAGAATAGAGAATTTTTATATGAATGTACAAAAAGTTTTTCATCAAACCAAAAAAAAAAAAAACATTTTAAATTTGTTGTAGGAGCTAGAATTGGTAAATGATTGAAAGATGAAAGTGTTGTTAATGAATTAGATTACAGTGATAGAAATAAGATAAAGCATAAACAAATGGAATTGCAGAAAAGAAAATATACATATATTAGGAATACTTATTTTGAAAGAAATGCTAAATAAAAATACATAAAATATATATATCAAAATTATAATATTTATAATAGATTCAACACAGTAAATGATCATGGATTAGTGAGATGTAAGATGTATGTTAATGCAAAATTTAGAGGAACAAAATTATTAAAAAAAACAATATCCACAGGAGATATTTTTAACCTATGAACACACTTCAGGGAATTTTAAATATAATTTGCATTTTTTTTCTTTTTCATATGTCAAATGCGTTGACTGGGAAGTGAACCTGGGCCAGATGCTTGGAAGGCAGCTATGCTAATCACTGGGCCACCAACGCTTGACAATATAACTTGCAAATTGGTTTAAAATATCAATGGATTTTGCAATTAGTTCAGATTTGAATTATATCAATTGGAAGTTAACTGACACACTATAAATAACTGCAAGAAAAATAGCCAGTACATAAAAGAAGCAATTTACCAATAAATTTCTACTGAGACAAAACAATATAAACATATATAAAAATATTCCTTTAATAAGAAAATATAATTATTTTTAATATTGTAAATTGTATGAAAAACTGTTAATGATGTTTTAGCAATAAATTAGCAAAGAGAGGTGTAGAAAAAAATAAAAGTCTCAAAAGTGTGAAATAACATTTTGATAGATATGGAAAGTTGGTTCTGCAATAAGAAAAGAAAACTATTACGAAAAAAAGAGATGACAACAAGTGGAAAACATTAATAAAAAATTATACAGTAATGAAAAACAAGTGCACAAAGTACTATCCTAAAATTACTACAACTTCCCAAAAAAGCGATAAAACTCCAGCAAATGATGAAATTATAATTGATATTTTAAAAGTAGCAGGTGAATGAATCCATTAATTATTGGAAAAATTATACACCAAATGTCTAAATCATAAAAATGTACCAGATAATTGGAAGAATTCAGCAACAACAGAGTGATGTTTAAAAAAAATAATGAAGAAAAAATCAATTGTACATAATATCTTTACCAATATAATCACAACTCATCTACAATCAACTTTGGATTTTAACCATCCCCAAACTTAGGGCAGTTTTTAAATGGTTTTAACACAATAGATCATTTTCAAGTGGTGAAAATTTTTTATAGATAAAATTGGTGACTATGAATTGTCATTATGTTTTGGTTCACAATTTTTAAAAGAGCATTTGACTCTATAAGCATTTCTATGGTTATTAAAGCAATGGATCATTAAGGTATAGATCCAGGTTATTATTATATTCTAAAGAATATTGATCATAATATAGTACTGATTAAATTATATGATGATGCTAAAAAAGTTGATAAAGATATATGTCAGTGTGAATGTATATCTTCAAAACTTTTATAGCAATTTTATAAAACAGATTTTGATTAAATTGGAGACTTATGATATGAAAAGTAAATGAAGATTAGTTAAGGTGTCTATGTTTCTTCTAAATAATGAGCCTGTTTTTTACTTCAGAACTTTAGGAAATGTTGCAAGAGTTATCAGATGAAAATAAGAATGGGGGACTAAAGATAAATAGCAAAAAACTAATGTTTAATAGATTTTCTCAGAAGAAGATAATAAAGATGAAATTAAAATAAGCAAAACTCTCCATACAGTAGTGTCATTCAGTGCAAGCTAAAGTAATCAATGGATGCCAGAAGGCTTGTTCATAAAATCTCTACCTAGTGCCTACTCATACAATATCCCCAGACTAGTTTCTAGCTTATCGTTCTCATCAGTGAGGAGCCATGGATCTGAGAACACTGCACCTAGATCTTAGGATCTAATGCAACCCTCCAGCAGCCTTCTTTGAGCAAACATAAGAAATGGTGATCATGTGATGTTTAGTGATTTAAAGATAAAATTAACAACTACAAATACTTTTGGTAATAGTATTAGGAGGAATTATTCATAGAAATAAAGCTGGCTAGAATGCTTTTGGTAGAAATACCTCAAAGTTTTTAATATGCATTTTATCCATTTTTAAGAACAGATCTGGGATTTGGATACTTAACAGAAAAGCAATTCAAAAACTTCAGATCACTCAAAATGCTAAGAGTAACATTAAGAAACCAAAAGCAAAACAAATGAAGTGATCGCAAACCATTAGCATTAGCATCATCAAAAAAATTAATAACTTGAAATGGATTTGGATTAGAGATATTGCTCTAAGAGATAATGGTAAATAGAGAATTGAAGATTTAATCTGAATACTCCAAGAGATTGTTAAAAAAACTAGAAATAAACAACATATGTGATGGATGGATGAAATAGAAAGGTTTGCTGGTATTTTGTGGAGAAACGAATTTATGGATCAGAGTCACCGGATTTCACTAAGAGACTTTCCAGGCAGATGACCTATGTTTGAATCTGGGGCATATAAACTTTTAATAAACTTATAATTACTTTTCAGATAGCTGACCATCCAAATTATACATCAAATCAGAATTTGAATATTCTTAGCAAGAGGGTAAAACAGGGATAAAAAAAAAATGCTAAAAGTTCCACCACTTGATAACTGGAAAGCCTAATGAGTATTGTATTTTTCCTTCACTGTTTTTGTTGCAAATGCCATTGACCTGAGATGCTTATTTCATGACTGTTTTATCTTTATGAGTATTTACTCAGAATCCATATGATGTACCTTACTCAATTGAGAACTTATTTAGAAACCCGTTGGTCTGATTCTACCACTTGTCACTGATCAAACAACTTTCTCAAAGACAAATAAATAAATATTCTTAGAGAATATAAAATTTAAAATGTAAACATTTTAAATATATATTGTATAATTATTCTGTTAATTACTTAATAGGATGTGATTTGGTGTGAAGTTTTTATGCCCAGAAACAAGTTAGCCAAATTGGTACTTACGTATTAGACCTGCTCTTATAAAAGTTGATGACATAAACAAATGCTTAAATAAAAACTAAAATAAACCCATTTACAATGTCATAGAATAGAAAATAATTATTTCTTTACATGAATATTAGATAATGATCAATTGAAGAAAGTTGTTACTTAAAATATTGGTTTCACTGATAATTTTACATTTTAAAGAAGGGGATGCTGCTTGACGTTAAGAACTTCAGTCCATGCCAGCGAATGTAACAAACAATCATTTCCATTTGTCTTTTAATGAGAATAAATTTATATGACTAAAAGTTTAGGTTTTTTCACACTAAATAAAGTTATAGCTTGCCATTTTGTGCTAAAGAAAGTAATCAATAAAGTTTGTTAGAAGATCCTGTGAAGGAGTTGTTTTATAAGAATGCAATATTAGAAAGTTATCAAAGACTAATAATAACATACAAGGCTAAAACTTTCAAAAAAAGTGTCTTAAAAATGCTTATGTGATAGCCAATCAGACGTAATAATGACTGCATGTGGAACTCTCAATTCAAGAGCACAAGCCAAGAAGAAAAAGATGGGACTCACCTTTTTCTATACTTAAATTTATATATAAATAATTCAGACTCAAGCATTCCAAACTAAGAGTGTGAAGCTTAAAACATCTTCACATCTAATTCACTAAATATTATATATAAACAATGCGAAATCTTTCGATTTACAATGAAGTAATTTTTTTTTTAATCTAATGAAAATGATAGTAGGTTTTAGCCTTGTACGTTATTATTAGATATCTGCTAGCACTTAATAAATTTATATCTTTCCGTTTGTTACTATCATTTTCATTAGATTTTTTAAAAAAAAATTGCTTCATTGTAAATCGAAAGATTTCGCGTTGTTTATTTATATATAATATTTATTTTAAGCTTTGCACTCTTAGTTTGGAATGCTTGAGTCTGACTTATATTGCTCTTGTGTTCTTGAATTGAGAGTTTCACGTGCAGTCATTGTTACATCTGATTGACTGTCACATAAGCATTTTTAAGGTGCTTCTTTCGAAGGTTTTAGTCTTGTACATTATTTATATATTTACAAAGACTAATACGTATGTGATAATTGACAGCAGGTCTGATATGTAAGTTCCACTAAATTAAACAGTTCTTCCTCCATAACTCTTACTTATTATAAGTACATCTATTTTTTATACTTGTTAACCAGTTATTTGTCCAATTCTGGTTTATTTCTTTTTTCCTTTTATGTCAATTTAAGTAAATCTATGATCCTAGCCTCATATCCTCTAAATTTATTATAAAGACCTGAACAGAAAATTATGAAATGCCATTAACTGTAGAGAACTCTATGGAAAATCAAGTAATCTAACAATTTAATTTAGTTAACTTAAACCAAATATTTCTTTATAAATAATTATAGAATATTTTAAAATCAGTCACTATTTTTTTTTATTTTTTAAAAAGTTCAGAATGTATGTAATAGATATAAAATATTTAATATGTTACAATTTTTTAAAAATAAAAACAAACTTGCTGCTGAAGGTTATAATACGAGATATTTTATTTTGTTGTTTGATACATTTTTTAAAAAAGGATAATATAATTAATAACAATTTCTGAAGAAGTTTCTAATTACTTTTTTCTCAAAGTTGTTAGATCTTATCAATTGAAGTAAATCAGTTTTTAAAAGAACTCGAAATAATGAGACCTGAAGACATAAATTATCTTTTTAGTTGTTTGTTTACAATTCCTTCTTTGTTTTGTATGTTTTTACTTTTAGCATAAAAGATATAAAAATTTAACACAAATACAAATAAATAAAAATAGTTGAATGGTTAGCAGTCTTTCCTATGATGATCTATTATTTGGAAAAAACATTTTAGTTTTTGATTCAAATCCATCTTTGCACGACTGACTAAACCACACACATAAATATAGGTATTAACACCCTTAAAAATTTAGTGTAAAATATTAATTTATTTTGAGGAAAAAAGTTTCAAAATGGCATACTTAAAGCACTCAGGTCTATTTGATAAGCAGATAAAAATGATGTAAATTTATCTGTAGTTTAGACAATTTATATGGGAAATACCTGTGCAATTTGGTGTAGAACATCCAACTTGAGATTGGAAAGTCTCAGAATTGATTCTGGTGCTCACAGGCTTGGAACTCAAACATCTTATGAAGTCTTGAGCAATAAATTCATATGCTTTTTTTTATTTTGAAAGTAAACTTTATTGTCAAATGTCGGTGTTTGAGAGATGCCTTACAATAAGTTGTCCCGGGTTAGTGGGTTCGCTTCCCGGCCGATGCTATGACACATAAAAAAAAAGTAAACTTTATTGATCGAGAATATGAGGTGACATCAGTGAGTTACAAAAGCTAAAATGGGGATAAATTTAAAGTGATATATATAGATATAGACCACTTACAGATTAATGCCATATGTATAGAACAAAGGTATTTGAAAGATAAATTTAAATAGTGAACTATTGTGAGACACAAACTGTAATTATCACAGATTCATTAAAAGTGGTCAATACTTAAACCAGATCAATATCAACACCAATCAATTACATTTATAATCATAGATGTAAATAATCCTAATTAAAATTAACTCAAAAATTAATAAAAAAAAGATATTTATTTTTTATAACATTATTAAAAATAAGAATTGGTGACTTGAAACAAAGAGCTTTGCTAATTGCTCTTCAAGCTGTATGATAAATGCTTAGCCAGAGAAAACATTTAAAATAGCTCTATCAGAAAACCACACCCAAACCCCTGACCAATAGTTTTGTGCTTTGGCACTCCTCAGAGAGGCACTAGAGTAGTTTCAGACACTAGATCTAAAAATACCAACCCAAAGCCAGCATTTACCTAAGAGTTAACTATTGAGTAGAAAATCTGAAAATTTCAGACACTTAAATGTCTTCAAACCCAGGCAGAGAGATCTTCAGTCAAACCTTATATTAGTAGTCATAGCAATAAGACATCGCTTAAGACTTAAAGCAAAGACTATAAATAGTCAATAAAAATAAGAGTCATATATCACATGACCCCAGATATTTGAGCTATATACCTGGGTTTGAAGACCTTTAAGTGACTGAAGATCTCTCAGTCCTATATAGCTATTTGAGTTATGTAACTGGGTTTGAACACATTTAAGTGCCTCAGTCCTATATAGCTATTAAAATTATATAGCTGGATTTGAAGACATTTAAGTGTCTGAAAATTTTAGATTTTCTACTCAATAGTTAATGCTTAGATAAATGCTGGCTTTGGGTTGGTACTTTTACATCTAGTATCTGAAACTAATCTTGTGCCTCTCTGAGGAGGGCCAAAGCATAAAATCATTGATCAGGGTTGGGTATGGATTTCTGATAGAGTTATTTTAAAATGCTTTCTCTGGCTAAGCATTTATCACAAAGCTTGTTGAGTAATTAGCAAAGGTCATTGTTTATATTTTATAAGCTTAGAAAAATGGGATTATGTGATATGTGACTATTTTTATTTCATTTTTTAGTGACTTTACTTTGGGAAAATTATTTTGAGCTAATTTTTATTGTTGGCATAATTGACATTTATCTACATATGCTCCTATATATGTTCTTGGACTACAAAAACAAATAAATTCAATTTTATATATTTAGCAGTAAGAAATGATGTTGCAAAGATTTACACGATTTATATATGATGCTTAGCGATGCCTTCACATCAAGTATATTATGTATATAACATATATAACAAGTTATCTATTTATATAATAAAAATATTTTATGTATAGAATAGCAATTAATTAATATAGTACTAAATTTCAAAAGATTGCCATGTCAGGTTAGGAAGAACATATTTAATTAATCCTGCTGAGATTAGGTATATTAAAAATAATGTAATGGAAAGATTAAGCTTGTCACTTTGTTACATATATGCAAAATATACATTTTAAAATTAAATGTACATACAAAACTGTTCTAAAATATTTCTAATTTTAATCATAGATGTTAATTAGTTGTTGTCTGATTCATCTGAAAATGCAATCAACTGAACCAAACTAATTAAACAGATAATGAAGGAATTTAATTAGCAAAACCCAATTTAATTAAATCTCACCTTAATGGATAAGCGTAACTTTAGAAAACAAAAGAAAGCAAACCAATAAAAGGGGGGTCATTTTTGAAAGGAGGAATAGAGTGAATGCAGAGCAGATTCAATGAATTTGAGCAGAGCATCCATTGCAAGGGAACAGTGTGGGAATTGAGAATTATTAATGTTAAGAAAGAAGAGACTAAAGACATAGAAACTATACATTCTGGACTATAGTGTGAGTATTTTTTATTGTGTGTACATAGTGTAATTTTCTAACCCGGTGAGAACCAGTACTTTATATAAACTATAAACTAGTTATATTTTTATATTGGACTATTTCCATCATCTAATATGTGTGTTGAATGTCTTTAGAAAAAATTAATTTTTATTTAAATATTCCAAATACCACTGTTGGTAATATCACAGCAAACAGGTTAGTATATGCACCAACTATTAGTAATATCACAGCAAACAACTGTTAGTAATATCACAGAAAATAGGTTAGTATATGCACTAACTGTTAGCAATATCACAACAAACAGGTTAGTATATGCACAACGTTTCGAGGGGTATTTTTCTCCTCTCAACAAACAGGTTAGTATATGCACAACGTTTCGAGGGATATTTTTCTCCCCTCTTCTTCGGGTGTTGCTGGCCTTACCAGTGACAGTACTAGCATGGGATTCGAACTTGGGTCCTTAGATTCTTGATTATTGAATTTTAAGGTAACGCTTTAACCAACTGAGCCATCCTGCCAAAGGCTAGTTAGCATCAAACTATTTTGGGAATTAAACTCTAACTAGTTCATGAATTAACATTTGTGTGCTGTAATTGAAGAATCAATACACAGCAATATATAAAAAAAAATGTTTTTAAAAAGAAGATTGTTGTTGTTATGTAATTGAGAATTAAGAAAATTTAGTTCGTATATATGTGTTGTGTCTGTTTGTTTGATTTTGCACGTAACAAGTCTGTCTTCCAGCGAAATTAATAGACTGTGAAATTTTACTTCTTAAATTTTGGCTATCTTTTAATTCGGAATTTGGTTTAATTTGTTTGTTTAGAAAAAATTCCCAATAGTTTGATTAATAGAAATTAAATAAATATTATAAAAAAAATGTAAACTTCAATTTTTTTTAGCAGAAATGAATATTTAAAATAATATCCAGGTGAGATTTTATATCAGCTAAAATGGTTATAAAGAATAATTTTGTCAGATTTATTTTTGATTTTATTGGTAGGTTTTTAAATGGATTTTTAAACTTTCTCAGTAGATGTCTAAAAGAGTTTGTTAGTTTTACTAATTTATACTCTTTTTTTTCTTTTGAGGTTTTTGCATAGATTAATACCTTTAAAATGGAAAATAATTTGATAAATGGTAGTTAAATATCAATCTGTTAGTAAATTAAGGATTATTGGGATTTTTATTTTTGTGCTAATTCATAATGGTTCTTTATCTAAAAATAAAGTTAGAATTATTAAAGATTTATTTTTGTTGTCGGAGGATTCTGTCTTTTATTTATAGCACTAAACATCACATGATCATCATCTCTTATACTAGCACATAATTGTTTTTAAACAAGACAAAACTCTCCATACAATAATGCTACCCTGTGCCAACCAGAGTAAGCCTGTGCCAACCAAAGTAATCATTGGATGCCAGAAGGCTTGTGCATAAAATCCCTATCTAGTGCCTACTCATCCAATGATTACTCTGGTTGGCACAGGGTAGCACTACTGTATTTAGATATAAAAATTATAGAGTTGACAAAGATAATGTTGTGGAAATGGGATGGAGCAGAATATGGGAAAATTTAGAGTGGGAAATGGAAAATAAAGTAGCTAACAGGTTTATCTGGGCACAATTGCTGAGATATTCTTGACTTCGTTTAAGGAGAAGCCATAATACATCACATCACATTACATCAGTTTAATATAATTAAAGAAGAATGGATAATAGGTTACTTGTTTCTCATTTAATTTGTTCAATTTATATTAATTATTTGGAAGAAAAAATTATTAATTATGATTGTGTAATTTAAACTTGTTTAGTAGATGTGTTGGTTATTTTTTGAAGTGGAAAATATATAAATTTGAAGAAATTATTAAATAAATTTATTAGTCTTGATCCGTCTATAAAATATATTTTAGAAAGATAAATAGATTTTATTAAATTAAAATGCTTATATTTCTTAGTGATAAAAGATTTAAAAATAGTTGTTTGACATTAATCATTATATTAAAAGTAAGAAATTAAAATCTCAGTCTTTCGTACAAAAAGTAGATGCTTTAAGAATTTTTTGTTATAGAAATAGGATATTAATTAATTCTAAAAAGGTAACTTTGATCTAAAAGAAGATAATTTTATACAGCTTATCTTACTAGCAGCTGCTTTGATGAATTCATTAAGGGTATTTTATTTAACAAAAATTAAACATTGATAATAAAAATTTTAAAACTGTGAAAGCAAATGAAATTTATGATTTTATCTCTTTGCTTTTTTAAATTGTCTTCCTATAAGGTTTTAAAAAAGAACTATAATTTATTTGGATTTAAAAAAAGTGGCATGGCGAAAGAGTATTTCTTTAAATAATTTATTGAATAATACATTTAAAAAAATATTGTTGAAATACCATGCCTAGATTAGTTTGTATTGGTTCTTGTTTTTTATAAGAATTATAAGTAGATCAAAAATAAACATCTTATTTCTGTATTATATATTCATAAATGAAATACGGGCAATAAGATTTCTTAAGAGTAGGCTAAGGTTGTATGCTTTGAATAGAATTACATGCAGAAAGGAATTAAAAAACACTTGAAAATTTATGATTCTGGAGCTGTTTTGAGTTCTTTTGTTATTAAATATAATAATTATGATAAAATAGGTGAATATATATTTGGGTTGTGTTTATTGTATTTTGCTTTTGAGAAGTTCGTTTTAGCAATAAAACTAATGATAATCAAATTGAAAGTTTTGCTTTGTTTTGTAATTTTGAATTGGAATGATTTGTTTATTTTAATGACTAGTTTAGCTTTTGGTTCTTATATATATATATATCATCATCATCATCATCATTATCAACCATTATCAATACACTGCAGGATGAAGGTCTCTCCAAGTTTAATCCATCTTCTCCGATCTTTAGCTTCTCTTCTCCACATCACCCCTGCACACTTTCTTATTTCATCCATCCATCTCACATGTGGTCTCTTTCTGGATTTTTTACATATATATATATATATAAAAGTTGTTATACTTTGAATTCTTACATATATATCTATTTACTGTAGTGTTTTGTACTCTGCATAACAACCAGAATCGCAATCAAAAGATAATTTATTTTGATGGAATTTTAGTGCTGGTATTGTACTCTTCTTTTCAGCTTTCATTGGCTACTACCTTAGTAGAATAATAGTTGTAAATCTTTTAATTGAAAATGGGAATCTCTTTGTATTGAATATTTTCATCTACAGTGACTGTTAAATATCAAATTATAATACCTGGCTGTGGAGACATCAGTTTCTTACATCTATATCTAGTTATTGAATTATTCTGTACTCTATAGCAGTAGTAATCACAATCAAAAGAGAATTCCTTTAGATTGCATCTTAATGCTGAAAGTATACTCTTTTCCTGAACCCCAGGACAGCTACTCTTGATTTGTTGCTATTTTAGTAAGACCATGCTTGCAGTTTCTAATTAAAAATTAATAATGGAAAATTTTATGTATTAACAATATCCCCATATTGTGTGTGTATATATATATATAGAAAACCAGTCAACACTTAGACAATCCCAATATCAATAACAATCAACAATTTCAAACTGTTATCAAGAGAACCTTCTTTTAATAACTTTCACAACAGTTTGAAATTGTCAATTGTTATTAATATCGGCATTGTCTAAGTATTGACCATTTTTAATGATTACTTACAAACCCATTATAATCCTAGCTATTCTTACTAAATGATACTCAGCAGTAATAATGTATTAAGTTCAACTAAAAACTAGAAACATTGTTCATATTTTAAAACATCATATACTTCATAAAGCATATTCACACATATATGCACAACTATGGTACATATTGTAGCCTTTATTAAAGTGTAAGCTACATAAAATAAAGAGAATGCCTAAATGCAGTTGGTTTAAAGCAATATTTCTTTTTAAAAAAGAGGGGAAATTATTAGATTTTTTCATAAGTGAGGCAGTTTTAAAATAAAGAGGGCAATTACATAAATTGAAAAAAAAAATTACTTTTACATTTTTTTAGGTTTTAGCTTAATAAGATTTCAATTAAGATCTGTCTTTCCTCTTTTTAGAAAAAGAATTTGATTTGTAAAAAGAAAGTAAAAACAAAAAATAAGCCTCTGAAAAAAAGAAAGATGAACTCTTCTCCACAATCAAAACTTTCAATGACACATGGTCTCTCTTTTCAACAACATAATTGACTACAATAACAGTTAACACACATGTTAACTCATCTACTAAACAAATCAAGTTATGTTTAAATCACTAAACCCAAAAGTGCTCCCACTCCTTAAAACTTTGATACATCTAACTCGCACTAACAATTTAAAGACTTGTAATAGAAGAACATTCATTATTAGCAAATCATGTATAACAACATTAACCTCTTCTCCTTATATCATCTGAATTTCTTGTTCTTGTTCAATAATGTAACATATCTTTTGAATACATTAAGCTTGAAATGAAAAATAAAAAAAAAAATTTTTTTCCAATGTAATTGGATATTTTCTCTAGGTTAAAATAATTCAATTAAAAACAGTGCAATGAAGTTTTTATTTTGTTAGTTTGCATTGAGTATTATATAATTATTTGAAAATAATTAGAGCAGTAAGCAAAAATTGTACACAATATCGTTATTGTAAAAAACCTAGTCAGATCAAACAATTCAGAGATTTGATATTTAATCAAATTAGTTAGTTTACATACTTTAATTAGACGAATGAAAAATTAAAAAAATAAGATAATGCGATACAAGGGCATACAAAGGTCAGGTTTTTCTAATAAAAAGGGCATTAAATATTTTTGTTATGTTCATTTTCATTCAGTGAGATTTATAAACTGTCTAAAATATATTTCTTGTGATGTTTGGCTGACAAATTTCAATCTCTGGAAAAGTTGAGTGCTACACTGGCTGGTGTATTAATGTCAACAAGCCATTGATTTGATATATGCCACACCATAAATAATACTGTGTTGCAAAGTCTTAATGCCTATGTGTTTCCAAATCTTTCAGACATGGGTCTATTGGTCCAGACTCAATATTGTCTTAGTTAATTATTTGTAAATCATCCACTAAGAGTCTGACATATAAAACCAAACTTAATCTGTCATTTCCAAGAAATGCTTGCCCAGCACTATGTACTTTGTTTGTCAAAGATCTATCAAATGGAAGCATTCTCTTGTCCAAGGATGAAGCTTGACCTGACTTTATATCTACAGTATGAAGCAAATTAAAAAAGAACAAAAAGGAAAAAATAAATGCCCAGAAATAAACACTGTAATTCCAAATAAATAAAAAAAAACAAAAGAAAACAAGAAAATGTCGAACTCAGCAAACAGACTTTACAAAAGAACTTGCTAGGGATTTTAATTACTTGACTATATTTTGCATGTTGTATCATTATAATAAAATTTAAATAATCGTTGCAATAGTTTTTTTTATTAGTTATTTTAATAAGTAAAAGGTTAATCAAACATCACATTTAAATGTTTGGAGAGAATTATAATTAGATAATGGATTTTATTATTGTATAATAAACATTTGTTTGTGTGACATCGTATTCTGGTTTCCATTTTTTTTTCTCTTAATTTCTCACCATTCAAATTGGCAAACTTTTTACCAGGATGAATATATTGTCTGTATAATATTTATTTTGAAATGATCTGAAAATGATAATCAATAGTACAGGATTCTTTTTTAACAAACCTAGACATGGTTAAGTAACAGTAGAATTGAAGGAAGATTTTTCAAAATCAATAAGATGTGATTCTTTCTCAACAGTGCTAGTCATGGTTATGTGACAGTAGTACTGAAGAGAATTCAAATCCCTCCAATATTCCTGGTATTCAGGATGGCATCTATATTTAAGACTAACATAAATGTACATTTTTGTGAGAGATTTTTTTTTTTTAGTTAAATAAGTATGGGATAAATGGTTTTGAAATGTAGTTGTGGTCTATGAGATTTACATATAAGTAATACCCAATCTGACTTATAAAATAATTTTAAAAACTGTATTAAATTATATTTTCCCTCTTGCCACATGTAACAGTGGGTTACATATTGTTGATTAGTTTTAATCAGATTATCCTGGAAATATTAAAAGGTTATATTTGATTAAGTAAGTGTTGCTACTTTAAACCATTCTTCTGTACAGTTTTATATAATTTATAGAAGTTTAATATAAACATTCTATGTATATACATTTTATTAATGTTTTGGAGTAAGATACTAAAAGGCTTTACAATATAATATATTTATTTCATAAGTTCAGATCCATATTTTTTGGTTAGCTATTTTATTATTAATGTAGTTTGCATCCATTATTCATAGTAATTAAAATGTCCTAAAAGTGAGGTGATTATTTGGTCTTTTAACAAACCATGTTAAATCAGATGAATGTTATTGCATCCTGGTATTACCATTGAGAAAATTGTTAAAATGACAACTGAGAAGTAAGAAATCCATTTTAGTCAATTAAATTAACTACTGTTCTCAACTTGTCATTTGATTGTTAAGTATCATATAATCTTAGCTCTATGTTATTTAGTATACAAAAGATAAATATTTCTGGTTAGCGGGTTCACTTCCCAGCTGATGCTATGACACATGAGAAAAAAAAAGTTAAATATTTCTGGACTTACAGCTGTTTAAGTAAAAAAACCTTGATCAATTAAATGGAACAGTTGTGCTCAGCATACAATTTGAGTGTCACCCAGCCTACTACTTTGGTACTGAAATAATATTTGAGTTTTCAAGCATTGAACAATTCATCAAAAAGTCACAAAAAATTAAATAAGATTACAATATAATGTATATTAATAATTTTATTAAGCATTTATTAGACTAAATGTTATCCAATAATGAATAATATTTCTGTAATATAATTTTCACTGCACCATCTCATATAAGATAGGGATTGGCTTCTATTCACATTTAACACCTTAAGGCAGGAGGTAATTATAAATATATTACCAAAGACATAAAAAACATTTATGATTCACGACTTGCACATTTTGTGCTTAACCAGCACTTATCAGTTGGCCTAGACAACAATCACATATATCTTTATCATAATTCAATAAAGATAGATAGATAGATAGATAGATAGATAGATAGATAGATAGATAGATAGATAAATAGATAGATAGATAGATAGATAGATAGATAGATAGATAGATAGATAGATAGATAGATAGATAGATAGATAGATAGATAGATAGATAGATAGATAGATAGATAGATAGATAGATAGATAGATAGATAGATAGATAGATAGATAGATAGATAGATAGATAGACAGACAGATAGATAGACAGATAGATAGACAGATAGATAGACAGATAGATAGACAGATAGATAGACAGATAGATAGACAGATAGATAGATAGATAGATAGATAGATAGATAGATAGATAGATAGATAGATAGATAGATAGATAGATAGATAGATAGATAGATAGATAGATAGATAGATAGATAGATAGATAGATAGATATTACTACAGTTTAAGTGATAAGTGTCAAATGTGCTGCCCTCACCTTTAACACAAATTCCTTAATAATTAAGTCATTCATTAGACTACATATTATGCAATAATGAATAATATTTCTGTAATTATAACTTCTACTATATATATATATATATATTGAACTATGATAAAGATATATGTAAGATATTGCTGTCTGGGTAAATTTATGAGTGCTGGTTCAGCATAAAATATACATCTTGGGGATCATAGAAGTTTTTCACAGGTCTTTAGTCGTATGTTTATAATTACATCTCTCCACAAAGTGTTGAAAGTGGAAAGAAATCACTCTCTATCTTAATGTAATAATAATGGTATAGTGAAAATTATATAACAGAAATATCATCAATTATTGAATAATCTCTAGTCTAATGAATGATTGATAAAAAATTATTAATATACTTTCATTAATCGATTTGTGTCAAAGTTGTGAGAGCAGCACATTTGACACTTATGAAATAAACTATAATAATTTCTATCTATCTATCTATCTATCTATCTATCTATCTATCTATCTATCTATCTATCTATCTATCTATCTATCTACCTACCTACCTACCTACCTACCTACCTACTTACCTACCTACCTACCTACCTACCTACCTACCTACCTACCTATCTATCTATCTATCTATCTATCTATCTATCTATCTATCTATCTATCTATCTATCTATCTATCTATCTATCTATCTATCTATCTATCTATCTATCTATCTATCTATCTATCTATCTATCTATCTACTGAACTATGATTTATACTAAAGAAATATTATTCATTATTGTATAGTCTTTAATCTAATAAATGACTAATAAAAAATTATTAACATACCCTTATTAAGTGATTTGTGACAAAGTTGTGAGGACAGCAAAGTTGGCAGTTTTTAAATAAACAGTACTAATTTCTATCTATCTATCTATCTATCTATCTATCTATCTATCTATCTATCTATTTATCTATCTCATTCTCTCTCTCTCTCTCTCTCTATATATATATATATAAATATGATTTGTGCTACAAATGCATAAACACAAAGCTGCCTTTTTAAAATTCTTTATCTATTAAAACAATAATGTAAATATGGCTGAGTACTTTCAAGGGACACAGCCCTCATAGTTATAGCCATATTGTAACCAACAACACATACTGAATTGTGATAAAGATATGTTAAGAGATGGTGATATGAGCCAACTCATGAGGGTTGGTTCAGCATGAAATGTACAGTTTTGGGATCATGTACATGTTTCATATGTTTTTGGTAATAGGTTCATGATTACCTCCTTCCACAAGGTGTTAAAAGTGAATAGAAACCAGTCCCTACATTATGTGAGAGTGGTGTAGTGAAAATTATACTACATAAATATTAGTCATTATTGGATAATCTGTAGACTAATTAATGATTAATAAAAATTATTAATATACATTCATTAAGTGATTTGGGTCAAAATTGTGAGGGCAGCACATTTGACACTTATCACATAAACTGTAATAACTGAAACCCAGGCTTATTATATACCTGTATCAATCTATGTAATATATAGGGTATATGAGCACCGACCCTCACATACCCATTGTTCTCCACTCCATCACATAACACTAATACACTTGAACACATATATGTTGAAAAGATAAATAATTACCAATATATGGATTTCATGCTAAACCAGCAATCATCAATTGGGCCAGATTATCATCTCTACACATATATGCAATAAATGCTCAGATATATATTAAGATAGCCAATCTTCCAACTTTAATGGACATGCTTCAATCCACTCCACCTTCCAACTCTTCAACCATCCATCAATTGAAAATCTGATGATGAAATGCTCAAAGACCACCCTGAGACCGAGATTCTCATCACACCTATGTTGAACTAAAGTCAATCTGACTCGTCATGTACAGGACATAATCCATTTAATACATATATGAGGGATGGACAGACATCTCAACTATGTAATAACTGAAATACAGGCTTATTATATACTTGTATCAATATATGTAATACATAGGGTACATGTGTAATATGTGTCAATGTTATGGGCAGCTCCTTTACCACTTATCAATTAAACTATAGTAATTTTTCTCTATGTATATATACACTAAACTATGATAAAGATATTTGCAAGAAATCGTGGTTTGGGCCAACTGATGTGTTCTTTTTCAGCATGAAATGTGCATCTTGAAGATCACAGATCTTTTTCCATATGATTTTGTTTATATATTTATGATTAAATCCCTCCACAAAATGTTAAAAGAGGACAGGAACCGGTTCCTGTATTGCAGTGTATTAAAAAGCATACTACAGATATATTATTCATTAATGTTATATAATATTATTTATACCATTGAAAGATCCGGAAAGAGACCATATGTGAGATGGATTGATGAAATAAGAAAGTGTGCATGGGCGATGTGAAAAAGCTAAAGATAGGAGACTATGGATTGAACTTGAAGAGACCTTCATCCTGTAGTGGAGTGATAATGGTTGATGATAATGATGGTATTACTGAATGGGTAAAAAGAAGGGACCCACAGATTTTTAAATACTAAATCCATATTTTAACCTTTTGCTAATAAAAACAAAATAAATTATCTAAAAAAATCACTTAAAGAATATTATTCGTAACTTGGCGAAAATTCTTTGTGATGAAAAGTAGAAACTATCATTTACCAGATAATTAATGATGATGATTATGGAGACGACTATTTTAAAATAATATACTGTCAAACGATAAAATTTAATATGTAACTTTTTGTTGAAAAAAATATTTTGACTTTATATGAAATTTATTTAGTGATCTGTTTACATTTAAAGAACAGTTGTGACAATTCTGTCTGCTGTCAAATTTATTCTACATATATATTTGTGAATTCTGTTTCGAATAATCTAATCACCAACCATGCATTTTCTGAGAACCATATTTGCTGATTCAATGAAACAATTGATAAGTTGGACATTTTTGAAGAATAACAAAATAATGACAGGGTTAGCCAAATCAATACATTTAACAAAAAAAAAAATATGAAGACTTACTAGTAGTGGTTTATTTATAAAGTTATATACACTAGAAAATAATAAATTTGGAAATTTTATGAGCATGGAAGTATGTGTGTGTATATCTGAAAATAAAAGAAATACCTAGAATTCAGATTAATCGATAAAGTATGGAGGAATGTAATCCGAAAAAGGCAAAAGTACAGTATGTAGTTAAGAGAACAAAGAGCTATCATAGATATCATTGAAAAAAAAAAATAAGGGGCCGAGAGTAGAGTTTGGGCTGAACATTTTGATAGAAGAGAAAATAATAGATGGGTCTTTAATGTTTTAAAGTAGATCATAAGAAATTATAAAAAGACCTAAGTAAATTAATACATGGTACAGGCTTACACCCACCTGCACATTTATAATGTCTATATAAGGGATTATAATGTCTATATAAGGGATTCGAACTCAGACTTTCACACGACCATTAACTCTTCATGTGATCTCATATTGCTGACCCACCTGATCATACACATGTTAAATGCTTATGAGATGGATGGATAAAAATAGAAAGATGTTAATGTACTATGGAGACATGGATGAGAGAAACAGGATTAAAACTTAGAAGATATTCAACCTGCAGTGGATCGTCAATATTTGAAAATGATGATGAGGCATTAGAAAATATTTGCAAATGAGTGTGATTGCAATTTTAAATACATTATTGTGTATGTATTTATTTTTTTATACACACGTTCTTGGCCAAAGATAGTCCTAAGTAATTAAATAACAAGAAACTACTACTATTGATGTTCATCAAGAAAAAGTTGTCAAATATCTTAAATTTACATACATTTTTAAAAAGCTGAGATTATCAATTTGCTTTATCATACAAGTGTAATATTTTACATATTACTGTTTATGTTTAGTTTCTGCTTCCTCGCCCTCACTTACGTATCTGACTTTATCTAACACCATGAATACGACTTGCCCACTCAAAAGTAGTGCTAAGCTGTGCTTTATTTGAAATATTATTAATTTTTCCTTTATAGTAAACTAATAATATATATTGAATTTCAAATAAGTTAATTTTATTATTTTGAAAACAATATTATCAAACTCTATCAAAAAAGGCTGATATCTCTTGCACTATAAATAAATCATTGGTGATAACAGATCCTATCTTCCCAGTTCACATGAAATATAATAAAAATAAGAGTAGCTCCATACTACACTGCCATCTATAGTAAACTTAAGTAATTAAGTTATTTAATCCCTGCATAGTTTGGCACATTTAATAGCACATCCAACTTGGGATTTAGAAATCTCAGGATCTATTTTGGTGCTCACATATCTGGTGCTCAAACTTCTTATAAACTTCTGTGTAACAAAACTCTTTTTTAGTTCATTTAAATCTTCATACTCAGTTCAATTTCTGGCCATTGTTCAGGCATGTTGGCTTGGGTTTGATATTCCAGGATTTTAGTTGAAGAGTAAAATGTTGATAGTACAAAGATGCATAACTACCTTACTAGCTTCTTGATAAGAATAAAACCAATCCATCTGAAATGGAGATTTAAATATATTAATAGCTAATAATTACTGACTGCTTATGTTTACTATAAATGATATTACTTTAAGAACTTAACTTACTTTACCATAGAAGTAAGTGCTGAATTATTATTCTATTTACACTTCAATATGCTGATCAACCAGAATTATTCAATCTTTACTTTCTCAGTGATAATGGCTAATAACTACTGTTGGAATAGGTTGACTGCAAATTGTCTACCTGAAAGAAAAAGCCCTAAGCCAATCTATTATCATAAATAACTTCTACAGATTATCTGATTCCAATTTAAGTCCCAGTTGTATAATCTTACTATTTTTTTATGTGACAAAGCATTCGCTGGAAAGCGAACCCAGAACAACTGTTTGTAAGACAGCTGTGCTAAACACTTGGCCTCCAACTTTGCTTTCCATAATAAGTCATATCATTCTTTTTACTAACATACTGAATGTGGCATTTATAGATTTTACAAAAAAATAGTACAATAAAATTATGGAGATAGTGCTCCCTATTGTTAGTGGCTAGAAACATGGATACAAATTCTAATTTGATAAAACCAGGAAAATTTTACATTTACAGTCATGTGTAATGTTTTCTCTTCATATAGTCAAATAATCACCCAATATGATAAGTAAATATAGATCTGAACATTGTTGCTAGAATGTAATGCAAGAGTGAAAATATTCTATTAGCTTAGTAACTAAATGCTCTGAATGAGAGCAGCTTTTCATCCTAGCTCCATCTATAGTAAGCTTGACTAATCAGTGATTACTTACAGTCGTGCAGCTAAGTCCCCATCTCCAAATGATTTTTTGAGTTTTGCTTACATTAATAAAAAATAAATTTCAAATCATTTAATCCATATCCCTAGGGGCAGAGAAGGCAAATTTGAAGATACTTTTCTCTGGTAATCAATATTAACTTGCTATAGAAATGGTTAAAACATCTAAGGCAGATTTGAAGATACTTTCCTCTGGTAATCAATATTAACTTGCTATAGAAATGGTTGACACAGATGTTTCCTGATGCTTTGCTTTATAATATTTTTTAGAGATAAGGAAACTGTTGGAAAGATTTTGCAATAAAATAAACTATTTAAATGCTATTTTTTCTTATTTTCTTTCAAACTAACTTTTATAAAATAATTAGATCATTACCAAATATCTACGAGAATATTGATAGATTTTTAAATGCTCTATCTAAAACTTTTTATAAATCTATTTCCATGATAGGCTTCTGATATTATAGAGTCAGCTATTTAATATTCATCAATTGATATTTATCCTGTATTGGCTACATCTGAGTTATATTTATGGACTTAGTGTCAATACTCTTTAAGAGTTCTTCAGTCCAAATATTGATTAAAATAATCAATAGTCTTTGATTTTCTGCTACTGGCCATAATTCATTATAGTTCTGATTAAAAATGTCTCGGCATTATTAATTTATAAAGATAAAATGAGGATTCTTCCTCAATCATTTTCTGAGTATTTACATAAAAATAGCCTTACATCAGAAAACTGGTTACTTAAAATACTATGGAAAATACAAATATAAATAGTAATTCTATGATTGGTTGTCAAGAGGTTGTGATGTCATTCAAACTTATGTGACAGTTTGAGCAGAAACAAGATTTTTATTTTTATTTTACTTGGCTGAGTGTTGAGCCAGAAGCAGTTTTTTCATCAATTTTTCTATCATTGCATTAACTAGTGCAAAGACTATAGAATAGTTCTAATATATACATATATATGATTTCTTTTTATCTAAGTTATGGGTTTCAGAATTTGTTTTTTAAACATGATTCAAACTGTAGCAGTTGGTTGCATTCTATATATATATATATATATACAGTCTATATATATATGGTTGCATTCTATATATATATATATATATACAGTCTATATATATATTATAGCGGATGGAACGATGACCACTAGCTCCAAAAGTTGATGACGCCAGTATAATGGACGGAATGATTATAACTACTCCCAAACACTACAAATACCAGATGTACTGGATGGTCAACTAACTTGCAGACTGTACTACTATACAGACATAGCAATATGGTATGGGGATAAGTTAATATGCTCTAATTTATTACCCCTAATGAAACAATCTGCAAAGACCTACCAGGCTTAGAAGGGGAAAAAAGTTGCATCCAACTATGTTCAGACTGTGGGTCATCTGATAGAGTGCTAATGAGAACCTGATAAAATGCTTAACCAATGATTGCATACCCTTTAATTGACTAACTCTATCCCTATTTAATAATATTAAATGCAATTTAGGTTAGTTCATCAACTTTCCTCCTTTTTAATTCCGTTATACCCTAATATTCAAACCCAGAGAGAATATTGCTTTTAACTCTATTATCAGGTATGAACAAATATACACAGCAACTCCTGCACCTATATATAGGTTACAACTAGCATTTATTATATTTGTTTTATTTTCAAGCTTTTATATAATAAGAAAAATAGATGTGTGTGCATGTATAATTATTTATAAACTGTGTAATGTCAGGACAACTCAATAAACCAGAGATCGGAATAATATAAACTCTCATACATTTATTAACAATAATAAATATCAAGTATAACGACAATAGTAATGATAAAAAAAAAATAAAAAAAATATAATAATCATCTTATGTACATGTATCACAAGTGAACCTCTACCATCTTACTAATTAATTATCCTCTAGATCCAACCCTTATACCCCATGGTAGAAATCCACCTATGTCACTCATTCTCTACAAATCATAATTATATAGAAAAATCAACTTTAGTTATTTAATATAATTGAGATGCTGGCTAGCTAAATTATATATTTACAAATGTTAATCTATTTAACAAGTTTCCCCAATTTATATATATGATAGAGACAGCTACCAGTTGATTAGTCAAACATACTGGAAAATATACATACACGGTTAATCACAAAATAAAACATATAATATGTATTCTGTATGAGTGTTGTAATTTAACCTATATATAAATTTAGAGAATCTTACCTCAATATTTATGTGGATAACCTGATGTGAAGCAGGTGGTATTACCTAAATTTTATTTATAATGAAAATATAAAAAATATCAAAATGAATAATCCCCCCTTTTCTTCTTTGCTAATTCTGAAAAATGAGGCTTCAGCATCTGAGTGTGAAAATACAACAGATAGTATGAATAATAAAAAAAATAATAAACAAAAATTTACAATATTGATTCTTTGATTAAAAATTGTAATTGGAACAAAGTTCATAAAAATCATCATAATAGAAATAGTAGTAGTTGATAGTTAGGCAAGTTGTTCTTCAAAGCAGTTTCACTTAGTAAATCATTTTCCTTAGCAAGGATAGATAGGTACAATGGTGTCTCCTGTAGTTGTATTTAATGGTAAACATCTTGATCCTCATTTGATTCACCATAAAGTATTCCAATCCTTGTTTACTTTTGACTGTAGGCATCTTCTTGTGTGTTTACAAGAAAGTAGAAAATATATATATATATAGATATAATGCAGCTGGCAGGAAATACCACGACACACAATAGCATGTTTTGCTCTAGCCCATTTTCATATTAAAGTACAATTTAATAATTATTTATAATCATATATTTTTATTGAATAATATTGAAGCGCTTATATATATATTAAGAAAACTATTTCATTTTTTTTTCCTTTTCCAATTTCCAGCAAATTTAATTCTCGTTATTGTTTTTGAAAAGATTTAAAATATTCAAATTTACTCCAACAACTTTTAAAACACGATTTAATTATTTAAGAATTAATCAGTTATTCTTACTTCTTATTTCACTTTCTTTCCTTTGAATTTGATAAACTTTTAGTTATAGCATTTGACTTTTAAAATGTTTATAATTTAACTAAAAGAAAAAGTAAAACTCCATTTTAGCGTTCTAAATTTTATTTTTAATCCTTGTCTTTTGTTACAGGTGCTATAACAATAAGAAGAACGATTTGTAAACTGTCTTTTGTTTTTATACATTTCACACGCGTAGATT
Source organism: Epiperipatus broadwayi (assembly GCA_028023455.1). Classification (NCBI taxonomy): domain Eukaryota; kingdom Metazoa; phylum Onychophora; class Udeonychophora; order Euonychophora; family Peripatidae; genus Epiperipatus; species Epiperipatus broadwayi. The sequence continues at coordinate 3,321,248 of JAQFVV010012435.1, read as the reverse complement.
TCCAGGAACGCTGATATCTTTAACTGCCTATTGTTTAAATACATTTAGATTTATTATAAATAAAAAAAAAATAATAAAATAATAAAATCAGTTTTATTTTCACACATATGTACCCACCTAATTAACTTCAGGTCATCCCACAATCATTTAACTATTAATTAATATTCAATTTTAAATTTAAAAAAATATATATACATTACAGTTTATTTAATCAAATAGTTTTATATACATATACAATATTACTTTCTAAAATATTGATCGTATTTTATTTATTATAGCTTAGTAATTTATTGTGTATTATATGTATATAGGTAATAATAATAACAAATAATAATCTTCCCACTATTAATATAAATTCCAAATGAATTGGGTTCAATAAATATGCTGATCTTTTTAGGAATGTGTGCATTGTAAGCTACCCTTTACAATATATATCATTCTATCAGATATCTGTACTCAGGCAACCAAGAGTGTTCATAGTTGGTGAATAGTAGGATGACCTTAAGATATGACAATTAATTGCAAATAACTAATTCCCATTGTTAGACTATAAGGTTCTTCAGAAGACTTCCAGGAGAGTATGCTGTTTGTTCAAAAGACTAGGAACTCTTTTCATTTTGGGTCCATTCTCAGTATCCTTTTACTTTAATGACTTCATTGCATTAGTATACAGGCTGGTTACCATTAACCTCTTATGCTATCAACAATTCAACCTTTTATTTATATGGACAGTAACTCTGATTCCTATACTTTCATCTTTTCCTCTGGAAACTGAAGTTTTAGTTCAAAAATGTTAATGTTTAATCAATTCATATTAGACTCTTCTGCTTACCAAGAAAGTGGAGCAGGCTAAGAAAGGATAATTCAAAATGGCATACCTTATGTAAGCATTCTCAGTTACAAAGCCAGGATGATGTTTCATAATTGTAAAATAAGTAATGGCAATGGAAATAAAACAAGATGTAGTAATAACAATAAAAGTATTTTACCCTTTTACTAAATATAAATATGATAATCCTCACTGGTATTGACAATTTCCATCAACATATGTCTTTACTATATAGTGCAAATACAACTTGCATGTATACTCACGTTATACATGTTACTCATATTTTAGACATTTATATATAGTATGGATACACACCTATATTTACATATATATGATAATAGGATTCACTGATGTCTATTACAGTTTTGAATCATAGTTAAAGATAATTACTATATGTTAAATGCGCAAAATTTACTTAATGTGAATTCTCCAAGGCATGAAGAAATGAGTTTTTCATCATCTAGAATTAATTGTTAAATGTCTTTAGAAATTTTGAACTTTTAATTTTCCTGTCCAGTATTAGTAATAGCATGGGAATGAAACCTGAGACCTTTACATTCATAAAATATTGCAATTAACTGATGCTCTAATCAACTAGAAAATATATTGTTTTTTGCTAATTATTGTGTAATATAAAGTTTTCTGTTTAAAACATATTTTGGTATTTATTATTTTATAATACAATTTGCTCTCAAGATAACAAGATTTTTGTTTCTAAGCTATCCAGGTCTTTTATCTGACTACTTGTAGAATATTTGTCTTGAACACTTCAGGCGTCGAAATTTAAAAAAAAAAAAAACATACAGATATATAGACGTGGTTCATCAGGGAATACTTTTGAATGTTCTGGATTTCTCATAGGATAAATGAACTGTTATGTTTGCACAAATAAACACAACAGACCTAATTTAGAACTGAATATATACAAAAAAAATTGGCAGTGTTGTTTAGGAGATAGATAGTGGCATATTTACATAGTTAAGAGATCGGAAGAGAAGCTTGCCATTGAGAAAACATTGAGTCTTTCCAACCATTTGTTCATTTTTCAATGTGATGGGTAGATCAGATTAAGTACGTTAACAGTTATCAATTCCACAACATATTACATATGATCCAAAACCATGATTTATGAAAGAGTACACCACATGGAGGATTACAGATTATGATAAGATAATCACACAAACTCCAATATATGATTTTTTTTCTATATTATAATTTTTTTTTTCATCTTTTAAAGTTAGATCATAAAAAGAAAATGTAAAATTATTATATAATTTCTTGGAATCCTTTCAAATGTTAAACTACTAGTGAATAAATCGTTAGACTAAAAGTGCCGTAATGATGTGTTTTTCTATTTTTTTAACGGAATGTTTTTTCTTGCCTTGTGGGATTTCTGAAATTTGTGATTATGAATTAGATTTTTCTATTTTGAAAATGTACGACTTTCTTTTTCATTATTTTAAATGGAACTGCTCAATAATTGAACTTTAATGGTGACTCTTGTAACGATTTCACTCATGTTTACTTAGCTACCTTTAAGTGAAAAATTTTTTCTGCATTTAAAATAATATATTTGTTTTTGCTTCTTGTCATATTTGCAACGGCAGTTAATAGTATGATTTATGAAAAGCCCCAACCAAGTGTGAATAAATATTTATGCAAATGGCAGTGAGATCTTCATAATATTTTTTAATCTTTTTTTATATGCTCAATGCAAGGGGGTGGGGATTTAATTGATTCGTTTTGAGAACTCATATTTATTAGAATTACAAATGGTTTGCAAAAATAAAATAAAAAAAATTGAAAATAGAGTGAAATATTTTATGTTTATTTTATTTCAAATAAAACATTTTCTTTCTTTAAAAGCTTTAATAATAATAATCGAATATTTAGTTCCATGAGAGGTCATCCTACTATCAATCGCTAAAAATAACAGGTTGGATCACAATTTAAGTATCTTTCTTTTATCTAACACGTCATTATTATTCTATATTGCCCAGAGTTGTAGGAGTACTTTATTTTATGCTTTATTTTTTCGACTTTTCTGATAATTATATGGATAATGATTCACAACGTATATATAATCATTTGTTTTATTGCTGTATAGATATTATATAAAAATCATTGCATATATAGACAATTGGATAATTGTTACATTTTTTTATATAGGTAAGTGTAGACAAACACAAACTATGAATCACATAGTTAATGTCTGCTGAATCTCTGGATACAAGGCAGAATTAAAAGATTTAATGAAACCACTGATGCTTCTAATTCCCGATTGGAATTTCTCCAGATTCTTTAATAATATCTGCATGCAAAGTGTTAGTTACAAATTCCAATTATTTAAAGCAAAGTACAAATCATGCTGTCAAGCATTGGTGGTCGAGAGGTCAGTGACAGCTGCTTTACAAGCAGTTGTCCTGGGTTAGCGGGTTCACTTCCCAGCTGATGCTATGACACATGAGAGAAAAAAGTACAAATCACGCTTTAAATATAAGATCACCCAAAACAAAATAATTGTCGTTTACTTATTTTTGACAAATATTAAAAGTCCATTTAGAATGGTAGCATAGCCTTGCAATTTTTATCCATCTTTTAAATAAGCGCTAATTCTTTATTTCAGCCAGAGTTATTCAAAAGGGTTCCAGACCAGATCTTGCTAACTATTAGAAGTGCCCCTCCTTTTTATTCGCAAAACATATTCATTCTCAGGATTTGAATGAAGTAATATTCCCTTCTGGTCCAAACGAAATGGAAAAACTGATTTTATATCCAAAACTTAGTTTTCTCTTGAATCTCATTTTAGTTCTTTTTAAAAAAAAACAAATTTGCTTATCATTTTACTTAGAAGATATATTTGTTGAGTGTACTGAAATGCAATAATAAAAAAAGTAATGGCATAATGGGTGGATGCTTTTGAGAACTTACTGTGTTCTTATAATCATAGCTAGATCAGAATATGAAAAAAGAATTAAAAATATATAATAATAAGTTTTTCATTTCAATTTTTTGAACTCAAATAAAAGCAACAATAAAAATGATTGTACTTATTAAAAGTTATTTTTGGATATCCATTGGTCATTTTATAAGCTGGTTATTCAGTCATTGTTTGATAACATATGGTTGTTCAGGTGTAACAAAGTCTGACTGGTGGTTTTGTTAACTTGTGGCAACTGTGGAGAAGAAGCAATTGATGTGGGAGAAAATTGTGTTTTATTTCTTCCCAGTTTTAAGCAAAGTTGATAATCAGTAAAATTCTTTTTATGCATAACTCTGTAGAAAACAATACACTCATATTACACACAGATTTAATATTTGTTTGATGCTATTGGATTCCTTTATCTATGTCATATATAGAGCTTGCAAAATAAGCTCTTAACAAGCTTTGTACAATATCACCAACCCCGGACTGGTTTCTGCCTACTGACATCATCAGTGAGATGTTAGGATATTCAAACATTAGATTAAAACTACCAGGACAAGCCCAGCACTTTATCTAATATATAACTATTAAGTAGAAAATCTAAAATTTTCAGACATCCATATTTCTTCCAATCCAGATATCTAACTTAAATAGCCATATGGGACTGAACTAAGTTCAGATACACCAGATATTAGTAGCTTTAGCAATATAAAATCACCAAAGCCTTAATAGCAAAAAATAAAATTACAAAAAAATCAAATCTGTTGTAACATAATCTAATTTAATAAGCTTGCATTTACAAATGTTATATATAGAGTGCACAAAATAAGCTCTTAACAAGCTTTGTAGAATATCTCCAACCCAGACCAGTTTCTACTACTGGCATCATCAGTGAGGTGCTAGATATTCAAACATTAGATTAAAATTACCAGGACAAGCCCAGCACTTTATCTAATGTATAACTATTAAATAAAAAATCTGAAATTTTCAGACATTCATATCTCTTCCAATGCAGATATCTAACTTTAATAGCCATATGAGACTGAACTAAGTTCAGATACACCAGATATTAATAGCTTTAGCAATTTAAAATCACCAAAGCCTTAATAGCAAAAAAATAAAACTGCAAAAAAAAAATTCAGATGTCACATGACCTAATTCAATAAGTTTGTATTTTCAAATATTATATATAGAGCTAGCAAAATAAGCTCTTAACAAGCTTTGTAGAATACCCCCAATCCCAAACTGGTTTCTGCTACTAGTGTCATCAATGAGGTGTTTAGGATATTCAAGCATAAGAGGCAAATCTTCATTTAGTTTTTGTGGTAGTAGTGACCATTTCATTTTGGGAATAAAGTACACTTTTTTGCTTTATTTTAATTTGTGTTTGTTTATCCAGCTGTAAGATTATGACTGACACTTGATGTAGTACACCACATTGTTTTAATCCATCTAGCTTTTGCTGTGAACCTTCAAGCTTATCTACATGTATGTGGATGTTTAGTTTTAACAGTTCCTGTTTGATTTCAATTACTTTCATTAGTTTTAGTTTATTATCTTCTACTTGGGTTTGTGAAATGGGTTCACCTTCTACTATTTGTTTTATTTGAACATGATTGTGGACCTTTTGTACATTTTGATCTAATACTTCTGTTTCACATTTATTTAAAATTTCATCAGATTTTTGTTTCATTTACTGACTTTAAAAGCAATTGAACTTGTTCATTATCTATTATTTGATACACTGTTTCCTCTTTAGTTTGTACTTGTTCATTTTTGCTCATTATCTATTTTAAATTATCTCAGTTTTCCTTCAATTTCAATGGTTTGCAAAAATTATCCATCTGTTTTTGATTAGCTTTATGATTGTCTTCCAATGTTTGGTTTATTTGCTCCAGTTGCTTTTAATTATTTTTATGCTAATTTTTCATAGTTTGTTTTCTTTGCTCGATTTGCTTTTGATTATGCTCCATTAACCTCAATTCCATTTGTCTAAATAATGTGTTAATCATCTGTATCATATCTAACTGTGATGATGTTGCAGCATCCTCATGCATTTTTATTTCTTTATTACCGTGTTTATGTTTCATTTGATTGCATGAATCAGTATTGCATGGACATTGTCCATATGCAAAGTTTCTAGGATATCTTTTTTGCAGCTAGTTTCAGAAGTGTTTGCTTCCAATATTTTCTGCTGCTCTTTACTCTTTTTGTTTCATTCTCCATTTCAATAATCCTGAAAATTTTTAAATCCAATATGCTTATTATGTGCAATACAATTATAACTGGATATACCACAAAGTTATTTGTTCAATGTTTACATTCCTATCAGTTTGATGAGTTAGGAATCATTCTCAGAATGAGACATCCCTGTATAAATTGTAGTTGTATTAAATTAGGTTTAGAAGCAAAAAGGTCACTTCTTATAATTACTGTATAGAAGGATTATTCAACTAAAAGGCCATCCCTTTTAGTTATTATTATATATCAACAAATAAAAAATCCTTCTCCTTTTTTCTTTTCAAAAACTTTATTTTTTATCTCAATACTGAACATATATATACATTAATATACAAAACTCCAACGTTTCAACTGTTTTATCTCATACAGTCATTTTCAAGGATCTGCAACAATATTAAATACATATCAACAAATAACTCAATTATAAAAACTTTCTCATAACAAACAAACATATAAACATAGAAATATATTTACTTACACTTTCCCCACTCTATATTTTATTACTCTTTTTTTTTTTACATTGTTTAATTACAAACAACTCAAACATTTTAAAACCATTTATTCCCACATCCCACCCCCCCCTTTTCTAAATTTATCTTCTACACCCCATTTATTTTTAAATGTTATTTTTAAATTTTTGAATTTTAAATATATGTAAAAAATGTAAATAAAAATAAAAAGAGTAATAAAATATAGCAGTGGGAGAAGCTGTAAGTAAAATATATTTCTATATGTTTAATATGTTTGTTATTATGTTAATGTAAGAGAAAGTTTTTATATAATTGAAGTTTATTTGTTGATATGTATTTAATATTGTTGCAGATCCTTGAAAATGACTGTATGAGATAAAACAGTTGAAACGTTGGAGTTTTGTATATTAATGTATATATATGTTCAGTATTGAGATAAAAAATAAAGTTTTTGAAAAGAAAAAAGGAGAAGGATTTTTTATTTGTTGATATTATTGTAGAACATATATATTTTAAAAGAAAAAGTGGATGTACCTTTGCTGTGTTATTATATTTTATTATTATTATATGTGGTTATGTTTAAGAATAGAATCTAAAAAGATGAAACCTTATGATTAGTGTAATAAAGATGGCCTTGGTGTCTATCCCATATAGAACATATGTATGTGTAAGTACTAAGAGAGGCAGGTGAATCAAAGAAATGTTATATTTATGAATTTGTACATGCGTAGAATTATATTTTAAGTGTATTGAAGACAAGATTAAAGGTATGGTGAATATGACATTATCTATAAATATACTGATAGTATGATGTGTAAATATTAAAGGATTTTGTTAAGGAAATAATTTGCATATTAATTAATGATTATACTTTGTAGTTGTACATTAATTAATTAAGTACACTTGTAAATAAATAATTATTGCATGATTTGTTACTTTGTTTATGTAACATTGCTTGGTCTACCATTATTCATTGGGAATAACTTATAGACTCTGTGAATTCTTTTAGATATACATGGGTTAGCTTATTTTCTGATGTTTAAAGACAGGTGGTGTCCATGTAATTTATGTAAATAAATAAAATAGAGAAAATGTAAAATTGTGAAATATGCTAGTCTGACTCTTACATAGTAACACCCACTAATTGTAAATTTTTGTATGTAGCAAGCAGTTCTAACAAATGAGCTCCCTTCAGTTGGAATTAAAATTCAGTCAGAATGAGAATGCATTTTTAACACATCGATAAACTTTCTCAAGCATTCCAGATTTGTGGCACTAGGTATGCTTTTGGCCAGCCTTGTTTGATCAATTTTTTTATTATCTGATATCCTGCATCATTTTTTATCCATTATTCTATGACTTTACTATTTACTACTTTGGATTTCATTACATCTATATAATTAACTCATGTAACATTGGATTTGTGAGTGCTTTCGTTTGGAGTTCTAAAAAGAGAGAATGCATGCTTTATTTGTTTTCCAAACCTGGATAGAATATCAAAATCATATGAAGACAATTGATAATCTATTATAGTATATGTTAGCTAGCATGATGTGGAGTCTTTCTACTCTTTATAAGTATCCCCAGTAGAGACCTATGGTTTTTGAAAATTTTAAATGAGCATTCAAAAACATATTGGTAGAACTTCTTTATCATGAATATTATTGTGAGAGCTCCTTTATCCAATTGGCTATAATTTTTCTTGGCAGCTGAGAGTATTCACGATCCATATCCTATATGACATTTGCCTCTACATACACTGTGAGAATTATAGCACCATTCCATAGTCTGAGCCATCTATTATAATTACAACTTTTTGCTCTTTATGACAATGTACTACAAGTTGTTAGAAGTCAGAAAATACATAACTTTTCTAAAATCCATACCTTGTTAAATTCCAACTATCATCTCTGGTTTATTTTAATAATTCATAGAAAGGGATTGCTATGTGGGATTTTTTTTTCAAGATACTTTCAAAAAATTGAGTAGGCTTAAAATGACTTGCAATTCTTTAACAATTGTTAGCCTTTTTGCATAAGACATTTACCCACTTTTCTATCTCATTTTCAGTTTGAGAGTTATTAAAATGTCCTTCAAGTAGTGGTTAGCTTCTATGGTTCCTCTTAAAAGGTTTTTCCATTTTAACTTGGAAACTATTCAGTACTACAGTAATCCCATAAAATAATGATGAATTGAAACAGGTTTATATATATGTTTATAGAAAATAACCAGCTGTAATAACAGTAACCAGCATTTCATAGCATTCTGACTGTAAATCCAATTTGGAAAAATGAACTCTCTGTAGAGAGATTAATACTTCTCTTGCACTTGGCACTGAATAAATTCCTTTGGTAATGATCTTATTTATCATTACTTGATAACCACTGTATATTTTTACAGTACCATTCTGTTTTAAAGTAATGACTCTGAGTATTGTTCAATTATATTATTCAATCAGTACAATAATGCCTTTTATTCACTAAATCATTTAGTCCTTTTTCAACTTTTGGCTTAAGTACAAATGGAACATTACTGGATCTGCAAATGACTTGTGCATGTGAAATTAGTTTTATCTCTTCTTTTTTCATCTTTAACACTACCAAGCTGGATTTGAAAGGCTAAGCAAATTTTTTAAATTCTATTGTCTTCTTTTAATAATATTAATCCTGATTCCTAAAGATTTGCTTCAGTATCATCCCAATATAAGGCTCAAATCTTTAGCTACAAGTTACGACAATAATTTTTTTCATCTGTTTACTTTATCAGGTACTGATACTATACTATTGGTATCAATAGGGTTCCATTTACATCTGCAGTAACCAAGTTTACCTTATTGACTTTTATTCATTTTCCTTTAAAAGGCTAACCAATCTTTTAGAATGATGAGCAATGTGCCTGCCCCGCTATCAATTTTCATTTTGATCATTTAGTCACAGATTTTTACAGCTAATATAAATTTTCATTATATTTTTCATACTTGCTGAACCTTTAAATAATTCTTTTAATATACTATTGGTAGGCAAAACCACTTTAGTCATTTTTTGCTTGTTCTTAATAAACTTTTGACAATGACCTGTCAGTCCACAACTATGACATTTTTTTTTTTTACATTTATATATATATTTATGCATCTTTTCCACAGTAATAACAAATATAGAAATAACTTTTTAGTATTTATATCAGTTGTCTGTGCCTTCACTGTAGTTGTTTTGCTAACATTTGTCATATTTTAAAATTCTGTAGAATGTTCCAGGACAGTTTCATATGCAATTCATGTAGTGATATAGCTTAGAAATGACTCACTTAGTAATACTTGCCAAAGTATTTCATCTCATATGCTATATAACAGGTGGTATAATAGCATATCTTCTAGCTGGTCTTTAAACTTGCATTCCTTTATTAACTTTTGCAGTACAATATCATACTCTCATATGTTTTCATTTGGTGACTATTCAAATTTAGAAGTGAAACAACCCTTCAGAGGAGGGGCATCTTCAGTCATTTTGAGGGTACACAGATGATTAGCTATTTGAAGTACATGCTTTCCCAACATCCACATCAGGGTTACAACTTTCTGTTTATTGTTCACAATGCTGCTTATTATCACGTATTTTTCAACATAAACTACACTGTTTACATCAAATGGTTTTATTGTGTTCTGCATTGCCATGGCGGTTTACACAATTTTTTTTACATAGGTGTCTGAGTCTTTGCAACTGGTGTGTACAAGTGCCAGATTGATCTAAGTCATACTTTAAAAAATAACTACCACTCAAACTTAAACTTAACAAACAGTTTATTACTCAGAATATATATTAGTAAATGTTAGTACATCATCTAGTGACCTGCTGATTGTGCATTAAATTAACCTTGCATATACAATTGGGGGGATCTTCTATGTTTAACCTACAATTGTACTAATTTGTACTTTTTTCATTTATAGTCCCTGCATGCACAGTTCTTTAAAGTGTTGAACTATAATGCTGCATTTTGTTTCACTGTTCTTTATTCTGTGTTGTAAACTCTTCACTGAACATCCTTCGACATATTAAACTGTTCACACACTGTTGTGTTACAAACACGGTACTAATCACACTGCATTCTGTGTACAATACTGCTCACACACACACACACATCTAAAATGGCAGTTTTGTTTTGCTTTATCTAATTTGTGTAATTACTCTTCTTGTTACATCTTTGCAATATTATTTTCAATTTTGCATAATTTTAATAACTCTTGCATACTAATTTTTTCTAGAGTGGATTTTCAATGCCTTTTATTATTAGCTAAATTTATCCACACATACTCATACAACTTTATTATTTTTATACATTAATAGTAAATTGTTTTTAGTCAGTATATAACAGCTTCTATGTGTGAACCTCTTATTTCTGTAATCTGTTACTGAATATTATTTTTCCCTACTGATAACACAGGAAAGTATAAAAAATAAATTTAGTTTATTTATTTTTGGGACATGCTTAACATCCCAGACACAGCGTTGACTCTTGTTACTCTGTGTAATCATTCTGCTTTGACTAATTTCCATTTGTCTAAAGCCCTAGTTTTTCCAATCACTTTTTTTCTCTTTAAGTTATTTATCAAAATAACTTACTTACCAAATTTTAGATCACGTCAAAAACAATTTAGAATGTTTTTATTAAAACGTCCTGAGTTTTAAATTATATTTGACCTTTTAATAATTTAATACGTACGTATAAACGTTATTGTTGACTTTAGTGGATACTTTTTTTAATATACCTTTATATAATTTTTTTGTCTTTTACTCTTCATAATTGTCCCTTTCTTTTTGTTAGCAACAGAGATTGATTGTTATGTTACAAATAATTGCTACACAAATAATAGCCCAAAGAATTGATTTTTAAATTACCGCAGCCTTTAGTAAATTTAATTTTCGTATAATAGTGATTTCCTGTCTAAGTTATTTCTGGGAAGAGAACTATAGTACTTTAAAAAAATATATATGTTTAAAAATTTGTTTTATCTGTCGTTATTTATTTTAGAATGTAGATACACGTATATAAATTTCTACACTTTTTATATTCACAAATACGCACGCATTTACATATACATTGTTTATATACAAATTTTTATATAATTAACTACGCATGCACGCAAACATAAGTATTATATATGCTCTTAAACTTACATACTCGGATATACATACAACTTTGTTATAATAGCTGATAAGTATATATCTTTGTATACAGTAAAACTGCAATATATGCTGTATCACTGATTACTACTTATGTTAGCCAAAAAAAAAAAAAGGCAAATTTTAAAAAAAACATTAAAAATTTTAAATTTAAAACTAGTACATTTTACAATACAATGGCAATCATTTGCCTTTCTTAGAGTGCTGCATGGATAACATTTTTAAAAAAATTAATAGTCATAAATTTAATAAATTTTGCAATACTACGATAATCATTTTATGTTTTGGAGCACCCTATGTGATCATCTTTATTAATAATGTTTCTTTGGTTTATGTTGAAAGCACATACATTTCATTCTGCACTTTATTATTCTTTTTGAGTATGAAGTAGAGTGTTTTGCATAATAAAATGTTTTCTAAATATAATTCTAAATGTTTTACAAAATGTAAGAATATTTGTAAAGTGATTATGAATGTAAAAACATCAAAACAAATAAAGAGGGCATAATCAATTGATTATGAGACTTATATTACATTTCCATGAGATGGAGGGAGACTATTGAAAACAATGATATCACCCAGAGCATATAAAATTCAGAATTTTATTATTCATTCTATTTTTTAAAAAAATTATCATACATTAAGTTTTTTTTATTGCTTTCATTTTCTGAGTATTGTGATCACATAAGAGAACACACAGGCAATAAATTTATATGAATATATGCTTTGCTAATTTTTAGTAATGTCTGCATTATTATTTTCTAAATTTTATTTATACTATAATCTTAATTTAGGCATGCATATTATACATATAAAAAAGCATCTTGTTATACATTTGTGCATTTGAAAAGTAATTTACACCTGCAGTTCAATAAACAATATGTTTTTTATTGTAATCAAATTTTAGCAACAAAACATGCTGTTATGTGCAATATACAATGTACACAAAAGGAGTTTAGAATAACAAAATATATCAGGTGCCATGGTTCCACTATATATATAAAATTGTCAATATGTATTTCTTGTTTTTGTGATAGACATAACAATGATTTCACTCCTTTCCAATTGCAAACATTAGATTCTAGTAGCTATGTGTTTTGTTATGTAATTACACATCTATTAAAAACATTCTTAAAATTATCTTGCCTTACTAAAAGATTTTTAAGTTGTTCTATAAATGTATAAACTTACATTCACATTTATATTTAAATGGTATCTGGAAAATAATCTCTAATATTACTTGGAAACATTAATGAATCATTACATTGTGCTAGAGAATGAAGGACTCTCCAACTTTAATTCAGTTTCTCCAGTTTATATCTTCTCTTCTATACATCTAATATTTTTATCATTTCTAAACAACTTATACCTTGTCTTATTCTATGTCTCTTGAACTCTTCATTACTTGTCATCTTTCCTAGCAATGCTTTTAGCCCAACTCAATTCAGATGCTTACATATTGTAGTTTTCTTTTCTCACTCAAGTATGTCGCTACCAAACCTACCATACTTTGCTATAATTACAATCAAATGGTAATAATGACATCTTTATTTTTTATTTATAGTGTATTAAGTTAAAGTACAGTGTTTTATTATTTTTAAGCAGAATTGTTCACAATTTGCTTTTTTAAATAACATTATAATCTATGAAGTACGTACGATATGCAAGTTGTAGAAGCTAGATGCTTAAAAATATTAATCACTCAATTTTAAGGGTGAGCGCTTTCGAGGTTCCATGCCTCATAATCATAACTATATTAAAAACTGCATTATTGTTTGTATTAGACTTAATATATGCAAACTAAATGCAAATGATTTAGGTTGTCCATTTTTTAGAAATATCAAAGCAGGTGTCATGTCTGTTTATTGCATTATTATTGCCATTGATAAAATATGACTATTTTATTTTTATTTTACAGTCATTTGTTTCTATACCCCCAATTCTGGGTTTGGAGGGAATGAAGTCATAATAACAGGAATTTCATTTTCAGTCAGGAATGTTTTTACATTATGAAATGATTAAAGGAATTATATATTGAAAGCATTTCAGAATGGCATTTTCTCCTAAATTTGTCACTCATAACCTCCGTTAAAATTTGAACAGTCTGTAAGTCAGTACTTCTATTACAATTTTGTTGTAAATACTTACAAATGATTTATAAACCATATATATGTTAGTTTTCATTTTTATTAATGAATGACAAAAATTATCAAAAAATATTAAGCTCAAAAATTCAAAGTTTAAATAGCAAAATGCATTTTCTACAATATAGTAGTATTGCTTTACATTGTATTTGTCAAATAAAAATAATAATAAAGATTGTTTTATATTGTTTTTGATAATTTAAAAAATATTATTTCATAAAGATAAAACATATTTTTTAAATAATTTTATGATATTTTTGGAAGGACTTAAACTAATATTACTAGAAATGTATTAAAAAAAATTACAGTGTCCTCAATAACATAAAAAGAAAGCCTTGAATTATTTTTTTGTCTTTTAAATAAATTTATAACTTTTATAATTTTTTGTTATTTTAGTTATGGTAAGAATTAATTTTGATAATAAATTTGATTAAGAAATAGTTAAATTTTGATTAAAAAAACATTATTCAAACTAAAGTCAATTTGGCTTAATAATAAAATTAAGGAATAAATAAATTTATAAAGGAATATTTTGAAGACATTTGAGTTTGTTTATGGTAAAATATTTTAGATTTTTTATTATTTTTGCATATATAATGAACTGTAAATTAATTTTTAATTAAAATTTTTTTTTATAAGTATTTACATTTATTACAAATACATGTTGTAACAAATAAAATACATGTTGCACATTATCTCCACCAGAAGGCAGGCACAAGGATAATGTCATCTTTAATGTATAATGTACTCATAGAAACATTATTTTTTAATTAACCAGTATCTTAAGATACTATATCCCTCTAACTCATACATTCCAATTTTGATCTGATAACAATTCTCAAAATTTAAACTCAATCTTAAATTAATCTCAACTCACCATGTCTGGCATTTCTCTACATATACAATATTTTAATAATTCATAAATATATATATACAAACAGACAGAGAATGTTGTAATGATACAAAATTCAGAAACTTTTATGTAATAAAAAAATAATTTAATTTAAAAAAACTAAATTAAATAGATGAAATAATAGAAAACTATACATCCAAATACACAATTTAGATTACTGTATATTATCTTATTGTTATGTTCATACATCAATAAATATAATCATTGCACATAAATATCAATATTGGTTTCTTAAATACCAAGTCCTTCATGACATTCACTTTTAGCCTTATGCTTTTGAACAGCTTCTATGGTTAATTTGGTAACTATTATTCATACTTCTATTTTTAATGGGGAAAAAAGCTTATTTGCCATTAAATTTTATATTTTTAGAAAAATTCATTAAAAACACAAATTTTAAAATGAAAAATAATCTTAAAAATAATTTATCAACTTTGCAAATAGAGAAAATAAATAAGTATCAATAAATAATCAAAACAAAAGATTCAATTTTAAATTTTAGACTAAAATGTGTAATTTAATACAAAAAGAAATTTGCTGTACTAAATTTCTATCAATAAAATGAATTTTGGTAAAAAAATATGTTCAAATATATATATATATATATTCTCATTTGCAATTAAAAGTTCTTTTTATATTTAGTCAAAGAACAGTAATATAAATATCAAAAATAAATATGCTTGATTTTAAATAAATTTAAAATTATATAAAGTAGCCCCATTGTGTCCTCCCACAAATAATCAGTTGGAATTTTAAGCATTTTTTTTTGGTTTTTCCACTCTGTCTCTATAATTCTCACTGTACCATTGAAAGCATAGGTTGGCAATTATGAGAAGAATACCCAAAATACCAGATTTATGATAAAGATCATCTTATCTTAATTTTGTAGGGTAAGGGAGTTGTGAGTTTAAAGTATTGGAATGTATTCAAAATTCACCTTGCAAACTTTAATATGCTAAATACATATATTTTCTTACTATCTTTCATGCTTCTATTACTAAATTAATTACAGCAGCATGCTTAAAGATGTGTCCTTTTATGTGGGCAAATATCTTTTTAGGAACAGCTGTAATTTAATATTATCAATCTGTTATTTAGGAGCTATTATTGTTTACTGATTATAAAAAGGTTTTACAATTGGCAATACAATTTGGTACTAAATCTCATTGTAATAATAATTATAATAATCTGACAAATCAATAGAATCTCCATTATTTAAACCATGGTCTAAATGAAAATTAATAATGCATAATTTAAATATGGGTCTTGAGGATTTCTTCTTACAAAAACTGACTTGCCCAAAAATTTGGCAAAATACAATAAGAATTCATTTTGGAGTACATTTATTAAAAATAAATAATAATTATTTTATCATCTAAATGTGATCTTTAATAATATATACATTTTTATACTAAAAGTAATTAAATTATCTATCACTCAAAAAATCATACCATCTTTGATTATAAGAAATGATAGAATTGAGCTACAATTCATGGACTTTAGCTCTCTCTACTATTTCATTAAACCATGCATTTCTCTTAAGTTTACCATTATATAATTATGCTAAACCATAAATTGTAGATTTTACATTTATAAGCTCCAATTTTAAACATAGTGAATAATCCATAGATTAATTAAAGCCAATATACAACAAAATTATTACAATTAAAAATAGTTGAAAGAAAGACAAATGACTGTGGAGAGATCATAAAACCATTGCCACATTAGTACTTTATAATTGGCACTTTGAAAACAATGTGCAAAGAAGATATCTAGAAGCATCAAGGTACTAGTAAATATCATGTTGCTTTGTCTTTATACTTTAAATATATCAATGCTCTAAGATTTTTACTTTTGCCAATTCACTTGTATAGAGAATGCGCAACCTGAAAAGGCAATCAGATAAAAATGATATGACTGAAATACTGTTTATAAAAGAGCCAGCATTCAACATTGACAACATATTATTTAATCAAGTATATTGTTAAGTAGTCAAATTGAATAAAGTCTTTGATTGCTTAAAGAAGCAAAATGATGGTCGTTAAAGAGTCAAAGTCACCAAAATGTATGGGTACTGAATTGAGTTCAGACTCATATTACTATATAAGCTATTGAGCTTAGATTGAAAATATTATTGTATTTTCAATTTTATTCTCATAGTTTTGTGGTTAAATAAAAATAAAAGGTGGCTGCTGGAGGGTTGTATTAGATCCTAACATCTAGGTGCAGTGCTCTCAGATTCAAAACTCCTCACTAACAAAGGCCACAAGCCGGAAACTAGTCCGCAGATATTGGATGAGTAGGCACTAGATGGGGATTTTATGCACAAGCCTTCTGGTGTCTATCGATTACTCTGGCTGGCACTGAGTGGCACTACTATATGAAGAGTTTTGCCTGTGTTAAAATGATAAATTGTAGTATAAATAGCATTAGACAATTGTGAGTGCATTCTTTATATATATTTTCCTTTCAAACAAAAATAACTTTTGAATTATGAATCTTCGTTATTTGACTTGAACATAGTCATGTTTTTAAACATGAGGTTAATCATGATGAACAAGAAAATTGAATTACAAGGCAGTTTTAAAAATAAATTCAAATATTACAAACAATACTAGTAACATGTTTATAAAATTAGATTTGACAAGATATAAGAAACTTTTTACGGTTATTGTAAAGATTATTTTGATAAAAAGTCGATATATTTTAAATATTGCTTATAAATGTTAAAAGTTTAGATACTAATACTAAAACATTTTTTAACAATAGATGCATACGTATTTTATATACATGAAAACATATACTGAAATATTTTTTAAAAAAATATGTAAAGAACAGAAAGGCCATGTTTTTTTTAAAAATGATATAATTAAAAACGAGAATAGCAACCAAATATTTATAAGGTATAATAATTATATGTAAAAGTTCACTTGTTTATGAAGTAAAAATATCGCCAAAACACCAAATATTAATAGGCTAAATATAACATTCCTATGACGTTAGCCAAACTGAAGTTTTTTTTTTAAAAAAAAAAGAAATCCGCGGGTGCAAATCAATCTAGAAGCTTTAACTCACTTCTGATATTCTTATTATTGAGCTAAAGTAAAATTAATATATTTATGTAACATAAGTAAATTAAAAATATTTAAACTGTAATAAAATATACAAATTATATTTCACAATGATAACAAATAAATAACACAGAATGATGAAGATATTAAGTTATTAAATATTTAGATTAAGAATCAAAAAGTTATTGGAATGTTATTGATTATAAGATGTGTGTAAAGCCATTTAGTATAAGAAATCAACTATATTTGTTATCAAAAATTTCATTTCATCTAAAACCCTTTTCATTTAAAAATTTTAAAATTGCAAATTTGAATCTGATAAAAAATAAAACATAGAGAAATGTAAAAATGATTTTAAAACTTTAATTGTTACTCTAACATATATTCCTCCATATTTTGTTGAGTGGTTTTCTATCTCTTCATTGCTCTTCCATTGAGTGTTCATGATTTTATCAGAGTTGGGTATTCTAAAATCATGCTTGATAAACGAATAAAAAACTTTACAAGCATATCTAAACAAAAAAAAATAATAGTAGAGTTCTGAATTGATATGTCCTATAATCTTAATTTTCATAAAAAAAAAAATTTCTGTTGTGAATAGAGTTTAATATTGGCTAAACTTGAAAAATGATGATAAAGTAGTTGTTGAAAAAATTGTAATGTTAAATATAGGAGGAGAGGGTATGAACAAACCTAATATCTAGAACATCTCAGCATATTCATCTTTATAGTAACGCAATAGTGCTTACAATTCCAATTTTTGAACTTGAGAAAAAACTTATCATTTGCTTAAACTTTCTGATGCTAAAACTATTTATTTGGAGAAAAGTAATAGAATAATGTAAAATAATACTAAAAACTATGGGCATATACTTTATTCGAAAATTTCTTAATGTTAGAGTCAATAGCATTCTTCTTAAAAACACATATTCCAATTTATAATGGATAGGTAATAATTAATTTTTTTTATTAATATAAGGACCAATAGCATTGCTCATTTCAATAACATGTAATTGGATCTATATTGGCATATATATTTATCATCATCATTTTCAATCACAATAGATTCACTCTAAGTTGGTCTCACAATTTAATCTAATTTATTTAACATCTAGCCTTTCTTCTCCACATCACTTCAGCACTCTTCCTCATGTATCTCAGATATGGCTTCTTTCTAGATCTTTTACAATCTTTTGGTCAGTGATGCCTATTTGTTCTTTCACTCACATATTTCATTTACAATCCTTTCTTGTTATGCCTAACATATATTTATTCATAGTTTGTTGAATGGTCTGAAAGTCTTCGCACTGCTTTTTTGTTAAGTGTCCATGTCTTAGATCCATAAATAAGAACTGGCAAAATGTATTTACTAAAAACCTTTTTTTCAAACACATGGGCATATTTCCATTTAGTATTAAGTTATTTCCACCATAAGCATTCTATCAAAATTTATATGATTATTTTATCCATTATGTTTCCATCTGTATTAATAAAATGATCAATATATTTATAGTAATTATTTTTTCCTAATTTATCATGACCATCCTTACTTTTGTATGTGTATGTGTGAAAATCCATTGGACATTACTTCAGACTTTTGGCATTTATCTTTAATTCCATTTACTTATCTTCTAACTGATAACTTTTGCAATATCTTCTCAAGCTCTGAAACATTATTTGCAAAAAGGATTATATTATCTGTCAAACTAGATGATTTAAATAATCTCCATTTACTTTAACCCACCAAATACATTTTTCAAAACTGTTGTAAAATGTTTTGGAGGTACGCAACCACCCTGTAGTACACCTCTGACAATGTTAATCTTCTTAGTATCACTATGTAATCTAATTACTGCTCTTTCATTTTGATAAATATTCTTTAGAATATGACAATATACTGTGTCTATATCTTGTGAAACAATGCTTTAATAATGGAAGAAATGCATATAAAATCATAGGCCCTTTCATAATCTGTAAATTCAAAGCATAAGGGTAATTTATATTCATTGGTTCTTTCTATGACATCTTTCAATATCTGGAAGTGATTCATTGTGCTAAAATTACTTTTAAATCCAGCTTTTTATTTTCATTGGTTAAAATCCAAAGTTTACTGTAAATGAGTTGTAGTAATCTTGATAAAAAATATGTTTAAAACTGATCTAAAACTGTAATTTTTAATATCTTTTTATCACCTTTTTTAATTATCCATAATGGTTGCATACTTCCAATCACCTGGCAAATCTTTATCATTTACACATTTTATATATATTTACCAACAATTTTTCTATTTTTCCACCATTTTCTTTTAAAATGCTTATTATAATTACATCATTATCTGGATATTTCTCTTCTTCCTAGATTTAATTGCATATCTTATTTTTTCACGTAAAATTCTGGGCAATTCAGAAGATATTGTAATTGTAAGGGATATGTTTTCTTGCTTTTTATTGCTATATAATTCTTTATAGAACACTTCCACATATATCATGATGTCCTCCCTCTTTTTAATAATATTTGCATTTTTTTTGTTATTGCACATGATCACCATAGAAGTTGTTTGATATTTTTGAGACTTTTATTCTTTTAGTTATCTTTCCTTGATACAATTATACTTTCCTATATCATTATTAACTCTTTTTCACACCATTTCACATGATTTTTAGATATTCAATATTTATTAATGGTTGATTTTTGTATATTTTTATATTCCTTCTTTTCTTCATAAACAGTTTTGTCTCAGTAGAAATTTTACTGGTCAATTGCTGCTTTTATGTACCTGATATCTTTGTTGTGGTTTTTAATAGTGTATCAATTATCTTTTTACTGATGTCTTTCAGATTTGAAATATCTACAAAATCTGTTAATATTTTAAAATGATTTGCTAAAATCTAATTTAAATTACTGAATGTTTCTAAAGGTGAGGAATCTCCAACGTGAATACTGCTTTGCTTAATAATTTTTGTCTCTTTAGTTTTGCTAAAAATTAATTGTAGTCTTTCTTAGATAACGATCTTTTTCCTTAAAAACATATTTTAGTAATTTTTTTTAAGTTTATTTGCATATTATTTATTAATTACCTTTATATACTATTGTGGAATGTAATTTCATTTAATAGAGGTAATATTAGTTTGTAGATAAAAACTTGATGCACAAAAGAGATGAAAGCCCAGTTATTGTAAATTATTTTTTAATGATAGAAAATTTGGAAAGATTATGCATTTTTGTAATCCTCTAACATCTCATATAGCTATGAGACATAATATTAGCATATATTAATAAAACTCAAAAATCTTAATAATTTATTCCTTATCTTAACAAAACAGACCATGATTACAATGCATTTAATTACCTATTTTAACTTTAAATAATATACTTTTCTTTCATCTTTATACCATTTACTTTAAGCTTTACAGAGTAATAGATTCTAGATGATTTTCTAGAATAAATTCCTATTATGTCAAAGCTATCATCTGAAATTTATTATTTTCTAAAGTTTACAGTAAGTGACATAAAGGTGCTAAGAAAATGCATGCTATGAAATCAGCAATATGGAAGCCAGAGTCATGTGATAGAATCATTAAAATTTAATTGGTTTATTACTTTAAAAAATCAGACCTTTATATAATTTTCTAAATTGGTGGATTTTCTTTATTATTAAATACTTTAAATTATTTATAATTTAATTATATGTCGAAATTCACTGGGCAGTTAATTGTGAAGTTAAATTACAACTTGTAATATTGAGTGTTGAGTGTTTTCATTCCAGCAGAGATATATTACATGTTTAATTGGGAATTCAAAGTTTCTTTCACTATAATTTAATAATGAAAAATTCATGGTACAGTGGTAACATATATTCCATCATGTTTATGATGAAAGTCTAAATTTAACTGAATAAATTTGAAATGTATTTGAAATGCTTGGAATTTATTTCTCAGGAATCCATCTTGTAACTAATACAGTTAACTATCCAATATTGTTTACAAACTTAACATCATATATGATATAGATTTTTTCCCTAAATTTAGATTAAATATTGCTGCTGTTATTCAACAATTATTAAAATTTAAGCATATTTAAATTGTGAGTTATGACATGAAGCATGACAAACAGTGTGTTTTACACCTTTGTAGATTATCTTAAATGCCCTCTCTGCCATTATAAAATTCTTATGACTTACACTTTATGGCCATATATAATTGGACTCATTTCAAATGTTTCAATTGCAGTTTTTCTCAATTTAAAATAAAATTTAATGCTTCATCATATATTAAGTTACTAAACACATTGTCTTATTTCATGTTATAATGCTAATATCTTAAAATGTTTGCAGTGAATAGTTAAACTATGTTGCTACATAACATATATAAATTCATAGATGGCGCTGCTTGCAGCCTAGAAAAAGAACCAGTTACCAGTCATATTTTCACTGGGTATATACACTTTTGAACTGATTATATAAATTGGCATTAGTAAAATCCTATCAGTTTATACAGGGCAAAGGTTTTTATTTTTACTTTTTCCCAAGAGAGAAGCAAAGTATAAGATTTAACTGTAAATACTTTTTGAAGGCTCATGATTTCTAATTTATTAAAAAAAAGGATAGAGATATTATATATCAAAAAGCTTTGTACTGCTATCAGTAGAGCTTATATACTCTCAATAAACCAACCCTTTTATATGTCATATACTTACTTTCAGTAAAAGGATATTTCTATACATTATTAAACTATATTATATCATATGGCAATTAGAAAAAAGTATCTTATAGATAAATATGTGAACATAATACATATATTTTTAAATTATAATTTTACAAAGTCATCTATACTTTATAAACAATCAACAATAGGTCTACCTTCTTAGTTATTTGCTTTGAAAAATAATTATACATTCCTATTGAAACTTCCTGTAAGTGACAGACAAGGGACATTGTGGCCAATATTTCTGAAATTCTATTTATGCCTCTATATAACTATCTGCCCGTATTATACAGGTCTACTTGAAAAACTGTATACCTACCTATGTACTTGAAAAACTGCCTATCTACCTACCTGAATGTCACTATTAATCAATCTATTAACAAGAAATGTTTTTTTATCAGTTGAAAAGATTTTCATGTGTGTAAATGATACTAAAATTAATCCAGCAATATGATTGTATTTTAAGTCATTCTGGTTATTTACATTTAAATTATCTATTAGAACATTATAACTAGATTTAATATATCAGGAATGATATTAATGATCCTAACATATTTTTTAAATATTAAGGTATAATGAGAAAGGTTTGACATCAACTAGTTCAAGATTAATGGATTTCCTAAATGTCCATATAATCATATATTAAAGGAATGTGAATCATCGCTCTATAGATAATAGGAGATGTATTGATTAGTAGAATATTTTGCATGGTTATGCAGATTGTTCTAGGGATTACATATTTATTGCTTCACATCATTACTGATAATTGAATAAGTATAATTAGAGTATAAGTTTCGTGCCTCCTGTGTTTGTCATCACCAAGTATTAGAGTTGAGCACCCTTGTAATATCACTACCACTATCAACAGAAATTTTTTCTGTCTTCATGAAACTTATGAGATGCTTTAGTGCTGCCACTATGGACTGAACTTCGAAATTTTGCTCTGGAGACATAGAAACTTTCTATTTTACAATGACATATATCCCTGACTTGATCTTCTAAGAAGCCTGCAGAGTCTAATAATCCATACTTTATATGCTTTTTAATTTCTTGTAGTAGTCTTCTTTTGATAGGAGAATGAAATCTTGATTGACATCTAGAGAAAAATGTCCTCCATGTTATTTTCTATATTTATAACTTGCCTCTGATTCAAAGCCATAATGAACATATCTATTTTTGCTTTAGCTTTATTTTAAAGAATGGATAAAAACTTATTTTTAAAAGAAGAAAAATATATAAAATCATTTATTTCCATTTATGGACTGCTTTCACATTAGCGCAAAATCAAATGTTGACATTACAATTTATCAGTTCATAATTATCTTAAATTTTTCTGACCTTAATTATTGTTAGATGAGAGCAGCAGTACAGAATAACAATGTGTTCCCTTACTCAATGAAGGCACTGCATGTTCTTCAAGACATGATGAGAGTAGCACTCAAGTGCATGCACTGGTGCCATTGAGGTTTTCAATTATTTTAATTCAATAAGTATATTGTTACACTATCTGCTCTTTCAGTATTTTATCTCAGTGGACTTTAATTGTGACAGATTAAGATATAATTAAAGGGGATTTGAAGACAGACTTTCAAGCTCTCTTCAGTTATTCACTGTATCCAGTTATTCACTGTATCCCATTATTCACTGTATCCAGTTATTCACTGTATCCAATATAAAAATATACATAATGGGTTTTTGACATGCTTGTTTTAAAAGTAAAGCTTAATTATTGTTTTACCAAAATATTTTTTCATTGATAAATTGATTCATTGATATTGTAATTCTTAGTTCACAACAAATAGCTTAAACAACTTTAATATATAGGGTATATGAGCACAGACTTTCACACGACCCACCACTCTCCACACTATCTCATAACACTGATACACTTGAACACATATATGTTGAAAAGATAAATAATCACCAATATATGTATTTCATGCTAAACCAGCAATCATCAGTTGGTCCAGATTACCATCTCCACATATATATGCTATAAGTGCTCAGATATATATTAAGATAGCCAAGCCTCATACTTTAATGGACAGGCTTCAATCTACTCCACACTCCAACTCTTCAACCATCCATCCAATAGAAAATCTGATTGAAATGCTCAAAGGTTCACCCTGAGGCTGAGATTCTTGTCACACCCATGTTGCCCCAAGATCAATCTGACCCCTCATGTACAGGACATAATCCCATTTAATACATATACAAGGGATGGATAGACATTTCTACTTATCATTTTAGATAAAAACCTTGATAATAATGTTTACAGGGATTAAAGTCTTATGAACATTGAAAACATTTAGTCTGTTGTTGAATAAATTGATGATTTTGTGAAAGGTGTATGTTTTGCCATACAGACAAATTTACTTTTAAATGTGTCAAGCATGAGGAAGTGGTCTTACAGGATCAATTTTCTATGTGGTAGACCTCTTCTTAGGAAGTAGAGATCTAATGGTTCAGTAATGAGCATGTTTATCATTTCATCCATTAAAATATTGTCAAACTGGACAATATAGTTCATATAACGGTAAACATATCTCCGGAAATAAATGAAAAATTCTTATCTAAAAAAGTTTACCTACATACTTATTCACATGTAAATAAAGCACACCTTTTATTTAAATAACAGATATAAATTTGAAATACTTATTAAATCAGCACTCAAATATCTAAAATAGTCAAATATTATAAAACTTTTAAGCCCCAAGATTACACATAGTCTTGTTTTGGATGATGTGTGTTATATATTATCATATAGGAAGCAATCAATATATTGAAAAGAATATTTTTAATTATTGGTGAGTTTATAGATACAGTATTGTTCTATTTGAAAATAGGTTAAATAAAAAGCAATAAAATTAGAAATTCATAAAATTTTGTATATCACCACTATAATATCATTGTCATCAAATATAAAGCATTATTTTAAAGTTGCCATATACTGTGAATTATCGACTAAAACTTATTTTTCAAATAGTCCCAAATTGCATATAGTTAATGATGAAGAAAATTATACCAAGGCTAAAAGGAAGCCATGAAATGCTTTCTTTATAATCTAAGATAACCAATACTCTTTTATTCTTTTTGTATTGCTTGCATTAATTAAATAAAGATCTAACAGATTTCAGTTTTTCTTTGCACCTTTTATAATACTTAATTCAATCAATTCTGATTATCTAGGAGTTCTGTCTTATTTTATTTTTGTTTATTACACACACATACAAATAAATATATTTCAAAATATCTCTTTTATTTAAACATTCATATTAAATATTCTTAATTTAAAAAAGATATATATGTATATATGATGTGTGTCTTAAAAATGACAAAATTTTGTATAATAAAAAATTGAATATATATATATGATATTGTATGTTCGTATAAATAAAAAAATAACGGAATGCAATTATATTTTAAGCATTAAAGAAGACTGCTAGAAAGTAAAAACTGTCAGATAATTGATTGAATAACATATTGCGAAATTGCAAAGATGTAAAAAAAAATTCAAGTTTTTTTATATGATAAAATAAAAATAATTAATTTAGTACTGAAAGAAAAAAAATGTATACTGAAAAGGCACACTCATATATATGTTATCATTTAGATTTGTGTATAGTCGTTTTATAAATGTTCTCTTTCTTTTAATTATTATTGTTGTCTTTTTCATTATACTATTTGCATGTTGTTCATGTCTTAATATGAAGAATTTTAAATTGAATATATCAAAGGCAAGTATATACATGTTCGACATGTATTATATAATGTTTATCTTTAACCGTGATTTACACATTATGTTGATGTGATGCACTGTGACTTCTCCTTATATGGAGTCAGAAATCTGTCAGCCACTATGCACCAAAAATATGTTAGCCCTTCACCTTTCCTTTCCATTTCCCACCCTAAGTTTTCTCATGTTCTTCTCTATCCTGCTCCATCCCATTTCCACTACATAATCTTTGTCAACTCAATAGCTTTACATCTAAATCCTTTTTATCTTTGCCAAACCCAGAATAAAAACCAATAACCCATTTTCTGTATAATCACTTTGTTAGAAATCACTTTGTTTATATTTATTCTTCCACAACTTATTATTTGTATCCTTTCTGCTTGCAGGCATTAATATGCAATTAATAGATGCCTAATATTTTCTATGCCTTCCTTACACAATATGCAGACTAAATCACCCATATTTCTCCATTTATGTGTATATTCTCTTGTTGCTAAAGATGTTCAAACCTTTAAAGAGTAAACTATTTTCCTTGCTATTATCATAAATTAATTTGTGCCCAATATTCTGTTTATGTTTTTATATATTTAAACTCTTTTTACTCTCCATAGTAGTTCTACATCTCTCCAACTCCCTCTTCTTTATTAATGCATCAATTTTTAACCCATTGCTTACCACTATATCATTCATCAATTCTCCTAACACAATCATCCTACCTTTTGTATAATTATACTGATATAAATTCTTTATCCAAATCTTCTGCATACTGTACCACCTTTCTCATTCATCTTGTTGCCTGCCCTTTACTCATAAGTCAATTAAATACTATTTTAGCTATTTTCTTATTATCCACAAACTGCAATCTATCTAACATTTTCATTTTGCTTTTTGCATCTCTCATATAAAAACTTACCATCCCATTTCTCCTTGAAGTGCCTTCTTTGCCATCCACACATCTGCATCTAATGCATGTCTTCATATTTCTCTTTGTACTTTTTCTAAGTAATCTAATATTCCTTCACTAACACATAATGCATTGTTAGCATATGTTAACCCTGCTATTACCATTCCCTTCTGTACAATTAAAGCTACATCATATTCTCTCCATGCAGTAGTGTCACTCAGTGAAAGTCAGAGTAATCAATGGATGCAGGAAGGTTTGAACATAAGATCCTATCTAGTGCCTACTAATCCAGTAAACTCAGACTATACTAAGATCTAAATGTAGTGCTTTCAGATCCAAGGTTCCTCACCAGTGAAAGTCACAAGCTAGAAACTAGTCTGGAGATATTGGATGAGGAGGCACTAGATAGGAAGCTTATGCATAAACCTTCCTGATTCATTGATTTCTCTGGCTTGCAATAAATGGCACTACTATATGGAAAGTTTTACCTCTGTCTAGACAGCTTGTGTAAGCATAAATAATGGTGATTATGTGATGCTTAGTGGTTTAATAATCATGTTTTTAGCATCAGCATGAATGCTTAAAAGTAAATAGGTAGGGATGTAAGAGTATGACTGTATATGTATGCATACTCACGTTTATATTTAATAACATTATTTTGTGATTTAATAATTATATTATAAGTAAAATCAATAGACATTTTTTAAAAATAAAATATCATTGAAGTCTTTTAACAGAGGTAGTTTGAAGATGTTAGTTCAGATTTTCTGTAAAATAATGAAAAATTATATATTTGAAGTGTTATTTTACAGGATTAGCTACAAAAATGTAATTATTAGTATATAATCAAATCTCTTAGAATTACATTTATTATAGGGATAAGCATATGTAAAATGTAAATAATGATCAATCTACAATATGGTGAAACATTGATAGAAATGGAAAAAAAGATTGTATTTTATGAAATTTTGTGAAATATGTTTGATGCATTGAATTGAGAAAAATTGAAAGAAGAGTATAAAAATTGAATAGATGTTGTCGTAGATCAATGAAATCTAAGATAACAATTCTATAATAAAAATTAAGGAAAGCTATTTGAGATATACAATGATTATATGCTAATATATGTTAATTTGCAGTTATTCCCTACATGATTTGCAGTACTGGTAGAGTGTCAGATATGAAAGTTGTTTATGAATCACAGTCTATTTTATCGTTTATCATGCCTCAATAATATTTGAATTCATTAGAAATAAATAAATTGATTTTTTTTTTTAAATGTCAGTAATAATGAGTACATCCTTACATAAGAACAAGTCAAATAAAAAAATAATTATTGAATGAAAAGACTTTTGATATACATACTAGATTATTTTGTTAGTTATCTAGAATGTGATAATGTTAAATGAGAAAGAATAACATTTTTTGATCATTTATAAATAAGAATTTTGTTGTGATAAGGTATTTCTTTATATATTGGAAGTTACAGTTATCAGAGGTTGCTAAATAGTCAAATCTGCCACCTATTTCTGAAAGTTTGAAATAATAAAAAATCATATTTGTATTATATAAAGTACTGTTGGCAATGACTGAATACTTTAGGGAGAATATATTGATAAATTATATATAAAGAGATGTGTTAAATGAAAATGCAATTTACATCCTGTTTATTATATAACTTGTAAAATATATATTATTTTCATAACAATAGGGATAACACTTAGTCAGAGAGAGTTTCCTTTATTTATATCAGCTGATTAATATGATGCCCTGCATATCTTAATGCCTCGATGAATTGGCAGGCTCTGGAGCTCAAGGTCAATGGTTCAAAATGTTATCTCTGCCATTTCTGATGCTATAACTTTTACAAGATTAATGATATTGATACAAAATATTTGGAACAAAATAAATACAACTGAAAGTAAATTAAAGAATATAAATAGATAAAGTAAAAGCTTAAAAGTAAACTAATAAATATTTTTCTTATTTAATTAATGCATTACAGATTTGGGAAATTAGTTATTTTGATAATATACAGGGGGTTTGAATTCAGACTTTAACATGACCCTCAGATATCCATGCTATCTCATACTGCTGACACACTTGATCACACACATGTCAAAAAGATAAATAATCACCAATATATGTATTTCGTACTAAACCAGCACTCATCAGTTGGTCCAGATTATCATCACACATATATACAATCAATGCTTAGCTTATATTAAGATAGACAATCTTCAAATTTTAATAGACACGCTTCAATTCACTCCATCCCGCAATCCTTCAGCCATCCATTTCATTAAAAATTGGATGAGAAGGTTTGCGTCAATGTGGGCTTTGAGCATACCACCAGTTTTTACTTCCCATTTTTTAGAAATTGGTCATGAACCTGCTTTTGACAATGCAAAAACACTTGCTAATTTGGAAAGGTATGATTTAAAAACCATGAGAGAGTCAACTGAAATATTAAATAGGACTGAAAAAGAACAATGTACTCCAGCTATGTTCAAACCCCTCATTGTATCTCCATCTTCTAATATTAACTTAAAATTAATAGGTGAACAAACTGAGGGAAATAAACATTTTGATAAGCCTCATATTTTGAATGCTGAACTACTTCAAGCTGAATCTCATTTCTTATCTCACACTCAGTCACGTTACTGTTTGAGATCTAACCATTTTTTTTTTCAGAAGTTAACCTTGACAATGGCGGATGCTAGTTTGTCAAAATATTGGTATGTAATGGAAAATAATACATGGTTCAAATCAAAAAGTAATAATTTATCTACATCAGACAACCATGAAAACATTAAATATAAGTGTGTGTGTGTATATATATATATTAATATTCATATAAATTTAACATTTTATTAGAAGGATTATATTCCTTATAGTCTGTCAACTATATAATGTTGAATAATTAAAAAAAAGATCATTTTATAACTTCAATAATTCAATTCAGTTCCCCCACAACTCTGTTATTTTAATGTTTGCTGATTAACGATTCATTAACATTTGACGATTTTTTGAAATTAACATAGCCTCTTTTATTTTACATAATGTTAATAAATTGTCAATCAGCAAACCTTAAAATAACAGAATTGTGGGGGATCTAAATTGAATTGTGGGAGTTATGAAATGATGTCTCATTTTAATTATTCACCATTATATAGTTGACAAAGACTACAAGAAATATAGTTGGAAGTACTTCTAATAAAATAAGTTAAATTTATATGAATATTATTGTATTTAATATATATATAAATGTGAATATTACATACATTTTGTAAAGAATACAGACACCAAACTTAATTTTTTATTATTATATATCACTAGATATTTCTGCTATTAAATTAAAATGTATACATAAATGTATATATAAGTGACTAAAAATATGTAATATTCTTTTGAGTAAAAAATGTTTGACATTTGACAGGTTTTTTAAAAAAAATCTAAACAAAACTATATTATAAACAACTTTTTTATTACTTAATTGTAACAAATAAAATTGATAGTGGGCATTATTTAAAGCATTCCCATATCACTAGATATTTGTGCAGTAAGTTAATATATATGGTAATGGTCATTCAATCCATCCCTGATCACAGAGAGCAGATGAATGGACAGCAAGGGAGGCACTTCAAGGAGAAATGGGATGGTCAAGTTTTCATATAAGAGATGCAAAAAGTAAAATGAAAATGTTTGGTAGATTACACTTTATGGATAATGAAAAAAAAATAGCCAAAATAGTATTTAATTGGGTTATCAGTAAAAGGCAGGCAACAAGATGGGTAATGCGGTATGCAAAAGATTTGGATAAAGAATTTATATCAGTATATATGTACAAAAGATGGGATGATTGTGTTGGAGGATTGTTGAGTGTTATAGTGGTAAGGAATGGGATAAAAATAGATTTATTAATAAAGAATAGGATGTTAGGGAGATGGAGAACTAGTATGGAGAGTAAAAAGAGTTTAAATATATATAGAAACAAACAGAATATTAAATGCTACTTAATATATGATAATAGTAAGGAAAGTAGTTTATTGTTTAAGGCTTGAACAGGAACTTTAGCATCAAGAGAATATACATGTAAATGGAAAAATATGGGTGATTTAGTCTGTAAATTATGTAAGGAAGAAATAGAAAATATTAGGCGACTGTTAATTGAATGTAGATGCTTGAAAACAGAAAGGGCACATATAATGAAGTTATGGAAAAATAAATATGAAAAAGTGATTATACAGAAAGTGGATTATTGGTTTTTATGTTGGGTTTAGGAAAAGATAAGGGGGATTTAGATATAAAGGCCATAGATTTGACAAAGATTATGTTGTGGAAATGGGATGGAGCAGAATATGGGAAAACTTAGACTGGGGAATGTAAAATAAAATAGTTAACAGGTTTCTCTGGGCATAATTGCTGAGAGATTCTTGACTTTATTTAAGGAGAAGCTACAGTACATCACATCACATGGAAAAATATGGGTGATTTATCTGTAAATTGTGTAAGGAAGGAATAGAAAATATTAGGCATTTCTTAATTGAATGTAAATGCTTGAAAACAGAAAGAGTACAAATAATGAAGTTATGGAAAAATAAATATAAAAAAAGTGATTATACAAAAAGTAGATTATTGATTTTATGCTGGGTTTGGGAAAAGATAAGGGGGATTTAGATATAAAGGCTATAGAGTTAACAAAGATTATGTTGTGGAAATGGGATGGAGCAGAATATGGAAAAAGTTAGAGTGCGGAATAGAAGATAAAGTGACTAACAGGTTTCTCTGGATATTGTTGCTGATAGATTCCTGACTCCATTTAAGGAGAAGCCACAGTGCATCACATTATATGGAAAATTTATTTACTGTGACCAACAATGGATGAGGATGATGGTTTGCACTGACTAGATTCAGGGAGAAACATAAAATCTTAAATATTGTTCAGACAATTGAGAAATAAAAGCATTAAAACAAATGTCAGCCAAATTAAGTTTAAACAATTCTGAAAATTTTATTAACAGTAATATAAAGTTAGATTTAAAGCAAAAAGATAAAAGATTAAATAAATCTAGCTAACAAAATATAAACGTTGATCTAGATTTTGTAAGTTATTTTATCAGAAAGGGTGCATGGGATGAAACTATTAAAATATTAAATGCTTTAGCAGAAAGAAACATTCGTTCACCAATAATTTGTAAAGGGGATTAATGTTATCTTCCTGCTGGTGATTTATAAAAGAATAACAATTCTAGTTTTCAGATTCAGAGATATATGAAAAATATACGGTCTTATAGGAAACTGACAAAACCGCACCAGCAAGCATTTCTTGCCCCAGAATAATGCATCGAGATGAATGTCATATTGTCAGTTGGACAGTCCTATAATATACTATATTTAAAGCAATTTGAGGCCGATTTTGCATGCAAGACAAAAGAAAAATATGATTATGATCTTATGTAATCTAGGAAAAAAGAAATGAAATCTCCAACTATGAAAAACCAGAACAATAAAGTGATAAACCACTAACCAAAATATTTTTACAGTTTGCAAAAAGTGCAAACACTGTGATTTAAATCAATTATTGGACAATAAAATAAGAATTGGCAAGCAAATTAAAATTTAAAAAAAAACTGCTAAGTATTTACAAATAGTTAATAATAAAACAAAATGCTGGATAAGCATATAAGATATAGTCTCACAATACACTCTCTAATAAACGAAATTGAAAGCAAACTTGGAATCTTAAAACTAAAATTCCAAGACACACTATAAAATACAATGAAAAGCAAACAGAATACATGCTCTAAATCTTTGTAAATTTAATAAACACATGACATAATAAAATAGGTTTTTTTAAGATTAAGCTGAGACTTAAAATTTTGCCCTGGAAAGAATAAAGGAAACATGTTACCTCAAGGTATAAATTTACAATTAGCTGATGTCTTCCAAAAACAGCATATATAGTTCATTCCATGGGGAACTCTGGCGAAGACTTTAGGCTTTCATTTTTACAAAAAGGCAGGAGGCAATGTTGGGGAAAAGTTACAATTTGAGTTCTTCTGACATGATTTTACAGGACAATTTGGCTACAGGATCCGTCTTTAAGTTGGCCTAGCTTGTCATTGCGAAAATACTACTGAAGCAGTTTTTCCTTGCATATAGTTTTGGCAGTAAAGAAATTATAACCTTCCAGCAATAAAATTGGTCTTGTACAAGTTGCAGAAACACTAACAAGCAGTATCAGCAACAATAGCTGGAGACTAATCCATCTGCAATCCCAGGTCTATTTATAAGAGCTCTTATCTTTCTGAAAACATTTTATTTTAATTAGTGGTTTTTCAACAGGGCAACTTTATCTCAGTCTTAATCCTAATTAAAGATTCTCCCCAGGGTTAATCTTATATTTAATTAGTTGAAAAATATTTAAAAATAAATCTCAGCTTAGTTAAGATAAATTAGAAATTAATTATAAACAAACAAGAATGCAATTGAAAGTTAGCCAGCCTTTAATTAATTTGATAAAAAAGTAAAATCAAGCAGTAAGAGAAACTATTTTAAAAATCAATTTTATAACAAAACAAATAAAATGACATTTTTTAAAAAAACATAAAAGAGTATGTGCGCTAATACATGTACAGTTATAAACAAATGTTCAAATGCTTTCTTGTTAAAAATTTAATAAAACCAAAAGTTAGTTTTATTTTTGGTGAAGTGACTTTTGAGATGGATACTATCCAGTTCAATATATTGAAGCAGTCGGATCTGAGTTCAATCCTAGCGTCATGACATCTAGCCATAAGCCTACTTCAAACCCTAGTCCTAACCTTAAATTTCTGATGCAATGGGGCTTTATATGGTCAATCCATGCAAGTTTTCTTAAAGAAAAACTATTTTATAAATATGTATTAAAATTAATTAAAGGTTTAAATCAATCAATTCTATTAATAAATTCATGATAGAATTATTCATAAATTTATATATATTATAACTGCATGGTTGTACATATATATTTATAAATATTTAAACATATATATTCGTTCTAAAGTTTCATTGCGTCAGGAATGTTTATTTTACTTTTAAATAATTTGTTCGAATCTTAGTGATTAAAAGCTACATTTTTTCAATAAGCTTTTAGATTTTCCCTTTCCAAAAACAATGGGTAAAGTTTTATTAATTAAAAAAAAGATAAGTATTTAAAATGTAAAGTCAGTTCCCAATTAAAATCATTTTTCAGATTTTAAAAATTCATTTTCTAATTAGAAAATGAATTCAAGGTAATGAGTTTGAAAGTCTTATCAAAGGAATGTATCTAAAAACTAACTAGTAAATTTTGTAACATTGATAATGAAAGAAGCACTAGCCTGAAGGCATTAGATACAGTATAAATAGCTCTGAAAAGTTTGGAAGAGGAAGAAGCCATCTTTGTTTTAGAGAAGTGCCATTAAACTATGTGCATGTAAATAGAGTTTCTATCATAGTGAGGGGATAACCATTAGGAATCTTGCAACTGTGTGCCTGAAGTCCCCTGAAAATCTTCAATGAAGTTGCTAAACCTTTTGCTGGATGAATCATGCTGCCAAAATCATGAAGAATCAAACAAAATGCTGTTCAAGTAATTGACCAAATGCGTGCCTACATTTTACCAACCCAGATGTGTAAACTAAGGAACCAGCTCCGGAAGAAATGGTAATATATTTCCATAATGAATCGTAACTTTCTGGCCAGTTCCCAAACTTTACTTTACACCCCCTTTAAGAGCTCTTTTCATTTTTTAATGTAATAATCTTTATAAAACCTTTTTATTTATGCGATTGTAAATTATGTAGTAATTTTCTCAATCTCTAGTCCTTAGATTTAATTCTCTTTTCTTATGATGGCAGTTCATTTATTGAGTAATTTGCTTACACCATTTGCTTTTTAATTATATGCTGCCATTCTTAGTGTAAATATAAACTCTGTTTAAGGGCTAGAGGTAATCAATATAATCATCATTTAAAAATTGAACAAAACTATTACTATTATTATTAAAATATTTTATTAGCACACTTGGTTTCTAAATTCTTTTATTCAATATGTATTTTAATGTTACTGCTCGCTGTCTGTGTTGGCAACCTAAACATATACACATGATTTTATTTAAAATTATCTTTAGT
Source organism: Epiperipatus broadwayi (assembly GCA_028023455.1). Taxonomy (NCBI): domain Eukaryota; kingdom Metazoa; phylum Onychophora; class Udeonychophora; order Euonychophora; family Peripatidae; genus Epiperipatus; species Epiperipatus broadwayi. The sequence goes on along the minus strand of JAQFVV010012435.1, from coordinate 3,285,978 downwards.
TAATTTATTATCTGTTATTAATGTCAGTTCAGGGGTATCTTTAGTTAATTTATTATCCGTTATTATTGTCAGTTCAGGGGTCTCTAATCATCACCAACTGTTAGCTTGGCACATAGCACTGTGCCATCGATTTAGATCATCCATTGATCTGAGCTGGTGAGTTGGGTTTGAATTCAGTTTGGTTCAGCTGAGTTTAAATCTGACTTGCAGTTTAGGTGGTGGACGTTTTTCAACTGGTACATGGTTATGTTTTTGGCGGCCCAATCATTGGGGCATCGATTAATAAACCCCACACACCCTGTAGATAGTAATTATGATTTTAGTCACTCAATCAATTGAGATCTTGATAAATTAAATGTTTTTGTAGACAGTGATATTTTAAAGAGTGTTGTATATATTTAAGAGAAAAGTTATGCGATTTATAATGCATAACTGAAATGATTTAATAAATTAAAATGTCATTTTGTAATTTTCTTTCTTATATTTAAATGTTTTTAAAGATTACTTAAATGCTCAGTCAGTACTAGAATTTGGTTGTTAAACTCCGTAATAGTACTGTTAGTCAAAATTATTATTTAAAGAAAAAAAAAAAGGTAATAAGATAGAATATATATATATATAAATTAATTATATGTATATCAGTATATATGTATTATACGTTTGTTTATACATGTTCATGACAGTAAGAAAATGATTGTTAGAAAAGTAGTAAGAGAAGATTAAGGCAAAGGGTAAAATAAATGAAACATTTGTCTGTGTCAAAATTAACTTAATAGGATAGAATATATATATATAAATTAATTATATGTATATCAATATATATGTATTATATGTTTGTTTATACATGTTCATGACAGTAAGAAAATGATTGTTAGAAAAGTAGTAAGAGAAGATCAAAGCAAGGGGTAAAATAAATGAAACATTTGTCTGTGTCAAAATTAACTAGTGTTTATCTCAGTATATACATAAAAATATCCAAAATGTTATCATGTTAATAGTTTTAATTTCAAAATATTGCTTGCTAACACATATATTAAATGGTTGCTCCATATTCTTAACTGGGAATTATATATCAAGAGGTCCAATGCTTCAAAGCAGGTGAAGACCCTTCCTGTACACCAAGCAGCCAGATGCAGTTGGCAAAATGCTTAAATGGTTCACATGCTTTCATGCTAGCAAGATTAAAAATGATATCAAGAAATAAAAGTTCTCGCGAGATATTAATTTGACATTTTTTTGTGTGTGAAAGCCTCATGCTTAGTAAAAATGATAATTGAACTCCTATATTTAAACTCAGGTCAGGAACGCGTCAGTGGTTAATAAAGAATAAATATTCATCAATTGAATTGTTTTATCAAAAATTAATACAGTCATATGTAGTTTGGGGGTCAATGGGTTATTTCACATGCCCTATTGATTTCATTTTGCTGACTGGCACCCATATAAATAAATTTGTCAGAAAATTTGATTGTCAGCACAGTAGTGGGTCAGTTGTCTAAATAATAAAAACCAAATGTGTCCAATACAGAGAATTACTTGTACTACCTGCTAACATATATATATATATATATATATATATATATATATATATATATATATATATATATATATATATATATATATATATATATATTATATTTGTATATCACTAATCATTTGTATAGTTTTTTTTTCAGACATGGGGGAACAGTTGAACAGAGGGAAAGTGAGCAATGTTTGTTTTTCTTTTATTTAATAGTTTTTAATAAAATACATGTCTCATTCAAAGAATTAATAAAGAGCTAACCAAGTAAATGTAGGTGAACTAAAACTAAACTAAAAAAAGGCAGATTAGATAGATTGGGGAAATAATATGCAGCAGCTAATGAAGATAGGGACAATGGGACCAGTAGTCTGAAACCTAACTAAAGGTAATAGAGAAAAAAGGTCATTATTTAAGTATACAGAGAAACAGTGCCAATAAATTTGTGATTCATTGTTTACTTATTTTCAAAAATGGAAGGAACGCAAGCAGATAGCAGACTGACCGATGATAGTGATAAAGCCATGCCAATATAAGTTATGATGAGTTATGATAATCTGTGTTACCTATTATTTTCAAGAGGATAACACATCTTTGTTTTATACAAACCAGAATGGGAAAGCTACCGGAAAATTCATTGACCTGTCAATACCCTTTGATTCAAATCATAGATTTTTACAAAAAATGCTGGGAAGATCCTCAGCAACATATAGACAGTTTAGCCGATACTTTTGCAATAGAAACTCTGGATAATGTGCAACAAATATCAATTGCTTGACACCATTTGAAAGCCATGGCCAAAGACTGGTGGGGCATGCTAGAGAAGAAGCTGGACACCTTTGAAGAATATTGTCACAAGCTGCTAAAAACATTCTGGAGTCAAGAGAGGCAAGAAAGCTTGTTATGTGACCTTATTAATGAGCATTTTTCAGTAAATAAGGGAAACACCTACGACCAGTTTTTTTTACAACAGTCAACCAAATTTCACTCATTGACTAGTTTTAACTTTCCAGAGTCTTGAATTGTTTGTATGATAGAACCCAACATGCCAGGAGAGGTTCGGGAACTTATGATTGGTAGTCAGATTGGTAGTATCCACTAAATGATGGACTTCTTAGAAACAGTGGACAAATATTTTAGATCACTGGGCCCAAGTTAGAGAAAAGATACTCCAGCCCCAATCATTAATCAAATGACTAATTTAATCTCTGAGAAAGATAATGAGGGACATCAGATAACTCATTTGTGTCCCATCATTGAAATAAATGTGGAGGAGAGCAGAGTATTAGCCTTGATCAATTCGGGCAGTCAAGCATCCATTTTATCTGTGGCATGGGTCGGAAAATTAAAAAGGAGATGTGAGATAATGCAACTCCCAACCCGTCCAATCCAAATGACCTTGGCTAATGGTAAAAAGGTGTCAAGTAAAAACCATCAAGTATGGTTGGAGGTTGAGATCAACAAAAGTCTAGTAGGGCATACCTTTTTTATTATGATAGGGATCATATATGATGTAGTATTGGGCTCTGACTTTTTGATTCAAAACCATGGCATTATCGAGTACCCTAAAGGTAGATGCTCATTTGAAAATGAAACCATTAATTTTAAAATGTTGCTCCGTGGGGAAGGAAACCACGAAAGTTGCCTGATCCAGCTGGTTTATCCTTCAATGATCAACAAAAAGGTTAAAGAATCCATTATTACTGAACCAGATGATACCGAACAAATGTGGAAAATCCTCAAGAAATACACCGTAATTTTCTCTCCGATGCCGGGCGAGATTACAGGGTACACTCACCAATTCAGAGTGAAGGAAGAGACCTACATCCAATCAAAAATGTAACCTGAAACACTCACCAATTCAGAGTGAAGGAAGGGACCTACATCCAATCGAAAATGTACCCGATCCCATTTCAGTATAAAGATGAAGTAAAAGCACAGATACAACAAATGATCAAGTGGAATATTGTCGAGCGCAGCCCTTCTCCATATAACAACCCATTGGTTGTTGTCAAGAAGAAAAATGAAAACTTGTGGCTATGCTTGGATGCCCGGATTAAACAGCCTCACTATATCAAAAAGAGATGCTCCCCCTCCTATCCAAGAAGTACTTGTACAATTAGCTGGACAGTATTTTCAATGTTAGATTTAACTGCCAGTTACTGGCAATTGAATCTTGATCCAAGGGACTGGAAATACACTGCATTTCGGTATGGTGGATACATGCATGTTTTTAAAATGATTCCTTTTGGACTTATTAATAGTGGCGTGGACCTTATGTGCTTTTTAAGGCAGGTCCTTTATGAAGAAGTACAAAAACAGATGGTATGCTATGTTGACGACATAGTAATCATCTCAGAAAATGTGAAAGAACATTTACAACATTTGGAAGGGTTACTAAGTGAATGCAGAATTAATAATATTACAGTGAACTTGGAAAAAAGCCATTTTGCTATTGGGGAGATAACCTTCCTTGGTCATGTCATTAACAAACATGGCATAAAGGTACATCCAGACAAAGTTGCAGCCATAGAGAAGTTTCCAACCCCGACTACTTGGAAACAGATCCGATCATTTCTTGGGCTTTGCAACTTTTATCACAAGTTCGATCCAAACTTTGCCCAGGAAACTAGGAATCTTATAGACCTCATAAAAAAATGGAAGTGGGAATGGACCCCATTCCATGACCAGAAACTACTGAACATAAAAGAAAACTTCATACGGGCACTTATGCTGCACCATCCTGACTTTATCTGGACCTTTTATGTACAAACTGACAGCAGCAAGTAAGGGCTGGGAGCTAACTTGTTTCAAAAGTGTGATTCTGGGGAACATCAAGTGATATATTTTTGTAGTTGTGCTTTAAAGGGTGCAGAAATACATTACACCACCACCGAGCAAGAAACTCTTGCCATAGTATGGGCATGCCAGAAATTTCGGCAATTCCTTCTAGGATCAGAACTAGTCATCATAACTGACCACTGATGTCTATAATTTATTAATAAGAGCTCCTCACCAATGACCAACTCATTAGATGGAGCTTGGTCCTCCAACAATTTCAGTATAAGATCCAATATTACCTGGGACCAGAGAATGTTGTGGCTGACATTTTAAGTTGCCATCCAGCACAAATGAGCATACAGAACCCAAAAATAAACAATCACTCCCTAAAAATTATGGCCACAACAATATTGAGTCCCACCGAGGCCGAGCTAAGGAATCTCACATACTGGCATGGCCTACAATATTGCCACATTATTCTGGAATTATCCAAGACCCAGAGTAAGGACCAGAACCTACGAAGCAGATACACTCACTGTCAGGTCAAGGAGGGTGTTTTACAGACCAAAACAAAGGACCATAGTGCACCATGAAAAACTATGGTCCCAGATAGACTGAGACCACCCTTACTTAGACATATTCATCAAGTCATTGGGCACTATGGACCAAGAAAGACAAAAGAGGCAGTGCATCACCAGTTCTACTGGCCGGGAATGTACAATCAGATTCTTGCCACTATTAGATAATGTGACATCTGTACTGCCACTAAATTTCCAAATAAATCATATGCAGGAGGTATGAAACCAAGGATGGCCACAAGACCAAATAAAATCTTCACCATAGATCACTATGGGCTTCTACCCAAATTTAGAACCTTTCAATACTTGCTTGTCAAGTATGATATTTTTTTGAAGTATGCTCAAATTTACCCAGTTTGAACCACCAATTCATGAAAGGCCATCTGGACCCTTCAGGATAAGCAATTTTCTGAGATAGGTAAGCCTGAGACTATATTATCAGATCATGGCTCAGCATTCATTTCAAAAGAGTAAAAGAATTGGATAAAAAACAAAAGGTAAATCATCATCTGACATCAATTAGAAACCCACAGTCCAATCAATGTGAAAGAGTTATGAGAGAAATTAGTCAACTCTTTCATGTGTGCCTACTTATAGATCATTGGAAGTGGGTGGATAAAGTTCGATATATAATGGACTGCATTAATAATACAATGAATGAGTCAACCAGTTTCACACCTACACATCTTCACTATGGGCAGCCATGTCAGGCCATTTTTTCTTTTATTACCAAAAGATGAAATATGTATTAATCCAATAACTGACCAAGATATGGCCAGAAAGCGGATAGTGCAGATGCCTCAGAGTCAAATAAAAAGAAGTAGGGTGCAACATTACTATTTTAAAGTCGGGGATTAAGTTTGGTTAAGATCACCAAGAACTAGTAATGCCCCCAAGAAAGAGTTCAAAAAATTCTTCCCACTATACTGTGGGACATATGAAATAATAAAGGATTGCCATGACAATGCATTTTTGATAAAGGAAAAGGAGCTCCAGGGGGTTTCCAATGCCAGACAGTAAAAACCATATGTACCACCTAATCCAGGGAAACAATAGGACAAACATTAAATAAAGAGACAGATATATATACAGACGACCGACTGACAAGACCATAGGGAAAATGAGATGTGATTAACGGACCTATTTACTATAATCTAGATAAATATTAAGCATAATGATCACAATGAGACATGTATAATTTTGTAGTTTGTACAGATGATATTATTCACGCTCATGCTGTTCTCCCAGAGTCTACCAATTAATTGAGTACACTTATGTAAATGTGTCATGTATAAGTAAAGAGTTTTTTTTTCATTGTTTTTTTTTAAGTGGAAAGAAACAAAGCAGTCAGATCTGAGTTCAATCCTAGCTTCATGACATCTAGCCATAAGGCCACTTCAAACACTAGTACTAACCTTAAATTTCAGATGCAATGGGGCTTTATATGGTCAATCCACGCTAGTTTTCTTAAAGAAAAACTATTTTATAAATGTGTATTAAAATTAATTAAAGGTTTAAATCAATCAATTCTATTAATAAATTCATGATAGAATTATTCATGAATTTATATATATTATAACTGCATGGATTGTGTGTATATATTTATAAATATTTAAACATATATATTCATTCTAAAGTTTCATTGCATCAGGAATGTTTATTTTACTTTTAAATAATTTGGTCGAATTTTAGTGATTAAAAGCTACATTCTTTTGATAAGCTTTCAGATTTTCCCTTTCCAAAAACAATAGGTAAAGTTTTATTAATTAAAAAAAAAGATAAGTATTTAAAATGTAAAGTCGGTTCCTAATTAAATACATTTTTCAGATTTTAAAAATTCATTTTCTAATTAGAAAATGAATTCAAGTTAATGAGTTTGAATGCCTTGTTGAAGGAATGTATCTAAAAACTAACTAATAAATTGTGTAACATTGATAATGAAAGAAGCACTAGCCTGAAGGCATTAGATACATTATAAAAGAGAAAGAAGCCATCTTTGTTTTAGAGAAGAGCCATTAAACTCTGTGCATTTAAATAGAGTTTCTATCAAGGTGAGGGGCTAACCATCAGGAATCTGGCTACTGTGTGCCTGAAGTCCCCTGAAAATCTTCACTGAAGTTGCTAAACCTTTTGCCAGACCAATCATGCTGCCAAAATAATGAAGAATCAAACAAAATGCTGTTCAAGTAATTGACCAAATGCATGCCTACATTTTACCAACCCAGATGTGTAAACTAAGGAACCAGCCCTGGAGGAAATGGTAATATATTTCCATAATGAATCTTTCTGGCCAGTTTCCGAACTTTACTTTACACTCCCTTTAAGAGATCTTTTCATTTTTTAATGTAATAATCTTTATGAAACCTTTTTATTTATGTGATTGTAAATTATATAGTATTTTTCTCAATCTCTAGTCCTTAGATTTAATTCTCCTTTCTTACGATGGCGGTTCATTTATTGTATTATATATATTTATTGAGTAATTTACTTACACCATTTGTTTTTTAATTATATGCTGCCATTCTTAGTGTAAATATAACTCTGTTTAAGGGCTGGAGGTAATCAATATAATCATCATTTAAAAATTGAACAAAACTATTACTATTATTATTAAATATTTTATTAACACACTTGGTTTCTAAATTATTTTATTCAATAATTATTTTAATGTCAATGCTCACTGTCTGGATTGGCAACCCAAACATATACATATGATTCGATTTAAAATTATCTTTAGTTAATTTATTATCTGTTATTATTGTCAGTTCAGGGGTCTCTAATCATCACCAACTGTTGAGCTAGTTTCTTGGCGCATAGCACTGTGCTGTCAATTTTGATCATCCATTGATCTGAGCTGGTGAGTTGGGTTTGAATTCAGTTTGGTTCAGCTGAGTTTGAATCTGACTTGCAGTTTAGGTGGTTGACGTTTTTTGACTGGTACAATATATATGTAGTGTTTATATATATATATATATATATATATATATATCATATTTAGAATTTGTACATAATTATATATGTATAATAAATCAGTAATAATTGTTTATATAAAGTTGTTTGACAGATATTATTTTTACTAAATAGAAAGAAAAAATATATACCACCCTCTTGTAAGCCTTATTTGAAACAAATGAAAGTTCTAAGAATAATTTTTAACTTTGATATGTGAAATTATTGAATACCTGCCCTATGTTTGACCTACTGGAAAGATGATTATCTTGTATGATTAGTCTGGTATAACTTAAATTATATACCATATTTCAAGCAATTCTATTGAATTTAAGTATATTAAAAGTCAACTTCAATATTTCATTCTAACTTGAAAAAGTTCAAAATCTAACAAACAAATAAATAAACTGATTTTTCAATTTCAATAAAAGCATGGTAAAATGCAAATACTCTTGAAGAGAGTAGATATAAAAAAGTTTATTAAGAAAATTAATCAAAAAAAACTTGGATTATACATGTATTTAAAGGTAAAAGTAATAAAGATTCATTAGTTTCTAAAGACAATGTCTTGTTACTGAATGTAATTCTGTATTCAGCCATTATTTTCATACTGATATAAGAAATATACCCATGATCACTATCTCTTATACAAGCACATAATTGTTTATAAACAAAGCAAAACTCTCCATACAATAGTGCTACCCTGTGCCAACCAGAATAATCAATGAATGCCAGAAGGCTTGTGCATAAAATCTCTATCTAATGCCTACTCATCCAATATCCCCAGACTAGTTTCTGGCTGTGGCCATCATCAGTGAGGAGCTTTGAATCTGAGAGTGCTGCAATGCATAGACCAAATATTTTTTTAGTTTAGTTTATAAGTCAATTTAAATGAAGTTGTAATTACATATCTGATTGATTTATCATCCTAAGAAAAAAGTATATATTATTGACCAATCTGCATCATAAGCACTAGGACAACAAATAAAAATGAATTCATTTTCTTATTTGCAACATAATTACTTTGAGAAAGTTGTATTAACACAGCTAGCACTTGGGAAATCTAATCCAATTATTGCATATTATTTAGCGCTAAATAATTTTATAGAAATAAAGTTTATATAATTAACTATTATTAATGATTGTAAATATTTTTATTTAATTAGTTTCTTAATGCAAAGTTATACAAAAACAGACTAAAACAATAGACAAACAATTTTTTAATTTTAGTTTTATCAAATAAACTTCTGTCTAGTGCTTTCAATTTGCTTTTTAAAAATAAATAAAGTTGTTTGAAAGTATAGTAAATAAAAAGTTTAATGCATAAAGTTTATTTATTTCATACTTAAAAAAAATTCCAATCAAAAAAACCAAAATGTGAATATAAATTAGTTAAGTATAGTATAATTAGAGGGGGGCTGCAGAAAGGAGTTTGCTATTAACTGAAAGGAGACCCTTTGATTCCTCTTGGAGGCCTTAAAGGAACCGAGCAGGGCAAATTCCTAAATGTCCACTCCATACGTTCTTGTCGTTGCAGCTGTTATTACTATGTGATTATTCATATAGTATACGAACATGGATGGGCTGCTCACCAACATGCATTAGCCAGCGTGGTGAGTTTATTGGCTTTTTACCTCTGAGTTTAAGATCAAGAAACACCATGGTCTTTCTTCTCAGTGCCTGATAAGGCAGAATGAATGTTTGTGTAAATGATAAATATTTTTCCAATACATATATACAATTATGACAGACAAAAATAAAGCATGGCCCTTATTCCCAGGAGGCTGTAAAGTCACCAACCAAGGCAGCGGTTGGTGGCCGAAGGCGGAGGGTGCTAAGAATCCCCTGATTGCAGACCCAGGCTGCCATTTGATGACGACTTTTTATTTAGGTACTTACAACTGCAGATCACTTTCAAGTGAAGGAAGATTGCAAGAATTAGAAGAAGAACTGTCTTATATTAAATGGGACATTATTGGACTTTGTGAAGTTAGAAGAAAAGGAGAAGAAACAATTGATTTAAAAAGTGGACATATACTCTATTATAAAGGCACACATATTGAAAATACAAGAGGAGTAGGATTCATTATAAATAAAAAGTGGAAGAACAATATTGTGGAGATTGATGGTGTATCAGACAGAGTGGCAAGATTAGTTATATAACTTAATAGCAGATACCAAATGCAGATAATTCAGGTTTATGCCCAAACAAGTTCTCATAGTGATGAAGTAGTAGAAGATTTTTATATGGATGTACAAAAGGCTTTTGATCAGAGTAAACAACATTTTAAAATTGTTATGGGAGACTTTAATGCTAGAATTGGTAGACAAATGAAAGATGAAATTGTTGTAGGTAATTTTGGTATAATTTTGGTTATGGTAATAGATATGAGAGAGGACATAGACTTGTGGAGTTTGCAGAAAGAGAAAAAATTTATATTATGAATTCATTTTTTGAGAAAAATGTTAAAAGGAAATGGACATGGAAGCATCCAAATAAAGGTACAGCAGAATTGGATTATATTTTGACTAACAGAAAATACATATTTCAAGATTGTAATGTTCTTAATAAATTTAACACAGGAAGTGATCATCGATTAGTAAGGTGTAAGTTACATGTTAATGTAAAACTAGAGAGACAAAAATTATTAAGAAAAACAATATTTACAGTTGATATTCCTAATCTTCAGAAACATTCTAATGAATTTAAATTAGAACTTACAAATAGGTTTCAAGTGTTAGGAGATTTTGAACATGATTCAGATTTGAATGAAATTAATATGAAAATAACTGATACACTTTTAAAAACTGCAACAAACATAGCTGGTAGAAAAAAGCAGCAATTGACTAATAAAATTTCTACTGAGACTAGAGAATTTATGAAGAAAAGAAGGAATATGAAGATATACAAAAATGATGTATTAAAAAGAATTGAATATCTCGAATTTTGTAAAATGGTACGGAAAAGAGTTGAAAATGATATAAGAAAGTATAACTGTGAAATAGCAAGGAAAGCTGCAGAAGAAAATAAAAGTCTCAAAAATGTTAAACAACATTTTGGTATTGGTAGAAATTTATATCTGCAATAAGAAAAAAGGATGGAATTATTACTAAAAAAAGAGATGACATTATGAAATTGGTAGAAGATTTTTATCAAGAATTATATAGTAGTAAAGAACAAGTACCTCCTATATCTATTACATCTTCCGAATGGCCCAGAATTTTAAATGAAAAAGTGAGACATGCAATTAAGTGTATGAAGAAAGGAAAGGCTCCAGGAAATGATGGAATTATAATTGATATATTAAAAGAAGCAGGTGAAGAAATAGAAACAATTTTAGCAAAGTTATATACCAAATGTCTAAATGATAAAGATGTACCAGAAGATTGGAAGAATGCAGTAATAATATTAATTTTTAAAATAGGTGATAAAGAAGATATTAGAAATTACAGACCCATCAGCCTTTTATCAGTTTTATATAAAATTTTTACCAAGATAATTACAAGTCGTCTACAGAGAACTTTGGATTTCCACCAACCAAGAGAACAAGCTGGATTTAAAAGTGGTTTGAGAGAAGTCATAGAAAGGACAAATGAATATGAGTTGTCATTATGTTTTGGATTTGTAGATTATGAAAAGGCATTCGATTCTATACACATTTCTTCAGTGATTAAAGCATTGGATCATCAAGGTATAGATCCAGGATATTGTCATATTTTAAAGAATATTTATAAAAATGCAACAGCAACAATTAGATTACATAATGATACTGGAAAAATCAACATTGAGAAAGGTGTAAGACAAGGTGACTCCATATCTCCAAAACTCTTTACAGCAGTGCTGCAAGAAGTATTTTGTGGATTAAAATGGGAAACTAAAGGAGTGAAAGTAAATGGAGAGTATTTAAGTCATTTAGATTTTGCAGATGATGTAGTTGTTTTTGCAAATAATGCTTCAGAGCTGCAGGAAATGTTGCAGGAGTTAGCAGATGAAAGTAGAAAAGTAGGACTAAAGATAAATGTTAAAAAGACGAAAGTAATGTTTAATCGATTTGCTCAAAATATGAAAATAAAGATTGATTATGAAGAATTAGAAGAAGTTAACAGTTACAAATACCTTGGTCAGATTATTAATACAGATGGAAACATAATGGAGGAAATTAATCATAGAATTAAACTTGGTTGGAGTGCTTTTGGTAGAAATAACTTGATACTAAAAGGAAATATGCCTATGTGTTTGAAAAGGATGGTTTTTAACAAATGTGTTTTACCAGTTCTTACTTATGGATCTGAGACTTGGACACTTAATAGAAGAGCAATACAGAGACTTCAGACCACTCAAAGGAGTATGGAGAGATGTATGTTGGGAGTAACAAGAAGAGATCGAAAACACAATGTATGGGTAAGACAACAAACAGGTGTTACTGACCTTATTGAAAAAATTAAGATGATAATAGATGGACAATTGAAATTTTAAACTGGATTCCGAGAGATTGTAAAAGACCCAGAAAGAGACCACATGTGAGATGGATGGATGAAATAAGAAAATGTGCAGGGGTGTTGTGGAGAAGAGAAGCTAAAGATCGGAGAAGATGGATTAAACTTGGAGAGACCTTCATCTTGCAGTGGATTGATAATGGTTGATGATGATGATGATGATGAATTAGAGGGGATTTGAACTCAGACTTTCAAGCTCTCTTCAGTCATACACTCCATCTTATACAACCATACACATTATCACATACATTCGAAAAAGATAAATGATCTCCAATATAGGTATTTCAGGCTGAATTTAAACTTTAATGGACAGGCTTCAATCTTCACCATTAAAGTTTGAATTCAGCATGAAATATATATATATATATATATATATATATATATATATATATATATATGAATATCAATATATATATATATATTGAAGATCATTTATCTTTTTTGCATGTATGTGGCCAAATGTATCAGTTGTATAATATGGAGTGGATGACTAAAGAGAACTTGAAAATATGGGTTCAAATCCTCTCTAATTACATCTAGCTTAAAGTATAAAGACTTTACAAGTATTTAAATATTAATGGTTGTTAAAGAGCCAAAGACACCAAAATGTATGGGTGCTGAACTGAGTTCAGACCCATATCTATATAAACTATTGAGCTTAGATTGAAAATATTTTTTGTGTTTTCAATTTCATTCTCATAGTTTTGTAGTTAAGTAGATATAAAAGGTGGGTGCTGGAGGGTTGCATTAGATCCTAAGATCTAGGTGCAGTGCTCTCAGATCCAAAGCTCCTCACTGACGATGGCCACAAGCCAGAAACTAGTCTGGGGATATTGGATGAGTAGGCATTAGATAAGGATTTTATGCACAAGCCATTGATTACTTTGGTTGGCACAGGGTGGCTCTACTGTATGAAGAGTTTTGCTTTGTTTAAATACATCCAGTTTCACAAATCACATTTTAAAGATGAAATGTCCTTGGTCTACCTTCAACTTTTTATTTACACTATACTTTCAAACAGTTTCATTTATTTTTAAAAAGCAAATTGAAAGCTTTAGACTAGATGGAAGTTAATTTGATTAAACTAAAATTAAAAATTGTTTCAGTCTATTGTTTTACTCTGTTTTGTATTACTTTACATTAAGAAACTAATTAAATAAAAATATTTATAATCATTAATAATAGTTAATTATATAAACTTTATTTCTATAAAATTATATAGGGCTAAATAATACGCAATGATTGGATTAGATTTCCCAAGTGCTAGCTGTGTTAATACAACATTCTCAAAATAATTATGTTGCAAATAAGAAAATGAATTCATTTTTGTTTGTTGTCCTAGTGCTTATGATGCAGATTGGTCAATAATATATACTTTTTTATTAGGATAATGAATCAATCGGATATGTAATTACAACTTCATTTAAATTGACTTATAAACTAAACTAAAAAAAAAATATTTGGTCTATGCATTCTTTATCTACTGTCCATTTTTTTTTTGCTACTTATTTTCTTTTCCAATTATTATCATTTTTATCATACTGTGCTATGGAATTTTTTAAATATTTCTTTCATTAGTTTGATTTTTATTAAACAATTCAAAACATACACACACACACACACACACATATATATATATATATATATATATATATATATATATATATATATATATATATATATATATATATATATATATATATATATATATATATATAAGAAGAGCAAATGTCTCTTCTGTAGCCTATGAATAAATAACACTATGTTTAGCGATGAACAAGACTGGAATAGATCATATTCTTCAAACTACTGATTTTTTAAAGCTTGGTGGAAAATTCAGAATGAAATTAATATACCATAAATATAAAAACATAATCTTAATAATTATTAAACTAATAATCAATCAGTTAAGACTGTAGGCAAAATCTAATTTTTAATAATCTTTTTTTAATAATCAAGCAGATGTCAAAAACTATAAACCTATAATTAGTATAATTTGTTGGATATGCAACTATGGGGAGGAAAACACTCTTTCTCAAGCTATGAATAAGCAATACTCTATACGTTTAGCAATGATTATTCTATTTTGATTCTTGCTAAAAATACAGAGCATTATTTATTCATAATCTGAGGAGAACAATTTGCTCACTATAGATAAATAAACATTAAGCTAGCTTAATTTTATGTTTATATATATAAAAAGCCTGCTAATAGCTGTAAACAAGCTTATTTATTATTTTTTTAAATTATAAATGCTACAAGACATAGTACCTACCCAGACTAGTTTCGAGCTATGACTCTCTTCAGTGAGGAGCTGGGACCTTAGATTCAAAATACTAACTCAAGCCAAGCATTTAGCTTGAAACTGGTCTGGGGATGGGTACCATCATAGATAAAGGCTTCAGGTACTATCTCTTGTAGCATTTATAATTTTAAAAAATAATAAATAAGCTTGTTTAGAGCTATTACCAGGCTCTTTATATATTACATATTGGTAATGCAAGCTATATAGGTCATGTGACAAGTGACTTATTTTTATTAATATATATTTATAATAATTGGATAAGGAAAAATGAAGTGAACCTGGGGTGAAAGAAAATCATCATTAACCTCAGCTCAACAAGATATTTCAATTAAAATTATTTAATATAAAATATAAAGTAATGAGCAATATCAAAAAATATATATGTAATGTTATATATGTTATAGAAGCATGAAAGATCATGAAAACTCTGCGAGATATCAGGCCATGAGATCAGCCCAATTAACTCCTTATAATAACTATATAGATATGATCATAAAATAAATTTCACCAGCATTATAATTATAAAAATAAGTAAAAGAGTAAGTAATTCTCATTCATCATCATGAATGATTAACAATCAAAATAAATCAGTCAATCTGGTGACTGGATTTGAAATGGCTCTACTATATACCAGACCAACTATTTATATTTAGCCTTTGTCTGCTTTGGGCACTATTTAAATCATTATGATGGATGCACAAGCTAAGTGCACATTTATCAGAATACATAACCATAAAAACAATAATGCTGTGATATTGAAAGATTCTGATCATCATCAATGTTCTGGCCAATTAGTACCATTAATGTACTGCCCAATTATAAACTTAATTTTTAATAGAGACTAAACTAAAATGTAATGCATGAATTTTGAAGAATATACTTTTCACACCAAACCAGAACAATGTCAACTGGATGCTTCTGCACTAACATACACCCCCTTCCATATATATAACCATTATGCATGAATCTAGCTCAGAGAACATAAGATCTATAATTGCTATTGTAATCAAAAGATGATGCAACATATAATATCCTAAAAATATTTTGAATTAAGTCACTGGAATAATTTTAACAATAATATACAAGTTTATTAACAATAAAAAAATGAAATTAAGATCTTTAGAATATGGTCATACACATATAAGCATTCTGATTTTGATTACTATAAAAATAAAACTTGTGATTTACAATACTTCTTAATGAGATTACATACAACACACATATATATATTTCAATTAACATTTAATAAAATTTAAAAAATGATTAAATTTTACATGTTTACTTGTCACTCATTGATATATATATATATATGGCATAATAATTTCAGAATTTGAATTTCCATAATATAAAATACATGTTTAAAATTTTTAAGTTGTATTTTAATGATACAAGTACCTTATACTAAGTTTACACAAAGCACATGTATATAATCACACATACATGTGATATATCAATTATTTATATTTGTCAAAATAATAAATGAAATTAATATTTTCATAATTAATTCCCTGTTGAATATACATAAATTTCACATATATATAAAAGTAATCTGAATCAGTTTTTAACCATAAGTTTCTTTTTTGTTTTTGACAGGTACTCTAAAAAAATTAATTAGATAAATGTTTTAATAATAATACTCATGCAAGTTTCTTTTTTTAATCTAAAATATTTGTTTTTTTTGATTTTTTTTTTTTTTTTAAATATAATTGTTAATGAATTGATTCTTGACTTTTGATTTTTAATCTAAGCAAAATTATTTATTGGTGTTACTCTTTTAAAATGCTTTTTTCTTAATAAATGATTAAAAATATTATCATTCTCAATTACAAATTTCACTTTTTAAAAAATATGTCATTTTAAAGAATTACTTAAAAGAACTTACCAGCCGCACATTATATAAATATGATGTAATATGTTTATCTGTGATTCTTTGCATATAGACATGAGCATATGTAAAACTAATTCTTCATCAACTGATGGTTTCTCTTGATGGGGGCAAGTCCAAAATTGCCTCATTAGGAAAGATATAATCAGGTAAATGTTAACATTTATACAATCCCATATAAACTTCAGACAAGCAAACTGCCTTCTAAAACACATTTGTAGAAGGCTAGTGAATACACAAGGTGGCTCTGGCTTCATGTGAATCAAAATTTCTTCATATTGAACAATAGAGCAGCTTCTGGACTTGCCATCCTTTTTTCTTTAGATCCTCCTGCATAACTCTCTAAACATCAACTATTGAAACTACTGTTCTGGTCAAACTGTCAACTTCTCAAAAAACTTACTAGTAAAAACTATTAAATCTTTTTATCAACTCCTTTTATATTAGCTGGGGTGTCAAATACACATTAATTAAAAACTGTTGTTAATTAAAAACTGTTGTTAATTAAAAACTGTTTTTCTTGACTAACTTGTATAACGATCGGGGATGATGATGAAATTTACAGTCTTACCATATCTGCCATATGAGGGCGCTACTAGGCCATTTGGACCTAGAAAATTTATAGAGTAGGCAGATACGCACTGTTAAAATCATGACCATCAGCCCAGTGTCACTAGCTCATGGAGTAGCAGAGATTTAAACATTTTTCTAAGTTTTAATAGATTTATATTCTCAAAATATATATTAAATATTTAGAACAATAAAATAAAAGAAGCCACTGCCAGTAATTAACACACAAATAGATTTTTATTAACGCACATTTAAAACTGAGGAATACATTTATTTTTAGATTTTAACATTTTTTTTTAAAATTCAAATTACTATTTAAATAGACTGCACAGATGGATATTTAAATTAGATTTGACTTTAGCATGTTGAGTATAGATAGGCAACATAGGTTTTTTCCATTTAAAAACTTATCAAAACATTCATTCAATCTCAGATTAAAAGTTCGTAGCCAACCCAATGCCTGCTTCCAGATATATATAGTAGCAACCAATGCAATATGAAAAAGCTAGCATAAAACCATGCCGACAGGAATGTGCATCTGACAGCATGATATTATTTGAAGGAAATGATCCATGTCCAGAACAGGAATGGGCATCTGTCTGACTAAGGAACCATGTATATAATTTTTTTAAAGAGTGCTACCCATGGGGGAGAGCTGTCTTTTGCTGACTTACAATCCCTCCAGAGCTAGAAGAGGTCAATGGTGCAGGAAATACATCTGCGCCCATTGCAATGATATGACTGCCTCTTTGGGGTCATGCATTCAGTTGGGCACATTGCCCTGTATGCTAAACATGCTTCACATTACATTGATATAAACACCCATATATCCCTCCACAACCATCGTTCTAACTACAAAATAAATAGTCTGAAATTAATATCCCTTAAACTAAACATAAATGAATTTAGACATAGTTATTAATTTTTATCCATGCAGCTATCTACACCCAACTTAAATTAAAATACATTTTAATTAAAACATAACACACACAAAAAAAATGAAATGGAAATGATTGCTTAAACATCTGCATAAAAAATATTAACAATTGAATTTGCATTCTTTAAGTCAGATAAGAGTTCTTATTTTTAGCTATTAATTAATTGCAATTTTAGGAAAGTTTTATTAGATAGACACAAGAGTTCATACTTTATGGATTTAGCCGATTTAGAAGTCCATCTTTGTGATCATTTTCATAGATTTTGTCCTTTTTTGAAATGAAACCATGACTTGCCAGGCACTTGGTCAGGAACTGTCATCAATAGGCCTCAACTGGTTGTCCAGAAAATTAAATTTATTGCAGACTTCCACATCATGAACATCTGCAATATAGCTAGTTGTAATGACATATTCATAGTCAGCTCTCAGATAAGAATTATAATAATCATTTTGCTTTTATATTTTTCTTAACCTCGTATCATCAAATCTAGGGATTCAACAAGCAAGATGCCACTAATCCTCTCATGTTTCAGTTATAGTCCATGCTGTCATTTTCATGCTTGCATTGGTCATTTAATTTCTTTGTATTCTCTTATCTGACCATTTAATTTATTTTAAATGCCTCAAGAGCTAGTTTGCTTTTGAACAATCATTTAATTAATAAAACAATCATTCCCATTTTCTAAGGTTGTAGAAATCAACATTATTTCTATTTTTAAAATATCAATCTTTATATTTTTACTTTTTTTTTTTTTACAAAAAAAATACTTTCAAATACTTTTTTTTTAAATAATTTAAGTTTTCCATCTGCGTGACAATATATATATTAAACAACTTTTACTTTTCAGTTTTTAAGTTTTTTTCTTTTTAATAAATCAATTTTATTTACTATCTTTTTATTTTCATTTTAAAATAATGTGATGGGATATTATATTCCGTTACACTTGACTGAAAAAAGTTGATTTCAATTCACTTTAATCCTTTGGAATTTTATCAAAGTATGATCTACAAAGTTTTCAAAATATATAATAGAATGTATATAAGCATTAAATAAAATATTTCAAAATAGATAATAAAAATTTTTACAACTATCATTAGACATTTTATCATAAAACATGCTTGTTTTTTAATTTCAAAATCAGAATACAATAAAAATATTTATTAGACCTTTGTTCAATGTTTAATTTATAATAAATTTTATTTTAAATTCAAAATTATTTATACTTTTTTCTATGATTATTAAAAAGAATGTAGAAAATATCTACAAATTTTTTGTCTGTGTTTATTTCTACCTTTCCTTTCAACTTTATATTTATATTGTACCAGTCAGTTTTGTCTGTTCATATAACAAGATCTAGAATCTAGAAAAAAGTATCTCTAGTCCAATCATGTGCAAGATACATAAGTCAGAAACACTCATGAACTCTGCCCTATTTGTCTATTCTCCAGATCTATCAACTTATGAGCAACAATACCGATGATACCGATCTAATATTTATCTCTCTCCGCTGGCATCGCAAAGTGGAGACACAAAGAGACTCTAATTGGAATGATAGTAAAGTGAAACATTTATTATTAACTTTAATATATCTATATAAGAAGATTTATCTTTTATTATTTAAGAAATGACAAATATATGGATTAATGTATTATTTTATTGCAGCTGATCTATATGCCAATAACTAATAAACTATCATATCTGTAAATATAATTTTAATAACACTAATGTGAAATAATGACTCTTAAGTCCATCCCTAGAAAGAAGAACAAAATATAGCACTTGGCTGAATTTAATTAATAAAGATTCTTTTATTATTGAAATATGATTATCATTAATAAATGAAGGAATCTCAGCTTACACTGAGTAAGAATGTGTGTGGGAGAGTTAATTTAGCATATATATATATTATAACGATCGAAATGAAAGTGAAGATCGAATCTAACCGCAAAAACAATATCTGCAACTACCAGGGCGCCATCTAGGCATTTGAGCCTAGAAAAATTTATAAAGTAGGCAGATACGCGCTGTTAAGATTCCACTTTATTTAAATATTCCGACCGTTAGCCCAAGTCACTAGCTCAGCGGAGACGCAGAGATAAAAATCTATAAATTTTATATCTTAAATATAAAAGAATAAAAGCCACTGCCAGAAATTAACACATAAAAATATTTATTTACGCACATATAAAATAATATTTAAATTTTGAGGAATAAATTTAACGTTTATATTTTTATATTGATCTTTAATTCTAAATTTAAGTAGATTGCAAATAATGAGTTTACTATTTTATTTAGATAGTCAAGTATGAATAGACTACATAGATCTGCATTTGAAAAGAAAATATTCTTCCCTGATTTAACCTTAGGCCACAAATTTCGCAACCAAACTGGCACCAATCCATCTGATACATTCATGTATTCAATGTAGCATGATACGACAACACAAAATACTATACTGTCAGGAAAGTACATCTGAACAATAAGTAGAAATAGAGAAGACATTGACTCTCCACCAACAGGAATGTGACATCTGTTGGCAAGTAGAACAATAAACAAAAAACTCCATAGGAATGGACTGCGGTCTTCTGCCGACTTACAAACCCATCCATAGGCAAACAGAGGGTGTGTGGCGTATATCTATAATCCTGCCCATAGCGGACCTCATACTACATCTACTAATTACACAAATATATCCAATCCATTGAACCAATTCAACTACGAAATGAATAACCTAAGATTACCCTCCCTTAATATAACTTTACAAAACTATATAGCCATTCACGCCCGACTTAAATTTAACATTTAAATACGTTCGCACAAATGCATTTTATAAAATTTGTTTTAAAATGTTGAGTACAGATCAGCTGCACAGATTCCACGGTCAAAAACATTCCAAATTAAACACAACCGATCAAAATACAAAGTCATCGATAAACGTCACTTGCATAGGGAATATACAAATCCCATTAGCATTCATCGTAAGATGCTTGCAGTGATATCGTTGACATATATTCTAATCGAATGTGAAAACCACAACATTATCAACCGCTAACGAATCTATGCAACGTCTATACCCAACCTTAAATTTCCTCATTTAAAATTTAAACAATAAATATTAATACAAATAAATAATAAATGGAAATGATTTTTTTATCAAACGCAAACATATATAAAATTACACATTATCAATTGAGTTGACACATAAGTCAGAGAAAAGTTCTTTTTATAAAATTTAAATTAACTTATCAATCTTTAAAGTTCTTAATTAATATTATGATTTTAACAATTGTTCAGTTCTATTGCTTACGGTAGAAGAGTCCCTGTTCCCGTTGGCAATTCCCACGGAGACTTTCCTGGAAGACCGGTCTGATATTTTGGAGGTAGCATTAGCTGGTTCTGTTCTGGTATCACAGTCTTTGCATTTTTAAAATAAGTGAGTGAGGACGACAAGGGCGTCTTGTCGCCAGACTCACCAAAATCAAGTTGGAAAAAAAAAACTGGAACTCAATATTTTTTCTTTTTATAGTCCTCCTATGGATTCCATGAACAAAAACGTCACTGTTCTGTTTTTTCATTATGGTCCGGGCCTTTATTTGCTTCCATTGGTCAAGCTAAAATCTCTTTCTTCTCTTATCTAACTTTTCATCTGACTTTTTAATTAAACAGCTTTTAGATAATTAATAAACAATCATTTCCATTTACAGATTACAGGAATTAATTAATACCTGTTTTTATTTTAACTTACGTTATTTTTTTATTAAAATATTTTTATATTTCAATCTTGTATTTTTTTATTAAAAAAAATACGTTCAAATACTTTTTTTTTTTGTTTATGAAAAAAATATTTTTAAAGTTTAGCATCTGTGCGAATATATATATATATGTTTAACAAACATTTTAATTTTAGCGTTTAGTTTTTTCCTTTTATTTGCGAACTTTTAAGTTTTTATTTTAAATTAATGTAACGACATATTTATATATCGTTACATATCAGTAAACTTCCTCAAAAAACAAAAAACATTAAAAAAAAAAAAATTTACTTAGTGTTAGTAATTACGTTACACAAATTGATTATATATGATCACAAAAACAAAACTTTTTTTTTTTACAAGACAAAACAGTAATTACACACAAATATAATGATTTAAAAAAAAATGTTGACTGTTGATTCCCTATTACCAGCTAAATTTCTGCCCCCTCCCTTCCAAGTTTCATTTCTCCTACCTTTAACTATTACTTAGGCAAGTTGAACGATTAAATTTTAAACAAGACTTTTTTTTTTAAAAAAATTATGATTTATATTTATTATTATGTTTTATTTATTAGTTTTTATTCCTCGAATTTATCTCTACATATGCGCAATTTTTCTTACTGGCAGCACTTTTTAAACAAAACTTCAAACTGCAACTCCACGTCAATACAACAAATATATTTATACTAATTTCAGAAAAAATACTACGGGCATGATTTATTTTCAAAAGTACTAATGGTTTATTAAACATCTGGCTATAACTTTACGTTAGTACAAAAATGTACTTATTTCAGAAAAAACAACAAATGTTATTTGCATGATTCACTTTTAAAATTCTCAGGGCACTCGTGTTTATTAAAGATCGGAAATTTCATCATCATCAATTCCCCTTCTCAGGGTCAATCTCTGAGGTAAGGCCACACTTGGGACGCCAATTATAACGATCAAAATGAAAGTGAAGATCGAATCTAACCGCAAAAACAATATCTGCAACTACCAGGGCGCCATCTAGGCATTTGAGCCTAGAAAAATTTATAAAGTAGGCAGATACGCGCTGTTAAGATTCCACTTTATTTAAATATTCCGATCGTTAGCCCAAGTCACTAGCTCAGCGGAGACGCAGAGATAAAAATCTATAAATTTTATATCTTAAATATAAAAGAATAAAAGCCACTGCCAGAAATTAACACATAAAAATATTTATTTATGCACATATAAAATAACATTTAAATTTTGAGGAATAAGTTTAACATTTTTAGATTTTTTATATTACTCTTTAATTGTACATTTAAGTAAATTTCAAATAATGAGTTTAATATTTTATTTAGATAGTCAAGTATGAATAGACTACATAGATCTGCATTTGAAAAGAAAATATTCTTCCCTGATTTAACCTTAGGCAACAAATTTCGCAACCAAACTGGCGCCAATCCATCTGATACATTCATGTATTCAATGTAGCATGATACGACAACACAAAATACTATACTGTCAGGAAAGTACATCTGAACAATAAGTAGAAATAGAGAAGACATTGACTCTCCACCAACAGGAATGTGACATCTGTTGGCAAGTAGAACAATAAACAAAAAACTCCATAGGAATGGACTGCGGTCTTCTGCCGACTTACAAACCCATCCATAGGCAAACAGAGGGTGTGTGGCGTATATCTATAATCCTGCCCGTAGCGGACCTCATACTACATCTACTAATTACACAAATATATCCAATCCATTGAACCAATTCAACTACGAAATGAATAACCTAAGATTACCCTCCCTTAATATAACTTTACAAAACTATATAGCCATTCACGCCCGACTTAAATTTAACATTTAAATACGTTCGCACAAATGCATTTTATAAAATTTGTTTTAAAATGTTGAGTACAGATCAGCTGCACAGATTCCACGGTCAAAAACATTCCAAATTAAACACAACCGATCAAAATACAAAGTCATCGATAAACGTCACTTGCATAGGGAATATACAAATCCCATTAGCATTCATCGTAAGATGCTTGCAGTGATATCGTTGACATATATTCTAATCGAATGTGAAAACCACAACATTATCAACCGCTAACGAATCTATGCAACGTCTATACCCAACCTTAAATTTCCTCATTTAAAATTTAAACAATAAATATTAATACAAATAAATAATAAATGGAAATGATTTTTTTTATCAAACGCAAACATATATAAAATTACACATTATCAATTGAGTTGACACATAAGTCAGAGAAAAGTTCTTTTTATAAAATTTAAATTAACTTATCAATCTTTAAAGTTCTTAATTAATATTATGATTTTAACAATTGTTCAGTTCTATTGCTTACGGTAGAAGAGTCCCTGTTCCCGTTGGCAATTCCCACGGAGACTTTCCTGGAAGACCGGTCTGATATTTTGGAGGTAGCATTAGCTGGTTCTGTTCTGGTATCACAGTCTTTGCATTTTTAAAATAAGTGAGTGAGGACAACAAGGGCGTCTTGTCGCCAGACTCACCAAAATCAAGTTGGAAAAAAAAAACTGGAACTCAATATTTTTTCTTTTTATAGTCCTCCTATGGATTCCATGAACAAAAACGTCACTGTTCTGTTTTTTCATTATGGTCCAGGCCTTTATTTGCTTCCATTGGTCAAGCTAAAATCTCTTTCTTCTCTTATCTAACCTTTCATCTGACTTTTTAATTAAACAGCTTTTAGATAATTAATAAACAATCATTTCCATTTACAGATTACAGGAATTAATTAATACCTGTTTTTATTTTAACTTACGTTATTTTTTTATTAAAATATTTTTATATTTCAATCTTGTATTTTTTTATTAAAAAAAATACGTTCAAATACTTTTTTTTTTTTGTTTATGAAAAAAATATTTTTAAAGTTTAGCATCTGTGCGAATATATATATATGTTTAACAAACATTTTAATTTTAGCGTTTAGTTTTTTCCTTTTATTTGCGAACTTTTAAGTTTTTATTTTAAATTAATGTAACGACATATTTATATATCGTTACAATATATATATATAATTGCATTGCAAAATGATGCACACATGAAAATATTAATAAATGTCATAAAGAAATCTGCTTAGTAGAATCAGAACATTATGGCTTATGAATATTTATAGGTTTCATCTGGAACTGGAGACTAATAGGGTGGTGCATGCATGGTGGCATATTTATGTAATCCAGTCATGGATCCTAGATGGTGCTCCGAAAATTCATTGAAGAAGAAAAGATCGATATATATCTTCAGACTTTTGGCAGAATCAGCTAATAACATGAAATTAGTCAGCAGTGAGCTACAATAGGCTGGCCTTTTCCCAGAGCATTTTTATGCAGTTAGCTCAAGTGACAAAATAAATCCCCAGGGGCATTTAAGAACCTGATTCTTGGACTTGTAGATACAAGGTGGGGTTCAGCTTTCTGATACACCTGGGGAATGAAACACAATATATATATATTTCAATGAGTAGGCCGGTATGCATGCAACGGAATGAAACACAAATATATATATTTGAATGAGTAGGCCGGTATGCATGGAACGCTTGGAATAAAATACATATGACTTTTAAACTTGGAAGTAATTAATTAATACATATGTATTTTAAATATCCAGGGTGATGGTATGATTAGAATACTAAACAGTAATGGGAACTTAAATTCATTATAAAAATAATAAGCTACTGAAATAGAGAATTCCTCACGGATTTATAAAACTTCCCTTAACATTAAAACAAACATAAAAATTTGGTTCTAAATGCTTTTATCACAGTTACAAATATATATATATATATATATATTTATCACAGTTACAAATATATATATATATATATATAAGAGTGAAGTGGTGGTTATTGATTTCATAGAATAAAATATTGACTTAATTTCAGATAAACAGATTGAATTTTTAGGATTAGTGCTATTATTTCAAATAATAAAAAAAAAACATTTCTTAGAAAAACAGATTTCTATTCTATTTTTTGATAAATACACTATAAGATAATTAAGTTGTTTTTCCAAAATTTTCAATGGCCACTGTAATTGAAATAACAAACTTGTTTAATTAAAATAGACTAAACTGATCTCCCCATGAAAAGAAAAGGCGGATTTAAAAAAAACGAGCAATCATTCTTGCAAATTTAGAAAGTTATTGGCATATTATTTAAAATATAAAATATAATAATCAAATGACTAAATACTGTTGCCACATGAAAGTGAAATAAAAAACTAGAATTATTTATGAGAGGCTCAATGATAGGAGAAACATTAAGAGAATTTATAGAGAGTTGAATACATTTTAACAATAAGGTAAGATTTTGCAAATTATTTTAGTGATAATGAATTTCTGATCTTCAGATCAGCTAAAAAGATTATATTATACTTCAAGGAATGGTTAGACAAGAAATAGTTTTATAGTGAGATTATACATGTAAATTTATGAGTTATGGCAACAACATGGATTTGTTACCTTGTTCATTATTGACAGTGATTCTTGGATGATTTGAAAAGTCCATCGTAGATTAGATCTAGTTTTATTCAGGTTGGTCAGGCAAGTAGCACTTTCATTATTTAGTATATAGGCATGTAGTAACAGTTCATGGGTATTTGGATTCTAGGCGGTGGTATCAGGAAAGATAGCATTCTGGAATGGCAAGAAAGATAAAGTTTTTACCTACTCATGATACATTGAGTCAAAGGTACAACAGGTGTGGATTTTGCTGGCCATTGCTTTTACAAATTATCTGCTCTTTGAGGTGTTCAAATCCAGCACTATTTATATGATTTTGAAATTGTTCTGGGATGCTTTTAGCTAATTGACCTGAAGCAATTTATACACTTTATCGATCTACAATTTGCAGACCGGATACATACCCTTGTTCCTATCAATTTTAAAGACAATGCAATCCTACTAAGAATTTCTCAAATGATTGTTTTAAAATATAATCTTAGATTTTAAAACAAATTTGAAGTGGATAAAATTTCCACTAATGGATTTTACAGTATTGTTATAAAATTATAACATTTTAATTTGGACTAACGGATTTCTGGTTAATTGACTTAATTGCATTCGAGAATATTTGTCAGGATTACATCAGCCTTTTCTGACCACCATTACTAAAATAAATAATAAAATTTACCATAATTTTAAAAATGCAAATTAATATAAAATATTTTAATATTATAGACACTTTATAAATAATCTCCCCTCACCTATAATATATATGTATCCATTACGCACATGTACAAAGTAAATAATATGAAATATTTATTCATTTAAAATATTTAGATTAAGATATTTGTACATATCTACATCAATGATTATTTTAATAATTATGCAAAAAAATGTTAATAAATGTGTATATACGCATAAGGATAGTTTGAATGTGGTTTGGTGATGGAGATTCTGAGTGGGCTGTGAAGCTCAATCTGAGTATCAGATTGACTGATTCAATATATATGTGCATATACACTATGTTATTGTGTGCCATGTAACACAATCATTGGAATATATGTATATATTGTAACATTACAGTTACACTGTAAATTGGCTATTTTGAATTTGGAAACTATAAAAATATTATTTAATATTATTTAATATTTAATTTTTGATCATTAATACAAAAATATTATTGGCTTTGATTAATTTGATTTAGTTTTTATAGTTAAGCAAATGCATTTACCACATTTATTTAGCTTTGACTGAAATATAGTCATTTTTATATTCAAATAGTCTCAAAAATTAATGTTTATAAAAATAGAAGAAAACAAATTGAGACACTGCAAAATCTCCAGCACCTGCTACAACACTCATCTGACAAACAATCAGATGCCATAATAGCTGTCCAAACAAAATCCAAACCTAAACACACAACAAAGATTTTTAGCTATTATGGCATCTGATTGGCTGTCAGATGAGTGTTGTAGCAGGCGCTGGAGATTTTGCAGTGTCTCAATCTGTTTCAGTTTTCAACTGTCTGCACTTCGCAAGTTAAAATATTATAAAAATGTAATAATTATAAAGTATTTTGAATAGCTTTGCAAGTTTATTTTAGATAGACTTCTATTAATATTGTATGAAAAAATATTTACAGTTTTCATTGTTATTTTTATTAAGAAATAATGTTGATTATATAGAGCAAGAGAAGTGTCACATATGTACAAAATCACAATTTAAAAATAGAAATAGATAATAAAATTATAAATACAACATTACAGCTTAATTATATGTAAAATTAACAATCATTACATTTTATAAGTTGTGAGCATATGTGTTAGACTTAGAAAAAGTGATTTAGATTGCTAAAAATATTTATTAAGTAATAAATTATTAAATAAAAGGTCAGTTTAAAAATGTGAGAGTAAATATTTCAAAAAAAATTGAAACTTTTCTAATTTAGTAATTTGAATAAAATATTTGTAATATTATTTTTTCTAAAACTCTGGATATAAAAGTTTATCACTTTTGCTTTAAAAATCTTAACTTTAGTATTTTGAGCAGAAGAAACTATGGTAACCTTCCTGGAAATATCCACGGAGAATGTTAAGTCACCTAGACATCAAAAGGATCATCAGTACAAAAAAGAAATGGAAAAATTAAACAGTCTACAAAAATTTTCAGTGCATGTGGAACCTCAACCAGTCCTGATTTTTAAGTAGCCATTTTGTTTTCATTAATCTGATGGAAGATAAATATATTTAGACATGCATCTAACTAGGCGTCTGATTTCCTCATCATTGTTTCAGAGAAAAGATAAACCACAATAAAATAATTAGAAAGAACCTTCATTTTAATTTGTAAAGTTTTCATTTCTAGAAATCTTATTTTTTATAGTCAAATGCAAATATAAAATAGACAAATTGACCAGTGGAATTGCTGTCTCATTAAAAAAATCACTGGATTTTTCTTTAATTGTATAATAATGATTAATAACTGATATATTTTGGAAACAACTGTAATTCTAAATTTAAACAAGTTTCTGAACATATTTTTTCATAAAATATAAAATCATTGGTCTTTTCACAGCACAAAAGAATACTTGTAAGTCTTAAGAAAATGGGCTAATCTAATCTTCAGTTTTAAATGGAAACTTATTTTTAAACAATAGAATTTTAAAATCAAATATGCTTTATACAAACTTGCTACTACAGAAATGAATTTTGATTAAAAAATGAAAGATTGTTCTTACTAATAGATAAAAAACTTTGCTTTATCAAAAATCGATCATAATTATTAAACTAATGGATTTAAAGGTCAAAAAATAAATGAATAAACTTTATATTTGGAATTAATAAAGTGTTAAACATCAAGATTTATAAATAAAATAAAGTTTGCTAAACGAATTAAAACTATTACTTACAACAAAAACTAGAAATATGTGTTTAATATTAAAAATAATTACATTTAAGAATTATCTGCACAAAAATATGTGAATAATATCCAAAAAGGATATTGACTCATAAAGAAATATGTAAATTCTACTTATAAATTATGGATCCTCCAAACAAATATAGGATCATTTTTAAAAATGAATTATTTTGTATTAATAATCATATTAAATGTAATTTCATATTTCTACACTGTTACAGAATGTATATTTTAAAAGTAAAATGAATAGTTTCATGTATCTGATGGATTATTTGATGTACTTTCTACTTTGGTAGTTAAGTCATATTATAATGTTTTGCAAATGTAAATAAAGATTTTCTCAGATATTTCAGTATTTAGGTAAAAGGTAATATTTTATTTGATATTATAGTAAGTGCTTAGATTGAATGGGATTAAATATAATTTATGTGAGGATTGGGTTGTGCAAAGTTAATAGTTATTTAACTTATACTAAATGATTATTCCAGTATTTATAATGCTTATGACTTTTTGATATTTGACCTCAAATTAAGTGAAGTTACCATTATGTATGATGTGTAAATCTATAAGGAATATTTTATATACCACTCATACCTAGTAATATTATTTGTTTATTGTGATCTACTGAATAATAAAACAGCCTAAAGATGAAATAGCACTGTCTTGATGTTAAAGCATGAAAGTGAATCCAGAAATAAGCCTGCTGTTGTAAATTGGTATTTAGGTCTGCCAAGCAATGAATTACACTTGCTTATTTTAAAAGAGTGAAAAATTTCTCCTTTATTTATAAATGATGTTTATAAACAAATGATTGGTTGGTAAAATAAACCAATGAAGAATGTTTATAAGACATTTACATGTTATTGTTCTAATAATCACTATTCTTCAATATTAACTTGAGGATTATTTTATGAGATATGGATACAACCTTTTTCTTTAAATGTGATTGTCTTCACAACACAATATGATAAAATACTTGACAGATCCTGAATTTGAATTAATTTAGGAAATAGACAGTAATATTTTATTACAATGTGTTATATAATTTATATTATCATTGTTATTTGTTCTTGTTATTGATTTTAATATTATGCAATAAAATAATTATTAATTTTAAATATTTTTTCTTTGTCATTTTTGAAAAAGCATCATCATTTCATTCACATTCACAATATCAAAGATCATATTTGAAGCACAAATTTTACTTTTAGAACTCTGCTGGATTGAATATATCATTGTCATAGTAATTCTATTTGAAACATAATATATAACACCCTTTTTACATTAACCTATCTGAGAATGCATAAACATATTTTATATTCATACATTTATTATTTTAACCCTGAGATAAAACTATTATTCAACCTTTTTATTTAATTTTGCTAGTCATATTCTAAAACATAGATTAAATTATTCTTAGTTAAAGTTTTAAAATAAGAAACAATAGTTGTGAGGTTTTTAGGATTAAAGAAAACAAGAGTAAAAATGTACAGAATATTATTATTATAAAACCCTGAGAAATAATTTTATCAAATATTTATATTTTTAGGAGAGTTTAGAATAATTGCAAGTCAAAGCGAATATGATATAGTATAGATGCAGTTTTTGTCTGCCTCATTTGGGAATCAGAACCATGAGGGCATTTTGTGTGATTCTCCCAATAATTTATGATCATTCAATTAGATTACAGTATATATTAGGATGGTCAGACTCTGGGACTGGCTGTATTAGAGGTGAAGCTGGGTGATGCTTTTGGTGTGATTTAAGTGTGAGATTCATATATGGAGAGTCCAGTCATAGGGAGATATGGTGAAATCTGAGTGGGTGATATTATCATCATCATCGTCATTATTATTATTACTATCACTATTATCACGGTGACAAATACAATTATAAAGCAAACTGCAAGATGTCTGTATATTTTTAATAGCATTTTAAAATACTTGTATCAAATTTTTAAAAAGCATGGTTTATATTTCATTATAAACACTCACACATGTATAATGTATACATTGATAAAATTTATAATAATGTCAATATATGAATAAATTAATTGAAATAAGACCAGTAAAGCAATACTTATATTATTGCATTTATAATAATAAAACCACTTATAATAGTGTCATAAACATTTAATATAATATTTGAATATATATGTGCACATAAGAGTATTTACATTTCTTTGACATATTTAGACTTAAAAGAGAATATCTTTAAATATTTGGGTAAATTAGTGGTGGTAATAGAATGAAATTTGTGATGAAATCATTAAATAAAACAAAATGTATTATATTTAATATCTGCAGGGTAAATATTTATTTTAATATGATAAATGTGTGTATTAAATATATTTAAAAATATTATTTGCAATTTTAAAATAATTTCATTGTAAATTGTCACTATAACTTCTTTAAAATTGTAAAACTCGTCAAGCGTTGTTAGCCGAGAGGTCAGCCAGCTGCCTTGCAAACAAGCAGTTGTTTGCAGATGGTTGGTGTGAGTTCGCCTCCCGGCCTATGCTATGACATATGGAAAAAAAATTGCAAAACTCGTCTATCAGCTATCATATTTTTGTAAGAGCAAGCAAATTTTTATGTAAAATGCTAAAAAGTGAGAAAATTTGAGCAATGGAGATGATTAACGTGGTCAGGTAAGTAAACCCTATAAATACACCTAATCAATATGAATTTTCTCATTCATTGATAGCTATCTACAGGTAAACTGTGTAAAATCTGAATTTAAATTAGCCATTTTGGCATCATGAACCATGATGATGAAAGAGGAGTGTGCCTCTAAATTGTCCAAAGTGAATCATCTGAAGATATTCATCATCTTATCATTTTGAAATGCATGAAAAGAAAATGAAACTTATGTTTTTTATTGAAATAGAAAATTTAAAAAAAAACACAATTATTTGGGAATGCTATACTTCACTTCCTTTTTTTTTATATATGTCAAAGCGTTGACCGGGAAGTGAACCTGGGCCGGCTGCTTGGAAGGCAGCTACGCTAACCGCTAGGCCACCAACACTTGACATACTTTACTTACTTGCTTCTAAAATCACTAGAGAATACAATTCCTTTAGTAACATAAAAGTTTTCAGATAAACACCTGCATATTTGATAATTATTGGCATACATATTTTAAAACTAATGAATTTTGTCTCTGTAAACATTTTTTTAACAAATGCTATAATTAACAGATGTCATCTCCCAACAGATTACTAACTACATGCTCTCACTTATAAAAAGATAAAGTAGTTGTCCCGGGTTAGTGGATTCATTTCCCAGCTGATGCTATGACACATGGGAAAAATAAAAAAAAAAGAACTTGTTATGATTCTCTTAAATATTTTAAAAGTCACTGGTAATTGATTTTCATTCAAAGCCAACTGTTTATTATTTACTCTTCCACAAGAATTAGGTATTACTCCATCTATTGGGATTTTACAAATAAAATGCTGAAGAATTTCAATCATTCTGAAACATTTGAAAAGATTGTGCCAAGATAAAATATTTTGAACTGTTAAAAAGTCTTGAAGAGAACTTCAAAGTACAGGGATATCAACTTATTTATTGTATATGTTTATTTTTTTTTCATGTGTCAAAGCATCTGCTGGGAAGCCATAGTAATTTTGGTTAAATGAAGTTCTCAACAGCAGAAGAGTAGAACCAAATGAGTATACAGGTAGTATATCTAAACTGTACTGTTTAAATTTAGCTTGCAGAAATTGAATGTATAGGTGTGTGTGTTAAATGTATTTTGGAGATAGGTTGCTAATTAGTTAATTATAATTAATTATTATCCATAATTAAAAATAATAATTTATATGGTTTATCGATCTCAAGGCTAATCCTTGCTGTCATAATAAAGTACTTTAAGGTAGTTGAAGTGTATAAATAAATGAGTGTTTTATACAGTTTGATATATTTTATAAATATTATCCTTTTGTTTATCAATATAGATATGTTAACAGTCTTATAAAGAATATTTTTGTATAATTGATAACATTTGTGGCACTAAAAAATATATAAATATGGTTGTTTAATAGAGAAAGCTTCTAACCACCCACATTATAGTTCCATTTGTAAATGTTAGTTAGATAAGCATCTTACATATTTCCATCTGTATCTATAAAAGTTTGGCAAATAATGCAGTATCTTTAGAAGAATATGCGATTTTTAACAAATGGTCAAAGTAATTGGAACACTACCTGTCATGATCCTGTTAGTTATTTGACTTTTTTTATATCACTTGGACTTGTGAGCAGTGAGTTTGCATTTCCCTTAAAAAACTAAATGGTGGAGAATGCATACTAAATGAGTACCAGTAAATGTTCTCTTTATTTTATGAAATAACAATTTTTATATTAGCCAAATACCTAGAGAAAAACATAGATTATTTTAATTAAAGATCCAATAAAATATTCTTCCACTTTATTAATTGTTGATAACAATAAAGTTTCTTTATCCATTGTTGAACAACCTTCATCAATAATAGATTTAATTGTGTGCTAATAAGTAGCTGAAGATAAGTTTTGTTTCTTTCCAATTACAGTAATAAAATAAAGCTGAGCATTTTCAAGATTTACAATGCTCTCATATTCATAGCCCATTATTTAGTTTTGAATCTGGATAGAAAAAAAAACTTTTCTTCAACTGGGTATTAGTGTACAACTTAATCTATTACTTTCATTGAGTGAAGTATAAACCTCATATCTTCTCCAATAATGTATTTGTCCCACATCATGTAAAGCTAGAGTGTACATTTTATTTACTAGACAAGTATGGATCAAGCTTTCCTAATTAAAACATCATGTTGAAAACTTGTTATTAGTATTACATTTTTTATTTATATATTTTTTTGGTGTTAATAAATTAGTTTTTATATTTTGTTAAACTACTTAGTTTTCACATTCATTATTTTAATATTTATCATCTGTCTAAAAGATAAACATGGTCACGTGGTTTTATTATTATACATTTATTAGGTGCACTGCTTTATTAGTAACATTATTTACATTTATTGCTAATATTTATACCCAACGTAAACATTAATACTTAATTATTTAACATACGTATTAAATATAATAAAAATACTCTTTGTTATATGGTCTTATCAATAATAAAGATTATAAAAAAAAAATTAATATTTTAAATCTTGAGATAACTTAAGATTTGATTTACTGTGATATGAAAATTTGGATTAAATAGGCTAGGCAAATATAAATATTATTAGACTTATTTAATCTTATTTACAAATATACAATTATACTTTGACTTTATCATAATCCTGAGATATCATTATTATTTATTCCTACACATTTATAGTACTTTCTTAATAGTGAAATTTCCTGTTTACATTAGTCTTATTTGAGTGGTTATCAGCCTAAGATTGAGTTAATGTCAAGCTGGTCGCCATTCAGTGTAAAAGTCATTGTTTCACTTATTTTGTTTATTACAATATATATATATATACAAAATATTTTAAACCATAGTAACTTCTAGGAACAACTATAAAGAATATTTAAACGTATAAATGAACCTAATATTTCAGAAAAATAGAATTTGTATTCAACTGAAAAAAAAAAGTTAATATATTGTCACTGTAACAATGTATAAAATTGTAATAAAAAATTAAAAACTGTAGAACAAAAAAAAACATATGATATTACAGAACAAAAACTAGAACCACTTAAAAATCATATTATTTTGGTGAATCAAACCCAAGATAGTAGGAATTGAAAATAGGATGTTAATTTAGATTTAATTTTGAATTTCTATTAATTTCTATAAAGAAGCTCTTCCATATAGACAATAATTCGACCGTCTCATTATATTTGTTTACATACTTTGTTTTTTTTTTTTTTCAAAATCTCTATGACTTCTCTAAATGTTTTACGATGATGATTGATATATTTGGATAGGATTTCAATATCTGAGAAATCCATAGGATAGCCTGTATAAAGACACGAATATCGCATATGATGATGATGATAGATATCCTTGTTCTACATAATGTCATAAGAATAAACAATTAAGATATTTATTTTATGTAAAAAAATATAAATGAAAATTTTTCTCTTTTCTTTTATGAGTTGACAATAGAAAAATTAAATTATTAATTAAGATAGAAAAAAAAATGTACTAAACGAGCTTTTAAAGTAAAAAGTAGTAAAAAATCTATTCAGAAAGTAAAACAAAACTTTATCTAATGGATTTTTAGTTTCAAGTTTGTTGTTTTAAGATGTACAATGCGTATAAGAATAATAATTTTTATAAAATAAAAGCTATAAAAAATATACTAGTTTTGCTAAGAAAATTGTGATAAACACACGTGACGTAATTAATCCCACGTCTGAATAAAATTAATGTAGGACCTACAGCATTTTTATAAAATGATCTTAAATTTATAAAATGAGATATTAAAACATAAATTATATACTTGAATAATAAAGTAATTTAATTAGTTGATATTTTTGGAAAAAGTAGGTATTTGTGAAAAAATCGAGTATCATAAGTAAATTTACATTTTTTGTTCAATTTGTAATTCCTTTGTCACAGACTCACTATAGTGATTACCCCCCCCCCCCGTGATGAGGCAGCATCAACTATAGCACAAAGGATACTGTGCCAATACACAACATTGTAAGGAAATAACACAAGCATTACAGACATATAAAAAACAATAATACCAGATCAACAGAATATCATATATTTCAGCAGACAGCTTGTAAAGCCCTTGAAAATATGAGATTCATAATATATGACACTTTTGGTATTATGTTATTCGTGAATGTTATAATAAGAGTACCAAACTCTGGTCAAATTTTAACTGTTATATATCTTCTATCATTCTTTTATATCTTGCAATTTTTTTTGTTTGTCTTTGTATGATATTTTTATCACAATATTCCATTCATATTATTTACACTTACCCAATGTTACTTTGAGAGAACTTTATTAGAAACACTACTTCTTTCTATTTCAATTTATTGTGTTTTTGTCAATAACACTACATAAAATAGAACTATCAATAGAAATTAGCATAGAAATCTATAAATAAAAATAGATTGCTGATATGTATTAATTTATAAATAAAAAATAAATTGCAGTCAAGCATTGGTGGTCGAGAGGTCAGTGATAGCTGCTTTACAAGCAGTTGTCCTGGGTTAGCAGGTTCACTTCCCGGCTGATGCTATGACACATGAGAAAAAAAATTGCAGTGTGAACATTTCTTTCAAAGAACCATTCTAAACGTTTATTGCTCTGATATTGTTTTGATGCTTTTTAAAATTATTTTATCATGTATTCTTATTTCTAACACTACTATATCATAACTACTAGCCAAATCTATTTTCTCTCACGAATTTTGAGAATAATCTTCACTCACCAGCAGTGGTATAAGTAGAAGAATTGGGTCCAAGGGCAGAAAGTTATGAGATATAGTTAATAATTGTTTTGATGTGAATCTATTTTAATTGCATTGCTATAAATTTTCAAGTTTAACGGTGTTTAGACTGCCTGGGTCTGCAGTCACTGCCTTTTTTTGCAACTCAGTAATTGTACCACTGCTCTCCAGGTGATGTAGAAGTTAAAACACTTGGATATTCACATGTAGATTGATAATTAAGAAACTCCATCATTTTGGATTTAACCTTTTTATTGACCAAATTATGTTTTTGTTTAGAAAAGACTTGATTTTTGGGCTGAGATTAGAATTACATGAAGATAGCTCTGACAAGTAGAACAAGATCTCAAATAGGATTTTTTTGAACTAAAATCTGTTTGGCAAAAAAGACCTTTTGACTCTGTCCAAGTGTGTAAATGTTCTTCTACTTTATAATAGTTGTCTACTTACATTCAGTCAAAACATTACTACACTAATGCATGTTAGAGTTTATCCAATGATTATTTGATTATCTCTAACTTTCATTCTTAGATTATGACTTACAGACTCTGTCTTGTTTGTGCATTAGGATGCATCTATGTTATAGGATTTTATAAATATTAAAAGTAATTCCTTCATGAAAATGATGAAAAGAAAATAATTATTTTTTTAAAAATACAACAAAAAATAATTTAGTAGTCATTTCATTATGAAAAACTACTCATTTCAATGTACTCTAAAGTTAGCTAACACGAGCTTGAATAATCAATGGATGTCAGAAGAAACCAAGATGTGATGTCCTAGACCAATTACTGATTTTTACTTTTGTCAGTGAAAACAATGATTCATAATTATTTAACTTTAAATTTTAGTTTTTAAAGATGAAAAATATCATAAAATGGTCCAAGGATATTACAGGATTCTACCACATGATTTTCATTGATTACAAAGGTTTTTAGTAAATGATTCTAAAATATGGTAAATAAAACTGCTCCCAGAAACATGATGTATGCTCTATGATGTTACCATTTGTATTATGTGTAATGTTAAAATATTTTGTTTAAAAAGTAGAAGACAATGGCAAATTACTTTTGATGATGGTGATCAAGTACCACTATTGCTTTCACAGCTGACTAAAGAAAACATGGAGTCCAGCACAATACATTAATGTGGGTAATGGGGGAATTCTTTAATGTGGTAAAACAGATATTTTAAAAAAATATTTTATTTGCAGATGTAAATATATGGCTTTCTTACTATATTTCTACTTTTATTGACTATAATTGTCTTAACAATGTAAAAATATGCAGAGAAAAAAAATTATAAAAAATTTCAAATTCAATAAATTTTCACTTACATTATTAAGAAAATAATTTTGTTTTAAATTATTAATTAAATATTGTTTTCAAAAATTATTTTTAATGGATTAACTTATTTTATTTTAATAAATGTGTTTTAATCTCCAGAAATCAACAATGAAAGATGTAAGGTATTTACCAAATACTAAAATGACTCAAGACAAATTTTAAGTTTTTCTTGCACAAACATAGGAAAAAAATATATTTTAATGTCAAAACTTGAAAAATTATATATAATTGCATATACAAGAAACATTCAATAAAAGCAGATTATATACTACCTTAGAATTATAATTACAACATAACATTAAATAATGATTTTTGTTCTTTTCAATTTATGAATATTATTATTTCAATAATACATCTTTTTCATATGTTTTTAGTCATATGTTTATGATTACATCTCCTCCCCCTCCCCATGAGATGTTACAAGTGGATAGAAACCAATCCCTTGCTTGCATGAGAATGGTGTTGTGAAAATTACACTACAGAAATATTATTTATTAAATGGATAATCTCTTATCTAATGAATGACTAATAAAAATTATTAACATACTTCCATTAAGTGGTTTGTGTCAAAATTATGGGGGTGGAAAGTTTGACATATTAATTAAACTATAGCAATTGAGTATCTATTCAACATTGCATTTTATCTTAACATGACCAGACCAATCGAGAGGGATTTAGGTATATACATTGTGCATAGTTGAAAACTCTATGCCAGCATAATATCAGTGTGTCTATAATTATATTATTTTTCAGGAGAGAATCATTGTATAGCCTACAAATTACAGAGTTTTGGCAACAAAACAATGAAAATGCATTTATATTTATGTGTTATCCAGCCTGGTCTAAATACAGTCAATAATCAAATTCAGACTATGCAAACACTTTTAATAAATTAAAAAAATATATATTTGCAACTTGAAAACATATACTCTAATATAATAAATTTCAATAATAAAAGAATATACAGAGGCAATTGTTAATGATATAGTATAGTAAGTTATAAAATATTTACCCATTCATTAGATCTAAAAACATATTCAAATAATAATAGACTAATGAAGTCTTTATTAAGATCCTAGATTCATTTTATAGTGGGATAAAAGAGAGAAAGTTTCTGTTTTGCTCTCCTTTTTATCATATTCTTTTTTTTTTTTTTTTTAAATGTCATAGCATCGGCCGGGATGCAAACCCGCAACCCGGGCAACTGCCTGCAAGAGCAAGGCAGTCGCGCTGACCTCTTGACCTCATATTCTCTTGTTACATGTAATAATTTTAAAAATATAGGGGAAATGAGAAATAATTACTTATAGTTATAAGTTTAATTAAATCAAAACCAAAGCTATATACAAAAGATTAATTATATTCCTAACTATTCAAATATAGATAACGTTTAATTTCCTACAATTATATGAAGAGAAGATGTATTAAATTCCAACTAAATATATAACAATTGAGCAAATGGTAAAATATTTTGATTTTAACAAAAGGCATAGTTAGTGCAAGCTGGGGGTCTTAATAATTATGGGTCTTAATAAACAGAGCCTATTATCGCTGATCTGTTGTTTCCATCTCAGGCCAGTTCTAACTAGTTTAGTTACTCATCTTTCTTTAAGTAAATTCCATTAATATACATGTAAATAAAGGAGGCTTTCAAAAATCGTTAAGGTCTAAGTAAACTTTAGTTATCATACATATATTTATTATTTAGACTTCGTTTCTTTTTTATTTCTATTTGATGTTTTTTTTTTATTTGTTTACTTGTTCTATGTATTCTTTTTTATAATAAATGCAATTAATTAGGTTTTTAAGTTAGTTTGAAATTTATATTACAGATTTTGTTTTACTCTTTCCAATATTAATTTAAATGAATGGTTAAGAATTTGAAAGATCACGTGACGTTCTTGGACCAGAAGTGACTGATCGAGCTTCGATCTAGGAACGTTCAATTCTCGAATTTATTATTATATTGTACTAAAAATCACAAAAGGGAAAATTTTCCATATATATAATGTTTCTTATTTAAATATAGATTATTGTTTGTTTAAGACATTAAACTTTTTATCGTTTTCTGCTTTTCTATATTATTTTTTTAAAATAATATTTTTACAAGACGAAACAGTCTCTCCAGTGTTTGTCTTTTATCTCTACATTCTCAGTCATTATTATTGATTTGCTATATAAAAGTATGTCATGTTTATAATGGTCATGTTTTCATAATTTTTTATTTTATATATATTTGTATGACATGGAAAAGGATTCGATTTTTATAGAAGCATTTCCTCTCTTGTTTTAATGGTCCTTGACAACCCCATCATTTTGTTTAAGAAAGCAGGAAACATTTGCATTACTTTTGTCAAGTTAAAAAGAATGTTTCATTTTTATCTTAGATTATTGTCGGATACTATGAATCTAATTTCAAAATAGGTTTATTAAAACTCTGCTAGAAAGGTAAATAAATTAATCAAATTTTTATTACATTTTTGATTAAAAGTATTGTAAAGTTAATAAAATTGTATTAAATTTATAATTATTGTTTTTCAAAAATAAAATGTAAACACAAAAATATTTAAATTGTTGCAAGTTGTGTCTGTATTTATATATAATGGCACATGATTTTCTATTATGTATATTAAATACTGCCTACCACTACAGTAGTAATGATAGATAAAATAGAACTCACATAAAAGTTTACTCAAATTCTTCCACAACCATGGTTTCATCTATTAATAAATAGACCTTTTTAAGTGAAATTCAACAAGACACAAACAACATATATATATACAGTATATACAAGACAAAAAAGCCTTCCCACCATTCACTTCAAAAAACAATTTCTTTTAAAATCAAAAGATGCCTTTATAAGATTGATGGCCTCAGATTCAAGAAAATTTACCACCAGAGTTTCTTTTACTCTTCTTTTAATTCACTTTCCACATTGCATTAAAAGTGAATAGCAATATTGTCTTAGTTTTTGAATCAATTGTGTACTATCATGCTGGTATCACATAAATGGACATTATTTCACGATGGCGATTATTTTCATTATTTGTGTTACAGAGATTATTTTTTTATAAAACAAAAATGAATTAAAAAGAAAATTTTCTTGAGTCAGAAGCTATCAATTTGATGAAAATATCCTTTAATGTTAAAGGAAGTCGGTTTTTGAAGTGAATGAAGCAAAGTCTATTTTGTTTTGTATGTATGTCTGTTGTTTGTAACTTGTTGGATTTCACATTTGTTTTCTATATATATATGTTGTTTGTATCTTGTTGAATTTCACATGTAAAAGTCTATCTGTGTCAATCATTGTTAGCCAAAAGGTCAGTGCATCTGCCTTGCAAACAAGCAGTTGGTTGCAGACGGTTGCGGGTTCGCATCCCGGCAGATGCTATGACATATGAAAAAAAAAGTCTATCTGTTAATAGATGAAACCATGGTCATGGAAGAATTTTACCAAATTGTTTTTTTTTTTGCTGCTATTATAATATATGATTTTCTATTTTATTTTAAATGCATGTGTGTTAGAAAAGATAGAATGTAAAAACTGCTCAACTTAGTCAACAGGTAAATTTACTAGTAACCCAAATGACGTAATAATAATTATTTATTTATTATGCTGTCAACTTTTTAGACATTTGAGCATCATGTAGTGATAGTGGAGATTTTTTAATACTTTATTTAATCTCAATTTTGTGGATTAAAATGGGAAATTAATGGAATAAAAGTAAATGGAGATAGAAGATTATTCAAGTCATCTAGAAATTGCAGATAGCGTGCTTGTTTATGAAAATAATATTTCAGAGTTACAGGAAATATTGCAAGCGTTATCCGATGAAAATAAAAAAATAGGACCAAATAAAGACTCGACCAATCTTTAATGGATTTTTTCAAAAGAAAAAAGATTTGTAATCATGAATTAGAAGATAATAACTATAAATACCTTGGTCAGATCTTTAATACGGATGGAAACAATGGGTGAAATTTGTCATAGAATTAAAATTGTAATAGAATGACTTTAGAAGAAATAATTTGATATTAAAAAGAAATATGTCTGTATGTCTTAAAACAAACATTTTTAAGAGATTTGTCTATCAATTTTTATCTCTGGATTTAAGACATTGACACTTTACAGAAAAACAATACAGAAACTCTAAATTATTCAACAAAGTATGGAGTGATGAATGTTGTAAAAAGAAAAAATTAAAAGAACTAATAGGTATTACTGATCTCATTAAAAAAGAGACTGAACAGGATATATTGATAGAAAAAATAATTATTATTGAAGTAAATTGGATCCCAAGAGATTGCAAAATATCACTACATGTGAAAATAATGGATGAA
Source organism: Epiperipatus broadwayi (assembly GCA_028023455.1). NCBI lineage: Eukaryota > Metazoa > Onychophora > Udeonychophora > Euonychophora > Peripatidae > Epiperipatus > Epiperipatus broadwayi. Next base: position 3,243,731 of record JAQFVV010012435.1, on the reverse strand, counting down.
ATAAAAAAGTTTGCTGATGTGTTGTGGGAAAAAAAATGCTATTAAACAGAAAAAGTGGATTAAATCTGTAGAGACCTTCATCCTGTAGTGAACAGTTAGTGTTTGGAAATAATATTGATGAAATGACAATAAGATAATTAGGTTTTTTAAAACAAAACTCAATTACCACCATTTTGCCTACTTCTATTATAGAGATAAAAACATATGAAAGAATATATATATATATGATCACAAGATGGAGCTTACCAATAGCTCTAAATAAGCTTTGTTTTTATAAGTGCCGAAAGAGATAGAATACAAAATCTCTATCGTTATCCCTACCTCCAGACCAGCTAGTTTTGAGCTTATGGCTCACATCAGTGGAGAGATGGGAGTCTAGAAACTAAATCTAAAATACTAACTCAACAGTCAGCACTTATAGAACATGTTTCTATCAATTTGAAAACATGAATTTATCATACACATAAATGTTTTCAAATCCTGTCTACCAAACCAGATAGCTATATGGGTCTGAATTCAGCTCAGTTTCACCATATAGTAATAGTCTCTGCAATATATAGCATTGCAAAAACTTTCAAAGGTACACTTATAATAATTAAAACAAGTTATATATTTCGTAACTTGCTTTTAAGCTTGCATTTTATGATCACTAGATGGAGCTTACCAATAGCTCTAAACAAGCTTTGTTTTTATAAGTGCCAAAATAGATAGAATTCAAAATCACTATCATTACCCCTATCACCAGACTAGCTGGTTTTGAGCTTATGGCTCACATCAGTGGAGGCGTGGGAGTCTAGAAACTAGATCTAAAATACTAACTCAAAAGTCAGCACTTATAAAACACATTTTTATCAATTTGAAAGCATGAATTCATCAGACATGTAAATGTCTTCAAATCCAGCCTACATGTTTTATAACTGCTGACTTTTGAGTTAGTATCTTAGATGTAATTTCTAGACTCCCACCCCTCTACTGATGTGAGCCATAAGCTCGAAACCAGCTGGTCTGGAGGTAGGGATAGATAGATATTTTGAATTCTATCTCTTTCAGCACTTATAAAAACAAAACTTGTTTAGAGCTATTAGTAAGCTCCATCTAGTGATCATAAAATGCAAGCTTAAAAGCAAGTTATGAAATGTATAACTTGTTTTAATTAATATATATATATATAAACAAAATGCACTAGAATAAAAATGCCTATATAAAATTAATTTTATATAGGCATTTTTTAATTTTGTAGAGTTTTTCTAAGGTACTTTGTTTATTATATTTATACCACTTTATATTATATATATATAATAGTTGTGCTGAAAAAAAAATATAAAAAAAATATACAAAATTTTTGTGAATAAGTTTTTGCCACAAATCAGAGCAGACTTGAATTTTGTTTATATGCTATCATTCATCATGATACCTGTAAAAGATGTAGAGTTAATGGAGGATGAAGAGAAAACAATGAATATCTATTTTTCTGTTTTAATTCACAAATCATTCTTAAGCCTTATTGGCATCTGATGAAACTTCTTCCTTTAAATCTCTACATTGATCATGAATTATTGATTTTTGAGTGAAACCTTTGTTCGACTTTCTCAAAGTTCATTATCTTATGACCAACCTGCACAGTTTGGTGCAGTTGTTAGAATGACTGACTTGGGATGGGGAGGCCCCAGAATCGGTTCTCGCGCTCACAGTTCTGGTGCTCAGACTTCTTATGAACTCCCTAGCAGTAAAGCCATATGGATTTGTTTTTAATTTTACAACTTTAAAATTACTTTTTCTCATGCCATTTTCAGCTTTGTTTTCTACTTTTATTATAAGAGAGGCTTTTTTAAAGCTGTAATGTAATAATGAACTTTTGTTTCTTTTCTGATATTAAAGTGCTCTCAACTAAAGTTGAACTATTTTTAAACTTTTGTATGAGTGGTAGGTTTGTATTTAATTATATTGCTGACATGGTTTGATACATCGGTCAAGTAGCAGATTCTGGTGATTAAGGTCCATGAATCATGCTAGTCTATTATTGCCAGTCTTCAAACTTTATAATGAATTCCTGACCAATGAAGTCTTTTAATTATTATTATTTCATTATATTTATTTTGTAAATTAAAATCTTTTATAGAATTTAAAAACATTTCATTAATACAATCTTTCCATTTATGAAAGTCAATCAGTTTTGTAAATACAAAAAAGACAAACAGAATCGCGCATTTATTTATTCAAGAAAAGCAAATCAAATGCATCACGAGTCACGTGATCTTCTATGCTCAATGTTGTAAAGATTCTTCTGCAATTTAGCATAAGTGGCAGATTTGAGGGCTAAAGATTCTTAATTAAAGCTTAGCCTGTTATATTTCAATGCCACATGAATACCTGAATAATTAACAAATTTATTATTTATTATAATGAATTTTGCACAGTTCTTTTGTACAGTGGTATTTATATTTAAATCAAAAGTTTGAGAATTCTTCAACATATATTGTAAACATTATGTGCTATAGATGTTGAAAAAAGTTTCTATTTTTCAAAATCTAAAGAAAAACATCTGTGTACAAATGTACGTTGATTGAAAAAATATGTATATATATGTGTGTCAAAGCGTTGACCGGCAAGCGAACCCAGGCCGGCTGCTTAGAAGTCAGCGTACGCTAATCGCTAGGCCATCAACGCTTGACCAAATATTTTCTGAATGATAACTAAAATTTTACATCATCAGAAATCTTAATAAAGATTTTGAGCAATAAGTTTAGCAATGACACTTATATAATACTATTAAAATGTAACTAATCAAATAGTTACTTGTTGAAGGATCATATGATATTTTAGTAACAAACAAGTTGAGCTTTTATCCAAAAACATTTACTTGAATTATAAACGAAGCGTTAAAAAAAAAAAAGAATAAGAAAACTGTAACTGAGTTCATGTAAAAAGTAAAAGCAACACCCAAGTCTGAATTAAAAGTAAAAAACAGAAGCATGATCAAAAACAATATTTTTTTTTATAAAGAATTGCATCTTCCTTACCCTAATATCCTCATTTTTAAAAATACATAAAAGTAGGGTAGGTCTAAAATTATAATTGAGTCCTTTGACTAACAATGTCCTTCCCCCCTCCCTTAATAGCAATTTAAGATATTTTTAAGAAATTCAATTTTGGCGTGTTCAGTAGTCAATTTGCTTTTATATCAACTAATATTCTTTTCTTGATTTATGAAGGCTGAATTCTTCAATTAAAACAATATTTTTTATTAAATCAAAGTTTGAGTCTGCTCTTTAATTAAACAATTAAGCTTAGAACAACTATCTTCATATTTACTGATATATAATTGTCCATTTATGTGATAACTAACACAAAAAATACTTTCTTTTTGCTTGGTATATTTAGTAACAAGTTCTTGATGAAAGTATATTTTTATCTACTTTAATTAAAAAAGCCATGGGAGACTAGTCTCCAAGGAGATAGACCTAAAAATATAAAAAATTAAAGGATGTTATTTAAAAAATGAGAAAGTTATCAATGCCACATGCTGAAAGCATGAGTATCAAGTCATATAGTGCTATAATATTTATATCCCCAGTCCTGTTTTTGGTTTAATTTTTATCAATGAGAACTCCAATTTAAATCAGGAATTTAATGCTTTTTATGCACATAGCAGCAACTGCTTTATTTTATTCAACCTAATAGGTTGAATTTGAAAAAGACCCAAGGTCTGACATCAGATAAGTTTCTATATGTTTTAAAGACAACAATTTTATGAGCCCTTAAGTTCCATTTTGGCTAAGAAGGTAAATACTGACAATAACAAGTGATTTTGCTTGTATAAATGCAATAAAGATAATTAAATGGTTTAAAGATGATGTAAAAAACTAAAATATCACATAATCACCATTTAACATCACATGATCACCATTTCTTTTGCTTGTCATAACTGAGTGGCACTACTGTATGGACAATTTTGCCTGTTTTAATGATCACCATTTCTTATGCATACACAAACTATTAAAACAGTAGTAACTGTCTCCATACACTAATGCCACCCAGTGCAAGTCATAGTAGTCAATGAATGCTAAGTTTTGTGCATTAGACCAATGATCAAGATTCATGTGAAGTTATAAAATTATTTGTTTTTTCTCTGTGTGATTTAGTGCAATGGTAAAGTGTCAGACAATGGAGCATAAGGTTCTCATATTTATTCCAGTTCTTGTACTTCCAGTATTCAACTTCTTATGAACTACTGAGTAATAAAGCCATTGAATTGTTACCATGTGTGATTTAGTTCAGTGGTAGAATATGAGATGCTGGAGCACAAAGTCCTCAGATCAATTTCAGTTCTGCTACTTCTGACATTCAAAATTTTAATTCATTCTTAAGTAATAAAGCCATTTGAGTATTATTTTACTCTATTCAAATCCAAAGCTCTTCATTAATGAATGCCACAAGCCAGAAACTAATCTGAGGATATATTGGATGGTCACTAGATAGAAATTTAAATGTACAAACCTTCTATCTTCCATTGATTATTATGGCTTTCACTGGGTGACACTATTGTATGAAGAATATTGATACTGTTTTAAAGATAATCACTGGATGCATAAATGTTTCTGCTTCAAATGTGATTAAGTTTCATTGATGAATGCCATAAGCCAGAAACAAATTTGAGAACATTTATAATAGAATTAATATCTAATGACAATTCATTACTCAAATTTACAGTAAAAGGTGTTTGAGGAGGGTGGTGAAAGCTCTTGGAAGCATATGTTAAGATGAAAAATTTATGTAATGTTTTATTTATAGAAAAGTAAATAAATGGTAATATAATACATAAATAAACAGTTAAATCATGGGATGAGCTAAATCCTCAGCTTTTCCAAGAGTATAGCTTACAATAAGTTGCAGTGTGAACATTGAAATTAACAAAAACTATAATTTAGTAAGAATATTTCACAGTTATTATGATAATTATAAAATATGTTGTAATTCAATTTTGTCTTCAGTAAACTCATCAAAATAAATACTTGCATTGTTTTCAATTTCTAATCTTACAAAGAAAGTCAAAGAACTGATAATATTACTCATCATATATAATGTTTTATTTAAAACATTTTATATATGAGATGGAAATTGAGATAGTTTGCATCATAATTTATTAGCATTCCAAAACCTGAGCATATTTAATAAATGATAATATTAGATTAATAGAAAATAAAATAAAGTGTATAAATAATAATAATGAAAAAAGAAGTAGTAATAAAGTTAATTATATAGGTATAAAGACAGGGAATAATTATGTAATTAAAAATTTAAATAAAGTTATAGGTAAAATTAATAAAAAGTTTAGTAAGGTATTAAATGTTAAAGTAGTTAATAAAAGGAGAAAAAATATGATTAGTATTTTAGAAAATCAGTATATTTGTATTTATAATAAAAATTTAGATAATGACATAAATAGCATATATGAGATTAATTGTAAAAAGTGTCAAATTAATAATTTAAATTAAATTATATAAGAGAAACAAAAATTCAATATGTAGAAGATTATTATGACATAAATAAGAAAAAATTTCATGGATATATTTACATAAATTAAAAACAGGGCATGACTTTGAAAAGGATTGTATAAGGATGATACAATTTACAGATAATAAAAGGGATATAAAAATAAAAGAGGCTATTTATATTAATAATATTATGCCAGTTTTGAATAGAGATTTGGGCCTAAAAAAAAAATTTGATATAAAGTAAAAAATATTTCTTTTAAAAAAATTAGCTATATAAAAAATAGAAAGAGGGAGCTGCTAATAATATATGTGTAAAATTTAAAGAGGGAATTACAAATAAGGAGAAAATAAAACCACATTTATTACATAATGAATAGAGGTCAAGAAAAACAGATTTTAAATTGCGGAATTTCGAAGATCAAATACGAGCAAAGACTTTCTTTCTTCTCTAAGTGCAAGGATTATAATGTCATGCCCAATTCCTGTTTGTTGAAAATTAATAGAACAATTTACAATAACGTTAAAATTAGGAATGAATTGCAGAAACAACTATTGGCACACATAACACGCGGATGCAGAGAGTCATTTAAAAAACAAACAATCAGATGGAACAAAATGACCGCGAACTACGTAATCCCCCAGTGGATGCAAGATAAACTGTGCAAAACTGAGAGATTTCAAATAGCAAAATTCGAAAATAAAATACATTTCTTATCTATTAAACAAAATAAAAACTACCGCGGCATTAACACAGATGCGTTCGTTAACAAAACCTCAACTACACCACCATACGAAATCAAGAAAATTTTATCCCTCGGACCTAAATACGTAGGAGGAAGTTGGACATCCCCTAAGCGCGAACTAATAGCGGACATCGAAGCATCTCTCATTAATAACACACAAAGAGACGCTATCATCACCGATATAGCTAAACTACTAAACAACAATCTCAATGATAAAGAAGACAAAGCATGGAATAAAAGCATATTAAATACGAAACAATATTTCAAAACACACAACATCATTTGTCTCAAAGAAGACAAAGGCAATCGCTTTGTTTTATTAAATAACACTGATTACAAAAATAAAATGCAAGATCAAATTAAAATATTAAAGTTAGTACATGATAACACTTTTAACATTAAACAAGACCGTGATAAATTCATTAATAGTGTGCTTCGGACTTTCAAGGACAAAGGGATCACTAAATCCGAATATTATAGGATTTATCCATCTGCCACGAGACCTCCCAATGTTTGCAAATTCAAAACTACATAAACCAGGCGAACCGCTTAGATTAATGATGGATTTCGCTGGTGTGCATTATTTCACACTGCCAAATTAGTCAATCAATTAATAATAGACTGCCTTAATTTCGGCTCTTATACAATAAACTCATCTTTTCAATTCATTTCCAAAATTAAAAACACACAAATCTCTCATAGCTCTGTTATGGCCACGATGGATGTGAAGGAATTATATGGATCAATCAATAGAAAAGCATCCATCCAAATTATACAGGAAGAGCTGCTACGAATATCTGGCCCTAATGAGAGAATTAAATTCATTATGGCTTTCCTGACATGGCTTGACTCCCATATTTTCACTCTTTTCGAAGATAAATGGTACACAATGCAAGATGGTTGGCCCATGGGCCTCCCTATTAGTGGCGTATTATCCAGCATATATTTAAACAAATATGAGCAATCCATCATTCCAAAATATTTCAACACTAACCCAGACTTTACATATATACGATATGTAGACGATATTTTCGTTATAACATCTAAAAATAATATTTTAAATATACAACACGATTTACAAAGTACAACTAAACTATCTTTCTCTATCATATATGAAAACAATAATGAACTCAAATATCTCGACCTTTCCTTATCAAGAAACCGCCACTCAATAGACTACAAAATGATTGTTAAACCATTCGAAATCCGAAGCTGCATCCATCCTAACTCTAAATCATCCGCATCGCACAAATTCGCAGGTCTCAAAGCATTTATGTTTAGAAACTATCATTTGTGTAAATACGAAGTGCATAGGAAGGAAAATACAAACAATTACATTAAAGACCTATTAGCAGCAGGATTCAAATACAAAACCATTAGGAGAAAAGTCATGAAATTCAATAGCACAATAAATGATAAATTACCTCGCACCAATCTGCCCAGAATAACGGTTCCCTATATCCCTAAAATATCCAGCAAACTAATGAAAACCTTAAACAACAAATTCAGCATAATATTCAGAACACCACCCAACTCCAACAGATTGATTAATAACTCCAAGGACTATATCGATCCAGCGCTCACCCCACACGTGGTATACTCTATTGCCTGCCCCCAGGCCGGATGCCACGCCACATATTATGGGGAAACGAAAGCCACAGTTAACACCAGATTGGCTCAACATCGGTACACCTACAACAGAGCCCAAGCGAACAGCAGCACATCTTCTGCGTTTTTTGAACACACTAAACAATCAGGCCACAACTTCATACCCGCCAACCCCGTTATTTTATGCTCAGAACCAAACGACTACAGGAGAAAAATAAAAGAGGCATTCTACATCAACAAAGACATCCATGCAATCAATAGAAGAGACACGTGCTTCGACATTTCAAAAAAATGGGCTACATAACAGTAACTCATTTGAATATTCTAATTTACATATATTTATCACATTTTTCAAGAAGGCTATGAATATGAGGCATGGTTCCTCGAAAACGTTCAGCCAAAATTTATTATTATTATTGTTAAACTAGATTTTTTTCTCTAATTTACAATCAAGTATTTCTATTATTACAAATAAGGAGAAAATAAAACCACATTTAAAAGTATAATGGTAAATTTTTAAAATTTGAATTTAGCAGTTGAAGTTAGAAGATATAAAAGGTGGGTTAAAATATGTTTAAAATAATAATATTATAGATGAAAATAAATTATAAATTATTGAATGAATAAATTATAAATATTGATTGTTAATAAAATAAATAATAATAATGTAAAATATAAAAGATATTAAGTTAGAGTTAAGTATTTAAAGAGTAATAAGAATAAAATAAAATAAAGAATAAAAATAAAATATATGTATAGGAAGTTTTAATTAATAAATATAGGATGTAAAAAAAGTAAAAAAATTATATAATATTTAAAAGGTAATAAATAGATGATGATTATAAGATGTATATATAGAATGTAAATTATATGTTTATGTATATTTATATTCATATGTTTGTATTATGTTCTAGAAGATTGCTTGAGCAATCAAAACTGGAAACTGTAAAAGAGGGTAATAAAGCATTGTAAAACAATAGTAAATTTCCTGGATGATTTTGTACTACATCATATTTAATCTTAGTTACAGAATGAAAAATAAATAAGCAAAAAACTAGGTTTCATAATTTTTAAAATATATATTAGTAATTTTAAAATTAATAATGTATGTATGCCATAAGTTGCCTATATCTAAGTAGTTTTAAGTATAATTCAGGTGATAACATCCAAAGCTTAACCAATTAAGCCATCCAACTAAATTATTATGTGCTTTTTCCTTGTCCTACTTTATTTCACAATTTTAATATTTAAAATTAGATTATAAATTGGGATGGAGAACATTTATTATTGTGCTAAATACATGCACACTAGAATCACAAGGGTGTTATAATATGTAGAGAGGACTGCTGCATTAAATAAAAATAGATGCAAAAGCTAATTTGTTATAGCTTCTGTTCACTCCAGCAATACATTGAAATATATATAAATAGTAGTAGTCTGCTCTGGGGTCATATCCTAGAACAAATTTACTAACCAAGAAAAACATCCACATAGAAGAAATATATACAAAATCAATAGTGTAAAAATAATACAAAACTTAGTAAACTTTTACAGTAGAAATTGTATATTTATAAGCTCATTATAAATGAGTTAAGAAAAGGTAAAATAATTTAAATTCAAAATTTTATATTGTGCTAAGCATGAGCATTTTGCAGTTGAAATGTTGCATTCTTAAATAAATGTACTTTGTTATGTAAGTGAAACATTTAAATATTCCAATTTTTTTATAATAAGAGACAAGATTCTGTTTTATTAATTGCAATTTCCCATGCTTCCTTGTATTATAGTAAATTTGAAAAGTTTAAACCATATTTTCTTAGTGAAAACATAATAAGTAATTTTAATCTTGTGAAAAGTCCTTAAAATAAACAAACCTAAAATGATGTGACTTCCAATAACACTGCTGTGAATGTTTTTCATTTGATCATTATACAACATGAAAGGTCAAATGGCTGAAATTTGAGTGTCAGAAATGCCAGGCCTGGAATTGATCTGAGACCCTTATACTCTTCTCAATTAAACACTCTACCACTGCACCAAAACACATAGGGCACTTTCTCACTCTTTTTTAAATAAGGTATACATAAATTTGAAAAGAAAAGTTAAACAGTTTATTCTGATAAAATTATATAAAATCACATAGAAACGGATTTTGTTTTTTAATTGCTACAATAATTAACTTTTTAATGTTTTTTAGCTCAGGAGTAAAATTATATACGTATATAGCAGAATAATTTTTAAAATCTATACAGTATTTTCATTACTAAAAGTTTATAGTGAACTAAACAAGTAACTAAGTTTTGCAAAGTAAGATAAGGATGTCTGATACTCTAATTGAAATAGAAATGCTTTAAAATTTTTGCATATACCAATGCTATATCAGCTAATAGCAGTCATTGTAAAATTGATGTTAATGTAAAAATCTTAATTTAGTAGAAAACAGTGTTCATTCTATCATATATTCATTACAAAATCATTTATTATAGCTGATCACAGTGTATATACCCAATATAATCATTATAATAGTTTAATTCATTTTGCTTATATCTATAAGCAATACTAAAAAAGTATATTATGATAAAGAAATCACAGATCTCTAATCAGATATTTATTTAGAACAAAAATACAACAAAATATGGCACTAATCATCACAGTTAAAATTAAAGCAGGCAAAACTCACTATATATATTGTCACACAGAGCAAGCTAGAGTAATCAATGGATGTCAGAAGGCTTAGTGCATAAAATTCCCATCTAGTGCCTACTCATCCAATATCCCCAGACTAGTTTCTGGCTTGTGGCCTTCGTCAGAGAGCAATATAATGAGTTTTGCCTGTTTAACAACAGTTATACACAAGCATAACAGGTGATAGTCATGTGATGTTTATTGACTGTTAATATTATCAAAAATTATAGCCCACTCAATTCTCTGGTTCAGAAAGAATTTGATCAACTGCAATATTTGTAATTATTATAGAATATCCTGCTTTTTTTTTAATTTTCTAGTACATTACAGATCTGTTCAAGATATTGAAGGGTCTTGTAGCATAATGGCTCACACATTACTTATTATGTGGTCAAGATCTAAGGTTGAATTTAGATCAGATGAACATCAAACATTTTTTCAAGTCTTAAATAGGTTTAGAATTGTTTTTTTATGTTCAGAAACTGCTGGCAATACAAACATTTAGTAGTGGTTAAAATGGATACTGTGTGGTTAGAATTATGGTTTCCAAGCTAATTTTAATACAATTTAACAAATCTTTTATAATGTATGATGCATGATGTTTTATAAGTTTATATAAAAGTGTTACATGTCATGATATTATTTTGCTTATAGTTTTACCTTAATATAAATCAAAGCCATTACAATGCACTATAGCCAAGAAACATTACTTGACTCCAATATAAACAATGTTTTTCAGGGGTAAACTATTTATTTCTACCTGATATAACCCTAAGCTTAAATAATCATTAAATAAGTAAAATAAATTCTTGTCCAGTACTATTCTACTCACATCCCTGAATAAGTTTCCATATTTGCAAGTTGGCTTAGATTCAAAATATGAAAAATGTTTTCCATTTGTCTACCTGGATGAAGAATGCAGCAGGTATAAAGATTCAGCTGTTGTAAATCCAGATCTAAACTCCTTCTCTGATGAAGGGTTTAAGCCAGAAACAAGTCTGGAGTTATGGATAAGGTATTACTTGATAGGTGTTTAATATTACTTTTTAGCAGCACTTGATTAATTAAGCATATTCTAGATGGCAGAATTGGATGCAGATTTATGGATAGCGAGGGATGCAATTCAACGGGAAATGGAATGGTCAAGTTTTCATATGAGAGATACAAAAAGTAAAATCAAAATGTTTGGTAGATTGCAGTTTATGGATAATAAAAGAATAACCAAAATAGTATTTAATTGGGTTATGAGTAAAGGGCGGGTAAGAAGATGGGTGAGAAAGGTAATGCAGTATGCAAAAGATTTGGATAAAGAATTTATATCAGTATATTTGTGCAAAAGATGGGATGATTGTGTTAGGAGGATTGTTGATTGTTGTAGTGGTAAGGAATGAGATAAAAGAATAGATTAATTAATAAAGAATATGGAGTTAGAGAGATAGAGAACTAGTATGGAGAATAAAAAGAGTTTAAATCTATATATAAATAAACAGAATATTAGGTGCAAGTTAATATATGATAATAGTAAGGAAAGTAGTTTATTGTTTATGGCTCAAATGGGATCTTTAGCAACAAAAGAATATACATGTAAGTGGAAAAATATGAGTTATTTAGTCTATAAATTATGTAAGGAAGGAATAGAAAATATTAAGCATCTGTTAATTGAATGTAAATGTTTGAAAACAGAAATTATGGAAGAATAAATATAAAAAAGGGATTATATAGAAAGTGGATTATTGGTTTTTATGCTGGGTTTGGGAAAAGATAAGGGGGATTTAGATATAAAGGCAATAGAGTGGACAAAGATTATGTTGTGGAAATGGGATGGAGCAGAATATGGAAAAACTTTGAATGGGAAATGAAAAATAAAGTGGCTAACAGGTTTCTCTGAGCATAATTGTTGAGAGATTCCTGACTCCATTTAAGGAGAAGCTACAGTATATCACATCACATTATATTTGTCCAAAAGATGTGACAATTGTGTTAGGAAAATTGTTGAGTGTTATAGTGGCAAAAATAGGATAAAAGAATATATGGATTAATAAAAAATCAGGAGTAGGAGAGATAGAGAACTAGTATAGAGAATAAAAAGAGTTTAAATATATATAAAAGTAAACAGCATGTTGAGTAAGAGTTAATTTTGATAATAACTAGGAAAGTAGTTTACTGTAAAGCTTGAACAGAACCAATAGCAACAAAGAAATATACACATAAATGAAAAAATGTGGATAATTTAGTTTTCAAATTATGTAAGGAAGGCATGGAAAATTTTAGGCATCTGTTAATTGAATGTAAATGCATAGAAGCAGAAAGGCTACAAATAATGAAGTTATGGGGAGGTAAATATAAACAAAGTAATTACACAGAAAGTGGGTTATTGGTTTTTATGGTGAGTTTGAGAAAAGATAGGAGGGGGTCTAGATATAAAGGCCATTAAGTGGACAAAGTTGATGTTACGGAGATGGAATGGAGCAGAATAGAGAAGAATATGGAGGAAAATTTAGGGTGGGAAGGGAAAGGGAAAGTAAAGTGGCAACAGGTTTCTCTGGGCATAGTGGTTGAGAGATTACTGGTGCCAATAAAGGCGAAGACATAAGGCATCACATCACATCACATTGTTTCTTATGACTATATAAAAATTAAGTAGAAAGTAATTATAACAAAAAAATGTTAATGCTTTTAAATTGTAGAACTGAACTTTTCTTTGAAACAAAAATGATACTGTTGATATGGACTTATATTCATCATATCATTTATTAGAACATGTACAATTCTTGGAATGATTGATGATAAGAGAGAAAGAAGGTGACTGGCAATAAGATGGATAAACTTTACAATAATTAAATGTATTTCTGAACAATTTAAACATCAATAGTCTTGCATTGGTGGTCGAGAGGTCAGCGCGACTGCCTTGCACTTGCAGGCAGTTGCCCGGGTTGCGGGTTCGCATCCCGGTCGATGCTATGACACTTATAAAAAAAAAAAATTACGGAGAAATACTACTCATATGATTACCAGGGTTTGAAGTAGAATTGATAGCAAATAATCATTATATATAAATAGAAGACACCAATCTCAGCAGCAAATATTTTTTTTCTTCCTCACTATATTTATAAAACTACTTTTTTAAAACAAAGTATTTTAAACTTTCACAAATAACGAACATTTTTACTTAATAAATAATTTTTAAATTTTTTTTTTTTAAGTTTTTTTTTATCTCCTAATGACTGTCTAAACCTTCAGTAATCTCCTCTGTTTCCTTTCTTCTAGGAATAACAGTTTCATAAAGGAAATTAAATAACACACAACTATTTCAAGTTTCCATATAAACAGCAAAAGAGTAGTTTAAGCAGAAGAAAAAAATAATACATTTTATAGAAATTCAATATTTACAAGTTTGTTATAAATAAATATGCTTTTGTATTCTTAATTTTATTTTAAAATTCAATAAAAATGCAGACAAATCCGTAAATATGTTAAGGTTTTAAAATTTGTTTTTTTTTTTTTTTTAAATCCTTCTAAAAATACTATTTAAAAGAATAATATTAAAACACACAGAATTTTAATTTATGATTTTCTAAATCCACTTTACTTATTTTCGCTATTCTTTTAATACATTTTGATAGCAAATTGATTTTCTTACTGCAGTTTTGCCATCTAGATAAACTTGAGTAAACAATAGCTAGCAGATGGTAGTGCTTTATAAATCATTATTCAGTGCTGTGTAATCCATATCATCAGTATAGTGTTTAGCTTATAGCATTTATCAATTGGATTTAATTTAATGCACCTGTATTCATAAATTGTCATTTACTTCTTTAGCTATCAGACTAAAATTCAAAAACATTTTAGTATTTTGAATCTAATTCAATGTCTTTGTGTATATTTGTTGTTGTCTTCAGTTTTATGATAACTGTAGAGACCTACATTCCTTGGCCAAGATTAAGGTAATGCTTATCCTCCATCACAAAATTTCTCTTACATATGAAATGAAAAATTATTTATTAATAATCAAATGTTATTATGTTTTCCACAGAAGTATCAAATTTAACATTGAAAAAACATAATGCTGTATGCTGAAATAAGATGGGTAATGACAATTTATGTATTGAATAAAATTCTTTTGAGTTACCAATCTTGTTTTCTCCTAAAAGTTTAAAGTAAGATATGTATTAATCAAAAATTAGCACTTAGATTTCCACTTTATCTAAAGATCAAATTTGAAGTTATCATTTCTGATGCTTAAATGTCACGTGACCTTCCAAGCAACTAACCATTCAATCTTTTTTGTACCATTTTATACTCTGTTCTGGATTAACAAATATTTATGTGTGCAGAGAACTTAGATAAGATTGCATTAAACTAATGTCAAATCATAGATTCACCAAAAATTCTCTACTATGACTTGAAAAAAATTTCTGAGTTAGCAAACTTGTTTAATAAATAAACTATATTAAAGCATAACAAACATTTTTAGTAATGAGTTTTTATTTTAAAAAGAAAAAGAAAATTCAGAAAGGGAAGGAATTCTGAAGATCTGATAACATCAATTTCCATCCAAACAAGAAATTCAATCTTTTATTTTTTTAGAATCTATTTATTAAGTAAAAAAAAGTTATTGACAACATATACAATACTCACTTATAAACGTACTTGACAACATTATTTACCAGCACAGTTTTATTAGTAATTCTAAATCAGATGCTAATCAGCTGTCTACAAATGCACTGTTTAATCATGTCTAGCTCTATGATGTTATATAGAGTATGCACAAAACTCTCAAACAAAGTGAAAGATAGAGTCATTGAAAAGATAACAATGGCCAAATTATCATTGTATTTAAATTCAATTAAATAGATCATTTCTATTATGTTTATTTATATTATTAACCCCAGCAATGTTTACAAATTTCCAGATGGTTAATATTAGATGATATTAAAATATCACTTCAAAATGCTTTAAATTGGCCTATATAATTGAATTTAGGTACAAAGATAAGATGGCAGTTTTTATCTTTTCAAAGTCTTTCTCTTGCACTTTAATTTGAGAATTTTATTACATACTCTATATAACATCATAGGACTAGATAAGATCAGATATAATTAAACAGAGCATGTGTAGATGCCATATTACTATAACAATTAGGAATTAATACTTACTTATATACCTAAAGTTTTGCTGATTTAATACAAAAGCATTACAAAAGCATAAGACAATTTAGCAAAATATGGAAAATGTTACTGCATTGAGAGTTCAAATTGAAATACATGGATAGGAGCATAAACAGGCATTATTGACAACATTAAATAATTAGAATATTAAACTAGTTTCTATGAGATTTTAAAAGACCTAGAAAGAGACCATGTGTAAAGTAGATAAATAAATAATATGAAAAAGAAAAAACTATGGATTGAATGAAGTGAATTAAGTTTGAGAGACCTTCACTTTGCAGTAGATTGGTAATAGTTCAAAATGGGAAGACTAATAAAATTTATTAAAAATAAGTAAACATAAATGAGAACTTTAGTTACATAAATAATAATTATTCTAAAACATTAGAATCAAAAAATACTCAAGTAAATTTCACAAACATAACAATACATTGTTGTGACAATTTTTCAGTTAAATAAAAATTGCATGAAAATGTAAACATCAGTGAATATTTTTAATAAATGCATTTCTAATTTAAATATAAAACAAACTTTCCTTTCATAAATAGACAATAATAATAACAAAAAAATGTGTAATATGAATACATATAGAAATAAAAATGCACTCTTCTCCAACTAAATACTTTTATGTTTATCTGATAGATTAAAATCAGGAGGATTGGCTTTTGCAGTTTATTATGGTACAAGAGTAACAAATTTGAAAGCTAAAGGTTTTAAGCTCAATTGGTCATTTTAACATCATTTGACCTACCAAGTAACTAATTTTTCCAGTAACTTTTTACTTTATGTATTTAACACAATATGATAGAATGACAGACTTAAGAGTTAATTTATGAATCAAAACTCAATCTTGCACTTATGATGTTTAAACATCACATGATCTACTGAGTGATTAACCATTTGATTATATATATATATAATTGAAATAATATTTTTAACGTTTACAAACAATTACAAATAATCTTTAAATCCGCAGAAGTACTTTCGGTTACTTACTAGAGGCAGGTTAGTAAGTAACCAAAAGTACTTCTGCGGATTTAAAGATTATTTGTAATTGTTTGTAAACCGTTAAAAATATTATTTCAATTATAATTACAATATTGTTTTTAATTAATGGATATTTTATTTATTTTACACACACACACACACACACATATATATATATATAATTCATGTGATAAAAGATGAAACTTAAACCATAGAATTTACAATCTACTGTCAATTCAACCAGAAGATATATTAACAATAAATTAAAACTTGCATGTTTGTTTGTCTACTTAACAAAGTGTTTTTTCTTTTTTACAACCTAAAACTGAGTGCACTTTTGGGGAAGTTCACCATAATCAAAGCTCTCTTAAATTAATAAATGTTGCTGCTTTATTTATACTGTAATATAAATTATGCATACATTTTATTTAAATTAGTCCATATTAATATTTCATTTGTTTGATAATTAGTTGCTGTTTTCTCTTTTGCTTATTACATTTTTGTGGTCAGCAATAAACCATACTTCTTTGACTTTTTTCTGACATTGCATTCCATAAACATTAGGTTGACTGTGAAGCAAATCTATGACCAGATTGTATTCATGGATCTAAAAAAACAGACTTATATTCTGTGTTGTATAAGTATTTGTGCTGCACTAATCTGGTTGAGATATTAGCTCTAGATTTCCTCTAGTATACAGCCATGTCACATAGGCTATTGCATGGAATGGCATATTGTATACTGTACATTTTATAGTCTAGTAATACTTATATTAGATGATGGAAATAGTCCAACATATAAATATTACTACTCAGAATGATCATGAGTTATCAATTTATTTTAGCCCATTATTGTTAAGTTACTTTCAACTGATTTTGTCAAAAAACATTAGCACAAATATATTATTAATCTTATTGAAAAAAAAAAATCTGCATCTTAATCAAAAATAAAAATTTTAATGCACACTTTAGCTTTTTTCATGATCATTTCATTTTTCCAAGAGTAATTGTCAATTTTACTTCATGTCTCTGTCATAGCTATTGTGTGACTAAAAAATGCTTTCTGGCTGCATTTGTAAATTTATGTCCCCATTTTTGAAACCATTAATGGTAGGATTTACTTCTTATATTTTTGATAAACAATACTGAAAATCAAATGTTTTTGTTTTTAGCATGAAATTGCATTCACAGAACTCTCATCTATTCTATCTATTTCTATTAAGCTTTCATGGAAAAGAGAATATTATTTATTATTTATATTTAATTACATGTTTCAAATAAAAAAAAATATTTTTTCTCTGTGTAATAAAACTATAATAGTAAGTTGTTGTTGTTCTTACTATTAATAATAATAATAATAATAATAATAATAATAATAATAATAATAATAATAATAATAATAATAATAATAATAATAATAACAATAATAATAATAATAATAATAATAATAATAATAATAATAATAATAATAATAATAATAATAATAATAATAATAATAATAACAATAATAATAATAATAATAATAATAATAATAATAATAATAATAATAATAATAATAAAATATTATATATACTTTAAACAAAATGTAATTAGAGAGGATTTGAATCCAGATATTCAAGTTCTCTTTAGTAATTTGCTGCATCCTATATAACCCATACACACAATGACATACTATGTGAAAAAGATAAATGAACTTCAATATATTTATTTCATACTGAACCATCACTCATCAGTTAGTCCAGATCATCATCTCTCACACATATATTGGAGATCAATAATCTTTTTCACATGTATGGGGTCATGTGTTTCAGTTGCATGGGATTGAGTGGATGACTAAAGGGAACTTGAAATTTGGGTTCAAACCCCTAATTACATCTAGTATAAAGTATATATCATCATCAACCATTATCAATCCACTGCAGGAAGAAGGTCTCTCCAAGTTCAATCCATCTTCTCTGACCTTTAATTTTTCTTCTTCATATCACCCCTACAACTTTCCTATTTCATTCATCCATTTCACATGTGGTCTCTTTCTGGGTCTTTTACAATCTCTTGGAATCCAGTTTAAGATTTCAATTGTCTATCTATTATCATCTCTTCTAGCAATATGTCTAACCCAACTCCAGTCTTTTAAGTTTTTCAATGAGGTCAATAACACCTGCTTGTTCTCTTATCCATATATTGTGTTTTCGATCTCTTCTTGTTACTCCCAATATGTATCTCTCCATATTTCTTTGAGTGATTTGAAGTCTCTGTATAGTTTCTATTAAGTGTCCAAGTCTCAGATCCATAAGTCAAAACTGGTAAAACACCCTATTAAAAATCTTCCTTTTCAAACAAATAGGCATATTTCCTTTTAGTATTAAGTTATTTCTACTAAAAGCACTCCAATCAAGTTTAATTCTATGATTAATTTCATCCATTATGTTTCTATCTGTATTAATAATCTGACCTAAGTATTTGTAACTGTTAACTTTTTCTAACTCATCATAATCAATCTTTATTTTTATATTTTGAGAAAATCCATTAAACATTACTTTAGTCTTTTTAACATTTATCTTTAGTCCTATTTTCATTTGATAACTCCTACCATATTTCCTGCAACTCTAAAGCATTATTTGCAAAAACAGTTACATCATCTGCAAATCTAAATGACTTAAATAATTTCCATGAAATCTATTCCACGAATTAAAGATTTTGCATTTCTTATATTGAAAAATTTCAAACTATTAGGTTTTGACATCATTAACTATATTTCATATAAACTTTTTATATCTTTTTAATATGTATTTTATGCAAATAACATTTTAGGATTTCTGTTTGATATTTCATGTTTGGAAAGATTTTAGATTTTTACTTTTATATACATTAAATTGTACATAAACAATATTTTGTTCTGATAAAAAAAATGCATTTTTAAAATTCCTACATTCACAAACAAACACATATGAAAAGTTTTAAAAAATCAACTGATAAGTTCTTTCAGAAGATATGTGATACTGGAAATGGCAAAGATAAGCTTCATAGAGTACCTTTTCAATGTGAATCCATTATTCCATCACTATACTAAAGCATGAAAGGTTTTAAGAGTTAAAGCTTTTTAAATAAATTCCAGCTGAGAATAAAAGTCTAGTATTATTAATTGAAAACAACTGCTGTACTTAACCTATTACTCAAGTGCTTAAATGTGACATGACCTTGTAAATAAGTGAGTATATAACTCATTGATTTTTAGATACTGGAAAAACCTTAAGATAAATTTTTTAGAATATAAATTTTTAAATTTATAATTTTACAATTTTTTTAAAAAATAGTGGCTATAAATGGTTTTCTGCAAATTTTATCACAAATTATTTTATTTTTGATAAAACGTTTCTAAATAATTAAGTTTAAGGTTAATCTCACTTTAAAATGTCAGAGAAATTGCTTTAAAAATAATTCAAAATAATTTTAATCAAAGCAATTGCTGGAAATTTGATGATTTGCAGCAGCTGGGCTCCAATGTTTAAAACTCTGTGGGATTGTAAATAAATTCAAATAGAAGAGAAAAAAAATCTCAACTCTTCTTTTATCTGTTCATGCATCTGCTCTTCCTACTGGTTTATAAATTTTTATAGGAAAAGAGGGAAAAGATGATTATTATTCCATAAATAGGAATGAAGATGAAAATGTAAAATATAATAAATATATATTTATTTTGTTTCCTTTTCCAGATGTTTTTTTAATCAGAATACAGCTTTAATAAGTTTACAATTATTTATGAAAAATAATTGTTTTTTAAATTTTAAGCAAGCATATACATTCATTTAAATATTATTTATGAAAATTAATTGTTTTATTAAATTATAAGTAAGTATATATAATCAATTAAATAGAATATTACATTATTATTTACATTACTATATACATGACACAGTGACAAGGCGATTTTTCTCTCTAAGTTATCTGAAAAGTCATTCTAAATCAATACATGTGTTGTCTAGTTACATATGTTAGACATTAACATAGACTTTTAAACTTCCCACAGCCATTCAATCCATCTTATACAATTGATACACA